>CM038475.1:3333834-3933834 GCA_021464305.1 Kandelia obovata | reverse complement strand
AAAGCATTCAATAATGTTGACAATAAAATCGATTATATAATAAACTTTTATATACTCTGAGTCTAATACACCCTTTACCAGTAAGCACGCGAAGAATGAAGGCATCAGTGTTCTAAACTAAGGCCCATGAATCATAAAGAGCTTTGATATGCTGTATTAAAAAAGTACTCAACTTAAAAATTTAATCAGTGAGATGGGACTGAAAGATAAATTACGTATTAAATATGCTTTTGTATTAAACTTATGCATGCTAAGCTCTTGTGCTAAATTGTGAAACTAAAAAGCCTAGGCAAGACTCGGGCTAAATTTCATTCCATTTACAGTCTCTTGAGGATCAAATTGCAGACGACTTCCAGCTCCTTGTTTTGGTTTAAACGATTATTTAGCTAGCATCATGCATAATAATACAACAAGAGCTTAACTGAAGCTTTACCTGCAGAGATGTTTCCTCTCCAAATGGCATAAAATTTGCAAAATTACAGTCCCGTGAGCTATCAGTTTCAACAGTAAAGTGTGCTGCGAATTGTGTCAATTGCTGTGATTCATTTCTGCTAACTAGCTTGATTTCTCCTTCTTCAAGCAACTTTAAAACACATTCAGAAGCCACAGAGTCCGATGTCATACCCTTCATATTCCCTAGTACGCCTAGCAGCTGCATGTGGAGGTAAAACAAAAATAAGAAAGATCCCATTTCCAAGGGTTTGGTAGCTTTAAGGTATTCGATTCTTCAATCGTATTATTGTTAGCCTTCTTCAAAAGAGTAGTTAAGAACTTGAGATTTTAGCTTAGATGCCTTGTATCCTGAAATGGTTAAATTGGGATAAGAAACTATTTATGGATAAGAAGAGAATTACTTTGGTTATATAACTCAAATTTACAGGAGAATTCTAATGAGTTTTTTTTTTTTTTTTCCCTTAAAAAAGGGTGTAATAATGTTTTCACATTATTTATGCAAGAAGAATGCAAAGGTCTATAATCCAGATCGATCTCTCAATTCTTCTTCTTCTTTCTTGAGAAGAAACTTGTGTATCTAGCTAGCCTACAACTTATGGTTCATAAAATATGAAAATGTGATGTTCATTTACTATTGCTAATCAAACCCTCTTCAGTTGACCTCCAGGTATCTTTGGTTGAAAATTCCTTTAAATTATTTGAATAATTAAAAGAAAGAAAAAGGCGTAGGAAAAAACATTTTCCATTTGAAATGTTTATTTTTCAGCATCGATGATGTATGCTTCCTCTGTTCCTCAAACAAATGTTAAAGTTTGAATAATCTAAGAAATTTTAATAAAACCACACTTCTTCGCATTTTTGGTAGAGAAACAGTTATGAAAGTATATATATATATATATATATATATATATATATTCTTTAAAGAAATGATATCTTGCATTGTGCGATTATTTGCAAATGATAGCATCCTAAGGAAGAGATATGTTGTACCGATTATCAAATTAATGACGAGTAAACAATTTTGCATTGAAACATCAAAAAAACCTATTATCAATGGAAGCACGATAAATTGTGGAATTGTAACTTACAGATGACATTGATCCTCACCTCAAAAAAAGAAACTGTGGAATCAAAAAAATTAAAAAAACAAAGGGAACAAAGAAAAATAGTGAGTGAAATGGTAAGAACAATGAGCAACTTAAAAAATTAGAAGCAAATGTTAAAATAAGGAGAAATCAACTTAACCACGTATATACAGAGGGCTTTAAAATTTAGTTCGTATTGAATTTTCAATAGTAATTTTCCAGATACAACATGTCAATCCATCGGGTTTTCGTGGGCTTATGTACATTTGTACAAAGTTCGAATCAAGATTTAATCTAAGTGCCCGTTATGTTTACTCACTTTTTTTTTTTCTTCTTCTTCTTTTCAACTGGATTTCACTTCTTCTTCTTCTTTTTTTTTTTTTTTTTTTTTTTTTTATTCTCACACATTTGATATTTAGTTAATTTGAAAGGCGGGTCAAACTAGGAAATCCATTTGACCTAATATCAGCCACGTTGGATCACAACCGATAATTAATCACAAATGTTAAAAGACGAATTTGAAGGTATAGTCCAGAGAAAAAGAAAGAAATTATTTATGCTGAAGTTCAACAAATATTAGTAAGCGATGTAGGTACCTGGGAAGAGATAGGTATCCGCTGAATAGTTTGAAAGAGGGATGACAAAAGATTTGATCCTTGATGTGCAGTACTTTGTCCTTGCTGCCATTCTTGAATCATTCTGTAATTTGTTGTTGTTGCATTAACATAATTTGAAAACAAAAAAAGGAATTATATATATATATATATATAATAGCTACGAAGAGTAACACATTATCAGAAACTATTATA
The DNA here is from genome assembly GCA_021464305.1 of Kandelia obovata. Lineage (NCBI taxonomy): Eukaryota > Viridiplantae > Streptophyta > Magnoliopsida > Malpighiales > Rhizophoraceae > Kandelia > Kandelia obovata. The sequence continues at coordinate 3,931,487 of CM038475.1, read as the reverse complement.
CCCCTTCATACAAGAATTATCTAAGAATCTATTTTGAGCTGTGGATATTGGCAACAATAATACTACAGTACACTAATTACCCACCAATTATTGTGATCGTTTCATTAAAGCCCTTCAAACAGGGAGATTAACAGTTTTTCTTATCTTAGATCTCTTAGAGGGCTAAAGATAAGATTCGTGTTGGAAATGATCTAAACTTAAAAGAGGACCCACATGAAAAATACTCGAATGTTTTGTCGATGCAAATCACATAAGAAGTGTATGGTGGTGTCTAAAACATCTGGGATCTTTTGATTCTAGGTCATATCACATAAGACTTTGTTTTGCATTCAATTAATCGTTCGCCATAGTCTCACTGCAAGGACCGAGTCAGCTGGCCCCTACTTGCCTATACAATTTGGGGAAAAAATGACACCTAATATGTCACCTATGGAAGATCCATTCCCATTCAATAAGATAATTAATTAATCGGAAAAAGTAAGAAAGTCCCTCGTCTCTCTTCTTTAACCCCCCCCCCCCCCCAAACAACAAAAAAATAAAAAAAAGGCCTCTGACTCCTAATGACACCCTTAATTAATTTATGCTATGTAAATTAGTAGGCTAGGCTAGACTGCTACACGTACCTTCTTAGCAAATAACATAAACAAATTGGGGGTATTTTGGCATAAAATGAAAAGTTTCTAAGCAACACTCAATTATTATTATTATTATTATTATTATTATTTTCTCCCACGTAATACATACCATTATCCCACTGTTGCTCTTTGAATCCCCTGGTATCACATCAGTAAGAAACATAGTAAAATAAAAACACAATCCAATGAAAATCAATTTTAACATGAATCTCAGAGAGCTTACAATTTAGTGGCGAGGCCAAAAGCTCATGGCTTTATGGTGTTCTTCGTTTAACCTTAATCTAAAACCCTTTTTCTTTTTTTTCTTTTTTTTTTTCTATCAAATCATGAACTTTTAACCATTTGGTCTCATTGCTTTGTATTGTAATGTTATCAAAAAAAGAGAGAAAAAAATTTAAAAACATACTTCATTTAGTGCACCAAGTCACTGATTTCGCTTGTGTCATGAGTTCAATACCTTCCCAAACAATTAGCAATTCAGTGAAGTTATATGGGCGGAAATGTGAGTCACAAATTAATATGCATCAAGACATTTATTTTTTTTTAATTACACATTTATTTTTAATTTTTTATATATGATCCCAATCAAACAATGAAATCACAAATATGCATCAAGACATGTCAAATTAGCCCGTGAGCTCTATATACTGTACTTATTACTAGAAGACAATATTCCCCCTTACATTAGAATGCATCCCCGTGACTGGTGGTTGAATAATAAAAGGGAACAACTAGTGAATTCTGTGTTACTCTGTTCGACCCCCCAAAAGGAAATGACAAAGAGGGCAAAAATTTGGAATCCCATTTCTTTCTTAGACTCAAACGAGGAAGAGGAGCTATGACGATTCGAGTTTTGCAAGAAAGAACGTTGGAAATGAGAATGTATACCCATATATAGATTTATATATATACCTGGATGAGAAGGTAACTCTCGCCATCATTGAAATTCTTGATGACTTTGAAGGTCTCGCCATAGTAGATGTGGAAATTGACTGCATCCTCGACCTTTGAAATGTTGCCGATACTGCCTGTGGAGCCAGAGATTGCTCTTTGAAGAAATGTACAAGAGCAGAAAATAAAGACCAGCAAGAAGCAAGTTCTGAACGGAGGAGGAGGAGACATGAGGTGGTGGTGGTGCTCACTGATGACTATATATATATACGGATGAAGAAGAAAGAAACCAAAATGCTCTGTGTCTCTTGTCTCCGTCAACAAGAATGGTGTATGCTTAAAATAAAAGCTTTTTCTGCGCGCTAGAGTAGAAGTTGTCTCTATGAATAGATATGCCAGACCTATGTGGGGGAAAGTTGTCTCTATGGATAGGGAATGAAAGTTGAAGTTATGGGTATGGGCTCTAGCCTCTAGGGATGCGCTGGGGCAGCACAGTTGAACTTTAACTGACCCTGATTAGAGCTTTATTGCATGAGGAACGAATCCATATTATATATTATATTATAATTATTATTAAATATAAATTTATAATGAATTATCAAATTTTTATTTAAAAATATGAAAGTAATAATTATGGTAACGCAATTCACCGCATCTGTCTGTGTAAAATTTTCATAAATTATAGTTAAATAACAAAACAGTAGGTGAACCCGTGACTGCCTTATTTGTCTTCTTCTTTCTAGCATTTTCTCTTTGTTGTCACTTCTCCGTACCCCTTTTTTTTTGCCCCCCCGTCACTTGATCCCATGTGCTGTGCACCACCGCTCCCACAGTTCGTCGTTCAGCTGAGGGAAGAAGAAAGAAAAAGATGATGTTCATGGCAGAGCGCTGGAGGAGAGAGGACAAAGATAGGAGAAAAGGGCAAACGGAAAATTCTTTTGTGTGGAGGTGTGGGCGAGTGTTAAGGTCAGAAACATTTTCACCTTTTACTTTTAGTTTAGTAGGATTAGGGAAAACATTGTTGGATTCAAATGTTGGGGTATTGAATCAAATGTTGGGGCATGGACAAATTGCTCTTTTTTAATTAATTAATTAATTTATTTTTATTTCACCCCTTTATAATATATTTTTTTCTTTGGCTTAATTTTATTTATTTATTTTTATATAAATATCCTTTTTTTAAACACATAATAATTTATTGTAAATATCTATTGAAGTTGGCAATCTTTTTCCAAAACTAATGAAAATTAGATTCCTCGTAAATTCAGTCCAACTAGCCTAGTTAATTTGGTTTTGACCAAAAGCTCTCCTTAACATACCAAATCCTTATCAGTAGCATACCACACAACAAATTATTAAACATTTTATCCCTGTTCAATGCTAAATCGTTTTTGAAAGAAACATATTCAACTACAAAAGTTCATGTTTGTGGGTCAAGGTAAATAATATTTATTTATGGGTCAAGTTTGACATTTATAGAATTACTTGGGTTAGACTTGCATTTTTTTTTCAATGGCCCAGTCAGCCCAATTCCACGTGGGATCCTACTAGGCATGCTTTCTTTGTCCACATCAGACATTTAACCACGTCGGCAAGTCATGTCGTCAATTTAGACGGATTCTGCTATTCAGAGATAACAATGTACTAAATTTGTCCAAAAGAAAAATAAAAAATATATAAAAAAAAAAAATCTAAGAATGCCATACTATTACTTTTTTTTTTAACATCGTGAGGATACACAAAATTTAAAATATTTTTGTATATTAATCTATATTATAAATACATAGATTATAGATTATAAATATAGATCGGTGCATATGAAAGATAAAAAAATTGAACTAAATTCGTGATAGCATTGGCCAATAATTTTTTTAAGTTACTTTTTTTCGTTTATTAATTAAAAAAACTCATTAGAACATCAATAAGAGGGCAGTACTTTCGTGTCTCACAACTCTAATCACCTCCCTTCTCTTTTAATGATTTCAAATTAAAAACCTTTAATTTAAAAATCTGACTATTAAATTAACCTGAAATTATGGTAAAATGCAAAAATTGTGTGCACATTAATATGATTTTTTTTTTATATAAGAGTATCTTCTTAATAATTTTTTTTTAATTTATTTTTGAACTGCAATTTCACTAATAATCAGAAAGCAAATATACCTTAGGCATACTGCTGGTAGCTATTCAAGTGCAAAAATCTCTATAGCCTAAGCAGATTGCAGCTATGGACACTCTAAAGGACGCCATGCATTCAAATCTAAAAATGGTATTATATAGATTGACTTAAAAACCAACCTCTGTACAGTGCAATGAAGCTCAGCTTCCTTCCTTTTGCCTTTGTGCTGTTGCTCCTAGAGCACTATTGCGATGCCCCATCCGATACTCATTGGACGTTCTAGCGACGTTATTATTGCTTAATTCGGCTCAGGTATTGGCTAAACCTGAAAACGCCACAGGGTCTTCATCTTTTCAGGATGGTTCCTTCGATCGTAAGCATTATTTTTCATCTGGGTCATGAGTCATCCTTTTATTTTTGAATCAACATTTTCATTCAGAAACCAACCGTGATTTTGCATATATAAATGTATAATATATTACATTTCCCTTTTGCTGCAGCTCCGGCATGTGACAGTCGGCTTGGTTGCTGGAGCAAGGGATGGAATTTTCAAAGGTGGCGCAGCTTGTGGCCAATCCTATGAAATATTTTGTGTCGGTTCTGAGGAGAATTCCAATGGCCATTCATCTCCTAGTCGGAGTACCAACCCCAAGTTTAAAGGTAACAGTCGTGGACGAATGTGTTAATGATGAAGAAGGTGGATGCATAACGTTTGTCTTGTTCAAAAGATGCATTTGGCAAAATTGCAGAACTTGAAGCTGTTGTTGTTAAATTCTCTTGCCAACTGTTATGCAGTTTGCTCCTCTCTTCTCGGCCAATCCTATATGATTTAATCTTCTCAATTCTTTCATCTCGTTCGTCTAATCATTTGTTTGTATGTACAATTTTGATTTGGCCTTTCCTTATTATTCTTTATCTTTTATTTTTAAATTAATTTGGTCAAACTATATTGTGCAGGCTCAGGGTTGAGATCGCACTATTAGGAAAGTATCATGAAATATGTGGAATGGTTGCTCTAACAATGAAGGCCACTTGAGGAGTCATAATAGGGAACTAAACATTTTCATTGTAATGGTCTGTTGTTTGTACTTTCTGTTTTCGATATTTTCAATCAGCATATGATCGATTGGCATGATTCAGACTTTCATGGGTGCACCATCACAATTGAGAATGTTGGTCCCTACAGCAACACAAGGTGAATATTGAATATCTAGCGTAATGAGACAACTTTTAGCCTTTTTGAACAAAAATATACCCAACAAAGCGTAGCACTCGATCATGCACAATGGGTAACATAACGCTTAATAGGCAAAATTAGAAAAGTATGTATGTATGTATGGAGTTTAATTAAGGGATAAAATTAATTGCAGCAAGGCTTCCCCCTTGAGAGTTGGATCTACTAACACAAGATAAATCTCTTACATCTTTCCTTTTACACACACAACAACAGCTCTCACACTACATCACTGCAACCCATTCCTTAAAATGTTTAACTCTTTTGCCTTTTTATTTTTAGCAAATTTCAAACCCCTTCATTAATTTTTTTCTCTTTCTCTCGATCTTAACTTGCTCTCCTTCAACCATCATCCCTTTTAAAGGAAACTATGTACTTCTATCTTTAAATTAGACAACATGCATGGCCTTCATAAAAAAAGAATTGGATTATATATATATGTATATTTTTTTTTTCGAATGACTTGAGAATATTATTCATAACTACTTTGACAAAGACAACCCACAAAAGTAAGTAAGGCATATATTAAAAATGGCTACCTACCGCCTACAAGAAATAATAATTAAAAAAAAAAAAACCTTAACTACTATACAAAAAAACCCTAACTTTTGTATGACAGGTTAGCCTGTTAGACAACGCTATTCCTCTAAAAACACTTTAACAGTGTTTGTAATCTAAAACCTCATTCCAGAAACCGAAAAGGCCCCCCTCATACATTCTAGGCAACACACAATCTTACTGTTCCTGTACAGCGTTCTCAAGTCCTCACCAATAAAAATCACTCCATCTATTCTGTGGCCTTTACCACGAAGAGATACATGGACCTGCGACCTGCAACCTCACAGCCAAGCAACAAAGGTCTCCATTCTGGTAATTGCAACAAAGGTATCCAAGTTGCTTATACAGCATTGTCTTATCGCCCCCACAACTCCACTGCTTGTCTAGTTGATAAAAAGTCCACTTCATTTATATATCCAATTCTAATAGACTTTGCGAAGACACTAATGACTTTCTCATCGTGACCTCTTACTACCCCTCCAATCCTTACTTAGTCTAGTGACACCAATGATAGAGGCATTTGTGTTAAACTTAAAGCTTCCTTTGGGGGAGTTCTTCATTTCCATTCTACTTTACCTATAGGTTTTCTCCAGTGAGGTGAAATGCATGCAATGTTAAACATGAAATCATTAGTTGAAAAATAGCAATGAAGTTATTTGACCTTAAATCACTACAGTATTTTAATTCAGATTAAGTTATGATTCTCTTTCACTATAAAATAGTTGCTTTTAAAGATTTTGCTCGTTTCTAGCTAATCAAGTGAACCAAATTATTGCAGAGAACCTTATCGCCCATAATTCATTTGACTTGCAGTATTTTCTAAGATATGACTGTATCTTCCACACCATTTTGATTGATTTTGGAATAACTCAGTGAATTTCTCACCATTTCAAGCATAGACACCAAAGCTACCAAAATTGAAGTACAATGACGGAAATGATGGTTAATAGAATCCAGAATCGAAGAACGCGTGAGACAATTTGTGTTTTGTTAGCCATCACCAAATTATCTGTACTAGCCGTTTCTTTACTAGTAATCTGTCTTAGCTGACATCTAAATATCAAATGCAAGGCATTGAATTTGGGGTCATTCCTCTGAAACGATCCTGCAGTTTACAACATAATTTTATTATGAAGGCACGCTTTCAAGTGTGTTGAGAAGCATTTCAAGTTGGCCCTGCTCCCAATCAAAGAAATTTGGATGCCAAAGGATTCGCCACTCCCAACTACCATTCGCCCTTGCTCCAGAGTTTTTGACCAAACCCGATTTCTTCACTTCTAGTTCAAATAACCAAGGGAATCTCTGTCCCAAGTGATTCATTGTCCACCTAAATACAATGTCAAAAGTCCACTCTATCTCATTCTCCAAGCCCGGAAAAAAAAAAAAAAAAAAGATCTAAATTTGGATTTAACAACCTCTGAGGTCCTGTTATCTAATTGCATGACGGAGCACACTCCTCTCCATATTGAAAATATCTTCGGACGGTTTGGTATGCCATTTTCACAGCCAATATCGGCTTGTGTTAGATAAAAGAGTATTTTGTGTTTTTAATTTTTTTTCTTTTCTCGATTAGCAGTCAAAATAGATTTCATTGAAAATTCACAATGGGTCTCGAGGATTTTTTTTTTTTTTTAGGCCCGCTGCTTCAATTAGCCTTTTTTGTCCATTAGAGGGTAACTCCATCCTTCGGCCTCCGGCCATCTCGCCGGCGTTATATCGTACACTATTTCCCACCTAACAACTACGTTGTTCAAAGCTACTGTTCCTTCCAAGCCATTATCTTTTACCAATTATTTAATATAAACTGCAAATGTTACCGGCTCTTCTACTGAAAATCTAAAGGTCAAACTATGCTTCTTTTGCTTCATTGTATATATTACGAACATGAATTGTCGGTATATAATCGCCATACCATTACTAATGTCAGCCATATTGTAGAAACTTAGTTATGCCAACCTTTTACTTGAATAAGTTCGCTATTAGCACCAAGGATTTGGACTTTATATATATATATATATATATATATATATATCCCTTTGAACAGAAAAATGCACTAACTTTCTAGAGCACCAGTGCAAAAACAAGCTGGAAGCAGAGAGCTATGGAAACCTGTACAAAACGGGTCCTTAATACCACTTAACTTATCAAGAGGAAAAAATATATTTTGAAATTGAATTTTTTTGTTGCATTGATTTATTTCTTTGCGATAATTTTTTTTTTTTTGCAATATGTTATTATTTAGAGCCATATTTTTTCAAACCTTCCAAACTTTGCTAAAAGTGAAAAAAAAGCAGCAACAACAACAACAAAAAGGGTATGTTTCGGGTTGTGACCAAGAAATCGCGGGGCTCACTTGATAGTTTGGAAATGCCCGATTTATATCAATTCACCCTATGTACGTTTGACTAACGGTTATTAGTCACAGTATATTTTTATAAGGTGACAAAAAAAAATAAATTTCCAAAAATAAAATAAAATAAAACATTACTCTTATCATCAATCTTCCAATTATTATTGCATTTTTTTTATCACACATATATATATATATATATATATATATATATGAGCGAGAATAAAATATTAGGAGAAAGAAGCAAACTTTTTTTCGAATAATTACAAAAACGAAGCCATAATGCACTGTATTTGAGAAAAAGGCAAGCCTGATGGTGGGGGTGGGGTATTTTATTTGATAGAATCTTAATTGATGACACACAAATAAATAAATAAATAAAAACTTGTGAGTGAGTAAAAGAATATAGTAATTGAACAAGACAAATATAAATTTGACCGTTTGGGCATTGGGCGCCTCAAGCATTCCCCATTTGCCATCTTTTCTTTCTCCGTTTCGCTTCTTTCTGAGCATGACAGTGTGTCCCCACACTGTCCTCCCTCTTCACCAATTTGCACATAACAATAAGAAAAGTATGTTAGTAGAGAAAATTTGCTTGGTGGTATATGCTTTAACGCTTAGAATTGACACTGTACAGTTTCATTGCATCATTAATCATTTGGGTGCTAAACTTATTTTTAAGTTATGGATACACACACACACACACACACACACAAAAATAAAATAAAATCACATCACACTTTTATAACGTTAAAAGTTATAAATGTAGTAGAAAAGTTCGAACCCACCAAGTCTTTAAACTTAAAATAGAACGGGAGAGATTAAATTTCAATCATTTTTTTCAAACTTCTTACATTAAGTGAAAAATAATTTCAAATATTATGAAAGTTTTTTATTAATTTCTAAAAATAAATAATTTTTAAATATTTTATTAATAAATAATAATTTTTTTTAAAAAAAAAAAATCATATTATTTAACATTACTTGTAGATCCGCCCCCCGCCCCTCCTCATGGGTTGAGAGATCTAAATAACTCACTAACAACTAAACGGGTGAAAAAAAAGAAAAGAAAAAAAAAAGTAATTAAGACGGAAAAAAAAATAATAGGAATACAAAAGAAGTGCAAAGCCTTCAACGGCCGAATCGTACAGACAAGAAGCAGAAGCTAACAGCCGAGCTGTAAGAAAAGTGCCTTCGGTTTCTTAAAACCAAAAAAGTTCTTCAGTGACACAGTAAACTCTACACTGACTTCAGCTTTTTCTCACTCTAATTCTATTACATGTAGGATAATATCATCACCGTCCATTCTCTGTCCATCTATCCACGGGATTCGCGGAAACCAATTCTCTCTCTCTCATTCTCTCTCTGGGTCTATTATTATTACCCCCTTAGCATACTTTCTTTCAGTTTGTCCCACACTTCACTTTCTGGGTTCACTTTGATATACATACAACCATTTTTCAGACTAATCTCTCTCTCTCTCTTTATATATATATATCCATCTCTTAAGAGTGTTCAACATCGAGGTTGCTTTTCAGAATCGTTGGAGAGCGTTTTGGAGGGTTAAATCCATGGCTGTGTTTATACTTCTGCTTTTAGCAGTATCTGTTTCTGTAGCTGATGAAGGTGAAGTCCTTTACCTCTCTTTCTTATGTATTTGTTTCACTCCTTTGTTTGCATTCATTCTTGCAATCCCTTTTCTCTCTTTTTTTTTTCTTTTTCTTTTTTCTTTTTGGTTGGTGTTGCAAGCATTTGACTTTTGCTCCTGGTGGGTTCAATTCAAAACAAGATCTGGATATATATATATATATATATATATAATTAAAAAAATTCCATTTTGAGTCGTCTAGTGGTTTTTCGTTTCTGCATATTGTTGGGTTGTGAGAGCCATTAATTACCTTGAATATTTATGTTGTCTAAAGCATGTGTCAGAGCAAGATATTGTGTGAAAGCAATATCTTTGTTGCTGCTTCACTGGGAGCTTCGAGTTAGTAACCTGGGAGCTTAGTAGGTTAGACATTAAATTAGGCCATAAAGAATGACGAGGGGGAGTTGTTGAGATTCCTAATGATATATGATCACCATGTTCTGAATGTCCTTGATTGTTGATATTTGTGGAGGCCAGCTATAGCTCTACATTCTAGGTAAACTTGCTGAAAACTTATATTAGTCAGTAAATACGGTCACCTTGCACTAACTAGGAATTAGTAACAATGAAAAAACCAAAACCTGCAGTTGCCTTCCAGCTCATAAGTGGCTTTATTCAAATAAACCCAGTTTTTCTCCATGGTGTGACAATGCTCTCCCTGCCATGGTAGCCCAAATGGTCAAAAAGGTTGAGAGAATTTAGGTACCTTTTCTAGGAAGTAGAAATAGCAACCAAGTCGAGGCATCAGAACCAACCAGTTATTCTGGTATATGGATATATATTTATAAAACTTTGGAACATTGCGCTTAGAATATTAATTTCTCGTTTTTCATCTCATCGAGGTTTGCATTGCATGTATAATAAATGAACTGCATTTTATTGTCGGACAAGGTCAAATGGGGCCCCAATTCCATGGACCCATTCCTCTGATCCCAGAAGTTTCTTTCGTATGCGGTTATGCACTTTGGCACTCAGATCAAACTTATAACTGTTTGATGGAATTGAAACACATAAGGATCGTTCAATTTGATGGTTGTGCGCATAAAGCGCAGCCTTTACACCCCCTCACAACATCTCTCTTCTTCTTTTGAGTCCAAACTGGGAATGTGGAAAAGATGAAAATATTGGCCTTGGAACTACTGGATGCCAAATAATGAGAACATTATGAGGACAGAAATTGCTGCTCTGTAGCATTTGTGTACTGTTTGGAGCCCAGTGCACTCAGACGCCCTTTTTCTAGCATTCATGGACTGGTTGGATTTAGTTGACAATGCATTGAGCTTCATGAATAAGTTGTGTTAAATATGAGGTCTGCTTTAAGTCCTTCATTACTGTGGCTTATGCATGTAGTAATCCTAGTAGTGAGATACAAGTGTCCATGAACTCATTTGATTTCAACTTTGAATTTGATGTTGACTAGCTTGTTTTTTCTTGCTTCTGAATGATTTTTTTTGTCCCTACTCGGGAATATTTTAAAAGGTTAACTTGTAAGATGCAGACATTACATCTTGCCTTGTACTTAATTCTGATCTCTCTTACCTAATTAAAAGTTGAGTTCGAACCATTTCTTTCATGAGCTTTTGGCATATACTTCTTTTAATTGGATCACACAGTTGCTTTTATAAAATAGTTGACAATGATCCTCTTCTATTGTTCGCCAGACAATTGCTTTGTTTATTGACTTGTGCATTTCACTTCCTAATCCGCATTGCTAATGCCATACTAAAATGTATATTTTGTCATCATGTTATGCTTATGGGGAGTATTTACATGCATGCAATGGTGTCACTACATGTGTGAAATCCAGCTTTTAGTGATGGAGATGTACATTTTAGATAAAACCAGTGTTATGTTCATCAAATCCAACTTCTTTCTTGCAGAACCATTCATTGGGATCAATATAGGAACAGAGCTCTCTGACATGCCACATCCAACTCAAGTAGTGGCCCTTCTCAAATCCCAGCAAATCAGACATGTCCGGCTATATAATGCTGACCGTGGAATGCTAGTTGCGCTTGCAAATTCAGGCATTCAGGTTATGGTCTCTGTCCCAAATGACCAACTTCTAGGAATTGGTCAATCAAATTCCACTGCAGCTAATTGGGTCTCCCACAATGTTGTAGCTCATTATCCTGCGACCAACATCACAGCCATCTCTGTAGGTTCTGAGGTTCTCACCACCCTTCCTAATGCAGCACCGGTTCTTGTCAACGCTCTCAAATTCATTCACTCAGCCCTCGTGGCATCCAATCTCGATCGCCAAATCAAAATTTCAACTCCACTTTCTTCCTCCATTATCCTGGATTCTTTCCCACCTTCACAAGCCTTCTTCAATAAATCATGGAACCCTGTTTTGGTTCCCATGTTCAATTTCCTGCAGTCCACTGGCTCTTATCTGATGCTCAATATATACCCCTACTATGACTACATGCAATCAAATGGTGTAATTCCATTAGATTATGCACTTCTCAAGCCGCTTCCCCCAAACAAAGAAGCTGTTGATGCTAATACCCTTGTCCATTATTCCAATGTCTTTGATGCCATGGTTGATGCAGCATTCTTTGCCATGTCTTTCCTAAACTTCACCAACGTTCCTGTTGTAGTGACTGAATCTGGCTGGCCATCAAAAGGTGATTCCAACGAGCCCGATGCAACCATAGACAATGCCAATACTTACAACAGCAATTTGATTAAGCATGTGCTGAATAAAACTGGAACTCCCAAGCACCCAGGGGTTGCTGTTAGTACATATATTTATGAGCTCTACAATGAGGATATGAAACCTGGGCCAGCATCAGAGAAGAACTGGGGATTATTTAATGCAAATGGGGAGCCGGTTTACATACTGCATTTGACAGGGTCAGGATTGGTGTTAGCAAATGATACTTCAAACCAAACCTACTGTGCTGCAAAGGATGGTGCTGATCCAAAGATGCTTCAAGCTGCTTTGGATTGGGCATGTGGACCTGGCAAGGTTAACTGCTCAGCTTTGCTGCAAGGAGAGCCATGTTATGACCCGGACAATGTAATTGCACACGCAACTTATGCTTTTGATACTTACTACCATCAGATGGGAAAGGTTACAGGTACATGTGACTTCAATGGGGTAGCCACGATCACCACCACAAATCCAAGTATGACATATGCTTCTTCTCTTATTTGTGCTTTTATTCTAATTTATAGATTTCATTGTTAAGTCACATATTGTGGCAATATTTCCAGTGTTATAATACCAATTTGTATCAACGTTTCAGGTCATGGCTCTTGTATATTCCCAGGAAGGTAAGCAATAACTGAATTCTTTTGCATGCCAATCATTCCTACACACACTTTGCTAGTCACCAATATCTGATCTAGTACAGACCATAGACGTAGATTATTTCCGATTGCTTTCTCTTATAAAGTGCAAGTAATCCAAAACAAACATTAAAGCACATTTACAAGTTTCTCGTCCGCAATGAACGGCATAAAGTTTCTAACTTTTAATGAATCCTTGGTTGCAGTGTTGGCAAGCTCAATGGTACGCTCGCAAATGTTACCGCCCCATCTATGAATTCAACAGCCTCAGGCACCCATTCCCAGAATTATTATCGTGGTGGCTCCATGAGCCTCATAATGGTTCTCAGATTATTATCGTGGAGCCTAGTTTTGTTGTAGACTGCTGAACTCTTTATCTTTTGAAGCTCATCAGCAAATTTTGAGACAAGATGGTTCATCTGGGAGGAATCATTTCCCTGTTCTGTTGTGGAGCTATTATTAGTTGGTAAACAGGCATTTTTAGTACCTAGTGGTGAATTGTTTTCTGTCTCTCTCTGTTTTTTTTTTTTTTTCTTTTTTGTGTACAAAAAAGGCTGTAGAGAAGACTGGCATCATCTGAATTGTTGTTATTCTTTTCAATGAGATTATATTGTTGCAGAAAATAGATATAGTTAAAGGGTATGATAATAAAAAATTTAAAAATAAAAATTAGCCTATATTGTGAAGTCCATACATCAAAACTAATATCTATTTTATTTTATTTTATATTTTTTTCTGATAACAGTGTAATACAGTTAAAAAAATAAATAATATATAAATAAGACAACCATAAATCTAACAATAGAACTAATATATATATATATATATATATATATATATTTATTTATAACCTTCCATTTATTATTGAAAAATCCTACTGAAAAAGATTTAGTGGAGCAATATGTTTTCTTTTCTATTTTTTTTGAAATCTTAAATTATTTACCCGACCCAGATTTTAAAACCCTCCGATATATATATATATATCCACTATATAATGGTAGCACATACTGCGCCTCCATGGTCTAAACCCTTCATTTTTACGTCTTGCTCTCTGCCTTCTTTCATTCTTTATTTTATTTTATTTTTCTGCATTTGTTTCAAAATCAAGTTGTTTTCTTTCTTTTGATTTTGTTTTCTCTGGATCTGGAGTTCTTTTTCTTTGTATTTTTGTCTTTTTCAATGACCGAGGCATCTAAGCTATGATTCTCTGTGAATTAATCGATCATGATAATGGCACAGAGAATACGAAGGGATGCAAAATCGAAAACCCAAATCACAGGTGCCTCTGGACAAGCAGATTTTTGGGGTTTTCCTATGAATTCTTGCTTTTTCTCGTAGGTTCCACATTCGCTTTTTCCATTTCGGAAATACCCTTTTTTTATTTTTATTTTTTTGGGTCATTTTAATTTGTGGGTGTGCTCGATGATGATTGATTTTGCTTTAACCACACTGAATAGAGACTTGAGGTTTTTGGGCTCTCTGTTTCTCTTTGTTTAGTCTGCCAAAGATTATGCCATTTTACGCCTCTTTCTCGGCCGGCTTGTTGTGCTTGGTGGGTGCTTAATGACTCTTTTCTCTAGGAGAGTGGAGATTGTGGTGATTTTAGTGATCTAAATGATCTCCCTTTTCTAGAGAGATGAGGAAGGCTTTGTCAAGCACTTCAAGCTGTAATGGCGTTTTCTTTGGCTTAAACGAAAGAAAAAATGGAGGATTACCCTCCCTTTTGTTCTCTAATGTGGACAACTTTGGCCATTCAACTGAGAGCATGTCCGCACAACCTTTTTTTTTCGTTTTTTGGTTGTGGTGGCTGTTGATTTTTTTTTATAGTAGCTTTTTTTTTTCATCGGTTGGAACTTAACCAATTTATTATGTATGAAGCCTATGGGAGAGCGGCCAAAAATTGTACGAGGTAGGAAGGCGAGCAATGCTGACATATAAAATGAGTCTCATGAATAAAACTCTTTATTAGCATTATAGATGTCCCGAGGGTTTTTCAACTTTATAGAAAATGAATGGTGAAATGTTGGTCACCGAGAAGGGGTTGGTGCAGCAACAGGGGGGTTGGAGAATAACTTGGAGAACACCCTGTCGGCAATCACAGCGTTTGCTGCATCGGAAGGATGGAATGCATCCCAGAATACGTAGTCTTTGCGGTTACTGCATAGCTTTGCGTTGGGCAAGCATAACCCTCCTATGGTTGTATCCACGTGGCAACACGAAGTGTTAGATACCTTGAAACCTGAAATGCACAACAACAAGAAGAAGAAATGAGAATGAAAACAAGACGGAAGGGCCCATAGGGAAAATTTGTTATTCCAATATGCGGTTGAATTTACTTACCGTAAGCCGTGGGGTTGGTGATAAGGTCTAAAACATCTGCGTATGTGTCCAAAAATATGGGTTTTGCATTTGGGAAGCGTTGGCTTAGGGAGGCCAAGAGCTTCTGTACTCTGGAATTGAATTCTAAGACCCATTTGTTGACTCGTTTTAAGCATTGGCCTTTCTTTGATTTCACCCTTTGAGAGGGAGCACAACCGAGAGGGCCAATCCCGTAGAAGACTATCTTTCTTGCACCGAGCTGGTATAGCCTCTGGTCAGCAATTTCATGAGAGCAAAAGATGGTTAGCGTTGGCATGACAAGTTTTAGATGATGCTCTCTGTCTGTTTAAAGGCCAATAAACGTATTTTGGAAGCACAGTTGAGCGGAGGGGGTGGGGTTTAGAATATTCACCGAGAGTTGGTTGTCTAATGTGGATATCAGCAGCCGCACGAATTCGTCGTGCGTGTACTGTTGTCCATCTGCCAAGAAGGGCATCAGAAAATTGTTGACATAGTCATTGCTGCCTGCAGAAGCACCAAGAAAGAATGAAAAAACAGGAACAAGTTTTCTAGAGAGCTTGGACGTGAGAAGTAACAAAGGGCATATGAAGCATTTGCTGCTATTTGGAGAGAAGGGTCTAAAATCATATGCTTATTATAAGAGTCCCACATAATATTTTTGCTTTGGTGGACTTTACCAATTCCAACGAGGTACATTGCCTCGTTGCAAAGCTTGTTTGCAGCCGCCTCTCCTATTTTAGCCTTGATTGCCTCTTTTGTCTTCTTAAAGCAATTTATTTGGTCATAGAAGGACATTCTCTGAATCTGCAACACATACATAATTGCCCAAAAAAAAAAAAGGAAAAGAAAAAACACCCGAATCATTAATCCAGTAACTGTAATACATAGAGTGTAAATTGATAAAAAATTCAATTCCAAATGGGTACTAAATAAGAAAGCAACTTAGATAATTACGAAATATAGTCCTGTTTCATTAAGAATTCCTGCTCCACCAGAAGCATAATTAACCCCTTCAAGCAATGCATCATCGTCCTCCGACAAAGAAAGGTATGGTGGTGGTGATGCAATCCCCAGCTTTGCAGCTTCACATTCAGCAGAAAGAAAAAAACCAAAAAACAAAAGAAAGTAAACAGGGTCAGTTAAAATAACAGCTGTGGTCAAATTTTTCTCATAGAAAAAGAAAATGCATTCTTGGACCTAACCCCCCCCCCCAAAAAAAAAAAAAATGGCAATACAATTCCCTCTTGGAGCCACATTTTTAAATTGCTGGTCCAAGTTCATCAAATTTTAATCTCATTCAAATCTCAAATGAATTAGGAAATAGAGAATGGATGTTGTGTAGGGACCAGAAAAATGGCATACATATTATATCACCAATAGTCCTCCCGTTTGTGAACCTTCCTGTTGGCTGACCACCAGCGTAATCAACGCCATACCATGGATAATTGGACCTCGCAAGAGAATATTGCAGAAAATTGTTGTTGCCAACTTCTGTCAAGGAGTCACCAAACACAAACGTGACGAGCGAGGCAGCTGAAGCCAACGTTCCTCCTTTTGCTGCAAAAAATATTATTAATACAGAAAAGGCCAGCCCTTGTAGATGCATTGCCATCTTCCCCCCGCTTAATTTTTCTCTTTGCACTTGGACTGCTCAGGAGTGGCACTGGGGCGACATGGATTTTATAGCGTGCTTAGTGGGAATGGGTTGGTAAATTTAGTCATGCCCAGTTCTCCAAGTTTGCACATAGTAGGTGATTAATTTCAAAGCACCAGAGGATACTCTTGGTAAAAGAGGATCTCCTTTTGGCAAAGTGCATTGTTACAGGTTTTGGGAGGAACATAGGCCCCGGAAGCAGTTGGCCGACTCACACTAACGAAGTCAGCATTGGTTAGTTTTTGTTAGGTTTTTGCTTCTCTCTGCCTTACAATGGTAAATGTTTCTTGTCCCATGCACTTTAGCAAATTCTTCAAGAAACAACAAAATCATTGTCTTCTTTCCATTACTAATGAAAAGAAAAGAAAACAAGCTTGCTATTGTATTACTTCCTTCTTTCTTTCTTTCTTTATTTTTTTTTTTCAATAGAAATTCATATTAATCAAAAACTAAATTGTATTGGACGGGGACAAAAAAGCCATCTTCAATTCAGTAATGTGTTCCCCAGAAAATGAATGAAGTCTTGTAGGATGAGGTCTTACTGGAATTATAGCCTCAGGCCTCCCATAAATAACAAATAAAAATTTAATTTTATTCGACTCCTTAATAATTTTATTGCTTAAAATTCTCAGCCAGAAACCCCATTCTAGATATTCAAAAGGAAGCCCAAGTGAAATGGGCCAGAAGAGTTGATCCTAAATGACTTAAGGGCGTTAAATTAATAGGCCCAATTCAGTGCGTATTGGGCCCATAACTGTCGAGCTGGGAGCTCCAAGTGTGAGCTATTCATATCTCTGATCACCGTTTCATTTAAGAATAATCCCTGTTTTAAAAATCATTTTAAAACTGATGATTAAGAGAATGTGTTAATTGTTATTGCATCAATACCATAGTATTTAAAATGTGATATATATGAATTGTTACAACGACCAAAATATATTTTAAAAACAAAAAACATGTAAAAAATGAGTCTTTTCTTTACTTATAACAAAACTCCATGTCAATTAGAGCACGAGCGGGAGGGAAAAAAAATTAATTGAGGGCAAAAAGAGAAATTTCTTGAGTTAAAAAAAGAAATAAAAAATAATAGTTCTATATCTAATTGAGTGAACAAATATATTTTTTTATGTCACTCGTTAAATGAAATTTATAATAATTATTATTATACATATAAAGATAAATATTAAATTATTTAAAATATAATAATAATTTATTAAATTTTTATTAATAATTTGACAATTATTTTTTTAATATTATTAAAATAAAATAAAATGTATTTTATTTTATTGATAGACCAAAAGAATTTGGATAAATTTGTTGAAATTGATATAAAAGGAATTAGATATAAAAATTATGTAATTATATCTAAATTTTTATATGTTAAAAAATGAAATTGTGTCAAATAAATATTTTTATTCGTGAAATTAAGAGAAGATATGTTTATTTTAAAACAAAAATTAAGAAAAAATAAAATTTCCTCAATTTCTCTAATATATTATTAATATAAATTAAATGAGCCCTCACCCCACAACTCCTCTTCTTTCTCTTTATTTTTCTTTTTTTAAAAAAAAAATAAAAAATTGCATCGTGCACTATGTATCGAAGGTATAGTAAGAAGACATATTTTCATTTTTTTACCTACAATAAATTTCACTTCATGACTAACGAGATTAGTCAACCAAAATAACAATTGTCAAAAAAAAAAAAAAAAAAAAATCCCCCCTTTTATTTACTTTTTATATGTGATCTAAGTTTACAAATTCAGCAAGGTGCACTCCGCATTTTTATTTTTATGAGTAACAAGTTGCACTGTAATGTTTAATTTTAGTAATAAATAATACTTTTGATTAAATTTTTAACAAAATAAATGTGAGATTATTATTATTATTAAAATGTCATTTTGAATGAATCGAACGGACTTAACTTTTGCCTAAAATTTCACAATGATTTTCTTTTTAACAAAAAAAAAAAAAAAAAAGCAAACCCCGTTGTGATCATGTATGTATGTATGTTTTTTTCTACCCGATAGAGGGTTGGTTTTTTTTTTTTTTTGTTTGGTTGTTAATATTCACGAACGGGGGGAGATAACGGTTTGTCCGTTTTAAACGACGTTGCTTTTTCACTCGGTTGCGTCCTTAGATTTTTATAATATTTAATTTCAAGGCAAAGTTTACGACACAAAGCCAGGAATCATTCACTCGCACGCCGACAAATCTAGCTGGCGTCGCAGTCCCACCGAATAAAATCTACCTTAGTTCAACCAATTTTATACGATGAAAACAATAAAAACGTATAAAAATAATTATCGAATAATTACAAATTTTTTTTATGAAATTCGTCACGCGTCATTATTATTAATCTATTATAGTACATTATATTTAAAAATGATTCAAATGAAAAATAAATAAAAATATAAAAATAATTGAGATGGCGTCCGAATTTGAATGAAATTTCCAAGGCACCTTCAAGGACGCGGATTGCAGAATTCAACCACCAATTCCAGAAGAAGGCAATTGAAGAGGCTGAGATCCAACCTTAGTTTGACATTTGACATTTGACACGTTTTTTTTTTTTTTTTTTTTTTGGTGTAAAGTCATAAGTAAATTGAGCAACGTTTATATATATATATATATATATATATCCAATGGGTACGTGAGTTGTTCAACCATATCATGCATTTTTCCATTAAGCAAAATGGGTAGGCTTAATTAAGGGATTTATAGATAATAGGTAGTTAGGTCTTCACTTATTAGTTTTTTCTTCTTCTTCTTCTTCTTCTTTTTTTTAAAGAAAAAAAAAGTGAATAATTGTATTTTATTTTCTAATCATGTAACCACACCCAAAATCTAATTTTTATAAAAATGTGTACTACTATATAAAAAAATGTGCACCACTATATATATATATATATATATATATATATATATATATATATATAAACAATCCTCTTCACATAATTAAAAAACTAATTTATTTATATTTATATTTAAATAAATTTAATTTTTTTAATAATTTACTTAAAATAAAATCTTATCCATATTACTTACATACTTTTTTCTTTAATATTTAAATTATTTTAAAATATGTTTCGAATTATTTAACTGATCAAATTAATTTAGAATTGCTAATGAGACTTTGATTAATTTTTACTCTTATGTCAGTTTGAATGCAAATATCCACCAGCCGCTATCCCCCAACATTTTCCGTCCTCCTTCCCATGAACCTTTTCACTGTTTGCTTTTCAACTTTTGTAATTTAAATAAACTCTTTCTTTCTCTCTCTTTCTAATCGATAGCAACAACACGTTTCCCATATTCTTTTACTTTCTCTAGAAACTTTCTCAGATTCCTCTCACCATTACCCTTTGAAAAATCAATTCGACAATCGAAGTAGCAATTTTCCTCTCTGTTTTTTTTTTTTTCTTTCAAGAATTTATTTCTTGCAAAGCAAACACTATGTGTCTTGATATATAATTAACTCTATCAATGTCTTGGCCCCCAAGACCCCACCTAAGATGCTCAGTCTTTGATTTCCAAAGGTTGTCCTCCTCTACCAGCTTCTAACAACAACAACAACAACAGCAACAAAAATGTCATTATTGACCTGCGGAGCAGAGTGCGTGTTGGCGCTGGGTTGCATGCGATGGGCTTGGAAGCGCTGCACGTACATAGGCTCCGACGACAGCAAGTCTTGGCCTTTAGCGACGGCAGATGAATTCGAGCCAGTTCCTCGTATCTGCCGCCTGATCCTCGCAGTTTACGAGGATGACCTCCGCAACCCGCAATTCTCCCCTGACGGCGGCTACCGCCTCGACCCCAATAGCCTCGTCAAGCGCGTCACCTACGAGCAGACCCGCGGCTGTGCCCCTCCGTACATCATCTACATCGACCACCCCAACAAAGAAATCTTGCTCGCCATCAGAGGACTCAACTTGGTCAAAGAAAGTGACTACAAACTTCTGCTTGACAATCGGCTGGGGATGCAGATGTTCGGTGGCGGGTACGTTCATCACGGGCTGTTGAAGTCTGCCACTTGGCTGTTGAATCAGGAGAGTGCGACGTTGAAGAGGCTGTGGGAGGAGACCGGGAAGGAGTATAGTTTGGTGTTTGCAGGGCATTCCTTGGGGTCCGGCGTGGCGGCCCTGTTGACGATGATTATTGTGAATCATAGGGACTTATTGGGAGGGTTACCGAGGGAGAAAATTAAGTGTTATGCGGTGGCTCCGGCTAGGTGCATGTCACTTAACTTGGCGGTTAAGTATGCGGACGTCATTCATTCCATTGTTTTGCAGGTCATGATCTTGATCTGTTTCTCAAAATTTGGGTTCTTTCTATTGTTTCCCTCCGATTCATTCTTGTTGTTTTGTTGATTGTCTCATTCATCTGTCTTTATTTCTTTAGTTTGTGGTGGTGGTTCTGATCCTGCGAAAAAATTGATGTCATTCTGTGTGTCATCACTCCTAATTAACTCAATTCATGATAGAAGGCAAGACAAGTACGATTATTTTTATTTATTTTTCCCTACAAAATTGTGAAATGATGGCTGTGTTTTTGAATTTCACTGATAAGATCTTTCTAGTTTTATGCGTATGTTATTTCTCCTGCACAAAGTGGTAGTATGTGATGCGATCTTGGCCATTCTGAGGTGGATTGAATTTTAGTATTGATGGGCCTTATAAGAGAAATAAAGAAAAACGGATTGTTTAATTGGCTATAGTTACACTAAGTTGCCTCTATAATGACTTTTGTTTTTCAAACCAGACTCCTTTTTTTTTTTTTTGGGGGGGAGGGGGGTTGTCAATAAATATTTGTTCTTGTGATATTATGATATCGTGCCACCATAACATGTTTTATACTAAAATGTCACTGAGATGCTAGGATGAAATCAATCTATTATGAATCTTCATAACCATGCTCTGTCTTGTTTTGCAAAAATCGCCTATTTTAGCCTTTTCAAAGCAAACCCACCCCTTAAACACTGTTTTATTGTTCATATCCAGGATGATTTCTTACCAAGAACAGCCACACCATTGGAAGATATTTTTAGATCAATCTTCTGGTTGGTATTCTTCTTTCCATAACAGCCCACACTATGTATGCCTTCCACGTTATGCAAATCCTCTCCATTGCAAGATTAGTGGAGTGAATTATTATTATCGTTTCTTAAACCAGGCATTGATGCTTTGGACAGTTTGCCTTGCTTGTTATTTCTGGTTTGCTTGAAGGATACCTTCATACCAGAAGGTAGAAAGCTTAGGGATCCAAGAAGACTATATGCACCCGGACGAATGTATCATATTGTGGAGAGAAAATTTTGCAGGTAAAATGATGCTTATTCTGTTGCCTACTTTGATTAAATGCACCAACACTAATGATTATTATAGGAATTCATATTGGTCATCGTAATATATAGGCACATGCTGCTTGCAGTCTGAACAATTATCTTACATATGGACTAGACCTCAATTTTATATTATAAGCCTGTTTTATCTGTACGATATGTACTATAGCAGCTAATTAGAATTTGACCTTGAGTTGAGTTGTGGAGATGAACTGCTGCTGTCGGCACCTTGAAGTCCTATTCAGGAGGTTCTAACCATTTATTGTTTTATTGCTTGATTGATTTTCTTGTCAGCTATGTCACATAACAGCAAGAAGTACCATGTTTGGCTCTAGTCAAAATGTGAAAAACCTATACAGCCTATTAGGGATCCCAATTACAGTGCAACATTATACTATTTTTCATACACAGTCTGAATGTAAAGAGAGTTCATTTATATAGGTTTGGCAAACATGTGATTCTGGGTTATTTTTCAGGCCTGACCAGAGTAGTTTAGGTTGTACAGACCTTGTAATCTACTGAATCAACTTAGACATAGTGCAATACTTCCACACAGTCTTGTGTCAGAACAAAGTCTGCTCTAAATTGAGGCAGCTGACTGCAGTGGGTTTTTGTGCTCCATATGTGATTAATCTTGTCTGAGAACAATTTCTGAGAATAAAGAAATTTGACTACTGGGCAAATTGGACCCCGCCATCAATCTAAGAGTTTCTGATCATAATTTCATGTGTATTTAGTCTTTCCCACCATCATTGGAGTTGATCAGTTTCCTGTCAAACCAATTTACACAGCGTACCACTTAGATGGTTTTCCAGAAACTCAATCATTCTAGTTTTATGTTTGTTTTAGGGTCTTGTCTTGGCTGTTTGCATCTTCTTCCATTGATGGCTTTGCTAACTTTGGCATTTTCATGGTGCTAAAATGTAAACTTGCTTTCTCATTCTATTAGAAAAATTCTCAACCGTTGCCATCCACCCCCTTCTTTTCTTTTAAAAATTTTAATAATACACAAGCCTTCCAATCACATACTTTCTTTGACAAATTGCCTGACTCCTGGTATCCCGAGATAAGATAGTTTAAGATAGAAGCTATCAACTATGGTAAGCCTCATTATTTTGTGTGCAAAGATATAGACAATAGACAATATTACTGATTGTTCACAGGGTTGTCAGTTGGCTTTAATTACTGAATACCAGATTTGGTGCCGAACTACCATTATTTTTTGTCTCTTATTGGAAACATCAGGTGCATAATTCTTACTGAAACATCTCTGACTGTCCTGAAACTATGTATTCTTATTACCACACAGATGTGGGAGGTATCCTCCGGAGGTCAGAACAGCCATTCCTGTAGATGGAAGATTTGAACACATTGTCTTGTCATGTAATGCCACATCTGATCATGGAATTGTTTGGATAGAGAGGGAAGCAGAGAAGGTTGTGCAGGTAAAGTTTCTCCCTTTGGACTTATACTTGTCCTCTCCTTTTACTTGTCATCCAATAGGTAACAGATATTAGGTATATGGCATTTAACCCAATATCCAACTCTAGTGATTGAACGTTAAGTTTGTGCTCTCCACTACAATATTATTATCTACTTTTGCTGGCTTTTATGTTCTGCACATATTTTGACGTAACTGCAGGGCATTTTCTGGAGGAGAAAAAAAAAGGCATCCCCTTTTGCATGTGCACAGCAGAACTTTAAGTCCATATAGCTTTAATATCCTCTGTGTTTTTACAGATCTTTATTCTCAGGCAGGCAGTCCCCCATCCTACTCTCTGGGCTTGAACATGGTTTTTGCCACGTATGTCTGCTTGTTATACCACTGCTGCACAAGACATTATTACTAGTACATCTCTATTTTTATGCATCTGATTTAATGCAATTTGTAAGGCTCACAATGAATCAGAGTATTTCCAAGATTGTATGCAGTAGCTCTTACCTTCTGTATATCAGTAAGTTTAGGTAATGGAGAGCACAGGACATAATTGCATTAGCCTCATTGATGATTGATTTAGTGACAGTTGGCAGAATAAACTTTTTGCAGAGAGTGAAAGAAAGTGCATCTGAGACCATTACAGCAGCCCCAAAAGTACAGAAGATACTAGAGAGATTGCAGACAATTGAAAAGGAACACAAAGATGCACTGGAAAGAGCTGTCTGTCTGAATGTGCCCCATGCAGTGACCACCTCAGAGGCAGAAGCAGAAACCCCTGGGAACATGGGAGCAGAGACCTCACAAGATGGGAGTGGATACGACCCGAAAACTAAATCAAGATCTGGTCAAGAAAACCCAAATTGGGATGAAGTAGTTAAAAAACTTTTCAAGAAGAATGAGTCGGGAGATCTTGTGGTAAACAAAGATATAGCTGGTCTCACATGACATCTCTTTATTCATTTGTCATTGGATGTATGCATTCAGAAATAGGTCTCTGGTCTGATTGGTGCATTACGGTTGTATAGAAACAGTTGTCAATATTCAAAGTACTCAAGGACACAAATTAAAGTGTCGATCCTTAAAACTTCATACATCATTTCTCAGTTGAAGGGAGTTTGTCTTTTGATCAAACCGTGAAGTCTTCCATTATATGTTGTCAACAGGCTGACTGTTCGTCCAAAACCCATGTTTGGCTTGCCCAACCATCCCAGTCATTCCACTTCTTAACAAAATTAATGGCATCAGATTGGGGGGGGGGGGTGGTTATCAATTCAGCATTTCTATTCTGGCATTTCATCAGAACTTATTATATCAGGCTACTTATGACATTTAGTTGATTGATGTTGTAACAAGCAAACAGAATAGTTTTGATTTTGTTTGGTTGGAATTCAGACTATTCTCGTGTAAGGGTTATTTGCTTGCTACACTGAAACTTACACACGTGAATCCTTCCAATTAAGGGTATTCGCAGGTGAGTTTGGATCAGCTTGATTTTTATATTTAAATTAAATTATTAATGACAATTTGAAAGTTTTTAAAACCACAACTAAACTAATATCAGAGTCCATTTAACCAAATTATTATTAGTAGCTGTGAATTAATTTAGTTGATTTAACAATTTAAATAATATATGTTGAAATTAAAATTATCATTTACACGGTTTATATTATAAAATTATTAATATCCAAACATTAGTTTTTTAAATTTAAAAAATGAGAAAATACATTTTTTTTAAAAAAAAATAAATTATAAGTAATTAAAATAATGATAAGAAAAAAAAATATAAACTATTTCTATGTTCAATGTATTGATTGTGAGAAAGTTGTGTCCTGTAAAAAATGTTTTGGATTTTGCTAATCTGATTTATATCTCTTTTTATACCTTAATATTATAAGACAATTTAATTTTAGTCAAATTAAATGATTTGATAAATATCTCTGTTTTCACCAAATATCACCCTATCTTTAAGGGTTTTTTTTTTCTTCTTTCGATTTCTGTATATCAAATTAAATTATTTAATAAAAATAATTCTTAATTTTTAGATATATATTTAAAAAAAAATTAAAATTTCAATCATCATTTAGGAGCCAATCCCACGTCCCCGGAACAGGTACCCACAAAATCCATCAATCCCAGTATTGTGGTTAGCGGAAGAAACTTATTCCCACTGCTTATCATTCTATCCGGCAACAGCCTTCTGACGCGTCCCTGACAAGGCTCCTCTTTTGGCTTTACAGGACAAAAGTAAAGCGTTTGAACAAAACAAATATATATATTATTTTTTAAATTCTTCTGTGCAGCCCAGGAGTGGGCCGTACCCGTAGCCCTTTTAATCTCCCGGTTATCGTTTTTGTAATATGTAGTACATGCCGTACAAACATAGGCAAGAGAGTGGAAGATTGGCAGATTTCAAAACCCAGCCCTAATAATTTCCAGCAACTTCATGTACAATAATATCGCTTCCAAGTCTGACTTCAAAAAGTAAGAAGAAAAAAAGATTTAACAATAACCACAAGTTCTAAAAGTACTAAGCAAAGCACGAAACCACCCTACAAATCTCCATATGCTGTTGCTCTAATGTCGCTTAATAGGAGTGGCCACTAGGTTTGCATAGCTTCTGCATGATAGTTCTCCAATTCTTTGTCAAGATCATCAGCTGACTTCTCAATAGCTTGTTTCTTCCCAGTGCCACGGCCACCAGTGCCACGGCCACGGCCCCGACCCCGACTGCGACCGCTGCCGCCTCTGCCAGGAGCACGACCACGAAGGGGACCACCGTTATTCAGCCCTCCAAGACGGGTCCGACTGTGCCATGATCCAACAAGCAGAAAAGCAATCGTGCATAAAAATGTAGTAAAAGACTCGGCGCCCTCAAAGAGTAAACCATCCAGTTCAATGTAAATATAGTGGCCAAGAGAATGCAACCAAATAAGTCACTATTGTATATAGGGCAGGCGTGAAGATGAAGGGAAGAGCTTCAAAAGGTAAAATCAAGTTGAGCCCAACCAGGTTCAAGAAAATACATCTCAAAACATGGAAGAAATTCATATAAAAAATTTGCATATAACGTGGAAGCTTACCCAGAACCATGATCAGCTGCAACTGGGACTCTGCCACGACCAGCTCCAGGCCTGCATAATTCCAAGAATCAAAATATTAAAGGAAAATCCTTAAAAGCCCAAGAAAAAGCTTTCAACCAATGGCTTTGGCATTAGCTGCTCGTAGAGAGTATAAGGTAAGTACTTTTCACACAAAAAACAAAATGTAGGCCCGTATGTTCTTTCAAGGCTGGGTAAAAAAAGTTGGTGGATTAGAAAAAAATCAACAAACAGATACACACACAAAGCCCAACCACCAAGCTCTAAGCTTAAACTGCTAATAGTACATTTGTTAGATGCAATTCAATACCCACAAATCTTTTGAACCCTTTACAGCCATCTTGGAAAATAACATAACCATTCTATATTGAAATGCAGACCATGAATTAGAAGATGGCCACCAAACATACAATATAATACCAAGAAAAGAAATATGAGAAACAAGATTACTTACGTCATAATAACCGTCCTCTTCCTCCTTCCATTTACACCTGTTACATTCACTCGAGCTGAAATAGGCATTTCTGTGGCACCCACAATTTCAATCTTCATAGGCTTTCCATCTAAATGTACGTTGTTATACTTCTTAAGTGCAGCAAATGCATCGCTTCTTCTGGTATAGACTACTTCCGCTGATCCCTGCAGCCAAAGAAAGAAGCACTAAGATCCTACCAAAGAAAGATTACTTTAACTACCAACAAAATCAAAATGAAACAGGCACAGGAATGTTAATACAAAGTAGAGAAGTTGCTGACATTAACAATGCGAATACACACATTTTTAACAAGGCCAAAAAAAAATCGTTATCAATATGAAGAACAGGTTGTAACAAAGAAGCCCAACATGTAAAAACCTGTCAAACAATATTAGCAATATGAGAAGGCAATCTTAGTTATTTAATAACCCAAAGCAGTTGCAAGCTTGGAATGAGTAATGAGGAAAGGCAAACAGACAAATGTGCAGACAGTAAGTTTTAAAATTTTTGTAATTTCAGATGCAGCAAACATTTAATCAGTCACAATTTTTCTTTTCCTTTGCCTTTTTACCCAAGTTCATGCTTTCTAAACAAATTCTCAGAAATCAACCTGCATGCGCACTCGTGCACACACAATCCAACAAATTAATATACTTCACAGTAACCATCCCACCCATATTAATCACCTGCGTCAGCATTAGATACAAAGAAGACAGAAACTTACACTGGGGCGACCATTTTTGTTATAATGCACCGCATAACGCTTCAGTTCACCAATCTCGGAGAAAAGCTCCTGATTTCCAGGAAAGCTGCTTTAGAAATCCATTACACAGAGCATCAAAGATGAAAACACATGGATTACATGGTACCCTTATATCTTCATTGCTCACTCCAAAATCCAAGTTTGAGATATATAATTTGGTGCCCACTTCTACACCAGTTATCCCTGCAGCTCTAATGCTATCCTCCAGCAAATCATGTTGCCAAGGCAAACCTCTGATTCTGCGTGAAGGCTAATTAAGGCAAACAGAACATGTCAGCTTGTGACCAGATAACAATTCCCAAAACATAAAATGGATCTGCAGATTAATAAAATTCTCATGTAACCATGTTTCCAAGCTTCTGGAAATGAGCTAAATGGAGACAAATGGGAGTACAGGATTTCACCCACTGCACATTAAAACAGGTTCCTTGGTATAGAATAGAGCTCCAGTTCTGAAGTTAAAAGAAGGAAGCTCCTTTGCAAAAAGGCCAGAACTAGGAGGAACACTGAGATCTTGCACCGATGACATTCCGCACTTAGCAATAGGATCCATCATACTCCCGTGTAAATTGGCAGAATCAAAGAATATAACTATGTAGTATGGATAAAGTAGGTCTAATTGTTAGCTGAGATTATGCTAGTCGAAGAGCTCCATTCGAAATTATTCTCCTAGTGAAGCTGCTCGGTGCAAAAAGCTAAGTAGCATAATTACTTAATGCAGATCCCGCAGATTTCAGAATGCACTTAATGAAACCAGATCTGAGGCAAAACCCCCAATGGACCACCCAAAGAACCCACAAGTACAACTAAATCCTTGAAGATATGAATGAAATAAATGGAATAACGGGCAGCAGAGCCTTAGTGACTCGGGGAGACCAAAATGGGCTGCTCCATGAAGAAAATTATACTACAGATCCGCACTTCAATTTGAGTCTCTTAGGCATTACTAGAGATCCTCTTGCAATCGAATTTCTTAAGCGTATTCAGTTTTCTCAATCATATGCAAATACCATCCACAGTTTTGTGCTTGCCTTGGAGATTGCATATCGCGATGGCCGAGCATTCATTGAAAGAGGACCTCTACGAACAGCCCCAGTTATTCTTCTGCCACTAAAGGACCTTCCAGGTCCCTGGCCACCACGACGGGCCCTCCCTCGTCCACCTCTGCCCCTCTCTCTGTTCTTCTTAATAATATCATCAAGAGCCATATCCACAGAAGTAGCCATCAGTTTTAAAGACCAACCTGCATATAACAATTTCAAAAAACACTCGGTACTGTGGAATCCACCAGGACAAAAAAGGAAACATATAATTATTAAGAAGTCCCCAATACCCGTTTAACAATTCAATTGCCTTTTTTTTTTGGGGGGGGGGGAGAGTGGGGCGTGGGGGCTGTAGCTGAGTAGGGGAGAGGGAATTTTGTTCAGGAGAGCCGTGGGTTCCCCCAAGTATATCACTTGGGTATCCAAATTCAGTTCCTATAAACTCGAGATCATATCAATGGCAGAACCGTGCAATCTCTTGTTCCAAAAACAAAGCAATAAAAAGAAGACAGAAAAAGTAAAAGGAAAACAAAAAAATAAACCAACGTCTAGACATAGTGTAAAGCAACCAAAAAGATAGTCAAATCAAACAACAACAACAAAAAAAAGGAAAGGAAAAGGAAAAGCAGATGGACTACAACACATGCGCCACAATTTCACGTCTAGATTAAAAGATTAAGAAACAAAAAGAACAATCTTTATCCTCCTGATCAAAACCCTAAAATCTAATCCCAAACTCAGAAATAACCTTATCTACGAAACGAGATCGAGATCAAGACCGCCGGGGCTAGAAACAGAGAGAGAGAGAGTACCTAAAGAAAATCAAAGATCTGCTGTGAGAACGTATGGCAGATACAGATATAGTGAGAGAAAATTGTTTTGTTTGGAGAGAGAGAGGCTGCGGGATTACTTTGGGGGCGGCCTAAGCAAATTACACAGATCTATTTGGTTCCCAGAGAGAGAGAGAGAGAGAGAGAGAGGGAGAGAGGAGACAGAGGGGGCTTTTTATTTTTTTCTAGGGTTTCTTTTGGGGGGCCTCTCGCTTTGTTTCTGATTTTTCCCAATCTTCCTCTCTACGCGGATGGATTTTATTCGCCCCGACTTGTCGTATGCGCGAGTGCGCGCGCGTGTTCTACACGCATACCTTGTCCAACCGTCTTTAATTTCACACGTAAGAATTGGCCTTCCGTATTTTATTTTGTAACAAAGTATATTTTATTTTGTTATTATTAGTGCCTCGTTTATACATTATTTAGACTTGAACTCAATTCTAATTTTAATATTCGAACTTAAATTTCTTCAATAAATTTTTCTCAACCCTAATCTTACTTTGTGTTTTTCTTTTTGTCCTTCAAATTAAATTTTATATAATTTAATATCAAATATAACTTAATATTAAATTTGAATCGTAATAAATTAAATTAAATTCTAAATTTTATTAAAGATTATGAATTTAACACATAATAACAAGCATCAATAAAAAATAATATTGGAAACAAAATTTGATGCAAATTGATATTAACTAATTCCAATAAATACAAGTAAATAGTTTTAAAACACAAATTAAGAGTAAATCAAATAAGTGACAGCAAACACTTATGCTTTGTTGTTGCATAAGATGCAGACATCTGATTTTGTCAGCAAAATGTCTAAAAGTCCATTGTCCAAAATCCATCATTAAACTTAGTAATAAAAGCAAGCTTCACTCTTCCCCTTCCAACTGAAGGGATCTTCCATGTTTTTATCCTCCAATGTTACATCTGTTGTTGTCTCCTTTTCAGTTATTTGGTCAACCACAACTTCCCCCATTTAAGAGGTGGAATTGATAAATCTTAAGAAGCAGTGCAATTAATTTTTTGGAAGTATTTTTCTAAAATTGACAAGTGAAAAATTCATTCAATGATTTAAAGAATTATAATTGTTATTCCAGCAATCATTACCTTGCTCATAATACTTTAGAATATTGAATTTACCTCTTTCTGTTGATTTGTCATTTCACCAAACCATCCTTTATCTGAGAATACCTAATGGGCCTCATCCAACTTCTTTTTATTACATCACCTTCTGCTGCTGCTGCTGCTGACACATTTTTCTCAACTTTTTAGTATGCTAACCAGTTAATTTCAGCAAGAATTTTTGGGTCACACCAAAAGGGTAAAATATTTTCTTTCACAATTTATTTTATGCCAAATATTATCTTATACAAAGTAATTTTAAAATTCAAGTACTCGCTCTTCTTCTTCTTCTTTTTTCTCTGCAAATTATGTAATACCAATTAATCAAAAATCTCAAAGCTGAACAATATAATGCAAAGTGTTTGAAATGAGAATAAAATCTTGATAAAGAAAGAACATCAAATATAGACCAATTATTGTGAATGTCTTTATTTAAAGACTAACAAAATATAACCAAAACAAGAATTAATTGGAGTTTGCAGGGAACTGGTGTTAACACCTATTTGTCTTAATCGAACTCATACTAACATTTTCAAAAAGATATCCAAAATTCATGCAAAAGTTCGATTAGAGTTAATTATGATAAGAAAAATATGACTTTAAGAAGGATGATTACAAAATTTATTTACATTTAAGGATATTTTCAAAAGAATGTGAAAAAAAAAAACTACAAAAATATATAATTTTGTTGATAGATAAAATTTTATATTAATTGAATAATATTTTAATATAATAAAAATAATTTTTACTTAAATATTATTATATTATTATAATTTTTTTATATTATTTAAAGTCTTATTTATATTTTATAAAATATTTTTATGTTCACTTATACATTTATAAATTTTTTTAAGATAAAAAAATAAATAAAAGTGATCAAAACAAATCCAAAGGAGTCTATCAGAGACTGCATGAATTGTTTGATGGACCAGCACTTACCTTATCACCGAAACGCCGATCAATAAATTCTCCAATTCAACAACATTTACGCGCGACCTCAGCTCTTCTATCTTTGGCTAAAAAAGAAAAAGAAAACAAGAAACTCCAACATGCGAACCGGAAGTCAGAATCAATCCTCAGGTGCTTTCAATGTCCTTTTTTTTTTTTAATGCACCTCTCCAATGTGTTAAAGGGATTACATTAATCAGTTATATGCGTTGATGCTGTTAGGATAGTGTGTTGGGTGCTGAGTGTTTTTTTTTAGACCTTTTTGGTTACGATTGAGTGTTCTGTTTGGTTGCTAGGAATTATTGACGAAAGAAGAAGAATTGTTATATGGGTTTTTCGTAATTCCATATTTTGTTAAGCAAAGAAGTGA
Source organism: Kandelia obovata (assembly GCA_021464305.1). Classification (NCBI taxonomy): domain Eukaryota; kingdom Viridiplantae; phylum Streptophyta; class Magnoliopsida; order Malpighiales; family Rhizophoraceae; genus Kandelia; species Kandelia obovata. The sequence goes on along the minus strand of CM038475.1, from coordinate 3,899,331 downwards.
TATTTTTGCTTAGTTTAATGGATTCCGACTTTTGTGTATGTTTGTTTTCGCAGGGAAGCATAATACAGTGAGTGCTGTTGGTGAGACAGAAAGTGAAACTCTTGCTGACATGTCAAGGGAGGCCGTAGACAAACTAGTTCGACGTGTTAATGCACGCAGATCATCTGGGACCAAGAAGCAAAATGATTCTCAGGTACGATGATATACTTCTTTAGTCTCCTGGGAAAATTGCATATATGTTGATTTTTCCTAATGTCAGTATATTAGTGAAATTTGCATTTGGTATGCCCCTAAAAGGTAAAGTTTGGACCACTAAGTTTTCTTGATGCACTGGCCTTCCTTCTGTGGCTACTTTGATTTGTCATGCACCTAGGTTGGCATTATAAATGGAATTGGGTTTGATTTCTTCTATTGATATGTTGGCTGGCCAGATAGTCTTCTAATGACTGGAAATTAGGATATAAGTTATGCTATTCTTTTCTGTTTGCTGCTGTTTTATGTTCAGGCAGAGAGTGGGCAGGAAAGAAAGGGAAAAGAAGTTGTAGATTCAAGAGTTACTTGGAATGACTTGGATGGTCGATGTTGTACTAGAGATTCTATGGTAAGTGTTCCCAGGGAAGTTCATGGTGCAAGTTCTGGTTATACCTTTCGGGACAGCAATGAAGAAATGGATGACATAGACTGGGAAGATGGCTCATTGCCTGTGTTGGATTCTAAAGTTTCTCATCCAGTGAAGGACAATAGGCAGATAACTATTGAATTCAGTGAGTCGCCTGTTTTAGCTAAACGGAAGGCTATTCACAGAGTTACTGCTGAGGATAAGGTGAAATGAACTTTCATTCGCTCCTTATGCATGCTGATAATAATTTTTGTCAGTCATTGGCACATGAAATGCTGTTTTTAACCCCCACAGGAAGTGGCAGAGCTTGTCCATAAGGTTCACTTACTTTGTCTGCTTGCAAGGGGCCGAATAATTGACAGTGCTTGTGATGATCCTCTTATTCAGGTGTTTCTCTTTCCTTCATATTGCTTCAGAGATTGTCTCATGTTCGATGGCTGATTATTTATTATCTCATAACTCTTGAGGCACCCTAGTGGCTAGGCAATTGTCAACTTGTTATTTGAGGCCCTCTGCTGTTTGACTTTCTTGCTGATATCTGTTGTCTTGTTAGTGAGAAAGTAATATTTGTTTAGAAAGTGCTTTGTGAATAATTAAAGTTAATACATATTTGCCCTTGGTGGCAAGGGCACAAGGTTAGCATTACAGATTCAGGGGAAAGAGTCACTGCCGTGCTAATCTCTGGTGGTACAGGAGTTTTTCCTTAATCTGGAACATAAAAGGAAGTCAAGAGGGTATTTCCTCATCAAGTCTGCCTTTTTCGGGTCGCAACTATAAGAGTGATATTCTCAAGTGGGATTTGTTTAACTAAGGCAATGCCATACATATACGGTGTTTGTGCGTTAAATAGTTGTAATTATCATTTTAATGCTTGGGGTTATTTCATTTCAAGGACAGGAAATGTGGCTTCTATCCTTTTGAATTGTTCACAATAATATGATCCTGTTAGGGAATATGAGGCTTTATAGGATTGTCACTACTGGTAGAATGTTCATGGGATTGCAATTTTTAATGATTATTATATGGCCTGTCTACTAAGCATTCTATCCAATTTCTTGGCTGATATATTTTCTGGGTATCAGTACTCTCCAAGTGAACCTTCTGCTTAATAGCTTTGCTTTGCATGCATAAGTTAATTTTGTTGTCTAAATTGCAAGGGCTACCGGTTTCAAATATTTTTGTCTCTCTCACGCATGCATACATGCCCATATTCAAAGAAATGGCACAGTGATCACTCCTTGTTGGGTCCCAAGTTAATGGGAAAAAAATTTCAACATCATTCTTCTCTCATTTGAAAGGATTTTATTGTGATGCAGGCTTCATTACTTTCTCTTCTACCTGCACACTTGTGCAAAATATCCGAAGTCTCAAAGCTTACTGCTAAGTCTTTGTCTCCTATTGTCAGTTGGGTATGGTAACTCCTTGCACTTAAGTGACTGTCCAGTTTAGTAGTTAGATGAAACATTGGAGCTCTAATTTATGTAATGTCTTTGGATAAAACCTGCAGTTTCACAGTAACTTTCATGTTAGAAGCTTAGTCAGTGAAAATAGTTCGTTCAAATCTGCTTTGACCTTTGCTCTTGAAAGTCGTGAAGGAACCTCAGAGGAGGTAATTTTTTATTCTCTTATGCTTTGACTTGCTTCAACAATCTGGATTCTTTTCCTTATTATGTGCACTTGAATAGTTTGTAATTCTGCATAAGCTGAAATGCTCTTTTTGTTTTGATATTTTCTGTTGGAAAATATATTCTGTTGGAGGCTAGGCTGGTATATGAGCAAGCCAGGATGCTCTTTCCCTTGTGGCTAGTGTACTCAAATATACATTTATGAAATGTTTAACATAAGATCATGGCCTTGTGGCATGTAGTGTGACTTGATGCTGCAAGTTCCATTTGTGGAAATTGATGTTTTTATGGAACTTGATGTTTTTATGGGGTCCTTTTACATTGACTGTAGAAGATAAGGTTGACAAGAGAACTGAAGTGCACAACTACCAGTAAATGATATAAACTTGTTTTAGACTTGCCCTTTGACTTCTATTTGGTCTAACATCATCTGGCCAATGGAGCAGCATAAGAGCAAGTATAAGAAGATAAGAATGAAGCTGGAAAAAGTTAATAAAAAAATCCGTTTATGTGTTTGTAAGAGAAGATACAGGGACAAGAAATGCTTGTGTAAGACATTCAGTTGGGATGTATTTGCTTTTGGAAAAATAGTTAAAAATATAGGGTTCAGGAAAAACTGAAGGATAATTTTTCTTTTGCAGATTGCAGCTTTGTCTGTGGCACTGTTCAGAGCTTTGAAACTTACCACGAGGTATAGTTATCATGGGAGTGAGACTATGATATTCTAGTTGGTGGCATATAATATTCTTCTTCAACACCATTATCTTTCTTCTAAACTTACACTTATCAGCTCAGTAGTGTTTTTGGCTTAATAGCCTCGATAAATAATCTCTGTAATCATCTATAGATTCTTTAGAAATCTACATGAGTGTAAGAAAATAAATGATTATGACTACTCTTTAATCACTGTGTTTGTACATATCTATTGTTGTATTCTGGTAATTACACTTTTGGCATTCTTGAACTTTTCCATGCAGTGCATGCTCTTCTATCAAAGTTAATGCAGATTGCAGATATGTTCTTGTTCAAGTCCTTCTTGGACTAGAAAGGCCTAATCCATTTTTTCTGTTTTGTCTTTTTTTTTTTTTTTTTTGACATTTATAGCTGTTGAAAAACTTAAATGCCAGAATTCTTATCATTATTCCCATGTTTTTCTCTATAGTTTGTATTCACAATTTTATGTTTTTCTGTGATGTTATTGTTGGATAAATATGCAACATGTCTTTGAAGTATAGAAATGCTTGTTTTCAGATTTGTGTCCATTCTAGATGTTGCTTCTATAAAGCCTGATCCTGACAGATGTGAATCTTCAAGTCAAGATGGAAGCAGCATGCATGCAGGAATATTTGGAACTTCAACACTGATGGTGGATAGGGTCAATGAGGTTTTTGAATCACCCATTAAATCATTCTCAGGCAATGAGAAAACCAGTAAGGTTGAACGCAGAAGTAAAGATAGATGCTCAGAGCACAAGAGAATTCAATCCCAAGATAGTTCTGATGTCAATGTGAAGCATCAAACTAGAGACCCGTTAAAATCTGAGGCACAGGATAGTATTTCTGAAATTGCTGAGAAATCTCAGGGTCTGAAGAGGAAAGGTGATCTGGAGTTCGAGATGCAGCTACAAATGGCTGTTTCTGCAACAGCAATTGCAGCTCCTCTAAGTGGCACAGGGTCAGATGCAAACAACTTGAATATTAGTTCATCAAGTGCCACTTCTTCACTTAAAAGAATAAGAGCTACAAGTGAAGAATCTCCCTCCCAAGGAATCTCAACAGCACTGGGATCTAAAAAAAAAGGATCTCCACTCTATTGGGCGGAAATTCACTGCAGTGGGGAAAACTTGGCTGGAAAGTGGGTACATGTAGATGCTGTAAATGGAATTATTGATGGAGAGCAGAAGGTTGAAGCTGCAGCTGCGGCATGCAGAAAATCTTTGAGATATGTAGTTGCTTTTGCTGGGTGTGGGGCTAAAGATGTGACCCGCAGGTGTTGCATCTTCTGATTCCAAAGTCTTTTTTGAACATATGTTCTATTCCTTTGTGTTTGTGATGTATAACTCTGTCTAAATTTGGGTTGCCTAATATTAAATGTATCCTGTCAACCTTACTCAGATACCTAGATGTATATCCTAGGTATTCTGTGGTGATTAATTCTTCATGGCATAACTTACTGCAAACTCTGGTTACATATAGAATGCTTTGGAATAGCTTGACAATATTTTGAAAATAAGTTAATCTAAATTTGCACAGCTGTAGCTAACGCATTCATAATCAGGTACTGTATGACATGGTACAAGATAGCATCACAACGAATTGACTCTGTTTGGTGGGATGCAGTGTTGGGCCCATTAAAGGAGTTAGAGTCTGGAGCAATTGGAGGTATGGTCAATGTGCGAATGCATTTCACAATTTGCTTTAATGAATATGAGATATAAAAGTTATAATATCTTGTTATCCAATTCTGAATGATCTTACCGACTTTGCAAACTTGCTTGGGAAGTCAGGCTCCTCGGAGATGCTTGAAAAATCTGGGTGGACTGCAGAAGGATCTTCTGGGATAAATTCTCTTGTTGCCACAAGGAATGATCTTGAGGATATGGAACTGGAAACTAGGGCATTAACTGATCCTCTTCCCACTAATCAGCAGGTATAGTTACTGATTTGATTCGGTCAATACGATCTCAGAAGCTTTTCTGTAAGCTCCCTTTGATGTAATTTATTTTTTTAGGCTTATAAAAATCATCCACTATATGCCATTGAAAGATGGCTTACAAAGTGTCAGATACTTCATCCCAAGGGTCCCATCCTTGGCTTTTGCTCTGGTCATCCAGTTTATCCTCGCGCTCATGTGCGAACTCTCAAACCAAAAGAAAGATGGTTGCGTGAGGGGCTACAGGTTAAGGCCAAGGAACTTCCAGCAAAGGTATTGTTTTGCTAGCATGATTTGTGCTGTAAGTCTGCTGTTCCACGTGTTGTTCATATTTCTTAAAATGAGTATCATATTTACTGTAGGTGCTGAAACAATCTGGAAAACCAAAGAAAGCACACTTTGCAGATGATGATGATCATGCCAAGGCTGATTCTAATGGCATAATAGAACTATATGGAAGGTGGCAGCTGGAAACCTTGCAGCTGCCCCATGCTGTAAATGGAATTGTGCCAAAAGTTAGTCTTCATTATTTTCATCCAGATGCTTTTTCTGCCTAACATTTTATGTTACTGGAGCTATGCAATTATATGATCATTTGTTTGAAACCTTTTTAGTTTCTCAAACATTATTCCTAAGCAGTCATGATTTATTTCCTTTCATATCTCATGTGTGTGCCACTATTCCATGTGTTGCTCAGGTGCTTGATGAAATCTGCTGTGATACATGTGATTCTTTGGGTCTCTGTATTTTTTTGTGTCTATTGTCTTTTTATGTTTGTATTGCTGTATATATGCATTTATTTTTGTACATCAATATATATACACTTAGTTGCAGATCCAGCTCAGCTGAATTGTAGTACACAAAGATTGGGTTGGGCTCTTAACACACTCCCTCCATTGTGATATGCTGTAGTTGAAACTTCCTTTGAATTGATGCAATTCTAATCCTTGTTTTGCTTGTAATTTTTTTCCAGTTGCATGTAATTCTGAATACTTAGATCGAAAGAAAATTTAAATATTATGTGGGTTTTTTTTCCCAGATTGAGAAGAAAATGAAATTTATTTTGCAATGATTTTAGACATTTAAAAGGTCACCTGGGCTCAAATCATGATATGTTAGGAATCACATAATTCGTCAAGGCCATTATTGTTTGAAATATTTTCTCCTTTCAAACGACTGTCATATACATAATATGTTCTTGTTTTTTTTTTTTTTTTGTTTAAACAGCATCAAGATCATGACTGGATTATCGATGGTTCTGAGTCTGATCAGATTTTCTGGTTATATGACTTGTGTGCATGCAACCTCTTTGGAACAACTTACCAATGCACCATCATGTTGTTATAACAAAAACATGTTCATAGTTTATAAACAAAGACATAGAAAGATACTAATTTGGTTTTTTTTTTTTCAATTTAACCTTCGGTAATACTGTATGATTGCTCATCAATCTATCTCACATTAGAATGAGCGCGGTCAAGTTGAGGTGTGGTCTGAGAAGTGCTTGCCTCCAGGGACGGTGCACTTAAGACTGCCTAGAGTATTCCACGTTGCCAAAAGACTGGAGATTGATTATGCGCCGGCTATGGTTGGGTTTGAATTTAGGAATGGTCGATCTTTTCCCGTCTTTGATGGTGTTGTGGTGTGCACCGAGTTCAAAGATGCAATATTAGAGGTAAATATGTTGCTACTCATTGGATAATTTAGCTTCTTGAAAAGTGCAAGGACTCTGAAATTTCATGTCTTTAATAAATCTCATGATTTCTATGTTTCTCTCTCCCTTCCCTATTTTGGGACATTTCGAATAATCACAAATATGAACCTTCTCTGTTCTGTTCTTCTAGCGTGCATGTATATGTCTCTTTTTCTTCTCATATGTGTATATGTCTCTTTTTCTTATATATTTTATCACTTTTCTAAAATGACGGTAAGATTCCAGTTTCTGCTGCCTGTGTCTAAAATCCTTGGTGAATTAGCCTTGTTTCTTCCAATTTTTTTCGGTGCCTTAGGGCAACTCATCCCATCAGAAGTCAGTGAAATCCAACAATTTACTTTCTACTTGATCTCTAGGCATATGCTGAAGAAGAAGAGAAGAGGCTGGCCGAAGAAAAAAGAAGGAATGAAGCACAAGCTCTTTCCAGGTGGTATCAGCTTCTTTCATCAATTATAACTCGTCAACGGCTTAACAACACTTACAGGAACAGTTTCCGATCAGAATCCTCTACCAACTTCCAAAAGAAGCCTAGTGTACACGTTGATGGTCGCAAAAATACGCAATCCCTGGTGAATCAGAATGAAGATATGCAGGATTTTAACTCGGATGCACCATTTGTAAAACTAGCTGAAGAACATGAGCATGTATATTTAGCAGAGGATCAGAGTTTCGATGAGGAAAGCTCAACAAGGACGAAACGTTGCCGATGTGGGTTTTCGATTCAAGTGGAGGAACTTTAGTTGTAGCACATGTGAAGAGAAAACAGATTGCAGTGGTGACTTAGTTTTCAGATTTTGTTCGGAAATGGAAACTTATATGCTTATCTGCCATATTTGCTTCAGGACTTTGGCCTCTTTATTTACTAGTGTTCTGTATAGCAAGGCGTCGTAGGGAGGCCAGCTTCCATTTCCAGACAATATTGAACCGGTCAACCCCGTTGAACCGGGCGACCACAACAGTTTTTTTTTTTTTTTTCATTTTTTGATTTATTTTTAAAATTTTATATCAAAATATTTTGTTACTAATAGAAATTATATATAAACTAAAATATTAGATTCAGTCTTTTTTTTCAATTAAAAATATTTTATTTGTAATATTTCACAATATATTTTATATTTTACATTATAAATGATAAAATTTTCATAATGTATTAAAAAAATTAGTGTAATTTTATTTTTATAATTATAAAAAATATTTATATTTATTTAAACTTGATAAAATAATAAAAATAATAAAAATAATATATATATATTAAATAAATAACCAATTTATTGAATTAGTGACCAGACCAAATTTAATAACGTATGATTAGTTAGAGCCAAAAAGCTCTTTTTCACTCTTAATGTCACACGTCGAGCGTCTCTTTCACTCTCGATGGCTTCCTCGTCGTCTTAATGTTGTAAAGTTTTCCTTGCCTTGTATGCTCGCCTACCTTTTGCATAGCCAAACGTCCACAATGAAACCCGGCCGGACAGCTAGCGTCAATTTGAGTAAACCAAACTCAAGAGTCAACTGGCTTTATCGTCTTGGCCTCTGCTTTTGCTTGCTGTTGCCGTTGCCGTTGCCGCTGCCTCACTGTTGCCATCGAATCTTGGATTCAAGAGTGTGAGTAAGCTCCGCCCGCTACGGTTTTTCTTACCCCCAGCCCCTCCCCTCTTTCCTCTGCTTTTATTCACCACTGGCTGATAGTTTGAATGAACGACTTTGCTTATTTGCGTGTATAATCTGAACCCCATGACGTCCCTTTTTTCAAATTTTGCCCTGTAACGATAGAGAATACAATATTAGACTGAAAAATTCACTTGGGTTTTCAGACGAATCGGTATTTGTTTATGAAACCAGGGGTTTTTGTTTTTTTGTTTTGATAATCGCAATCATTGCTTAGATACTCAAATCCCTTTTAAATGATGTTTTAGCTATGCACCGTTACATAGGTACAAGAATTGAGCTTTTTTTTTGGTTGCCTTCATATTTTAAATATTTGATGAAACAAGCAACATTGGTTGGTTGTTAATTGTGAATATCTATATTGTTCTTTGCTAATGATGATTTTGTATTTGTGTATTTATTTATTTTACTGATAAGTATCTCTAATCCTTGCTAACAGGAAATGAAATAATGGACTACTCCGAGGAATGGAAGGCCCTCTTCCCAATTGGTAGTGTATTTGAGGCACCTCTTCTGCTTTCAAGCCCCTCCATAAGGGCCATTTTAGGTCCACTTTTCTTCAATCCTGTTCCCCATACATTAACTCAGCTCTTCAACTCGCCCTCTCTCTGTCCTCCTCTTCTCAATCCTCCTCCACAACTTTCTCTCTCGAGATTCCTTTCCACTTCAACCACTCCCGAATGTCCCATCCCTCTCTCCACTGCTTCCTCCATTGCTTCTCTGTTTGGAAACCAACCACAGAATGGTGCCCCTTCATTGCCATTCCACAATCTGCTACAGCTCCTTCGATGTCCACATAACAATACTGTTATTGCCTTCTTTCCCACTGGTTGCAACCATGATGAAGTTGGGTTCCTATTACTTTCTGTTCAAGAGAAAAATTTGGTTGCTGTTGGAGACCAAGACGGTTCTGTTTTTACTGCCAAAAAGCATTTGGGCCGGCGAATTGCTAAGATTTTGGTGAACCCAGTCATGGATTTGGGTAATTCTCCCAGTATCATTGGGTACTTGTTGGTTTCTGCTCTATATTCTGTGCATTGGTACTCTGTCAAAGTCAGCAAAAATAGTGATATCCCCACTCTGGCTTATATTGGTTGCAAGAATTTTAAGAGCTCTTCAGTTGTAAGTTCTTGTTGGAATCCACACTTGTCTAACGAGAGTGTGGTGTTGTTGGAGGATGGTGGATTATTTTTGTTTGATATGGAATCCGACAGCTTTAATGGATATATTAGTGGCACTAGGTTGGCAGTAGTTCGGGATGATCCCACCAATTCAAAGAAACAAAATTGGTTGGCCTGTGAATTTAGTTGGCACCCAAGGATTTTAGTTGTTACACGTTTTGATGCTGTATTTTTGGTTGATTTGAGATATGGTGAATGTAGATTGACTTGTTTAGCAACGATTGATATGTTTGGGGTGTATGCTCCAGCTGGGAAGGAAAGGTTCCTAGCTTTCTCTAAGGCAGTCTCTGATCACTTTCACTTTGTGCTGGTTTCTGACAGTATGTTAGTTCTTTGTGATGTACGCAAGCCATCAATGCCGGTGTTACAATGGGCACATGGTCTTCATAAGCCATGTTATGTTGATGTTTTTAGATTGTCTGAATTGAGAGCAAACTCAAAGGATAATACAAACAAGTGGGCAACTCTGTCAGGTTTTGGTATTATAGTGGGATCATTTTGGAATTGTGAATTTAGTCTCTTTTGTTATGGGCCGCCTTTGCCTGCTCCTGGACGATCTATGGCTTCAGAAATTATAAATACCTCAAAATCCATTTACGCATGGGAGCTGCCTTCAGATATTTTGTTGTCGGGTCATGGGTGTCAGTGTGGAAGTTGTTCAATAGGAGAAGAATTTTTTAAGGATTTACTTCCAAAATGGATTGATTGGCAGCAGAAGAAAGATATAGTGTTTGGCTTTGGTATTTTAAGCAGTGATATCTCTTCACTAATATTTGAAACAGATGATTCAGGTGGATTTACTTTGATTAGGCTCACGTCCTTGGGGAAGCTTGAGTTGCAGAGATACTGTGCCTCATGGGGTTTGGTTAGAAAGTTAGAAGTAGCTCACAAACCTCCATTACTTTGTTTTGAAGGGAACTTTCTTCACTCTGTAGGTAATCAGGAATACAAGTTTCGCAAGAGTTTTAAGTATGTGAAAGTTGACTATCTCTATGCATATCTAAGTGGAAATCTTTCCCAAGTTGTCAATTCAAACATGGAAAAGCCTTGCAAGGGTCCTCGAGAGAAGGAATTTTTTGATATGGACATTCATGAAAATTTATGCAAGAAGTTGCAGATTTGTGGGCTAAAGAGACTTAGAATGTCTCCCGCCATTACTATTTCTTTTAGTTACATGGACTCACCCTCAAGTGTACATGAAGTTGCTATAAGGAGAATATGGGCAGGCTTGCCAGTGGAAATCCTACAACTCGCCTTTTCCAGCTACTCTGAATTTCTTGAAGTTCTTTTGCACCAGAAGAAGGTCTCTTTGGAGTATTTAGTTGTTCCAGATAAATCTCAGTTGCCTCCATATTTCTTAAGGATGCCTTCAAGCCGCAGCAATAAGTGGTCACCTAAAGTGCAGCCATATGATGGTCTTGTGGGTCCTGTCCTTCCTCTCCCCATTTTACTCACACTTCATGGGTTTCGCAATGGTTGTCCTGGTTCACAGGAAGAAGTTGGTGGATTTTCATTTGAGGATGAACTTAGGACACGATGCAATGAAGTTGTGGAAGTAGCAAGGGAATTGGCCGTGTCAGACTTTCTGTTTGATCAAGATAACAATTATGTCTCCCTTGCTGATGATAGAGAGCATTTGTTGGTTGATTCTCAAAGACCAAAATCTTTCTGCTTATACCATCCAGTTGTAGATGAATGCTCTACTGAGAGCCACAGGGATACCGACTGTTTATATAATGGTCACACATTTGCTTCCATTCTTTCAAAATTGCATGAAGGAGGACCAAAATGTAGTGACAAGGTGGAAGAGCTCTTCAATGGTCTGTGCCCCATTGATTTGAAGATTGAAACTTCTGATATGAGCTTCAGCTCACAAGAGCTGAAACTGTATAACCTGTTGAAGAGGCCTCTGTCAAAATGGCAAGAACAATACAATCCTTATAAGGTATTCTATTCCCTCATTGATTTTTGCGAGTCAGAAGCATGATTCGTGTTGGTTTTATTTTTTTAATATTCTAATTTCTTTTTCCTGGAAGTTTGACCTTGAAGACACAAGGCACCTTTGTTCTTTGTAACTTTTGCATTTTATTATATAAATTTGACTTTCATTCTTCGTTTGTAGGTATCATCACAATCCACATTTGCTGCATTGATTCATTACTTACAGTATTTATTTACTGTATATGTTCTACCATTCATATTTTCACACTTAATAGTTTCTATTAGGTTCATAATTTATCTTTTGCATTTGGAATGTGCATGCATAATTCCTAGTCATAGTTTATACCTACTTAAGCATATATAAATATGAGTTCTAGTTTGGATGGTGGCAAGTCTCTCTGCTTTATCATCATTCCAAAATTCTGACTTCTACCTTTTAAGTAAGCAGAAACTTGATATGCACAAGTATTCTGGCTGTTATCTGATGTTGCATACTCAAAAATATAATACACAAGGAAGAACCCCCATTAAAAGCTGTGAGTGGTGCAACCTTAACATACCTACATATGTGTTACATGCTTCAGGCTGATTGGGAAAATAACATTAGTATGTGTGTCATTTTATCTTCAGGGCTTTCATTTTCTATTGTGTTATGATCACATGTTCAAGGCATCATACCGTATTTTACTAATTGGATTTTATTATATGGGTCACATGGAACCCAAGATATGGATCCTTTGGGAAGTATTAGAGGTTGCAAAAGCGAGAACTTCATACCCAAGTATTTTTGACTTTCATCTCCAATGAAGAGATACCCAAGAAAGTTGTTAAGAAAATATCAGTTGGGTGTTGACTTTTTGTTTTTTATTTGGCTTTTTTTATTACGAGTAATTGTTTTGTTTGGTTGCTATGAATTGTTGGTGAAAGAAGAATTAATATCTGGTTTCCTTTTTCTTTTCTTTTTTTTTTTTTTTTTTGTTTTTTGAAGCAAAGGAATGGCTTTTTCACTTAATTTAATGGGTTCCATATGAAGATTTTTGTGTTTGTTTTGGCAGTGAAGCATAATACAATGAGTGTGCTGCTAGTGAGACAGAAAGTTAAACTTTTGCTGACATGTCAAGGGAGGCATTAGACAGTATGTCAAAGCATGCCAATCATTTGGGACCAATCTCAGGTATGATACACTTCTTTAGTCTTCTGGGCAAGTTACATATATTATCGATTTTTCCCATGTGTGTGTTACTGAAATTTGCATTTGGTATGCCTTTAAAGAGAGAGTTTGGACCACTAAGTTTTCTTGATGTGCAGGCCTTCCTTCTGTGGCAACTTTGATTTGTGATGCACCTAGTTTGGCACTATTAATGGGATTGGTTTGATTTCTTCTATTGATAAGTTGGACAGACGGTCTTCTAATGACTGGAAACCAAGAAATAAGTTCTGCTATTCTTTTCTGTTTGCTGTTCTTTCATGTTCAGGCGGAGAGTGTGGGCATGAATGAAAGGGAAAAGAAGTTGAAGATTCAAGAGTTACTTGGCTAGTCAAGGTTGTACTAAAGATTCTGTAGGAAGTGATCCCACGGAAGTTACTGGAGCAAGGTCTGGGTATACCGTTTGGGACAGCAGCGAAGAAGTGGATGACATAGACTGGGAAGATGGCTCATCCCCTCTATTGGATCCCATAGACTCACATCCAGTGAAGGGTAATAGGCAGATTACCAATGAGGATAAGGTGAAATGAACTTTTTTCATTAGCAACTTATGCATGTTGATGATAATTTGTCAGTCATCGACGTATGAAATGTTGTGTTTTTGACCCCTGCCGTAAGTGGCAGAGCTTGTCCATAAGATTCAATTACTCTTTCTGCTTGCTAAGGGCGGAATAATTAACAGTGCTTGTGATAATCCTCTTGTTAAGGTGGTTGCTTTTACCTTCATGGTCCTCTAAAGACTATCATGTATTGACGCATGATTATTTATTATACTATACCTCTTGAGGACATCCTAGTGTCTAGGCAATTGTCAACTGCTTATTTGAGGCACTCTGTCTTTTGACTTTCTTCCTGTATCTGTTATCTGACTATTGAGAAAGTAATGTTTGTTAGAATGGTTGCTTTGTGGATAATTTAAGTTAATACATATTTTCCTTTGGTGTGTCTGGTTTCTCATTGTAAGGGCACCAGGTTAGCATGACAGATTCAGGGAAAATAGTCACCGCCATGCTACTTTCCAGTGGTAGAGAAGTTTTTCCTTTATCGGGAACATAAAAGGAAGTCAAGAGCATACTTCCTCACCAAATCTGCTTTTATCAGGTCACAAATATAAGAACAATAATCTCGGATTGGATTTGTGTAACTCAGGCAATGCTATACATTTATCATTTGTGTAACTATGGCAATGCTATTCATGTACAGCAATGGTGTTTTTAATAGTTGAAAATATCATTTTAATGCCTGGGGTTATTGGTATTTCATTTTGAAGACTGAGGAAATGTGGCTTTTGTCCTTTGAATTGTTCACCATAATATCTTCCTAATATGGATGATGGGCTTTGTAGGATTGTCATTACTGGAGCATGTTCATGGGCTCGTCATTTTTAATGATTTATTGGCCTGTCTATCAAATATTAATTATTCTATCCAATTTTGTGGATGATACATTTTCTGGGTTTCAATACCCTTGAGTGAACCATCTAGTTAATAGCTCCCCGCTTTGTGTGTTAGTTACTTTTTGTTGTCTAAATTGCAAGGGCTATGATTTTCATCTTTCTGTCTCTTTCATGCATGCAAACATACTCTATTAGGAGAGTTGGCACAATGAGTGCTGCTTCTTGTTTCGTTCGGTCCCAAGTTGATGGGAAAATATTTTCAACATCATCCTTCTCTCATCTGAAAAGATTTTATTGTGATGCAGTCTTCAATACTTTCTGTTCTATCTGCACACTTTTGCAAAATATCAGAGGTCTCAAAGCTTACCACTAATGCTTCCTCCTATTGTCGGTTGGGTATTTTACATCCTTGCACTTCAGTGACTCTCCAGCGTAGTGGTTAGATGAAACATTGAAGCTCTAACTTGCATGGAGTCTTTGGATAAAACTTGCAGTTTCACAGTAACTTACATGTAAGAAGCTTAGTCAGGGAAAATAGATCGATTAAGTCTGCTTTTGGCCTTTGCTCTTGAAAATGGTGAAAGAACATTGAAAGAGGTAATATCTTAATTATCTTATACTTTAACTTTCTTCAACACCCTGCATATTTTGTATACATTTAAATCTTGAAACCGGGGGAAGCAGTGTTTTGCTTGTCCATCATTGAGGAACCTGTAGTAGCAAGTCAGATATGTGTTCGTAAGTTCATCTCTTCTTACTACAAGCTTGATTACCCCTCAAGTACTTCTTTCTTGCATAACCTCCTCAGAATGAGCATATGATTATTAACTCGTGTCTGATAACTTGCTCGGTAAGAATGCTGGTGATTGATTCCCGACTAACCAATTTGTGTTACTTTGTCACACAAACTATAGTTATGTATAGGTTTAGCTACTGTTTCAGTTGTGTGCAAGCTCCAACCAAATTCCTACCTTATACCGCTGCTGCACTATTCCCTTTTTTTTTTTTTTGTTTTTTTCTTTCTTCCATTCATGCTTTAGATTGTATAAGCCTGAATCTGATTTTTATTTACCATCTTCTGCTGCCCTGAGTTTAGAGTTCATTGCATATTACTTATTAGCATCAGATTGTTATACTTGTAGTTGTTGGATACGGTGTAGACACTGGTTGAGGTTCATGGACAATCTTAAATCAATGACACAGGACCCGCCGTTGTCTGTATATGCCATTTGTCTAATGCTTTTCCAAACTCATTGGATACACTAAATTGTAAAGCTTCTCTTTGCAGTGCAAAACTGCTATTTGAAATATGCGACGCAGATTCTAATCATGGAACCATATTGCATCAGGGAAGGCCTTGATGATCTCTGAGACCAACGCATGAATCCCTGATTTAGCAGCTAATAGGAATGGATTTGATAACTAACATTTTGTCTGTTAAAAGTTTTGTTTTCACGTTTTGGACACACAACATTTTGGTAAGTTGAAGAGCTTGCAGGTGCATCAGCTTTGTGTCGTGTGTATGTTGCAAGAACTTAAGTTTTCTACGCCAGTCTCTGGGTTCAAGTGGGGGATATTCAGGGTCTGCAGCAGCAGGATTCTCGGCATCTTCGTTATGATGAACGTTTAACTTTTTCCGCATAAATACCTGTGAAGACTGGGGACTTTTTCGTTTTTGGGGGGAGCCAATGAAGACTAGGACACATCAAGGAAGCTCGATCAGCAATCATATATGTCGTTGGTTAATTAATCTCTAATCATAAAAGCAATAATTACAAGACAACAACAAAAAAAAAAAAAAAGTTATGAATGGGGTTGGAACAATAAAGCGTAGAAATTTTCATGTGATAAAATATTTTTTGGTTAAACTTACTTGTAACTACGTTTGACTTATAGATAACGAGATTTGGAGACATACATGTTGTACAACAAGAATTTGAGAAAGTCGACTTTGCTTCCACCTAAAAATGCACGAGGCTTTATAACCAAATGGTTCAAGGCAAATGAAGAAGAAGGGCAAAGAAGTTGTACGTTTTCTATATAAAACAAATTTCATGTGGATTCTAAATTGGCAGACACAATTAATTTTTATATTACGTATAAATATTTCATATTATATTAATATTTTATACATAATATAAAATATCTTATATATTATGTCATTAAAAAAATAATTATTTCTATTTAAGTACGTTATTTTGTAGTATATTTGATAGCACCTATTCATAAAGTCGTTTGCAAATAAGATTCATGGCAGACTATGCACTAGCAGGGGTCTCTCTCCTCCGACATGCATTGTATCATTGTAGTTGTAACACTTTTTAATGAAATGAAGAGCTTCAATCGACAAACTGATCTCCAATATTCTTACAAGATTGTTGTGATCCAGACAGTTGAATTATGCCTTTAGACGGTCTATACTAACTGATTATTTCCTTACCATATGCAGAATTACACCTTCAAAACTGTATTTCATCACTGCCAATAATTTGATTATCCATCCACACATGATAGGGAAACATTTTCTTTATATAAAAAAAATGCGAATAAAATTATAAAATTAGGAATGCCCTTTGATATATTCAAAAGATATGAAAATACAATTTTGAAGGGGTTTTTTTTTTTTTGGTGTTATTAGAAGCTACAATACTGGGAATTAAGTTGATTCGCGCATGTCTTGTGGGACTTTCGGTACAATTCAAAGAAAGGTTGATCGATAATTTTAAAGGGTGTCCTTTGTTTCACGTGGTTGTGACCAAATGGAATGGTAACAAGAATAGGGCAAACCAACACACATTAGACCGAAACTGAGTCGTTTGGTAGTGAAATAATGGTTCTTTTTCCTTTGTTTGACAGGACACTAACAAGAGTGAATGGTGCCTATTGTCTACATGAGCCAGAAATTAGAGATGCACATGCCCTTCAGAGTGCAAAAACAGTTATAAGCCATTGTCATGTTTATGAGATACGAAAGAAGAAATAGTACACAGTTCATAAAAAACACTGCAGTAATTCAACATTTAAGATTTTTAAAGTAGATGCCTTAAGTTCTAATAAATATATCATTATGAGACAAAAAAAAAAAAAAAAAAGAAAGAAAGGATTTTTGATTCATATTTTAATAATGAGGATCTTAATTATGAACTTCAGTTAATCAGATAACTTTACAATTAAAGAATTAAGTGACTTTTATAAAGGTGTAGTCCAAATGTAATTAAAGAGTATGATGTAAGTAATGATGTTATTTATAGTTAATTAATTTTTGATATAAGAACTTACCTCGTTCGGACCCCAAAAGTCTTGAAATCTGAAACATGCAGATTCGTTTGAAACAAAAGAGAAGAGAGCGGGCGAAAGTGAGGATCTAATCCTTGGAAAACTCTGTAGAAACCTTTCAATGGATCTTCTTAGTTTCTTTAAGCATTTTCTCTCTATGCTTTTATAAATAAAAGATTCTTGTTTTATTAATTATCTTTTTTTTATTATTATTATTCTTTATCATGATTTGAATTCTTGCCGAATCGAATTTGAAACAGATAAACAACGTTCTGCTTACTTTTGTAATGAAATATAGCAGCAATAATAATAATAATAATAATTATTATTATTATTTATTTTACCTTTGGCAAGATAGGATTGAAAATGGTGGACCTCACTCAAGAATGAAATTAAATCAGTTAACCATGTAATATCATATTGTTTCATAGGATCATAGTTAAAATCTCTTTTGAGTTCAGCACAATTTTGATTTTCAAGACTTTCTTCTCAGCATCTTCACTTCCCTCCATTTTTCTGGAAAAGTGCAACGCCTTGAGACCCCTGTTGGGGAGCATATTTGACCAATCATTTGGAAAACACTTTGAAGCTTTCCTCTCTGCATGTGGACGGTGGTGTCATAATCCATCTTTTTCTGGCTCCAAGAAAGTCTGAAAACTTAAAATTACTTTGGAAAATACTTATTAGACACTATCATAAGTACAGTCAGATGTAACAAATAAAATAAAATAATTTTTTTGTATTTATTTTTTTAATCTTTATCAACTCTTCTTTTCTTTTTTTTTTCTTTTTTCTTTTTTTTGGTATCACGAGAAAAATTAGTTGACAAGATTTAGTGAAACAAAAGAAATATAAATCAATAACATTTGATTTGTTGTCACAAATAAATAAGATAAAACAAAATTATTTAAGTGGTTTTTTTTTTTTAATGTTTACACTTGTTTCAATAAATATTATTTATTGTATTATTACAATAATAATATTTATATTATTTTATTAATTATTTTAAAATATATTTATTATTTATGGGTCTAATAATTACTTCCAAGTACTCTTTTTGTCCAAAATGAGCATCCCCACCCATTATGTCTGTCATTCACATGGAAGTAAGAAACGGTGATCAAAACCCGTACATATAGAGAGCATTGTAATGGTTGCTTTAATGCACTGTTGTTACCCAGTGGACTTGATCTAATTACTCCCAAAGCAAACAGAATGAATTTGACAAGCTCGTGAATTGAACATATTTTAAATGCAGATTCCAAGTTATATGTATATATTTGTACCCTTTTTTTTTAAATTATTAATTATGATTATATAAAAAATAAAAATAAAAATA
Source organism: Kandelia obovata (assembly GCA_021464305.1). Classification (NCBI taxonomy): domain Eukaryota; kingdom Viridiplantae; phylum Streptophyta; class Magnoliopsida; order Malpighiales; family Rhizophoraceae; genus Kandelia; species Kandelia obovata. The sequence goes on along the minus strand of CM038475.1, from coordinate 3,880,713 downwards.
TATCACTCATATGCGAACTTGCCTTTACAATATAGATCAAATTTATCTATTGCGATCTGTGTAAATTAAGGAGCTTCTATGTATGTGTGTGTGTATATATATATATCAGTGCCTCGCCTTGTTCGTGGACCCGCATTGAAATCAGTAATCAACCCATCGAAGACATGGAAGTGTACCAAAAGAATCTCTAACAAAGACTACTAGATCGGATGCTAAGAGGACCAAGGCGGCCAGTGCCGTGTACGGAATGAACACCGAGCGGCCACCTAAGTACGAGGTTCTAGCCAAATGCCAGCTGCAATCAGTATCGACATAAGCCATCAGTCACCTTTCGCTGTCCGCTGACTGTTCTCCGAATCTGCTGCGTCCTTGTTGGATTTTTTTTTGTTTTTTTCTTGCACAAACAAAAGCAAAAAGTTCTCTCATCGATTTTTCAGTTGGCCGCAGAACCCAATTCTCCATGTTACAATTATGATTTTCCAAGACACAATCTCTTCCAAAAATCCATCACCAAGAAACAAGAACACCCATGAACCATTTTGCAAGAAATAAGACCTCTTTCAAGTTTCAACAACAGTGACAAAAAAAAAAAAGAAGAGTTGAAACAGAGAAACAAGGGCATATACTGCTTTTTGCCCCATGGTCTAGCCAAGATGGCGTTATTATCTAAACCTCAAATAACTGAATCATGGTTTCTTTTCAGTCGAGTGCTCAATAACGTATAAAGAAACACATGAAATGATAGAACAGAACGAAGTTAAGTGAACTCATTATTACTACCAAATACCAATTGTTCACTGTGAAGCTAAAGTTAACCCATAAAAACCTCAGCAGCAAATACAACCATCCAATTTTACACGCAGTTAACTGGCAGCGCACACACATTACCAAACTAACACTCCCTCCCACCCAATTCTACAGACACATAAGACCACAAGGTGACACGGACTACTACTGTCATTGAGGAAGGTGGGCTAATTTTGAACACTCACTTCAGGGGCCTTCACTTTTGGAGGCCGACCCCTTGGCCTCCCACTCCCTGCTGTCATTGCAACCGTCGTGGTTGTAGCACTACCGGTAATTCCTCCAGTGGGCCGTGCCATCTTCCGTGGCCTACCTCTCGGCCTTCCACTTCCTGTGGCAGTAACCCTTGGCTTTACTGGCTTTGGTGGTGCATTGGGGTCCTTTGGTGGACGGCCCCTAGGCCTAGCAGGGGCCAGGACAGTGCCTGGTGGCAATGCATTCTTTGCCTTAGGGGGCCTCCCACGGCCACGCCTTGGAGGTGCATTGGGATCTGCCTTCATATAGTTGTTTTTCCAAAAGACTAGCTCTCTGGCATCTTTCATTCTGTTAAGATTATGTGAAAGGATGGTTGAGTGGCCGGCTGGCAAGTCCCCATATTTTGATTCAATGTATTTTGATATTGATGTCTTATTTGAGCCATTCTTCTCATTCAATGCTGCAATTGCTTGCATAATCATCTATTCACAACAGCACAACGAAAACCCAGTAAGCAAAATGCCCACCATATACTTAACAACAAGACATCCGGCCAAAAAGTCAACAGAATAGTCAATTTTGAATTAATTTTTGGATGCATCAAATTTGAATGAATGAAAACCTAATCAATCAGCAGAAATCAAAGCGCATATAATTTTAGTTCGACTTTCTATAAACAACTTCCTATACAGTTTGAAAAAATTGGCAAGTGCCACAGTCTAAGTTGGAGAAAAAGAATGAAAAACATGAATTTGTGATCAACAAAACATAATTCACCTTTAGAGCAATTTATTTTCCTTTCCTGGAAAATAAAAACATTGAGTACTGAAAATTATTTGGAGCTCAACTGAACGAGGAAATGCAAAACCCTCATCCTTTCTCAACTAATGAAAGGATCCATAAAACACATGCAATGATATTTCAGCAACAACACTCCCATGACTATTAAAATCACCCCAACAACAAGAAAAGTTAGAGAGACAAAGCAAATTCACAATCTATAAGGGTTTCTAACTAAGTTAAAGAAATATATACCGGAATTGAGATTTTCCTTCAACACAGACACCAGATGAGATGAGAGTTCCAGAAAAGGGACAGAGGGAGAATAAGAAAAAAGGGATTTTCTGGATTGTAAAGAAACTTAATTTCTCGTTTCAATGTAACACCATTAACGTTGGTTACAAAACCAAAACAGAAAAAAATGAAGCCACAGAAGAACCAAAAAAAGAACAAAAAAATATGAAATGAGGGTTTCAAGAAAAAAAAGAGGGGGAGATAAAAGAGTTTCAAAGTTATTACCTTTGATTTGAAAAGCCTAAGCCAAAAATTGCAAATTTTTGAAAAGAAAATATAAATCATTAAAATCCATTTTCAGCTTGAGTAAAATCAGATAGAAATTGGATCTTTGTCAAATTCCCAGAAACTCTTTTTTTCCATTTTCCAGCACCACCCCAAAAAAAAAACTCAAAAGAAAACCCCAAAAAAAATCTATGAAGATAACAAATGAAAGAAGAAAAAGTAAAGATCAATCTGTATAAAAAATAAAGAAGAAGAATTTAGTTTCTTCTTTCTCCCTCTCTGTTTTTTTTTAAATTTTTAAATACCCTTTTGTTAGTTTTGTAGGGGGGGAGTGATGTATGTACCTGTGGGTAAGGAGGGAGTGATGGAGGCTTATTAACCTCTTCACCAGCCATTAATTTTCCACACACACACAGAAAGAGAGAGAGAGTGAGGGGGGGGGAGATAGAGAGAGAAAGTGAAAGGAAGCTTCTTGAAAGTCCAAGCTCTCTTAGTGAGTGAGGGAGTGAGTGAGCCCCCACACAAGAATACTAAGCTCCAACAACAACAATAATAACAGCAACAGGCCAACAGTAGCAGCAGTAGCAGTAGCACCAAGATAACTGTTTAGACTTATCTGTCTATCCCATCCATCTTTTGCCCTCCAAACATAAAGGATATGCAAAACAGGGCCTTTGGCTTTTCATTTTCTCCCCCTCCCCCAACCTCCATCCCTCTTCCTTTTTTTTAACTTCCTTATTTTTATTTTTATTTTTATTTTTGGCCTTTTAGGTGAGGAGATGGACGGCCAGGAATCTTCTTGTGGATGACGATCGGATGGCTGAGGTTGTGACATGATGGGGCAACTTAGATCGATGACGTGGCATGTCATAAAATATATGCTGTGTGTTTTCCATTTCTCTAAAAATTCGCCCGATTCGCTTGTTCTTATGGCGTATTGACTTTTTTATTTCTTTTATATATATATATATATATATATATATATATTAATTTAAAAAATACAAGTCATTATTTGGAATGTGTTTTTAATTATCATCACCCATCAATCTTTCTTATTTATTTATTTATTTATTTTTACTTTTATTTTTTGGGGGTGAGTTGGCCCTCACTTGGCCTTTGGCTTTCCTGCTAATTACAAAAGCCATGGTCCCCCTTATCCTCTCATTAAAAGAGAAATTGCTATGGAATCTTGACAACAGCAAAGTGTTTTTTTTTTCTTTTTTTACATAAAGTTTTTTTTTTTAACATTTCATATAGAATAGATTTTCTTACATTACAGTCTTAATTAAAATGATTAAATTTGTTTTCTTTTGTCTGTTAATACAATGACAATGTTCCCTTCAAAACAAATAAAACAATATGACTAATTTCTTGTGATTTAGGCCATCACATGTGTTGTCTTTTTCCTCAAGTTTAAAAATAAAATGAATTAAATTAAATTAAAGATCACACTTCTTCTAAATATTGAATTAGAGTATATATATATAACAATATGAAAATGCATTGTGGGCAATTGGCATGCTCTAAGGGTCATCACTGAAGAACTTTGTGATTAGAATGTATTCTTGCAAACCGCAAGTTAGTTTTGTGATATAGAAAAAAGAAAAAAAAAATTCCCGGAAGCACTTCCAAGAGTTTTAATCTCCCTATCGTTTGATGACATTTAGACATATCTATATTTTGTGGGCCTTATTTGTCACCAGCAAAATGTTCCCTAGTGAAAGAGTGAAGTAGTCGACTTACCTCCTATTTTGTGTGTATATATATATATATATATATTAAAAAAAAAGAATATTATTACATATTTTGTAAATAAAAATATACTATAAATAACAGTATAAACAAACTGATAGATGAACTAGAAGTTTGATTGCTCAATTTAATAAGAACTCATTCAAAATTTTATATTAAAATTGGTTTAATAAACAAGTTATGTTTAAGTAAGAGAAAATTTGAATATTTTAAATTTGTGACATTTAAATACTTTTTAAAGCTTATATATATTTATTAAAAAATTTAGTTAATATGTTATTATAATATATTTGGTATATACTATTACATCCTTTTTTTTTTTACAATTATACTAAAATTAAGTATTTATTTTTAATTAACTAATTTTGTTAAAGTAAATATTTTTTTTGATGAATTTGAATCTAATCATAATAATTATTTTTATAATTTTAATTATTTATATTAATATTATACAATTAAATAAATTTTTATCAAAAATACCAAATTCAGTTTGATAAAAAATAACTCTATTTGATTCGACTTGTTAGCTATTTAATTCTAAATTAACTTAGCTTGTTCACATTACTACCCATAAAGTGTTAGTAGCATGCTATTACACTCATCTCAATCTACCCTTTAAAGGGAAGTTAAAATTATTTTAATGTTAGTTTGGAAACAGTTACAAAAAAATTAGTTATTAATCATAAAATTAAAATTGTACACCTAAAAATTTTTAAGTGATTAGATATAGAAAAACTATAAATGTCATAAATTTTGTTGACTGTGAAGTAATTAATATATTGATAACTATATGCATTAAATCGCTGAGAGCATGTATTCCATCGCTTTGAGTACACATCTCATCCTTTAAATAGGTGCGCATTTTTGTGGATATAGCCCTTGAGCAGCAATAAAGGAAGTCGATTCTCCCATTAACAATCAATTTCGAGAGAGAGGGAGGGGGGGGGGAACGATTCCAAATGGGAAAGAGATGGCTTTTGAAAATGACATTTTTGGCGATACAAGTCAAACGTTACGTATATATTTCCCTATGCACCTCCTAATGATGCGTTCTATGACATTTTACTTAATTTTTGTTTTACATACTCTTCCAATACTTCATTTGAGAAGTTCTTTTTCCAGATCAATATTTATATTGATAGGGTGTAATTTAATAAAAATTTATTGAATTAAAAATGTAAAATATGAATTATCAGATAAATTATGTGTTATTTATTTATTATTATTTATATTATTATATAGTTAAATTCTTTATTTGTTTCAAACACTTATTTCTAAAAAAAAAAAATTGATATTAGATTTTTTTTTTCGTTAATCATTACTAATGTTAAATTAAATTAAAAGATATTTTTAAAGAAAATTTTTAATAATTAAAAATTTAACATTTTTTTAAATTCTTGAGTTTTAATATTAAAGAGAATATGAAATGATAAAAATGAGAAAAACTATTTAATTATTTATTATGACGTGTTTTTTTTGTAACATTTTTCATGCCTGGCCAGCTAGATTTTTTTTTTTTCAAAAATTATAACTAAGGAGCATTACAAGTTTTTTTTTCTTCTTCTTTTCGTCCTTTTTTTTTTCCACCACTATATTATATTTATTCTTCAAGCTCAATCAAAAGCGGCAGGCACAAGAAAAAAGAGAATAACAAAAAGCATTCATAAAAAAAAAAAAAAACTGTATTATTGCAATTTAATCCGCAAAATAAGTACCTTGTGGCCCTCTCGTGGATTCATTACTTGTCCTAAGAATAAGATACACCAACATTGAAGAAATTTGGGAATTAATCGAATTTTTTGTTGGGTTCAGCTATAGAAACCAAAAATAAGTATAAATCAAACCTGAGTTAAAACGAAAAAATTAAAAAGAAAGTTGAAAAAAAAAAAAAACAACTTGGTTCATGATCTGAATCGATTGTGAACTAAAAATTATAATTTAACTTCTAAATTTGGTCTCATTTGATTAATTTATAAATTTTACTGAAATTTGTAATTGACTCATAAATTTTATTTAAATTTGTAATATAGTTATTAAAAATCAATTGAACATAATTAGACTCTCTAGGTATTTTTGTCAATAATCTTTAAATTTAACTATGAAAGAATATTTTTAATCAAAATATAGCATATATAATTATTATTTTCAATTTTTTAAATAAATAATCAATAATTAAATACCAATTCAATACTAGGTTAACCCTTGTTAACAGTTCCATTCTGACAAGATTGCATTCAGCAAGAGCACCAGAAGAAGGTCCAACATCCGCAAACAATGTCAACATAAAGGAGACAAAAAAAATTATTAATATCCAGTAATAATAATAATAATTATTATAATAATTTACATTCTTAACAATATCTCAGTGTTAAAGAAAAAAGAGAAAAAAAAAAAAAAAAAAAAAAAAAAAATAAAAATAAAAAAAAAAAAAAAAAAAAAATAAAAAAAATTAAAATTTTAAAAAAAACCTAAGTATAAAAAAAAAAAAAAAAAAAAAAAAAAAAAAAAAAAAAAAAAAGAGTTGTGACCTGCCGTTGAATGGACTGGAGTTGAGCTCATACGTTTCAAATTCAGAGGACGTTGGGTCAACTTTTGACGTCTACATGTGTCACAATCCTAGCTGTCAATTTCTAGCTCTTGTTTGGCCGTATCAGCAAACAGCGTTGGTACCCCTCAGCCTTTATTGCTAGAGCCATAAAGTGGTCGTAAAGGATTGGACGGACCAATTTGCTGATTTGATTTCCCAAACGTTGATTCTAATGAAAGGGGGTCCCTCCTACTTCTGCTTGTTTCACATCTATTTACGTTTTAAGTTTTAGTACTTTGCATGCATTCTAGTCTCTTTTCGTTGATTTTTTTTTTTTTATATATAAATTTTTTACATATAATTATTATTTATAGTTTGGTAAAACATCAGCCCAAGCTATACGTTCAACGGTGTGCATTTCCAAGGCCTTTGCAATAAGTCTCTAAGCACTCAAAACTGGTCTCGAAATGTCATGTCCCTTGCCTCGTTAGTGCAAGTTTGGCTACAGCCGTTTGTCTTTAAATTGCTCCCACGTCTGCTCCAAGAGTAATGACCTTTTTTATTTTATTTTTAAATTAGTATATTTTTAAAAGATAATTGTGGTATTTTAAAATTTAATTAATTATTTATTTTATAACTATTAGATTAGTCGTTATATGATTATTGAACTAATTATTATATATTTCTATTAATAATTGTTATAAATTATAATAGCTTTAACTGTTTATTATTGTTAAAATTTATATTTAATATTATTTTATTTATGAATTATTAGGTTATGACTAATATATATTGCACATTTTCTCTTATTATTGAAAGAAATCAAATATTATTCATACTAAAAGATTAAGTTATTTTTATTATTTCACTATTTGAAAAAAAAAATTGTAGTATCTTGCAAGAATAATTTTTATAATTTACTATATCTACCATGTTTTAAACATAATATATATATTTTTATTAATTTTCTTTTGTTTTAATATTATATAATTTTGTTGATTAATTTTTAACAAGCTTTAGGATAATTTTTATTTAACATGATTCTTTCGTTGTCATTTTTTAAAAAAATCTTTAAGAGGATTGAGATGTAATTGAAATATTATATATGGTGTGGTTGTGGGGACGCGTGTGTCGAGATTTTCATGACAACAATGCCAAATTCTTTCCACTAAACACATATGTCAAATTTCGTTTGTTTGAAGCTTGTTTACTTATAAATGTGAGGTTTTAGAGTTAAATGTATATACTACTTAGATTATAGCTACTTTTAGAAGTGTGTTAGTTGTCTTTGTGAAACATTAATTTTGACCATATTTTTTATATTTACAATATAGACTATAATATATTTTATAATGAATTTTTATTCTACTTTAATAATATAATAATGTTAATTAAAATTTTAATTTAGATGAAATGTATTCACCATTAAAAATAAAGTTATGATTTAAAAATTTGATAAATTAATAATTATTATTTCATCTACTTTAAATCTAAGTTCATATGTATAAATATAGTTAGTATGGAGACAAATTAGCTAACAAAATTTTTTATGAATATTCTATTGTGGTATAAACTAATATTATAATTATTAATATATTATGATGGTCAAAATCTCTATTACTCATTTCAAGAACAAATTATGTAATGAAAAAAAAATAGATATATTTGTTTAACTCAAAAACCAATAAAATAAATTATTGAGTAATAGAATGATTATTTAATTTTGTTTGATTAGTAATGATTGAGATTATTGTATGACTAAATCACTAAGCAGAAAATTAATGCAAATTATGTTGAGGGAAACAAGACTAATACTTATAAAAGATGGAAACTCAATCTACATAATAGTAAATTTCTTAAAATAGGTTTACATAGATAATAACAAGTTACTTATTGACTTTATGTGTATTATTAAAATTATAAATCTCTTCCTATAATATAAATAATAAAAAATTTTTCAATATTTAAGTTCTATAACCTTGTAAATGATATTTTACTTAAATTCACATTTAATGAATTCAATTATACATGAGAAGTGAAATGAAGTTGCTTATATGAAATTTGGGGTACAATTTATAAAACTTTTATGAGAATAAACTAAATATGCATATGACTTATCGACATCTAACCACGTTAAATAATATGATTTTAAAAAATATAATATAATATAATAAAGACAAGTTCAAAAATATTTATATATAAATTATAGTTCATAATTATTTTATTTTATTATTATTCTGAATATTAAAACTTTTATATCATAATTTTTAGTTTATAATTAGAAATATACAAAAGATAATGTGTTATATTTTTATTAATTAACCCATTACAATTATTTTTTAAAAATAATAAGAGATTATTATAAATTAATCTATTTTTAAAGAACTAATTAACATATTTTTAGATTTGATTAACTAGTTAATTTATAACTATTAAACTATTGGTGATATGACTATTAAATTGATTGTTATATATCTATTACTAATTATTAGAAATTATTATAATATTAACACTTTATAATTATTAAATTTATATTCAATATTATTCTACTGTATAAGTTATTAAGTTATGTCTATTATAAATTAATTTCTTTGTCTTATTTTTAAAATAAAGTAAATATTACCCATAATAATTTATGATATATTGTTAGGTTAATTAAAAGGTTACTATTTTTATTATTTTACTATTTGAAATACTATAACGTAATAAGATAATCATTATAACTTATTTTACTGTATTCTTTAAATTATTTTTAAAGATAATACTTAATATGTTTTAATTACAATATTTTTTTATTAATTTATTTTTATTTTAATATTATATAATTTTATTATTGGGCAAAGCCAAAAAGCCCGCAGTCCTATGTGTCTCTCCCAATCCCCCCACCGCGGCCGAGAAAAACAACCTATGTGTCTCTTCCAAGCGATCCTTTTGCGTAAAAATAAGGGAGCATGGTCCTATAGCTTTCTGTAGCTTTTGAAAGTTCATTCCTGGATTTGAGAAAACACGATCTAGGGGATCCAAAGAGTCAACAGATGTTGCCATGTGAGTTCTGTATCTTGATCAAGCAGGTCCATACGAATAAGATGATTGAATGCTGTAGTAAAACAAACTGCAACCAAATTCCGGGATTCTCAATGCCACTCCCATGTAGGGGAGTGGTCCATGCATGCTCTGTGCTTGCAACTTGAATGCACCCCACTTTGGCATCACCATTTCTCAATAGCTTATTAATGAATTGAGGAAGGACCGTGGGAAATTTTGAACAGTCCTACATATCGTCAGACTTTTGTGTTCCAAATCACAAGGGGACCAGATGATGCCTATGACAAGCCTGCGATGGATGAGCCGTTGAAGTGCAAACTGATGCAAACCTCGACAGAAACTAAGTCCAAATCTTAAGAATGGAATGGCTTGACTGAAAGAAATCAAAATTTGATTCAATGCTTTTGGAGTTCTCTTCCTCTGATAGATGACCATGCAGAACAGGATCGTCGAACACCAACAAGCTTTCTTATTGTCCCCCCGCCCCCGCCCGGGCAACAAAAATAATCAGAGAACAAAAGGAAAAGAGCCGTGTTGGCAGAAAAACATCTGTAAATTAGGAATGAAAGTTGCGTTCAAATTTCCTGTAAATTGAACACGTATCAGTAAATGGTGGTCCAGTCACCACTGTTCCCTATAGGCATGTTATTACTTTAAAATGTTCAGGCCATTTCTAATATTCAATGGAAAAAGCTGAATAGGTAAAGAAATATGGATACTACAGTATAAACTGGACTTAAATTAGTAATAATTACTTCTATAATCCTGGAGAGACCCAAAAGAGCAAGAGAATTGTGCAAATTTGTTCCATTACAATTGAACTAATTGCTTCTGGCAATCACTGGATTACTCTACAATTTTTTAGACCTACACATGGATATCTAAGGTTATTTGAGTGTTGAATGCATGTCAATCTGTATCTAAGTCATTCTTGTTTTGCTTGGTCATCCACTTCCTCCGCTGGTTTTAGATTCATTGTAAACCTCCAGCTGTCTCCTTCCTCTATTTCCCACTGTTTCTTCAGCTCATATATTGCTTTGGATGCCGCAGCAGCAATTGCTGGGTTTCTGTCTTCTGCCAGTCTCTGCCAGGAAAGTTATATAATAAGTGCAACCTACTGCCATAATGGAAAAAACAAGAAGGATCATTTGTATGGTAGTTCGGTCGATGAACTACCTGCAATGCTCCTATGCCTGCGTTACCAAGTGTCCACAGGGAAGGGGCTGCTGCAAGTGCATTGGCCAACGCTTGTCTGCACCATTGAAATTTAGTCCATCAATAACCAAAAAAAGAGTAAATGTATGAAGGAATCTTGGCATATTAGGAAAGCAGAACAACACAAACCCTTAATAAGAGAATTATAATAAGTGTGTAAATGAAAATATTCTAGAAAAAGGTATCCTAATTAGGCACAAAATAAGGTCCTATAGAATAAGAAATATTTAACTACTTTAGTTGCAAATGATAACTTGTCTAAAAATTAGCTTGGCAACTTGTGATACATTAGTGGACTTATTGTAGAGAATGAAATGAGCTATTCTAATTTGTCAACAGCAAGAAGAATAGAATTATGACCACAAGTCATTCTAGACAAACCAAGGATAAATAGTTAAAAAGGCCTACCTTGTATTGACATCTGGAGAACTTGAACACTCTGCTAGTAATGATACACTGCTTTTACCATCCATAGCGTCTAGGTCTATTAGAGTTGTGATTAACAACTCAAGCTACTCCAGAAAGAAAGGAGCAGGTAAATAACGAAGCATTGTATTTGTATTCACACAAATCATTGAACTGGATGTAATTCAAACCTCTTCAGGATCAGTATAGTCTACTCCGTCAGCCTCAGAGAGTGCAGATGCCATCCTCCAGTAAGCTTCCTGTGCAAAAGAATATACAAAAATATGTGATGGCACAAACTTACAGATACCTGACAGAGTTGATGGGATAATTGCATTACTATGGGAACAAAGAGGACCTGAATAGCAGTAATGCGGTCAGTAGACACTTCTCCAGGGAAGACTTCTAAAGTCCTTCCATTTTTCTCAAGCATTATATGTCTGAGCATGTTGTTATCTGATAGTGAACCTTTTTCCCTACCCAGAGGACTGACAACCAATCACATGTGAGAGATTACTTAATTGGGGATGAGATTTTCAGATCAATCAATGAGAGATGAAATTTGAAAGACTGCAAGAATTAGAACACTAAATAGATATGATGTCAATGGGAGAACTTACAATTTATACATCTTGCTCACCATCAAGTCATGGATATTCTTGACAAACTGAGTAGCCACAAAGTTTTAAACAAGGAATGAATCTTTTCTGGAGAGCTGTTAAAACATCTTTTAAAATTGCATTTTTCTACACAACTTAACTCCTGTTATTACAAAGAGGGTCAAAAAAGAGATGATCCTACAAATTACCTGTAACCTGTGCAAACTTTATCAGTATTGCAAATTCAATCACTAAATGGCTTACCTCTAAAGCCATTAGTGCATCTTCCATTGCACGCTGCTTTGCACGGAAGTCAGCACGGCGCAAATCGGCCTGTTTTAAAAGGTCAATTAGTTGCTTCAAGAAGACAACAGAATACTTAATGAGATGCACAAAATTAATGTTTAAACATAAAAATTTAGAAGTAAACAGCTTCCTCTGTGCACAAGTGACTATATGCACAGCATCTATTCCTCCCTTCACTTACTTAAATCTAGAAACTCATCTGCTTCCTGTACAATGCACACACTCTTCTGAGAACAAATATTCCTCCTCATTCCTCACCCTAAGCCATTTAAACACCGAACACATGCGAATAATGGCTGTATACACAGAGCATAGCGAGCAGTCTGTTTCATAAAATCCTTGTTTGTGACATACAAACTAAAAACTCAACAACACTCAACACTACATTAAAATGCACTTCAACTTATTTTTACAGAGACTTGTATTTTGCTCTCCACCTGCAATAAAACCTATCAGACAAATGCTAATGAAACCAATTATACATCCCTAATGACCAACTGAGACATGCAACCACGTAACTTTCATACAGCCTAATAACATCAGCTTTTGCCTAGATTTATCTTTTTTAATAACCTTCTCCCATCCATATTTTTTCCAATCAATTATTCCTGCAAAAGACTGCTGCTGCTTCATTTCTCAAAACATAACATATAACTCAAATGAGACCTGTCATCATAGTCATCCAAATTCCAAAGGAAAGACTGCAAAAAATCCAGCTATCTACTGTATCCTTACAAATGGCTGTCTTGTTGACCACATTTCAGATGTTCTCTCAGGTGTTAAGACTGTCCTGAAACATGAAGTGCAAACTTTTGTTCTCCTCTGGGTGTCAGCTGTACAGTACATCGGAATGTCTCAAATTTTCCTTTTCTTTGACAAGATTGTTATACAGCTTATTTTGTTTCTTATGAATCATGATTCTTTTTGCTTGTCTGCATTTATTTGGTCATTTTATCTGATCAGTTCATTAAACTGTTAAGCTAATTGTGTTTGTTTAATGAAGCACAGGTTGATATATATGAGCTTCATTAGATTAAACTTGAAGTCTCATCATATCAGGAAAATCAAGAAAAATTCATGTCAAATATGCATTAAGTTGCAGAGAATTAAGCAAGCACATGTAACATAACAAAGTGTGTCTTTGTCTACACTGAAGAGGAGATCAATGATAACGTGGTCCTAAACCCCACAACCATGGGGCTTGATGCTGGCATGTAATGAAGGAAAAATGCTTGAAAGATAACAGAAAGAAACAACACGCAGGTACCTCTAAAGCTCCATCACTCCAATGCTTATCAGCAGCATTTTTCAATCTAGACTGAGCTTTGTTCTTTAAGATCTGTAGGGTAAAAAGATTTTTCAACAAAATCATTTACTGGAGAGACAAAACACTACTTGCCTTCAATGTTCAAGCAAGCATTGAACTTTGAGCTATGCATACAGTTGCAATGTGATGGAGATGTTCGGCTTTCTTCTTCACATCACGATCAATTTTCTCTGTATCCTCTCTAGCCCGAGCTAGGCACCAAACATGACAGACATCATGTCAAATGCAATGCTGGAGCAGCCTCTTGAAGTTCGAGGTAAAAGGACTTACCATCAAGTTTAAGAAACTCAGACCCAAGAATAGCAACATCCTTACGTGCACGGGCATCCAATCTCATAATTCCACTAAATAAAGTAGGGAAATAATGAGCTGAGATCCCAATGAACATGATATGTGGTTAATAAAGGCTTTGAATGCTGAGATTGTATGCATGAAAAGGCCAAGACAATGTTGATCCAATGCTTCAAGCCATAACCATGAAAATTTCAGCAACTTACTTGTTTCAGGAAGTATCAAAGAAAAAAAAAAAATTTTCAAGAGTGTGTAAGCGGCTGCTGTTGAATTCATGATATAAGTTTAATAAAGGACCTACAGTGTCTGCAAATTCAATACATCAAGCCACAACTATCAAAAATTTCTGCAAATTACTTGAAGCTTGAGAGAGACTTTAAATAATAGACAAAAGTTTTAAGACTGCATAAGTGGCCAAAATTTTATTTCTTCAAATTCATGGCTGTTGCAACTCCCGAATCATTGATTAAAATCTGAAGTATCATAATTTGAAAATTCAAGATTCTCCAAAGATAGGTTCACAGTAAACAGTTGTAACATGAATGGATTGATAATATTTATGGGCAGGTCTATTGCATGAAACATCAAATAGAGTAAACACGTTACCGTGAAAGTAAGATGATGTCATTACGAGCCCTTTCATTTACAAACTTTGCATCATTGCATACATATTTACAAGCCTCAGCCAATGCCTGGCTTGAGTGAATAATTCTCCTATGCATTACTGGATGCTCATCTTCCTCTTGTCCAAATCTTCCACTGATGCATGACAGTTTATTAGGATCAGATTTCAAATTTAAACATTGCTTTAAATCAAAAGATGCATATATTGATAGGCAAGAACAGAAAAGACCATAGAAGTACCGCAAAGGGAAAATGCCAAATTGAGCAAGTGTTATTTGGCATGTGTGGAAATATTTCATCCAGTGGGATGGAAGGATGGCCACAAAAATTGTGGCTACATATAATTGCTGGATGAAATGGGAATAGGAACATCCTGTTGAAAAAAGTGTGTGAAATCATGTATTCATGCTCTTACGCAACTAGTGGCCTTATATAATTGAACATTCTTTAAAAGCAGTTTTTTATATATCTTCCCAAGGCATACATGCCCAAATTTTCAATGAATCTTGCTCCACCAGTTAATTTTGTCATTAACAGTTTCTACAACTTTTAAGATAACAGTCATCAACAAAGAAGCCTCAAAACCAAACAAAATTGCAATCTTCCCATATAAAAATTCATGAAAAGTACCCAGCTACATACTCAATGTAGTTTGCAGCATCATTGTGCTTGTTTCACTTGAAGCACATTCCAATGTAATTCTATATCTATATTTTAGTTATCAACCCACATTGGATTTTTAATGCACAATCTTTCTCCTGATTTTTTTTAAAATTTTTTGGACATGTATCACAATGAAACTGCACCTGCCCAGGATCATCTGTGCTTTGACAGAAGAAACTACCCTTAAATACTTTGAGACGTGCTAATAAACACAAATGATGCTCAAAACCAGCTTAGAGCATTGGCAAGTTTTTGTTTCATTGATAAATTTTGCAACAGAATAACCTTGAGCCCCTCCACCCTTCAACTTAAGTCAAGGCCAATAGATGATGGCATAAGTTTTTCTCAAGCAGTGACATAATCAAGTATTTTCCACATGTCTATACTCAGGAGCTACTCTCTACATTTATTAATACCACATGGGTCATTATTCACAATTCATATGGGATGCAAAATCTACTAAAAAACTAGACTAAAATAGAAAGAGAAATCTTCACCGATAAAATGGCTAGAATTACTTTCATTAGTACTTGAACAATACTGAAAAGAACTACCACCAACACATAAACAATCTGAAGGATTGGAAAGGAAATACCTATTAGTAATTTGAAAAATATGCAAATGACAAACTTCAAGTAGTAATTAAGACATCACCTGGCGCATTCCGTCTCTTCAGTTTTGTGATTCCCCAAAGAAAGGCATAACTTGGAAGATCTCCAAGACCCAATAAAAGTCACTGGTTGTCCATGTGTACCCCATAATCCTTCACCAAAAAATCTTAATGTCTCTGTCAAGAGATGTGTACTGTTTAATTGCCGGAGCTTGATTTTTTGATTTATTTGATGTAGTTTACTTTGCCGCAGGGGCTTGGCAAAAGAAGATATTGTTCCATCTGATCTAGGAGCATTTTTCCTCTGATTCACAAAAGCATTGCTGGAGACCTTGCTTGCACTAATTTCCATGGGAGAGATCAAGACAAGAATGAAGTGATACCAGCCAGCATATCACTCACAAAGCTTCAAAGCTTAAGTGATAACAAAAATGCCATTAAGTGTTAAATAATGCATATTCATTCTTAGATGACAAACATAAGAAAAGAGAACTTCCCACAGCTTGCATATTTATGTATGTAATGCTAAGGCATCATGACCGTGAACTTCATTAACTCAAATGGACTTAGTAATAATATGCAGCATGCATATAAACTGTGACAGCAAACACAAAAGTAACAAATTTGAATATAACAAATCAATGTTGATGATATGAACATAGCACCATCCCCCCCCCCCTCGTTCCCATTAGCAAGCAACATGACTAAACTTGAACCAACAAGCCACACCTAGTGAAGGGCACCATCAAATTTGAACCAATAAAGTAGGTTGAGAAGGGCTGAATTAAATTGATGGATCACAAAGAGGTCAAATCACAACATAGGCCCCATTAGCATGTGGCAAAACTGATGTTAAGTTATGAAGGGAGCAAATGCAGACAAAGGTGGGTGAACTAGGCGTTGACAATTGATTTTTCTTAGCCAGATGAAAGCGGGTGCAGAGTAGTAGTTATGGCATATTTCAAGCTAAAAATGATGTTTTCTTTTATTAGAGGTTGAATGTCCTCCTTTTGTTGGCAATTAAGGTTAAAGAAACTGTCTAGATGCACCAGGAAGAGACTTTGAACATCTTCATCCATTTTGTGAAGGTTTATCTATGCTTCCATTGATTTATGGAATTATATTTTCTAGAAGATTATTAATGACACAACTCGCATACTCAAGAGACCATAAAGACCAAAAGTTTGATATCATGCTGTCTGCTAAGACTGAGAGTGTAGTAACCAGAGTTCAGACAAAAAAGGCATAAGATTCACTGAACTTTTTTGGTCTTACTGATCACTTTTGACCAACATTGTGGATGAAACTACAAGTACCAATTAGCTCTTCGCTATTATTATTAAAATGTAGTATCGGCCAATTTCTTATATTTACCCATCAGATTATGACTATTTTAACATGTGTAAGCTTATTATTATTATTTTGTTTCCAGACATGACACCCGGATGGTTTGAACAAGCATATTCAATCCATAAACCGAATGTTGAGCATAATCCATCATGAATCATCCACTGCAGGCAGCCTGTTAATATTAACTTATGGGGTCCTGTGTCAAGAGCAATTCTGAAACCTTCCCAGATGAAATTAATCGAAGGACCTCAAAATTTCTGCCAGGACAGTCATACCCGATTCCCCAGAAACAAGTCAATGTCAGCGAAAGATTGTACATCCCAAGGAAAAAACAGCAAAAGATCAGTGATGCAGTTTTCACAGAGACTGAAAGATTTTTTTTTTTTCCACCATACGAGAATTCAACTACCAAATAACAAGTAAACTGAGTTTAACGTGACCCGATACAACCAATTCCAAGAAACTTATGTTCTAATTTCTAACTAAACGCAAAGCTAAAGCCACTGATCAAGATCCAACAGTCAAGACCATAAATTTTTTACATTCAAGACTATATGATGGCATAGAGATGCATAAGAAGCCCACATAAGTAAACGGTACAAAGAGATCCAACCCAAGTGAGAGTCAGCTTCCGGAGCAAGAATGGAAGGACGAAGCAACAACAAACAAAAAGCATAGAAAAGCAAAATGAATGCAAAGAAACTTGTGGGAGTAGCTAACCTGAAAGAAAGGACCCGCTGACTTCTTCTACCATCCAGACTAGGGAGAAAGTTGGAATGAGAGCGGTAGCTATATATAGTACAGTGGGTGGCCAAGGGCCATTGAATTTTGGAAAATGAAATGAGAAATTGCAGCCACAGGCTGAGGCTGTGGTCTTGGTAAAAGGCCAACACAAAACACAAACTCAAGAGAGGAAAAAAATAAAAAAATTAAAAAGGGACTGGGAATCGTATGGTTTTGTTTTGTGTTCCTTTCCAGAATTTAATGAAAATAGCTTTTGATTGGATTTGACACGTGGCTTACTGCTCTCTAGTCTCTGGCTGATTATTTCACCCACCAGAATAATAGAACGTGCCTGTCTCTGCCATCTTAATTGCCATTTGGCTTGTATGTGAAATGGGACGATTGCATGGTTATTTGAGTTTCTAATATTATTTATTTTAATAATAATAATTTAATAACTTATATATATATATATATATTGACATATATTTAAATTTTTTATATTGTCACTTATTTTTAGATATAAAATAAAAATGATAATAAAATTATTTTATAAATTTTAAATTTATTAATATTAAAATCGAACTCAAATTTTCACTTAAATTTAATAATACTTAAATTTTAACAAATAAAATATTAAATAAAAGTATTAATTAATAATTTTTTTTTTGTCTCAAATTATAGATAGACGTGATTACTAACATATTTATATAAGACTCTTTTTTTTATTTTAAAAAAATGAATATTCAATAGAATAAATAAATAGATCACTTGTCACTTTAAATATTTTTAAAAATAATATTAAATAATAATAATAATAATAATCATAGAATGACTTTAATTTACCAAAATTTTAAAAGTTCACAAGCTAAATTGACACAGAATTTTAAAAATTTGCAACGTAAACCTACAAAAGCTAAATATGTTACCTAAATTAACAAAATTTGAAATGGTGGAGACCCAGTTTTGTATTTAACTCAAGTTATCCATGGCTAGACACTGTATACAGAATAGAACTATATAATAGTTGGCCCCTCCCCTTAATCAACCAGAATATTTACCCTAATTTTGAAGGGGCTGGGGCCTACTTACACGCAATATTACAAGAACTCAAAAATTTTCAGTTTCGGTCTAAATGACTTGTTTTTTTTTTTTTTGTTTGACAAAAGTTGAGATGGTATACTTATTAGAACTAGTGGAACATAGCCTTAATTAGGTGGAACAAACGTTAGGTTAAGATGTTCACATTGTCCTGTCAATAGACTTCTTAATAATTTAAAAAAAAAAAAAATTAAATTTTTATTTTTAAAGTTTAGAATTTTCATTGCAAAAATGATATGAAATTTATAAGAAATAAAAGAGATACTCTCTGCAATATATATATATTTTTTATAAAAAAAAAAAAAAACTATTCTGTTTCCTGCAAGGACATGGGCGTGTGGTTTTATGGCAATTGGTGCTAAAAAGAATTAGGAGACCAAGAAAATTTATAAATTGTTGAAAAACGCCTGTATGAATGCATTTCTAATTTTCTACCTTGAAAACAAATAAAATCCTCTCAATTTGAATTCAAACCTAAATATTAAGAAGTTTGAGGAAGGGTGAGGTTTTGAAACCATTCTTATTTCAAGATGTTTGCTCATGTGACCAACTGAATTACTATTTGTTAAGTGATCACATTCATTGGGCCATTCAAATTTACACCCACCATACAAGGCCAAATTTGGGGTTTTTTTCTTGAAAAATTTGGAGGTCAATCACTTGGATATGCTCTAATCTATTAAAAAATATTCAGTTAGATATGTTGCTGTGGGGAAATTGGATTTTTGGTCTAATTGACAAGGTGCAGGTTTATAGGATTTTAATACAAAATATTCTCTATAAACGTTAAGAATGTACAGTATTTGGCTTTAAAGTGTATATAAATGAAATTCAATCAACCCATATATATGGTAAACTGAAAATTAGGATTTGGTTTGAGGTTTTTTTAATATTGGTGTCACACCAAGAATGTGTTTGCAAAATATAAAAGTTTTTTAGTGAAAAAAACTTAATATTCCTAGCATCACTAGAATTAAAATTCTGAATTCAAACTGTTGTTACCAGAATCTGAGAAATTAAATTGAAATGACTATATTTATTCAGGTTTCCACAAACTAATTGAAGTGCCAAACCCTTAACCGCGTCAACTAGATTGTGGATCACAATTTCTGAAGAACAGTTTTTGACCATAAAACATCAACCCAGATGACATAAACCCCTAGGTGTTCAACGGAGTTGCATCAACCTGGGCTAAATTGGAATCAAATGGCACATATAAATCTAGCTAGGTTGCATGTATAATTAAAATATTGCTGCTTCATTATGCTTTCTCAATATAGGGAGAAATCCTGGCCCAGAATCAATAACAAAAGTCCAATGCTAGTCTCATTTAATTCATAGTTGATCATATAAGGGTACGTAATTTCAACTTTCAGGGGCATTTGGGTCCTCCTTCTTTGGTCTTCCAGTTATTGTAGCAAGGGCAAACTTGCTTGTTACCATAAGTGCCAGGAGGAACACACAGGCATTTGGAGCAGCACTTCAGGCAGAAGAACATGCATGGCTTCTTGTGTGATGTCGCCGAGCATCGATAAGTACATCTTGGATTGCAATCTAGTTAATTATGACAAAACAATCTAATTAATGATCAAATTCCACCAATATAGCTATAATTAGAAAAAGCTTTATCTTTGAAATATGGGTTTTAATTTATAGAATAAAAATATAAGATTTGTGATGAAAAAAAAAAAAAAAAGAGCTGTCTTTTTTCTTTTGGTAAATGTCCTACAAGAGTGCTTACAATGAAAATCTTGGCAAACCCACCTCTTATATTGCTTCAAGAATAAATCTTGACGCCTAATTCTAAAGTCCTCCCATATGTCATTGCCGTTACCATACTCTTTGCTTTGATTGGAGTTATATAAGCATTGGTTAAAGACAAAAAAATAATTGCACTTTTTTTTTTTTTTTAATGCCTCTTGGTTCTTTAGGAAGTGGTGAGCAGCAAGTCAACATTGCCTCCTTTTTTACACTGTGCACACCAATGGACTGATTGATTTGATTTAGCATATCTATGTGATGAAATTGATCCCCAGTCCCCACCACCAAGAATCTTTGAGAAATGAAAGTGGATGTGTTTGCATATGTATGAATGTGTAATTTTGTTTACCTGAGCGATGGAGCTTAGCACCATAAGCCTGTTTGTGGTTCAAAAAGAAAGAAACAAGGATTTAAGCACAGACACAACCAATAAAATCAGTTGGATGACAGATAACATTTGTGAGAAAACAATTGACCAATGTACACACATACCTCAGGGAATGCAAGCAAAACAAGCAGAGACAGGAGCACCAAAAGAGAACAGCACCTAATGCCATTGGTAGCCATGTTGCTTCCTTAAACCTAAAAATACTTCACAAACTCGATAGAGATGGATGGGGTCTTGGGAATTCTGTGAAGAGAAGTGAAGGGATGAGTGGTATATGTATAATGGAAGAGGAGAGGGGGGGGGGTTGCCTCAAAAATATCGGTGTGTGGTGATGTAGAGGCTTGTGCATGGTTTAAGGCGTGAATGTTGGGGGTGGGATCGCACTCCAAGCCAAATCTCCACATGGGGGATTCCGAACATAATGAGCGTTAAAAACGGCGGATTTGGGGTTTTCTTGGTTTCTTTGTATTGTTTTTGTATATTTTTTCAACTTTGTCACGATGGTTATGTCGTTTCACTCCTCTCCTCTTTTTTGGGTATGGCCCATTCCTCTCATTTCTAAAACAGTTGAGCAGTTAGGGGGGGGTCCGTTCAAGAGATTACTTGTCAACTTTTGTTATTATCATTTTGTTTTTTCAATGATTAATTTCCCTTTCACACACAAGAATGAGACATGTGGGCTTTTGATCTTGAATTTAGATTCAATTCTTAATTTTACGAATTAGAGAGAGAAAGAGAGAAAAAAAAAAACAACAAAGTAGTAGATGATGGGATCATTGTGACCTGTGAATGTCCTGTTGTAGTACGGTGTGTGTTGGAATAAGATGGACTTCATAAATTAATTCCGTGATTACATGTGTGCTAAAGGCACCAAATTGCATATAATAGCCATCTTTGTATTGGATTGGATCATCATTGCTGATTATTGGCAGCGTTCGTAGGTCAATGCATACGTATAATAGTATCAGCAACAGGACCATGTTGTAAGCAATAGTAAAGTGGTGTCTGAATTAAAAATTACCAAAATATCACATGCACTTTATATCTATTCGACCCTATTGGTCAGTGCACTATCTACCAAAAATTTGTAGTTAGTAGCATTTGATATATAATTATAATTAATAATAAATATCATATATATATATATATATATATATATATATATACGTGATAAATAATTATTATAATATCTTTTATTTTCATTTATCTAATAATAATAATAATAGTGTAAATGGCATTTCACATGTGTATATGTTAAAATAGATTAGCAAGGTTGGTACTGGTATTCCTATCGAAGGCCCAGGCTTTCGATGCTTTGCGGCCCAGAATGTTTGCCTTTGGAACGCAACTTAATTTCAGCTTATGACCCAACCATCTTCAATTTTACTATTTGAATGCATGGGCCTAAGTAAGTTGCAAAACAGAAACGCATTGTGCCCGGGATGTGTTCGATTGAAGTCCTCGGCCAAGCCATCTGTTTGGGTGGCCATGGGACGCTAGCTGGATGAATCGGTTCATGATGGTTTGCGATCGTTGGAAGATACTGGCAGATGGGTGTCCAAATATTAGCTTGAGTAGGCCTCTTCTTATTGGTACCATTCTTAACTTCCCTTAATGTTGATTTTTACCCGACTTCTGTGTGATACTGTTGTCTGCTTGATTGCGACTGTTGTTTCTTTTTGGTTTTGGGTTCATGGGTTTTTTTTGTCTTTTTGTAATTTGATTATGATATATAATTGATTATATTGAAAAAAGCTTTTATGGGCTGATCCCTGATTGCTATACTGCTGGTTGCACATGATCACTGGGAGTGCAGGGGAGGGCAAAGCAGAGCATAAAATTTTGCAGAAAGCATGGTTTTGCTACGTAGAATTGTACCGTATTTTCTTTCAAAACCAGTCAGTAGTTGCAGTCGTCCATTTTTCGGCCATTCTTGTTTGGTGGTAGCTAGATTGTTTCGCGGTGGCACAGAAAATGGAAATGATGAAGTTGTAAATGCCATTTGCGATTCATTTAGAAGAGGCTGTAACTGGGAGATGTTGAGCAGAAAGTATAATTCTCTTGAGATTAGCTCTTCTCTTGTGCGACAAGTACTGTTAGAATTGAAAGAACCACTGCAGGCAAAAGGGGCTCTAGGCTTCTTCTACTGGTCAGCACAGAGAAAAAGCGTTGTACATGGCATTGAATCTTATTGCATCATCATTCACATATTAGTTCGGGCCCGGTTGCTCATGGATGCTCGAGCATTGCTTGAATCGGTGCTGAAGAAAAGTCACAAGGAGCGTTCTAAATTTTTAATTGCTGAGTGCCTGGTTGACAGTTTTATGGTTACTGTCTCCAGTCCTTTTGTGTTTGATGTGTTGATTCAGGCCTATGCCAAGTTGAGAATGTTTGAGATCGGTTTTGATGTTTGCTGCTACTTGGAGGAACATGGGTTCTCATTGAGCCTTACAAGTTTCAACACTTTGATTCATGTTGCTCAAAAATCTGATAAAACCTTTCTGGTTTGGAAGATTTATGAGCATATGGTTCAGAGAAGGGTTTTCCCAAATCAGGCGACCATCAGAACCATGATTGATGCTTTGTGCAAGGAAGGGAAGTTACAAACAGCCGTGGGCATACTTGATAAGATCCATGGTAAGAGATGCTCTCCTTTGGTGATTGTTAACACTTATTTGGTAATCCGGATTCTGGAGGAGGGGAGAATTGAAGATGGCATGGCTCTGCTGAAAAGGATGCTTCAAAAGAATATGATTCTAGATACCATTGCTTACTCCTTAACTGTTTATGCTAAAGTTAAACTTGGAAATTTGAGTTCAGCATGGGATGCTTATGAGGAAATGGTGAACAGAGGATTTAAAGCAAATTCTTTTGTGCATACTTTACTCATAGGAGCTTATTGCAAGGCAGAAAATATTGAAGCAGCAGATCAGTTGCTGCAAGACATGGGAAATATAGGTTTGAAGCCATACAATGAGACTTTTAACTTCCTCATTGAGGGCTGTGCTAAAATTGGAAGAGAAAGAGAAAGTTTAAGTTACTGTGAGAAAATGCTGGAGAAAGGACTTGTTCCTAGCCTTTCAGTGTTCAATGGGATGGTAGGAAAGCTGCATGAAGCTGAGGATGTGAACCAAGCAAATGCAATGTTAAGTCGCATGTTAGATAAAGGGTTCTCACCCAATGATGTTACATACTCATGTCTTATGTCTGGTTATGAGAAAGTTGGTCAGATTCAGGAAGTTTTCAAACTCTTCTATGAAATGGAGTACAAGCAAATCTCTTCTAGCTTTGCTTTCGAGTCCCTGATTAGGAGCCTTTGCCATTATCATAAATTGGAGGAAGCAGAAAAGTATTTAAACATGATGGAAGATCGGGCGCTCAATCCAAGTAAGAACATCTATGAGGTAGTGATCACTGGTTACTTTGAAAAGGGTGATAGAACAAGGGCACTGCACATTTACAATGAAATGGTTTCTTGTAGGGAACATGAAAGCCTTCGGACTCAAGATGGTAAAGATGAATTCCCCTTGTTTTATTTCAATGAGATGGTTTCTAAGGGAAGGACAGAGTACGACAGAGCCTTGCCAGTGGAGAATAAAAGATAACAGATTTTTTTCTTCTTCTTTTGTAAAATTTGAGGACTCAATAAGCTAGGAAAATCTGCTGGCAGGCTTTTGACTCTGAGCTAGCAGGCCATATCTGAATTCTGAACGGCTATAAACTTACTGATTGATGGTTGTTATTTGAGTGTATATGATAGCCAGTGACAAGGGGCTGCTTGACCATTAATTTTCATGAAGAATTGATCCATTCCTCTATTAATTTTTGATCCATACATAAAAAACCTTGAGTATATCAGCTACCGATGGGTATTGAGTGCAAAAGAAAAGATTGAATCATATATGATGTCTCGGTACAGTCAACAGAATTCACTAAGTTCGAGAAGGGAGGCATCAGGTAAGAACATTTCGATATCTATATTCTCATCACCTCTTGCTCATGAATGTTCAAGGCCTATTTCAGTTGCTGGAAGACTCTTCTTGGCCACTGATATTCCATCAGTTTCAGGTAATACAGCACTTTGTGAGTTTTTACCTCTGAAGCTGAAAAAAAAGAAGAAACACAGATCCCATGATTAGAGAGGGAAACCTATTCCATACTTTATCAAAATGTGTAATGGTACTAGGCATTATTAACTTAAAACAAGATCATATGCAAAGTCAAACAACAGCAGCTGGCCCGAGATAAGAAGAAATGTTGTTGATGAGCAAGTAAATTGTATACTCACAGTCAATACTGGCAGGCTTTGGCAATCAAGTAGAGTTAGCCAAACTCTCGGATGCTGTATAATCTACTTGTTCACGGTCATGTACAGAATTGCAATAGTTTTTGTTAGTAATATTTCCCATCATATTAAATTTCAAACAATTTATGCTAGTTAATGATACAAAGCTTAATGAAATACACAAAAAAAAAAAAAAAAAAACATTTTCTGGGTTGAACAATGCAATGAATAAAAAAAAAAAAAAAATTGGGCAGATGGAGAAAAAAAAAATGCTGCTTGTGTATAAAGGTAGCTCAATATGTGCAACAATGTCTGATTGGTGGTAATTGTTAACTAAAAATATTTTACAAAATAAAATATAAAGTATTCATAATAATTTTTTAAGGCTGCTTTTTCATTCACAATTCATAGGCGGCATCAATTTTTATAGTTGCCACCTAAGAACAAAGCTTGACAACCATTATAATTCCGCTAAGTTTTTTAAAGTGCATTTACTATCCAAACTTATATAATCATAAATTGAATATTAAAATCCACAGACACTTGACGTAGCATACACCCAAATGGTCACTGGAGTCTGGAGTTCTTTCCCGTTTAACTGGACCCAAAAAACAAGTCACAATTACACGTGGCAAACAGTGTTGAGGTTTCATCGTAATATGATAGATAGATTCTGTATGCATGTCCACAGTATTATCCTAAGAGATTATACTCTAAAAATTAACGTGGAAATGTCATTATCATTTGGGATATTTTGCCTCTTTAGACAATCACTCAGGTCATTCATATCAGTTCAGATGCAATATAGATCAGATTCATAGTTTATAGATAAAACAAGCCTTGTGATTTGTTGTAATTTTATAGATAAAAAAATTTGGCTTTCTTTAAAAAACAAGTTGCAATTTTTATTTTTATCTTTATCTTTTGCTTTTTGTGAAAGAAATGTAATGTTATATTAATCATTAAATTGCATTGCCAAAGTGGTTCATGTTAGACAATAGCTATCACTTTACCATAACTATCAAATAATAATAAATTGATTGACTGAGAGTAATTCTAGGGTGGCTATAGCTTAGATGAACATATCAAATGACAGACCTTGAGAATATACGACGATTTTCAATGAAATTGGGAATTGGATGAGAGGGAAGATTGTGTTTGTGTTTGTATTTAGGTATAGCGAGACAAACAATTTTGCAGGTGCTCTTGCCCAGATACGGTGAGGGGAAGCCAGGTATATTCATACAAATGACTTCAAAATTAGAAGAAGAAAAAAATTTTAGAACAATTAAGTCTCATAACTAATTTAATGCATAATAATGTAAAATAATAAAAAGAGATTCATACAAATGACTTCAATTAAATTTAGAATTAAAAACTTGTTATTACTGTTGTCTGTCATCTTGCCAAGATGACAGACCACTAGAACCGGAGAACTTTGTATCATGGGCGTGACAAAACGTTGCCAAGTGCCAAATAAGCAAAACATTGATAGTTCTCTTGTATAACGTAATGATCTTATTATGCGGATAAAATTAATTTGATTTATTTTAGATACATATTTATATTTATATTTATATTTATTATATGATATATGTTTGTAATTTTTAATATTAATCATGATTATACATTCAAATATAAAATTAACAATTATAACAATAACTTGTATTTCAAATGCGTTCAATTTTCTGTACCTATGCAAGTCCCTCCGAGCCATTCGAGTCGAATTTCACTTCAGCACACTTCAGAATTCTTGAAATACTATAGCAAATAGGGCTGTTTATAATCTGCCACTTGATCCGAGCAGTGGGAATCCTTTTTTTCTGTCAAATCTGAGAGATACAAAAAAAAAAAAAAAAAGATTGGTGGTTTTTAATTTTTCAAATAGTTAAAAAGGCGAATGGGTGGTGTGAAATAAAGATAATGAAAAATATATATTCTAAATAAAAGGACATCATCTTATGATTAGACGGCATCGTTTTAATTTGTTAATTAAAACCAAACCATACAATTGGAATTTTCGGCCTCAAAATGCAAACTTGATTTCTCATTCTTTTAGACAATATCCTAACTATCCCCTCCATTCTATTTTACCGTTGACATATGTCTCCATCCCTTAACTCTCCATTTTATGAAGTTTCTTACACAATGAGATAAATTTTTATTCACTTCATCAATCTTATATTTATATTTGGTTGGTATTTTAACAATACATATATAATGTTCATCCAAAAAATCTAGAGTACGTCAAAATTGTAGTAGCTAATTACTAGTTTCGTGAGTTTAGGAGAGAAAAAAAAAAACCCAAGTAAATTTTCTAACCACCCCAAAGCCTCAAAGCTAAATTGCCACGAACAACCCGCCTTATCCATCCAAAATCCAACTTGATCCAACCCATATTGACTAAAAATCCCGTAACTCAAAACATTCAAAACTAAAATAATATGCAATCCTAATAACTCGAACCTAAAAACCAAAAATGACTTATAAGTTTGATTAACTCCAAACCTGTATATTATAATATGTTTTAGTGAGAGATTTGGATGTGTACGAGACGACCTTGATTTTCATCTATTTTGCTCTAGACTTAAAATCTCTATTGGGTTGCGGAAAAGTGGTCAGGTTTCGTTGCATCGTGCCATAAATGTTCCAACATATATAACACACAGAGTGAATTGCTATTAATATATATATATATATATTTGACCTACTACTATGAAAATTTTTCTTGCATCCTGAAATTCTCAGTCAGGTTGGGAAAAATCCCTAATGCACACAGCTCCTCCATTGCAAGGTCTAAAGAAGGTTAGATATACGGCTGTTACATTTATAGAAAGCTGTTTTCATGGTTCTTACCTCCGACTACATAAATAACCTAAGGTTCCACCCTCTAGAAACGAGAAAATGGAAGAAGAAACTATAAGAGAAAGAAAGAGAGCTTCAGGTATATTTTGAAAGACATATACAAGTCACAAAGACGTAAGGCTCGTTACCAAAATAACTCTTCATAATACAGCATTATGTTTCAGGCCATGACTTTCGGGCCCCAACCTGCAATGACATCCTCGGGGAGTGCACGCGTCTTAATGAATGAATCCAATGAATATATTGTCTGTAACAGAAATTCAGCATTGTCAGAAAAAAATATCCTCAATTCACAAAATATCAGATGCCTGTGTTACAGAATCCTAAATCTCAAGAGAAATAGTTTTAAATAATATCTGGGCCTGTAAAACGATGACCGAATGTATTAAATTATCAGGGCCTTGTCTAATGTTGGAATATGGGAACTAGGAAGCTAATTGTCCGCACTGAATCTCAACTCTAAAGTGGAGAAAGGTGATCGAGCTCTTCAACAGGGATGACAACAATGACATCCGCATGCTCTGCTTATGGAGAGCATCGTAAAACTTTAATGTGTAGGGATTGCCATTTACTGCATGTTACACTGCTTATAGAGTTGCTAATTTGTAAGCTGGTCACCTCGCAAAGCATGGACATTCCAGTTAAAAAACCTCCACGACTCCAGATAAAAATCCTCCCATCTGTTAAATAAGCTCAGTTTACAGAATTCACAACAGCCAATGCAACTGCTCGGGGTGATAAAAACTTGCTGCAACAGACATGCAGCGACTTTGACTTAGCTCCTTCCAATTTTGACAGATAGAATGCCAGGGTCATCCATAGACATTGATGAACAACTCAATTACACCAAATTTGACATCCAATAGCTTGAACAGACAGGATAAGAAAGCCAAGGATAATTTTGGCTTCACATTAATAAGGCAATCAGATTATTGATGAGAAACAAGTTGGCAACCCAGAGAGAGAGAGAGAGTGAGAGATTGCTGGCACCTAATGCTATGTGATTAATGTGGGACAATTAAACCACACCAATTTAGTGTAAATGATCACAGTGAGGTCCTGATGACTTTCAGCAAAACAACAGCTTTATGCAAGAAGCATCTAGCATGACACATTGAGGTTTAGTTCCCATCAAACATACCTTCATATATGACTTGACATGGGGAAGTGAATCTGGAATTGACCATTTTTTATAATGCCCGAGAGCAATCTCTAGATGATACAGCTTCGGACCAAGGGACAGATCAACGGCAGAAACCTTCTCCCCATTGATAAAAGGGCCCTTGAAAAATATTTAAAAAAGAAGGAAGAAATAATAATTTAAAACTTCAACAGAGAACTGATTAACTCAACAATCCACTGAAGGAACTCTTTTAAATAAATATCACTGAATTCATAACATTGGCGCACAGATAAATGATGATGCCTCAATCTTTACAAATAACATTTTCTTTAACGGTAGAAATGACTCAGAAAGTCTACTTAACAAAGTCTCAAGGAAAAGTACAAGCTTCATAAGAAGATCCACAAAGAAATTGACAATTGCATCTATTAACAGCTCTTGTAATTTGTGCTACTTATATTGACAAAGATAGATAACATTCTAGGGAACACTTAATTTCTCAGAAAAAGAAAAATGAAAAAGGAATTCCTCGTTACCCATTGTTTAGCAACTAACCCATCACCATGCTTGGATGTTCCCAAAAAAAAAAAAAAAAAAAAAAACAGATTAGCACATGTACTTCTATCATATTGCTTTCCTGGTCTTTGTCTACTAGGCTTGACCTGACGGAAAAGGATAGGTAGACATCTTTCGATAAATGCAATAGGTCAACCCAGTAAGCAGAAGCAATAACTAAGTGAATTTACCACCCGAAGTTACTATAAAATGAAATGGGACAGGAGGAGGAGCTCTTAACAACATCATGATTGTGTGGGGATTACTGGCCTTTTAGGATTCTATTTATGCCCTGTAAATAGCTGAAATGGGTAGCCCATTGAGTTACCATTCCCGGAACAAATACAGGCTATCTAGTACATATCACCCTAATAATAGGAAAAAATTAGATAGAATTAAAAGGTTTAAGTTCTGACAGCCACCTAAAATGTGGGAAAAGTCTCATGCGGCTTTGACCAAAATATCCTTCCAAGATCTTTGAATTGGCAATACAAGCACGAAACACTATCACTAATTTCTCCCTTAAAAAATTCCCACTGTTTCATGAAGCCAAAATGAATACAGTGCATGATAAATGTGGCCTGAAATTATCAATTTCTAACAAATTATCATAGTTCCTTGAAAAGCATGAGCTGCAAAAGATACCCTACTTTAACATATTAAAGTGCAAGGATTCTCATGACACTGCAACAAGTGAAAGAAAACTAGAACACATGCTTATTTCAGACTTCAAGGTCAAACAATTACATTAAAATTTTTGAAGAGCCTCTGAAACTCAAAATTGTTGAAATGTTTTCAATGCCATAGACTCAATCATGCAACAAAGATATATCAAAAAAATTGTTTTCCTCTCAACATAACTAATTGAGATTTATAAAGCTGAAATCACTATGTGGCCGTAGTTGTTAACAATAAAGGCTAACAAGAAAATTGAGCCCCCCAACCTAAAAAGAGAAAGATGGAATAGCCAACAAACAAAACAATAAGCAGGGTAAGAACTCACAATTTCCTTCAAGTAATCATTGAGAGCAGAAAGCTCATTGAGTAGTGACTGCTCTGTTACATCATTGGGGTCTTTGCTCTTAAGGAAACCAATAAATGTGGAGAAAATCTTTGAACCACTGCAATAAAAAGTTTATATGGTTGACCATAAAATGTGGGATCATAGGTACAAATATCTAGAACGTTTTTAGCTATAGTCAGCAAAAGGCAACATACGAATTTCACAGTGTAGCCTCACTTTTACAAGGCAGAATGTTGATTTTATAGATTAATCATGGGCTAATTAATGCATTCATATTTTAAAAATATCAGGTAAAGGCTTATAATTATTAACAAATCTAAGATACAATAAATTTATAACAAAATGATTAGCATCAATCCCAGACAAGCCATATATTATAGAAATGCCCAACTCCAAACTTCTCAGCAAATGTTCAAACACAACCATGGACATAAATTAAGCTCTACTTGAGCCAACCACCACCCCACCCCCGCTCCCCAGAAAAAAAAAAGTGTCGGTAGATGCATTCAATCTTTGTAGTTGGGCAATCCAATTGCCACCACTTGACCAAACCTCTTCCCATGATATATCGAATAAAAAAAAAGGGAGATAATGTAGGTATAACTAAGGAAGAGAACTAAAAACAAGAAAAAAAATACATTTAGAAGAATTTGTGCTACACTTTTGTTGCTAAAACTCCTTGGAACAATTTAACACATCAAAATCATTCATGGCCCAGAAAATGTGATCATGATGAGCAACATCAAAATAAAACATACACAGAAGCTTTTTCTGGTGGTGTTCCCAATGGTGGATCTGGAAACTTCTCTTCAATTGACTGTGCGATAACATCTGAATCAGTAATCCATTTCTTCTCAAGTTTTAGCGCAGGTACTTTGCCTTCAGGACTTATCTTGAGGAACCTAATGCAACAGTGACAATAAAAATCAAATAGGGAAACAGCAAACTAGACAAAGTGAAAGTTAAAAGAGATTATTATTAGGACAGTTCACTAAAGTAGAAAGAGAAACCTTGATTTCGTCAGGAGTGTGACACAGCGGAAAAACATGGGGAGGAAGGGGGGGAGGAGAGAGAGAGCTTAATTAGAAAATGGACAAAAAATTGAACCTAGGAGATGGCTTCAAGTAATCACCATTCTGGCTTGTTAATTGTATCTACCAACTTCAAGTCATATGGGAGATGCTTCTCCTCCATGGTCAACAGTACCCTCTGAGAAAACGGACCTTAAAAAAAACATAGAAAATAAAAATTTACAATCAAGAAATGCTTCATTTTTGTACTACTAAAATAGATATCATGCCTATTTGGTTATTGTTAATTTTTCTGTTCTTTCAGAAACAAAAATTTGGAAAAAGAAGCAATAGGAGAAAATGTGAACTTTTTTATCCATACTTGGGAATGAGAGCAGGGATTGAATGAGATTATCACCAACTATTACATCACATGCAAGCAGATAACTTTTATGAAATCTTTTCAATATATTGGTCAAATCTTTAGCACATTCTTCAGTAGTCATATCTCCCCACGAGGAATACCCCAGGAGCTCCTCATACAATGTGCTGTTAACCAAAACAGAGAGGGTTTTATCCTATAACAGTCTTAACAGAGATCATATCAACCTATTCCATTATATAAGCTTATTGGCATCAGTTCATCCCCTTTGAAATATGCAAGTCAATCCATTGAATAAGTGCCTCATAATCTCTTGCAGCAGTAGTTGGTGTTTTGGTTACATTGCATAGCAAAACATATTAAAAGACACTTTCACTTGATAAAATATAGGTGCATCTACTCTCTGAACATTTTTTCTTTCATTTCTCATTTCTTTTCTTTTTATCTTTGTTTATAAATCATTTCTCCATAGCAGTTTGTAAAATACACAACTACTAAGCAAAACTAGAAAAGAGCATTTTAGGATTGGCCAAAAAAAAATCCATTTCATTATAAAGGTGCTTCCAATTCAAATTTGGAAAGTGGAAAACTCAACACATGAATAGAAAAGATATTAGTTCTTTGGTTAGTAAGCGAGTGTCCCATCTTCCAGTGCTTTTCATTCTCTCAGAACATATATTAGAAAACTAGAAAATTCTCGAGAAGTTCATTCTAGTGTTTCCTTGGCAAGGGGACTAGAATTGTTATTGAACCCATGAATCATAGGTGTTAATGTTTGGCTTCATAGGGTCCTGAAATGCAATGTCCACCAGACCTCAACAATTGAATTGCAATTTCCTTGCAGGGTTACTCAAGCTTGTTTAAGTTCTTCTAGTTATGAAAACACAAAATTAATAAATAAAAAAAATAAAAATTCAGAAAGGAAAAATCTCCATTTGATCCACAAAGGATTGAGTAAACCTATTCTAATTCCACGAACGCTCAAAACAACAAGAACTCAACATTTTCTTCGCAAACAAACAGATGATAACAAGGAAACAAAAACCTCAAAAAGACGGCATCTCCATTTCATGCAAACAAACAAGTATATCAGTAAGAAACTGGTAGTTACTCGGGAAACAAACAGAGACCAACGAGAAAAGTATTAAGAGATAGACTCTTACAGTCGCCGAGCCTGTTGGGAACGGTGAGCGAGGCTTTAACGCATGTTTCCAGAGGTTCGGCTAATGCGGCCGCAGACGCCGCCGTCGACGACATCGCGACAGTGAGACGTCTATTAAAACCGCCTCGTTTGTGGAGAACGGCGCCGTTACCAGGGAAACAGTGTGTGAAGACAAGGTGGTGCTTAAGAGTGGAGGAGAGAGCACACGCCGCCGCTGCCGCTGCCGTCGCAGTCGGTTGGACTCTCACCGTCGACATTTTCGGATTTTGATTGTACGTCAAGATATCTCCCTCTCCGTCTCTCTCTCTCTCTCTCTCTCTCTCTATATATATATATATATATATTTATATATTTATATATTTTTATTTATTTATTTATTTATTTATCAGAGATGAGGCTTTTGGTCGAGAGCCCGTGTGGCTGTGCGTGCAGAATTGGAGGAGAAGGGACAAGATTCTCTCATTTTATCTATATATATATATATATATATATATATATTTTTTTAAGTATATTTATGAGGTAATTTTGAATTGTATTTATGTATTTCTATAATAATATAAGCAAATGAAAGAACATTTTCGGTGCGATGGTTATTCTCCACTAACTACAAAAATATAAAAGTTTTGTAATTTTTCTTTTTTTGGTGTGATTGTTTGAGTGATGGAAGCCTGCTTCTTGGCACTAATTCGTATGGAATTAGCACGACCCGGCCAGCTTTTGCAGCTTTGGGACTCCCAAAGTCTCACCCACCTGATTATCATCTTGATTAGCATTTTGCCCTACAAGATTGAAACCCCATGAATTTCAACCCAATGACAGGCAGCACGTCTAATGACCTAGTAGTAGTAGTGTCTTTACATTAAAGGCCCATTCTAAATCATGGCTCTCCAAAAGCCCATCTGATGCCCAAAAGCATCAGGGTAAGCCCATTCCTCGACTGCTTTTATTTCATTCTACCTAATATTCTCTATTTTTCTTTTTTCTTTTTTTTTTTCTTTTCCAATTTCTCTGTAACTCGAATGTCGGAGTGTTAATGTGGGCTACCATATACAGTTTTCCTAGCCCTTTTCTTTGTCTTGTATATGCTTCCCGCGTGCAAAATGAACATTGTGGCATATGAACACTGTTGTTTGGACCACACCCGAGCAGAGACAGAAAATTGATTTAGAGTGGGCCATGACATGAACAGAGAGGCGATGGCAATAACAGAATTGCTCCATTAAAATAATAAAAAAAAAAAAACAAGAAGAAGAAGAAGATTCTCAAGATAATATTTCAGGCAATGTTGGAAATTGAAATATATATCTTATTATTATTTATTTTCCTTCAAATTGCGTTTATTTTGTATTTTAATTGCACGATTGCAGAGGCTACATTGTCAAATTCCGTTACACTTCAATATGATGGAGGCATGATCCGTCAACCACGCTCCCCCTATCAATGGAATACATAGCCTTTTTGCACATTTACACCCGATTTCCAATTCCACAGGATTTTCCCAAGTCCCCTTGCTGATTGTTTTGCCCTTTTTCTCTTTGGCGAGCCAATTTGCCAGAATGGATATTTGACAAGGTAATGGCACATCACCCTTCACAGGCCATTACGTGTTCTTGGAATCTTTTCTTTTTAGTTGCAGCAATAGCATTCTGGTATGGGTTTGCTACTACGATAAATGACTCTTCAATCCTCACAAAGCGGCTGAGTCTCGTGTACTGGGAAGACCTTTTTCCTTTTTCTTTTTTTTTTTGACAACAAATTGTACGTGGTTTTTGGCTTGAAAGCACATGTTCTGGACCAACATAGTAAAGAGAAGGCCGAAGTCTATGGTAAATTGGCAAGGATGAGATTTTATTACTTGTTTCTTCATTGGCAAACTTCACTAAGAAGAGTTACAGTATCTGCACTTCAGGATTATTCGCGGAGTCCTGCTTCTAAACAGAAAAGCTTATGGTCCAACTTTGCATAAAAGAAGGAAGGAAAAAAAAAACAAAAGGCTTTTGAACCTCTATGTATGCAGTGCTAATTGACCACACTTCAGGTTCTTGTTTGTGTTCAATTCCATTCATAGGCCCACAGGCGAAGGTATGATTGAACAAGAAGGTTAATGGAATGATTTTATATAGTTTTTCTTCTGTTGAACACAAGAAAATTTGCCCTACTAACAACAATAATCAAGGCACAATACCGTACAATAGAACCCAAGCTTTTTAATTTACATAAAAAAAAAAAGGGGCATACACCCTTATCTTTCAAACTAAATCATCCTGTCAATTTCAATATAAGGTTTTTTTTTTTTTTGGGGTCTAAGCTCTCGAGCTTGGTTGAATGATTTGCTGCTCACAACAATCTGCTAACTTCTCGTGTTGCTTTGAAGTGGAGTAGAAACATGCATTTTGCGCCCATTCGATGTTGTGAAGAGGCATTTTTTATTGACAGGACAGTAAGGTATCACTTCTATTTTCTTATTTAACAAACAAACAACAACAACAACAACAACAACCCAAAAAAAAAAAAGAAGAGAAAGAAAAGAAGTATGCTATGATTCTCATTTAATGCCCCTCTTGGAGTTCAATGGTACTCCTGTTTTCTTGTGCTGTAAATCAGAGAAAGGAAAGAAAGAAGAAAATCACCGTGGAGAGCGGGGTAATGAAATGCAAGGCTGAGTTTTGGGCTAAAGGCTTTGATTGCTGACCCAGCAACAATTCCAGACAAAAATTGGGTGAGTTTTCCTATAGGCCTACATCATTAGTGTCTGGGGCGGAAGCAGCAAACTGCCTTCCAATCCATTTCTTTCCCATCCATCAAGGTCAAAGCTGCTTCAACCAACTGTAGCACAAAAACTATTGGCCCCCATCAGGTTGGACCTCAAAATTATTGCTACAAGTGTGGAAAAGAGAAGTGCCATCTTTCATATTTTAATTGATGCTTTTACTAAGATAATGTCTAGGGGAAACATGGTGCACATGGGGAGAGATTGTGTTTTGGTCCTACCATTGGCTTGTAGATGGCTTTTATGAGGCCTGGCAGATGGGTGACAGGGCAGTCCCTGTTTGATGTGGATGCCAAAAAATTTTAGCTGAGCATAATTTGGGGACAAGTCAAAGCTATTGGGGCTTTTCTTGAAGTTTTAATTGATCAACCCATTCTTGCACATGCATGGACCATAATGATAAGTGAAAACAAAATATAATTTTAACATTAGCATTTTCTTCCCTAAGAGGTATTTAGTCTAGGTTGACGCGAAAACTCACCGGAAAATATCCTTGCCATAAAGGAAAATACCCTTTTATAGTTATTGTAAATGATTTTTAAATTTGAAATCACGCAAATATTCAATATAAAAGTATTTATGTTTTGATTTTATTTTAATGTTGTCTTAATAAAAAATTTGAGAGTCGATATTGTGCATAATATAGATTATACACAAATAATTAAGTAAATAATAAAAAATATTTAAATAAAATAAGAAAAACTATTTTATTATTCTCGATGAGTATTATGAAGACGATTGAGTATTAATTAAAAGTATCCTATTAGTGCTAATTTCATATTTTATATTTGATTGAAATATTATGATAATGAATAATTGAATTATATTGAGATATCATACATGTAATAATTTGTTAAACAACTTGACATTTTTAACATTTGGATAATTACAATATGTTATTAATAGATATTAATATTGATTTATGAATACAAATTAATTAATTAGATAATTAATAAAAAATATTTTTTAATATATCTAAATATTTATTATTATAATTTATATTTATTATTAATAAGTTAAAACATTAATGAATCATACATAAGAAAATTATTGAAAACACATTGATAAAAATATTTAAGATCAAATATAAATAGCTAAAAATAAATTGATAAAACTATAATTTATTTAAAATTGTGTGGGTATCTAAGTAGGATTTAAGAGGTATAATCCTTTATGCCATTTGTTGCCTTTTTCCCCTTCCTCCTTAAAAGGGTTTCTGGCTTATGAAAGTTAATAATTTTATTACTTGTACAAATTACCATTACAAAATGTGTAGTTAAATTTTGGTGATTTGTTATAATTAATAAGAAGTTTGAAGAAGAAGATATATATATTAATTTATTAAAAAAATTATTAAGTTATAAGTTATATAATAAAAGCAATTCTTTCCTCTCTCATGCATAAATTTTAATATTAGAATTCAGAATTTCATAAATAGAGATATAAATTTTTAATTACTAAAAATATTTTAATAATTTCAAATAAAACAAACATTTAAAATAGATTGTAATTTTTTTAAATAAAGATAAACTCTTGAGATTCAAAAGGTTTAAATTAATGTTAACGTGTATTTATTTTGACAATTATTATTAGCATAATTTCTAGTAATTATGACTTTTATATATGAATATAACTAATACTCTTACTTAAAAGAATAAATTCTATATGAATTTTCATGAAAAAAAAAATTGTATTTCAAAGTTTTATTTTTAGAATTGACATAATATCTTTAAAATATATATAATTTTTTATTTTACTTTTTTCATAATATTATAGTTCATATTTACACTTAAATCTGTAAATGTTACCTCTGTTTAATAACACTAAATATATATTCATAGAATTTAATTTTTCAATAGATACCATTCATCTCAATAATTATAGATATTACTCTTATTTTCTCATTTTACAAATTAAAGAATTTTTTTTTTCTTAATCTCCATTGTAGTTTAATAAAAGCCAAAGTCCTTAGCATCAAAACGTGATCCAAGTGCCCATAAAAAAAAAATATTTTGGGCAAAATGATTTTCATCAAATTATTATTTTTTTTAATTATCTAAAACAAAAATTAAAACTTCGAAGCATAGGATTCCCTAAATTTCCCTTAATATTACCCTTTATATTATTGCTCCTTGGAGGAGCCCACTAATAATTTTTGATGTAAACTTTGTACAACTCCAATCCAGGAACACTAGACCCCTCCCATCCCTCAGCCCACAACCACTCAAGGCCCCCATGAACGTGATGGAGGACAATCACAGAACCCAAGCATTATCTTTGGTAATGGTGGTGGGTACAGAAAACCATACATAGGACACACAGCTCACATCACAACGTCACATGCGTGCCCTCTTCAGTCCAGAAATGGGAAAAGGGTCCCTGTGGCATGGACGGATAGTGGTAGTGATTTGAGATGTCCGGGTCCACCCATTATATGAGGGCCCCACTAAGACACATGGACACGCTTTAGAGATGCCTCGTATTGTGTCAGATATAGATACTGACACGAGAAAACATGCATGTCGAAAAGAAATTAAAAAAATCGATATACTTTTGGTACATTGCAGACACGTTTGGGTACGTAGAAGATATGCCTGCAATATTTTTTTATATATATAATTTTAATAGTAAAAATTAAACTTAATCAAAAAATTTATGTTGATATGATAATACATATTAAATAATAATTATTATTAAACAATAATATACATATATTACATTTAACATGTAGATAGAACACAATACATATGTGTGAGTGTATATAACTGTATTGGTGCCTTTTAACTTTTTTTCAAAATTGATGTGTCGTAGTGTCTGTATTGTACCATATATATGCTGTCGTCTTGGTATCCGTGACAGCCTAAGAGCCGCATCTCACGTCTTTCACGGTTCTTTTTTTTTTTTTTTTCTGCTCCAGTTTCACGTAACTGCAGTTACACTACCCCACGATCCATCGAAACGCTCGACTCCAATGTATATATATATCTGAGTGTAGAGAGCAGTAACTCGTTTTGGTGAGATGGGCTCTTTGATTTGACACAATTTTGTCATCTGCCCACGGTTCTCCACCGCCTGGATCCTGTCTTGCCGGGCAATATTTTTCTTCTTCTTCTTCTTCTTCTTGTTCTTCTCTGAGACAGATGAGACAAATTACTAGTATTTGAAGGTTTCTCTCCCGTTTTTTGAACATTGGTAAATATTAAAATGCATGTCAAAGCATTTCAATTCATGTGCCTAAAAATAGACAACATCTTGTGCTTTTTAATTTAGTATATTAGCAATTCTGCTGTGACTGGAATGTTTTGGGACCATTAATGTTCAAGCACAATTGATTCTCCGGTGACCCCATTGCACGAAATGATAAAACTGTATTTACCCATTTAGCTTTTCAACTGGGCACTCATTGCTGCCATTTTACATATTTCACTGTCTTCTCGCAGAGCTCAACAGCACTGATCGTCAGCAGGCTTGTCATCACTGAATGTTCGATTTTCATTGTGATAGCTATTACAGTATGCGGCAATGCTTTTATTTTTTTTGAATTTTTTTTCTTAGTTATTTATTTATTTATAACATCAGGTAATGTTTTTGAAGTAACTTACATGAGCAGGAAGTAACTACGTAGGGACAGAAGTGATTGAGAGAGCTGAACGTTGTTATAAAATAATAAAACTTTTTATTAAAAAAGAAATTTCTCTCTCTTTATTAACACACATTTTGTATTATTATAATAATAATAATTGTATTATTTTATTAACTTTATTCAACTTTATCCATCAATTCTTCATTCAACAAGAATTTTGCATGTATGTATTGGACTAACTGGGGGTACACACATCTTTGTAGATGTGAAATGATAGAAACATGTCTACGGGTTACCACGGTCTAGTTGCCTTGCGGCGCACGACGCTTCATGTTCTCCAAGCTCAGGTGTGTTGAAGGCTTGGGGAAACAACAAAAGCAAAACTCATCCATAAACATGTTGAGGAATTTTCTTTTCATGATCTGGCCCTATAACTAAATTAATCCTGATCATTAATTGTGTCCATTTACTAATAACTAGCTAGGGCAACATGAAAAATCAAACAGGTCGTTTCCAAGGGAAGAAAATAAGAAAAGGAACCAAAAGAAAAAAATGCAATTCAAGTTAACTACCTTCATTAACTGCTAGGTAAGTATTCAAGCAATTTACCCTGGATATCACAATAATAGAATTTTTTTTTTTTTGAAGGTGGGGGTGTTGGGGGGGGGTTGTTTATGTTTAAAGTGCTTTACCAATTACCATACCTCGTAAATTATTGACATTGAGTAGGAGGTAGCATTTCCTTTGGTGAATTGTATTAAAAGGGAACTATTCTCCCTTCATTTTCAAACTTGTCTGCAATTTGCTTACAACTAATTATTATCATAGTCATAATAACAGGAAAAAAAAAAATGCAAATGGAATATTGTAATGACTAGTTGATGTTGAGGAGCAACACGAAATAATAAATCAAATGAGTTTTAGAATAAGGTAAGCTATTTAAGTCATAATATATTGGTATTGGTATCCTATATGTACTTTGTTTTCTGTATTCCAAACTGCCGGCGTGAATATTTAAAGGGTCAATTGTCTAAGATTTGCAATCGATTCATAGATTCTTACTCCACATAATTTATAGTTTTTTTTTTCTTCTTCTTCCTGATAATATTTGTTTACATACAGCAATATCGACAATCAAATACACTTCATTTTCCAAATAATTTGTGGGGTTTAACGAAATGGACAACATGGTATCCATAAAATGTGGTTTGATTTAGGGTCAAGGAATCTCATTGACTTTTATTTAAACGAGGATAACCTACTTATTCAGTATCTAAGATGCAAACGCCAAATGGAAAAAAATGATGGCATGTGCAAATGGACATCCATGTGAAGATGGTTTGATTGAGGCGGACAAGTGCCGGCTGTTTGGTGGTTTTTAATTTTCCTACCTCCTAGCCTGAATAAATCTGCCCAATACTTTAATCCTCGATTAATTTAATTAATCCTCATATTAGTTGTTGTTTGGTGCGTGTGTGTGTGTGTGTGTGTGCGCGCTCGCTCGCTCGTGCGGGTATAATATAACCATTAGGAATATAAATAGGACTCATCGAGGATTCCCATTACGAATATCAAAAAAATTTGAGCCATTTAATCACTAAAAAATAAAAATTATTAAAAAAAAAAAAACAATATCTTAATTATATGCTAATTGCACTTGATGGGTGGATTCTTTCGGTCTTACTAATAAATCTCACAAAGCAAGCCCGATTCACTATTAACGAGGCTACTTGGCAATGTACGATCTTGAGCATCCTAAAGGCCAACACTCTTGTAAAGGTTATTGTACTTAAAAGTCTTGAAGTATGCTATCGAGGCAATAGGCGTGAATAGTCTCGCGTTCGGGTTGCTTGCTAGCTTTTATCTGGTTTGTGATTCGAAATGCTTTATGGGAGAGTTAAATAAACACAAAAAGTATATTTGTAAAATTTATTTACAATGTCTTCTTGGTAAATGTAAATTTTTTTTTAGTATTATTATTATTATTTAATAATAACTCAGGAACCTTCTTCGCTTTGGTGCCCATCATTAAAGAAGAGATAAGAACACAATAATGTTACTACTAGTAGCAGACATTAATTACATCACACTAAGTGCCTTCCTTGCATTAGACAACAAAGCTTTATTGAACTTTAGTCATGCTTAATGTGATAGTGGGGCTCCACTAAAACGAGGTGAAAAAGTGAAGAGGATGGACAATTGTCCTCTAACTATGTTGTGAGATCCTGGGGGCCTGTCTGGACTTTGGAGCAGGTGATCCCACAAAACAGGGTAAGGCCTAGTGGTGGAAACAAGCATTGGCTGCCAGAGAGGAGAGAGGAGGATGTTTTAAATTAAATGAATAGTGGGGTTGATGTATCTATGTACTTAATAGGGAGCAAAAGGGCCAAAAGTCCTCTCGTTGTAGAATTACACGAAGGAAAGGAAAGGAAAGGAAAGCGTATGATTGATTTTTATGCAGCAAATTCAATTAGAAAGTTAAATTATGAAGTAGTGGGGGCTAAACCCAGAAGTAAAGAATGCAAAAGAATGGACACTTGCCTGGCCTTATTGATGTTGCCAGATCAAAATAATAATAATAATAATAATGAGGAAAAGGACATTCAATGTATCTACGAGGAGGCACTCTGATTTTTAAGTTAAATGATTGAAGCAACAGAAAAACTCATAATTAATGAACCAGAAACTACTCCGTTTAATTGAAGCTTGCATGTTATTGACAACATTTCATTAACCACTTACCCATCTTCCCTTAAGGTTTTGGAGAAACACTTAAAAAGGGTCGTTTTCATTACAGCAGCAACTAATTTTCCATCAATTATTCTTTTTCCAAAATGAGAGGTTAAATAATCACAATATGAGAAAGGAGCTCCTAGTTGAACTTACTTTTTTTTTTTTTTATGGACAAAATGTACACGTTAAATACACAAAGATAAATAAATAAATATATATATATATTTATTTTTTTATTTAAATCACTGTTTTATATTGTACATTGTAGTTCGTATTATTTTTTAAAATATTTTATTTAATATACCCATTTTTCCAATCAAAAGAGTGAGGCATTTAGTATTTTTTCTCATACCAAGGGAAAAAAGAAAAAAAAAAAAGTTAAAAACACTGTCAAAATATGATATATAATTATTTTTTAAAATTTTAATTAATAAATTAAATTTTTAAATAAAATAAATTTTTAATATGATATTAAAATTTTTATCATAACTGATCGAGGATGAGTTCGAATGGCTTCTTAAGAGTACTGTACACTGTCTGTCAGTACCATTGCTTCTTCCGGGTTTCCTTGTATTTGGTATTGCTATCCCGTCTTTTTTCACTTTTGTTTCATAATCGTACAAAATGAGATATATATATTTTAATGACCAATAAGGGAAGCATTTCTATATATATATATATATATATATATATATATAATATTTATTGGACAAAAAAATAAAATAAAAAATCACAGCGTCATCTCCGGCACCCTGTTAGAGAGAGATGCAACTAGCATTCTCCCACAAACAAACGACAAGGGCATAAAAATGAAAATTAAATTGAGGCTGGTTTAATTGATTAAAAAATATTTCAACATGATTGAAATTTAAAAGGGAGAAAAGTAACAAAATAATAACATATTAGCATAGTCCAAAGTGTTATTAATTTGTTAAATTACCATAAAACCATACTTCATGTGCGTGGCTTTAAAATCAAAAGATTCATCTAAACAATAATAACTGAAACACGTACGAGTTAACTCAATTCAATGAAATTTTTATCCGTTTCATGTGAGTAAGAGTAGGCCTATGTACATGGCCTGGGATAGCTTGGTCTAAGTTGAGTCTTATATTTAAACTGAATATGTTAGTGACTATTCAAAAAATTTCAAAATCACAACTAAAGCAACATAAAATGAAACAAATCAAATTGTTATTAACAATTT
The DNA here is from genome assembly GCA_021464305.1 of Kandelia obovata. Lineage (NCBI taxonomy): Eukaryota > Viridiplantae > Streptophyta > Magnoliopsida > Malpighiales > Rhizophoraceae > Kandelia > Kandelia obovata. Next base: position 3,837,029 of record CM038475.1, on the reverse strand, counting down.
TCCATTAATTTGGTGGTTTGAAGCATACTTATTAAAATTATAATTATAATTCATGTATTTTATTTTATTAATTTGTCTAATAATAAAATTATTGATATATATATTATTTTAAAAATTAAAAATTAAAAAAATAAAAAATGAGACAAAAAATAAAAATAATATGCTTATATTTCATTCTTAATAATTTTAATTTTATTTTATTAAATTAATTAAATTGATGAATATTTATTAAAAATAATATGACTTATTTAAATGAAAAGGTAATAAGAAATAATTCAATTCAAGTAATTCAACTTAATCTATTAAAAATTTTACTTGATTCAATTTGTATTAATTAAAAAAATAATGACTCATAATTTAAATTTAAAAATTAATTGATTTAAAATTAAATTAATTTAAAACAATTTTAATTTATTTCCGTAATTTTTGAGTGGGGGCCCTTGGGGAGGTCTGCTGCGTGATGGTCCTAAAACCGATGTTGACGTCTGAATCCTTCGCCTTTGATCTCATCATCTCCACACAAATCTGCAATGGTCCCTTTCGCTAAAAAGCATCATACTATTTTCCCATACTTCGCTGTCCCGGCGGGTCGCGTGGATCTCACCTCCCTATTTGTCCATGCCACATGGCTCTAGGAACACTCTAATCTCTCTCTCTCTCTCTCTCTCTCTCTCTCTCATCCATCGGTGAAGAATTGGTTGCCGCTTCTTACTTGTAGCTGTGGCATCTGTGGTGGTAAAGTTGACCATGAATCAATCACTTCAAGTGCTCATGTGTGCGGTTGAACGGTCTTCCCCCATCTCAATTAGGAAGAGCGTGAAGGCACTCTCCAAAATTGTTGTTGTTTTTTTTTTCCATTTTGTCGAAAAATTTGGATTCATTTTGCTAAAATTATTGTTCATGATTGTAGAATGCATATTAAATGCTTTCTTTCCCTTCTCCTTGGCTTAGCTTATATAAAAAAATAGGAATGTAATTAGATAAATATATATATATATATATATATAAACTTCAAAAATATTTTTTATATTAAACATAACAATAATTTGTATAATACATCTAACAACATAAACTAAAAATCATTTAGAGATACAAGAGTTTAGTAATAATAAGAGTAAACTAAAAATTTTGATACTGAAAAATAAGTTGTTTATGTTTGGATTAATACAAAAAATAATTTATTATTTTACATAAATGAATCTATTAATATAAATTAGAATTATCATAACATATTTTTTTAATTTAAGAAATATTATTTTTATTACATCAATTTCTTCAGTAATAATAAAATAATATAAAAAATAAATATACAAAAAATAATTTATTATTTGATAATATTGAAAAAAAAATAATCAATCAAAGTTAGAATAAAGTTAAACAGTATGGCCAAGCAGGAATAATAGTCGGAAAAAAAAAGCGTGGAGCACGCGCCCTCTTTCAGACAGTTGAATGACCGATGCCCATGTGGTCCGAAGCAAGGCCTTTCAATAATCTACATTTGATTCCGGTGTACAGCCACCTGATCTCTCTCTCTCTCTCTCTCTCCATCTCTCTCCTCTTTTCCTTTATATACTTATATATATATAGTTTTTGGGGGGGTTTTCCTGTAAAAATGTGGGTTTTAAGCAAACCGTACTGGGGTTCTTTGAGTACAAATGAACGAGCAGTGCACTTGTTTCCATCAAAGCATCTTTTCTAGCAATTGCAGTGCCGCCACGGCTCTTTTTTTTTTTTTTTTTATTTTTTCAGTTTTTTTTTATTCTCTTGGGCACCTGGCTGGACCTCATTTTAGACACGAAAGCAAGTATTTTTACTAAAAAAAAAAGAAAAAAAAAACAAAAGCTACGTCGTTACAAAGATTGGATATGTATTCTATCATAAAATTTTAACCAATAATGAAATTAATAAATATTTTTTATAAATAATAATTAAAATTAAATGATATAAATTTATTTTTAATTCCCACATCTATATATCATTACAAATCTTTACTATAAATTTCACCGTTTGTTAAGATTTAAGAAATTGTTGTGAAGTAAATATAAAGATGATAATAATTTTTTTTTTCAGGAAAAAAATAAAAAAAGAAGAAGAAGAAAGAAAATAACAAATTATTATGGCCCCAAATTGCTCTATATCTGTTTCACTCACATCCCTCAGCCTTTTCCTCCATCGGAACTTTTGCAAACTTTCTCAACAACACGAAAACTTCTCGAACGGAGAGAAAAAAGGCCAAATAAATCTCATGTCACTGGCTAGCATAATAAGGCTATGGCTTAGCTAAAAAGTCCATTTTAGAGTCTGATTGATTCTCCTTGAATCGAGAAAGGGAAGGAGCTCTTAGAACAAGAGAGAGAAGGCAAAAATGAAGAGAGGCAATCACGGAAGCTACGGTGGAGGCGGAGCTGAATCATCGTCAATGGCTGGGTGTGGTGGCAAAGGCAAATTATGGAAGGATGATGAGCAAGACCCAGGTGGCGTCGATGAATTGCTGGCTGTATTGGGCTATAAGGTCCGGTCATCGGACATGGCCGACGTCGCCAAGAAGCTCGAGCAGCTGGAGGTGGTAATGGGAACTGCTCAGGAAGATGGGATCTCTCAGCTTTGTGACACTGTTCACTACAATCCCTCCGATCTCTCCGGTTGGGTTCAGAGCATGCTCTCTGAACTCGACAGCCCGCCTTTTCCGCCACACTCCGGTCTCGATATCTCGTCGTCATCTTCGTCGGCCAGTGTTCTTCAAGATTGTCCAATTCGACAAGATTCCTTTTTGGGTTCTGCCTCAACTATCAGTTTCTCTAATCCTCAATCACAGCACTCCGGGGGTTTCACGGACGATTCCGAGTACGATCTCAGGGCAATTCCGGGCGTTGCCGCCTACCCACCGCCGGAATCAGATAGAGAAAATTGCAGGAAGCGGACCAAAACGTCAGCTGGGTCTAATGCTACTAATTCAAATTCCAGTATAGCATCTTCAACTTCTCCCCTGTTGCCGCCGCCGCCGACCACGACGACCATCCCGGTGGCATCGGAATCAACACGCCCGGTGGTGCTGATTGACTCGCAGGAGACTGGGGTCAGACTCGTGCACACGCTCTTGGCATGTGCAGACTCTGTTCAGCGGAAGAGCTTCAAGCTGGCGGATGCACTGGTTAAGCACATAGGCTTGCTGGCGGCTTCTCAAGCTGGCGCCATGAGAAAAGTCGCCACATACTTCGCGGAGGCACTGGCTCGCCGGATTTACAGGATTTACCCACAAGATTGCCTGGATCCTTCGTATTCCGACACTCTCGAGATGCATTTCTACGAGACCTGCCCTTACCTCAAGTTCGCGCATTTCACCGCTAACCAGGCAATTCTTGAAGCTTTTGCCACCGAGGGTCGAGTCCATGTCATCGATTTTGGACTCAAACAGGGGATGCAGTGGCCGGCTCTTATGCAAGCCCTCGCATTGCGGCCTGGAGGTCCACCGGCTTTCCGGTTGACGGGGATTGGTCCGCCGCAGCCCAACAATACGGACAGTTTGCGGCAAGTGGGGTGGAAGCTGGCTCAGCTGGCCGAAACAATAGGCGTTGAATTCGAATTTCGCGGCTTCGTTGCCAGTAGTTTGGCTGATCTTGAGCCGGAGATGCTCGAGCTCCGGCCCACGGAGGCAGTGGCCGTGAACTCCGTGTTCGAGCTACACCGCCTCCTGGCCAGGCCCGGCGGGGTCGACAAGGTTCTTTCCTCGATTAAGGCGATGAAGCCCAAGATTGTGACCATCGTCGAGCAAGAAGCTAACCACAACGGTCCGGTTTTCTTAGACCGGTTCACTGCGGCCTTACACTACTACTCAAGTCTTTTTGACTCGCTGGAAGGGTCCGGGTTGGCGCCGGGGAGTCAGGACCTGGTCATGTCCGAGTTGTACCTGGGGAAGCAGATTTGTAATGTCTTGGCCTGCGAAGGGCCTGACCGAGTCGAGCGGCACGAGACCTTGACTCAGTGGAGGACTCGGATGGAGTCGACCGGTTTCGATCCAGTTCATCTCGGTTCAAACGCGTTTAAGCAAGCAAGCATGCTGCTGGCCCTTTTCGCCGGCGGAGATGGGTACAGGGTGGAGGAGAGCAATGGGTGTCTTATGCTCGGCTGGCATACTAGGCCGCTAATCGCCACCTCAGCTTGGCGACTCGCCGATGACGGTTGACAGCAGTCATGAGTCCTGAGTGGACTCACTCGAGATCAAATTAGCAACCAAATAAAGCCACTTGGGCCCTTGCTCAGTGGACACTGGACTGTGGAATACGGTTAAAAGTTGAGTTGAGGGGTGCCAGCATAAACTCTACTCTTTACAAAGAGGTCAATCCAATCCATCCATCTGAAGTCTATAATTTCTAAGCCTTTTTATTTTTATATTTAACTACTCTATCTCATCTTTATCTATTTTTCTTTTAAAAGTTTTTCTATTTCTATCTATAGCTATTTTTGGGTTTAACTCGGTTGGTCTGGCAAGCTCCCTCTTGCCAATGTAATTTAAATATATATATATATATATATATATATATTTTTTTTTTCTTCTTTTCTTTTATTTTTCTTTCTTCTTTTCTTGAGGTTGTGTCGGTGAGAAAATGAGAAGGAATGTGTAATCTATAAGAAGTTGACTTTTGAATAAATTGTTCCTTCAATTAAGTTGTCTATAGACCTCTTACCCATTTACTTTCCTCTTTTTTATTTTTTTTATTTTTTTATTTGTTTCATCCTCAATTAATTTGGACGGTAAGTTTGATTGAGTGCACTGGAATCTGAACACCAAGTTGGGAAAATGATTCCTCAATGAGAAAATGTCGATCTCCATTTGTTTGTGTGCAGTTAAAACGCCCCGTTGCAAGTGGCCTGCAAATCTTGGACTAACATCATGATATCTTTAGAAAGTAGACTTTCCAGAAGATATAAGGATGCCTTCGCCTATGTCACCTCTGCTAAAAAATAAAAATACCCATAAGAATTGACGTACATGCATATCCTCATCTAAATAGTGTATATGCGTAATAAATTTATGGTTACGCATGACGATGATGACAATGATTGACCACAAATATAAATGAACCTTATACCTATCGTTAATAATTCAATCAATTATCTTTACAGATTATAATTTAGTGGTATAAATGTCGTTTGTTGTTATTGTCAACAAAATTATCAAAGTGTTTAATGAAATTAAATGGGCATATAAAATTTATTCTTTTAATAAATGTAATTTTTTACAGAGAAAAAACTGTAAGTAACATATTTTTTTTTAAAGATATATATATATATATATATATATATATATATAGTTTTCAATCATCTTCCCTCCCGTTAATATATAGAAAAGGTGCGCCCGCCGTTTCTTGTGGGAAAAGGCCTTGTTGGCTGTGGAAGTGAAGGAATGACCAGGCCATTGCGGGGAAAAGTACTTCGGCCTACTCTAGCTCCTTTATATTAATGCAATGTGGGAAATTCGCTGCGGGGATCCTCTTGAAGATACTAAAAGTCACTCGTCCACCAGAGGGTGACTGGATTGTTGTGAATACTGATGGAGCTGTTAGGACTCATCAGTGGTTGGCAATGGCAGCGGGGTTCCCAATAGGAGACGTGAATGGAAGATGGCTGGGCAGTTTCACTCGCAGGCAGCAGAGTTTGGGGCATCTTCGATGGTCTTGACCTGGATTGGCAGCGTGGCCTTCGCAAGGTTTGCTTGCAGGCTGATTCCCAGGTGGCATTAAACTGCATTCAGAAGGATGTTCCTAGCTCATATCCTCAGGCCAATTTAGTGAAGAGGTGCCAGGATTTATTAAGAAGGAATTGGTCTGTGCGAGTCATTCATGTCTTAAGGGAAGGGAATACCGTAGCTGATTGGTTTGCAAGCTTGGCTTTTTCGCTTCTGTGGGGGTTCCATTTGTTCACTACGCCTCCTGAGGGGGTTCAACGACTTCTGTGGCAGGATATGATTGGGGTACACCGGCCCCGTGGGGTGTAAACCAACAAATATATTCATATATACATATATAAATATTTCGGATACGCCCAATGCGAATCGGAATATGCATGTTTTCCGCTGGTGAGTTCCTGTAAACCAAATGCTATGCATATGCATGTGCGCGCATGTGACCCTGTCCCTGTATGGCATTGGTTACAACATGTATCGATTGTTCCATGAATAAACGATTTGTTTTAGATAACTAGAGCAATATATTGCACAGTGACCAAGAAGATTTACATCCTAGTTTTGCACCAGAATACATGTATTAGCTTTCCCAATGTCTTTAACCTTAAAATAGGGTTGCTAAAAGAAAAGAAAAGAAAAAAAAAACAATAACAACCTTCAAAGAGGGGATGGGGCTGAGGGACCAGTTGGTCTACTATCATCATCAATCCAAAATTTGATTGGATGCTGCAATAACTTCCAGCCTCATTATGAAGTTCTGTAAAAAGTTGTGGTTGGTGCTAAGGTTATCTCTTATTCAATTATGACCAAGAATAAGGAAATGCTTGTTATCGGGGCAAGTTGTAGTCGGTAAAAGAAGTGATAAGGCCAATTCTGGTGTACCTTTGTCTTATTTCTCTTTCAACTCTGTATATATCTAACATTAAAGCATTAGAGCTGCTCTAGTTGACATGTGGGTGTATTTCTAACCTTATCAAAATTCAATATCGAAATCAGGAGATGAAATGATAATAAATTTTTCCTTTTTTTAAGTAATATATATATATAGAGAGAGAGAGAGAGTATACTTATATTGAGCTCAAGGCCTAAGGAGGCAAAAACAATCTTTATCAATAGACTAAATAGTAACTTATGCATATCATATGGTAAAAGTGACTTTCTTTCTGCCTTGAATTTAGCCATCGTAATGTACTCTATTACCTCCTCACAACTTTCTAAACGAAAAGAAAGAAAGAAAGAAGAAAAGAACAATACCAGCGACATTTAGAAATTCACGGCGACTAATTACTGAGCTTTCACTTTTGGCTGATTCCCATCGTTCCATGTCAAACTTAGCACGAGTTCATTTGCATGTATAAATCCGTCTATCAATGGCTTCAACAACAAATGTAGTTGTTTCACCTAGGTGGTGGATGGCCATGCTTACCAATGACTCTCCAGTCTCTAACATCACCACTGTTTGAAAGAAAGGAAAACGACCAAGGAACGTAAGATCCAAAGGATTTACTTCCTTCCCCTCGCATCATCTCTCATACCTTCTATGAAATATCCTCCTTAATTAATTTGTTAACTTAAGTGGAACTGTGTAAATGTTTGCACAGTATGGACGTGTTAACAGTTTCATTTGAGGATGGGCTATACCAAAAAAAAAAAAAAAATCATTTTTCATAAATCTCATGTATATATATATAATTTTTTGAAGTATTTAAACACGAGACCACTAACTTCAATATCTATATTATTAATTATTAAGATATCCTCTTACACACATAGTTGATAGTACACTTAATTCGAAATCATGAGATCACTGTCATAAAATTTAGATATGGATTCACCAAGCATTACCTTGATCACGAGCAAGGGCTAGCACACGATCCTTGCAAATTTCAACTAAATGAAGTCATCAACCAAACCGCTCATCTCACAAGTGATCAACGTCAATGCTAGGTGGGGTCCAATTACGTAGCCTGCTCGATTTGACGGAGAGCATCTGAGGGTGGTGGGCCTCTGCATAAAAAAAATAATTCTTTTTTATTTGACCCAAAAAACTAAAAAGTATATAGTGTATAATAAAATCAAGAAAAATGGATAATAATTATCATACAAGTAGTAGTTACACATAATTGTTGTATATTTTATGTTATTTATTGGACATTTTATTTTATTTTATTTTATTTTTAAAATTACTTTTAGAGCACGGAACCCATTGCCCTGTTTGTGTACTGTACACTCTCCCCGACTACCGAACTTCTTCGTTCTACCCTTAAAAGGGTGATGCCTTATCCCGTCGCCTGTTGGGGACATGCTATGATTAATATGCTGCTTTTGGACAAAATGTTAGCAGTATGCAAATTTAATGGGCCTGGCACGACTGCTCTGAAGTTGATCGAGCAGGGAGAGACGGTGGGACATGACTCTATTTATTAAGCTACATTTCAAAGCTGCAATCAGACCATTCCACTGGCCGACTTTGCTTGAAATGACACTACTAATTTCTTTCTTTTGCTTGCATTTACATAATTGCTTAAAAGCCATATGCCCCGTTTTTTGTTCTCATGTGTACCCCAACGAGAGGGAGAGCGAGAAATAACTAATAAATGATGTCGGGGAGAGCTTTTAGAAGGCTTTCATAATTGGTGAATTTTTCACAACCGTTAGAGAAGCCTAGTCAATCAAAGATTGGTTGGCTTTCATAAAAGCTTTTATGCATTTAAGCCTTTGATGATATTGTGAGTGGTTTTTTTTTTTTTTTTTTTTTGAGCAAGTGATTTTTCCCAACAATTTTCCCTCATTTTGATTCTGATCTATTTCTACATAATTCCTTAATATTGATAGGATCATGTGTCATTGTCACAAAAAATAAATAAAAAAAAAAAGAGAGAAGAAGAGGAAGAAGAAGATAGGATGATGTGTGCTTGTCCCTCTCTAATACCAGCAAACAATGCGATGGTGTGGGCAACTTGATATTGACAAGTGGGTACTTTGATTTTGACACCATCCACCAATGAGCACTATTATTTTCTCTTTACACTAACATTGGGGTCCCTTCTCAAGCATCAGAGACACTTTACACCTCCACACACCCTCCAAGTGCCAACTTCCAAGAGCTTTTCAACTACTGCTTGCACAATTTTCCCTTTATATATATATATATATATATATATTTTTCATCTTGGTGTTGAGTTGATCACATCTCTCCAATCTTTGAGAAGATAAAAGTTACTTGGACTAAAAGATACATGAGATTTAGTTTTGATATCGATAAGGTTGATATCTGCTGGGAGGGTTTGATGGTTCTCGTAAAAAAAAAGAGAGATTACGCAGAATTAAAAGTTAATACCAAATCGAGGTGATTAAATTTAGGTCTAAAGAAAGATCTCATATCCATATTAACGAGGTCCTTATCAGTTATAAACTTAAAAGCATCGTAAAGTTTATAGTCATCGTCACACACACCCATTTTACCACCAAGCAAAAGTAGGCCGTGTCATTGTCAGGAGTCTACGTCTATTTTCATTTTAAACCCCCCCTCTCTCTCTCTACTCCCCCGCCCAATAAAAATAAAATAAAAAAAAAAAAAAAAGGTGATTATGGAGTCTCGTCTTGATTGCAACAAGAAGTGAATTAATGGATCATGGTCAAATTAACATTTGGTGGAATTTAGGTAGGTTGCCTTGTAATGGACTCACTTGATTAGAATTGCTGTCATCTCCCGTCAAGCTGACTTTGAAATTTATTAAAATATTATACTTGTCCTAAGAAATAAAGACACCATTTCCGTTTCTTCCGCCGGCTGAATTTGATAATAAACTAACTCACAGATTGTTTAGAGCATAGTTGCTTTTCAATATAATATCTTGTTTTCCCTAATCAACAAAATCCTTAACAATAAAGAATATTTATTTATTTATTCTTTCTTTAAGAAATAAAAATTGAACATACTATATTTTATTTTCTATACTAACTCGTACCCTATATTTAAAATATAACACAAAAAAAAATAATTTTACTATAATTAACCACCGCTAATCAAACTTAATAAAAATAATAAAAAGACACATTTGCCCTTTTCTTTTAATTAAATTAATAATGTTAATAAATAGTTCTAACACTTAAGAAGCTAATATTTCATCAGTAACATCATCATTAACAAATAATTTTATTTTTATTTTAATAAATTAAGGATAATTTAGTTTATTTATAATATTTGTAATGATATTTTAAAAAATATTTTAATTTTTTAAGATACTTAAAAGAATGTGTTAATTGTTACTGAATTTAAATATTAATATGTTTTTTTGTTACATTTAAAAATATACAGTATGATATGAATTGTTAACAGACCTAAAATGTGATACGTGAAATGTAAATTGTTTTATTTATTTATTTTGCTTTAGCAAGAGGACTTCTGGGAACTGGACTTGAGGTAACCGGTTCACGGTTGGAAATTTTGGTTCCCGGTTTGGGTATTACAGCATGCAACCGGTCCGGTTCTTGGAAAAAGGAAAAGTACACGACATGTCGTTCTCTATGGCTAATTCGGCCCTCCCACAGGTCTTTAAGTGGAACGCTTCGGACTCTTTCCAACGGCGACTCTGTGGGCCCAAAGAGCAAGAAGGCCCATTTAGGTTTGAGAATCCGATCGGTGGTGGACGGAGACTATTCTCTTGGGCCGTTGGCCTTCGTCGTCGGAGAGATTGTGGGTCGATGCTCTCTTCGTGCAATGCCATTCACAATTCTCACCTGTCACTCCGCTCTTGATCTTAAATGTTGCTTCCCCATCCTCGTCCGGCGCCCAATTGCAGTCCAATTCGAGTGTCAGACGTGCCGCTCAAATTGTGAGTTTAATTAGCTCCTTCTTGTTATTGTTCTCTGGTTATTGAACCGCGTTGTTGCTGTTGGCGATGGAGAGGCGTAGCCAGGGAAGGGATAGATCATAGAACTCATTTAAAAGTGTTGAGAGATATGATTGACGGGGAGGTCTATCCATTCCTTTTGCAGGATCTTATTTCTGGCTTGTGATTGATTCAGATGGATTGATTGTCTACTTTGTACGTACAAGTGCTAATTTCATTTCTGCAGCTAAATTAAAGAATTGTTCGCTTGTTGGCTTCCCTTCACATTTCTTGTGTTTACCACATTAACATGGAAATCGATCATGGGCTATGATATTCTTCAGCTGCTGTTGCTTGCATTTCCTCAGACCAAGACGAGCTGTTACCATTCCTGCAGGAATTTTGTAGTAAAGAAGTTGTTAAGGTTATTGCCACTGCAGTGGGAAGTTGATGGGAGAAGGAGAGAAGGGAAACAGTTGATGCAATTAGTCTCTGTGATAGATGAAAGAATGATGAAAATGCAACTGAGTTCTCTGCCCTTTTTGTTGCAATTGGTTTAAGGATAAACTTAATTGTTGTGTATTTAGAACATATACATGCAGACAGGCCAACATGCAAAGCTATAGTAGGGGGATTCCTCCAGGTTCTAAATACAATTTTGAGATAGTTTTGCTAATATATGGAAGAAAAGACGTTTGCTTTCGGTTTTTTAGATTCCTGTAAAAGTTGTTATCATACTTGAGCGTTAATCTTCATTCGATATGCTTTCTTCTACATCATGCTCTCTTTAGCAAACCACAAAATTTTCTTGGGTGATCTTTGCCACTTTATTAACCGTTTATTCATTTATTTTTAAATTGTGGTTTAATCTTTGTTTCCAACTATTATTGCTATATTATGACTGCATCTGGATAGATTTGGTGTTGCTTCACTTACTTTGTATGAGTTCCTTTTGGTTTGCCATTTTTTCCCCCCAATTCCTGATGTATGCAGTCCTATTATATGCTTTGTGCACACTCCTCATATTTTTTACTTTTGCTTGCTCTTCTACATAATGGAAAGTAGCTCTATTGTATATAACCATGCTTTCTTATGACTAATCACGAGGTTGGTTTAGAGTTTTTATAGGGTATTAATGGGCTATAGGTTGAGGATTGATACTTGACTGGTGCAAAGGGGCAGGGAACCCACTTTCTAGCAAAAAGCACAAAAGATTAAAAAAAAAAAAAAAAAGGGATCATGATTCCCAATTTGATATATTTGGAAATCCACCGGGGAAAATTACATTAAAATTTTGTGTCGGAAAAGAAATTATTCACAAAAATCTAATTCTACATTAACAAAGAGGTTTTAAAGTCTGAATATTGTAGGAATGTAGTCATTGTGCAGTATTCTGTAACATAATTGATTCTTGCTATGGACTCTATTGATGTGGTAAAGTTTTTATTTTTTGTTGTTTGCTTTATGTGCTTCTTCAACTCAATGAAATTGACCATATTCAGTTTCATGTCTCTGCCCATCAGTGCTTAGATGCTATATTTTTTATTTTTGTCTCTCTTTTTAAAGTTTGCTGAATGTCATTTTTCTTACTGTAGATGGACAAATTTCTAGCTGGAAATATCAATTACAGTAACAGAATCAGTCATCGATCAACCAAATTCACCAGTGATGTATGAATCTACAATGCTATTCTATCAGCTGATGCTGCAAATTGTTCCACACATTCTGGTGTTAGTTTCTGTGTCTAAATAGTCTTCTTATCAACTGATAGCACCTTGAGTATGTCATTTTGATGCTGCATTTAGTTGAATATGCAATCAATCACCTCACAACTGTTTCCTTCACTTGTTTGTTATTATTTTTGCTTTTTCCTGATGATTGGCCAATCTTACTATTTCATGTGTGCACTCTTTACACCTTTTCATACTTGTTGCTTGTTCTGGATCTCTGCAAAAGTTTTACTCTATGCAACTCCATTTCTTTTTGGTTAATCTTGAGGTAGGTTGTACGAAGGGTGAACCTTAGTCTAAGAGTAAGATCACTACAGTCATTGTAACTTACAGTTCACAAGTTCAAGTTGTGGAAACAGTGTCTTTGTGAGAGCAAGAATAAGACTCTGCATACTTGATCCTTCTCTAGACCCGACCTTGAGGTAGCTTCCGCCTCTTTATTATCATAATTAATACTCCAGACATTTATCATAAAGAATATTTAAAAAAAGTGTAATGTAGACTAAGGGTGAGTTGTATTCTAGAAAGATTTTTTAAAAAAAAAGGAGTTGAAGGGGTACCGATTTGGTTTTTATGGTAACGTTTATTTTTAAGGTGGAGAGGACATAATGCATGGCAGATATAAGTTTTATTAAAAATACTAAAAGTTTTATATTAAATAATGACATATGTTGTATAATCAAATACATAATAAAAGACTATATATATATATATATATATATATATATGCATATATATATATATATTTGTCTACGTCAAATTTACTATAAAAGTTTTAGCCATATCGTAGCATCCCTCGCCTTACTCATCTACTAAAAAAAATATCTTAATGCACAAATCTTTTATAATAATAAGATTTGATGAAGGTAATATATACAGTTTTATTATTTTTTTTAAAAAAATATTTTTATTTAAAATTTTGAATTGTAAATCATAATAAAATAATTTTATTTATTTATTCATTTATAAGCTCTAATAAAATTATTAGTCTTATTAATCTATCCATCGGTACTTAAGATAATTATCAAATTGAAGCTGAAGCTAAATCAATCACAAAAAAAATGTATCAGAAAAAAAAAATCGCAAATTAAGGATAAATTTGTTTACATCTCTGAACAAACGACTGATTGGTTGGAAAATCTTCCAATAAAACTACATAACTTACATTGAATTTCATTCATTTAATAACACCAATAATTTAATCTAAAAGATTAAGTTGTTACCTTAAATTTTAAAGTGGGTATGGACTTTTCATGGTAAGGATCCCCGAGAGAAGGCAGAAGAAGCTGAACTACCTTAGCTATGAAGGAACGATCATGTCGACAAGATTGACAAAGTTACTTTGGAGGGGTTGATATTAATAAACTAATTAAAAGTGTTGAAAATTTCTGAGCGACCCCTAATAATAAATGTATTAGTTTCATGATTGGGGGGGGGCATCCTTAGCACTAATATTTTCCTTTGTTCACAAGCTGCACCTAATCAAATATAATACAGAAAAATTAAACTGTAAGTTGTAGCCCCACAACTCTCATGCCATGAAGGCAACCCTAAACGCTCGTATAATTTAGCTGTTGAGCAAAGACTTCATCTTAGATGAGTTTCGGTGATAAATTACTTCCTTCTTTTGGGGTGTGATTGATGCACTAGAACGAACATATTTCCTTAAAAAATTTTTGCTCCTTTTTACAACTTAAGGGATCTTGAAATTCCTTTTGTTTTGTTTATTTATTTGTTTGTTCTTCAACTTTCATGTGCATTTAATTCAATTGTCAGAGAATCCTATGTTGTCTTGTTGCATAAAGTAATGCAAAAGACTGCCACCTGTAAGTTTTTAATGCCTCACTCCAAACGATTTACAGATGTTTTGCGCTTATTATGGAACTGCAAGAAGATATAAGTATAAAGTAACTAATTAATTTTTTTTTCTTTTAAACTAACTAATCTTACTAAAAGATTCTTGTTTTTGTCTTATATTTATTTAATTTACATTTGAGAATATCTAAAATTTGAACTATTACACCGTAAAATTTATTATGTTTTTATAATGATGTTTCAATAATTAGAAATCTAATAATTGGACCCTTTTACCCTCAATCCATCACCATAATATAAGGCAAAATATATGCGACATTTCCAAGTGGCTGGGTGCATATACCGAAGTAATTTGTATTGTACCTTCCCAGAACTAACAGCTTCCTCCCCTTGAATAATATATATGAGTAACCAGGGAGTTTAATTAAGCATTTAGGTATCATTTTAGGTTTGCAACCACCAACGTTGACCCTCCCCCCCCCCCCCCAAAAACACCCCAACTTCATCCAGTTGCAGAGCAAAGCCACACGCATAAAAGTCATAACCCCTCCTTTCCTTTGGTTTGCCAAGTTAGTTAGTTTAGACCTTCGGATCAATCAGCTGTTTTTTTTTTTTTTTTTGTTTCGTTTCTTGTTTTTGGGACTTCGGCTGACCGTTGTTCTTCAAGGAAAATGGAGAGCACGCCAGGGCTTTTGAGGATTCATGTGCAGAGAGGGGTGAATCTTGCTGTCAGAGACGTCAGGAGCAGTGACCCTTATGTTGTGGTCAAGATGGGCAAGCATGTAGTCTTTCTTTGCCTGTTTCTGGCGCTCTTTTCCTTGTGTCTCGATTCCAATTGTTTTCCTGGATTTTTTTTGGCTACTGGGGTTCCATATATTTATTTATTTATTGTATTTGATTCCAACTCCTTAATTTGACCCAAAAAAAAAAAAAAGCTTTTGTGTGCTTTAAAAATACTAAACAAGAAGGGGGGAAAAAGAGTCTTATTTTGATATTTCATCTTCTTCCATGTGAATCATGTTAATTGATGATATCCATATGATGTGGTCTGTTACAGAAGCTGAAGACTCGGGTAGTGAAGAAGAACGTAAATCCAGAGTGGAATGAACATTTGACTTTTGCTATTGGGGATCCCAATCTTCCCGTTAAACTTGTGAGTACAATAGTTCCTCCTTACATTTGTACTGGACCATTTACCTTTATGGTTGTGTTTCTTCATTGTTGATTGGGAACAAAATTTCATTGTGTGTGCAATAACTGGAAGTTCTTAAGTGGATTTTCAACATAATTGGAGGGTAAAGTTCACTTCTTGATCGGGTTGAAAATATATATCAATCCGTACATGAGGGAACGCTTCGGCTTTAAAGCGTTCTTTTAAGAGATTTTGGGTCTTTTGTTGGATTTTGAGACGGGAGATGCGACGAATGCAACTTGTAAATCTCTTGTTATTGCATAGTGAATTTCTTGTGTACTTGAGCTTTATGGGTATTATTACTTCTACAACTATTAATTTATTAGCTTTATAATCAGTTTTGATACAAGGGTTAAGTGGATCTGTTAAAGAAAGACATTGCTTTCAGATTTCTATATTATCTAGATTATGGTCATTGTTGTTTATTGGTCTCTTTTCCTGGTGATTAATTAGTTGTCTTGATGCAAATACAGGAAGTATATGACAGAGACACATTCAGCCGAGATGACCAGATGGGAGATGCAGAATTCAGTGTTGCTCCATTCCTGGAATCTCTGAAGATGCGGTTGTCGGACCTCGCTCCGGGAACCATAATTACAAGTATTAAACCAAGCAGGAAAAATTGCTTCGTGGAGGAGAGCCACATTATCTGGAAAGATGGCAAACTGGTCCAGAACATGTGGCTTAGGCTCAATAATGTGGAGTGTGGCGAAGTTGAACTCCAGTTGGAATGGATTGGCTTTCCGGGTTGAAGGGATCTGTGTAAAAAGAGAGAGAGAGCTCGAAATGAGATGCACTTGTCTGTCTGCCATTGCTGTGAATATTGACAGATCTATATGGTTGAGTTGCTTTTGTTTTGGTTTGTTGCTCTACATAGCCATTCCATGTCTCATTTTCTAGTAGAAAATTTTTTCATCTTAGGATTCTTCCACAAATCTGCGTCAACATCGGCGGCTAACTCATGAAAACACGATCCTTGGTTCACTGTGGTTTCTTCCTGTCACCGACAGATATCAGTGAAGTTAGCTTCGAACGTTTAAGACTTCGCAGGCATATGTGCTTGACATGAAACACTACAGCTTTGTAAAATTAACCTTTGCAGTGGTACATAGTTTCAGACTTCGCAATTCGATTACGGTTCGCCACCTTCGAAAATCGAACTGTAGCCATAACCGATTAAAGAATTGAAGTGGAATCGACACTAAAAATTGTCAATTTCCACTGATAGGTTTCAAGAAATTTTATAAAAAAATAAAAATAAAATTTATTAGTAATTAAATTAACTATAAACTTGCCATAGAACCGAGGAAGCAATAACCAGAGCTAGTGATGGAGGTTACGATTAACATAATAGGCTCCTTAATTAAAAGAAGAGAAGTATATGAACTTCGATTCATCCAAACACTAAGAGGATAAGTAGACAGTGTAATGTTAAGTAGGAATTACAATTAAAACCCATCATCTATTTACAATTTTAATTTACTTTCCTGTCTTTGATTTTAAAGTCTTTATAGTCTTAACATTGATAATATGTTCAAGTTAACTTTTTTCTATAAAGAACCTAAAATGTTATAATTACAATGCATGGGATGTGAAAAAACAAGTAATATTCACATTGGAGAAACTACTATACATGAGAGAGAGAGAGAGAGAGAGACAAAAGGTCTGGGGAAAGGAGAAAGAGAATTGTAAATCAGCCTACCGACTTCAGCATTGGTAACGGTTAAACTTACATCACTGTTTCTGAAGTTTCACGGACATATCAACTAAAACTGGCAATGGCAAATCGGCAATCAACATAACATAGCTGCTGGAAAAACAAAATGCCATGTGTTAGTTGCGAGTGCCACGTGAACTATTAATCAAGCCCACTACCATTGAAACAAGCGGTAAAAAAAAAGAAGAAAAAAAAGAACAATTAATTATAATCTATACAAGAGATTCTACATGATAATTGTATTGTAAAATATTTTCTAGATACCGAAATAATGAATATGAATAGGCATAATTAAGAAAATAATAAAGATAATATTACAATAATAAAAAAATTAAGTTAGTGAATAAAGGGAAATTTTTTTAATATATATATATATTTTATTTTTTATTTTATTAATTATATCAAGCGATGTATATTACTTATGAATCTGTGTATTGCTTTCAATTGTATATAGCATCAACCGTTGTGGCTCAAAAGAGATTAGACTAAATCAGAATCAAATGACTTTCATTCTACATAAGTGTCTCTTTCTTAGGTTAATACTTGACAATTATGTTAATTTCTATTGCATTATTAAGATTCTAATTTTTAATTATTTTTGTCAATAAAATTAAGAGAACATCATATTGAAAAAAGAAAAAAAAATTCTAATTAAAAAAAAAGATAAATTCAAGTAAATAATAAATTTATAAATTTAATATTATATTTTAATTTAAAATTTTAAAATATTTATTTATTTATAAAAGTGTGTAGGGGGACCTCCAACCCCAACCCCCCGTGGGGGAATCCCCCGCACATTTACGTGTCAAAATTGTATGGACTCTAAATTAATGGAGATACTTTCTTCCACGTAGACAAGTCGTCTTCCCCTATTGCCCATCCCCGAGTCTTAAAAGTATATCACTAACTCTAAATTATAGTGTTAAAAAATGCAAAAATTTGAGTTAATTAATAATATTAAATTGAATTGAGTTAAATTTTTAATTGATTGAATTAATTAAATTGAACAAAAATTTAAAATTTTGATTTTGTTTTTAATATTTTAAAAATCATAATTAGCTAAACCAAATTAAAAATGTTATTATATTTATATATATATATATATATATATGATCTTTTGTTCTAATAGTAAAAAATATTATTAATGAAAAATAAATTTTAATAGATTATTATTATATTTTAAACAATCATTCATTTATTTTATATATAATAATACTTATAATTTCTTTTTAAAAAATTACATCAAAAATATGTTTTATACAAATTAGAATTTTAACCTTTTTTTTTTTGGCTATTAAATTCAATATACCAAAACTGAATTTAAATTTTTGATTAATTGAATTTTTGGTTCGAGAATAACTTTTAATTTTGCATAACCGAAGAGTTTCAATTGGAGCAAGTTAATAGTGATTCGGTTTAGTGAACTGAACTGTAAAACACCCCTAATCCAAACTACGGTGCTTTGATTAGTCCTATGTTGTATACATAGATGACTAGCATTGTTACTCGTGCAAATTAGAAATGAATAGAAAAGAAAAACAATAATTAGTCAACTGAAAATCATCAGAGAATAAGTATATATATAGCCAAAAATGTGTCAAATTTATCAGAATATTTTTTTTTTCTTAGTATTATTTATTTCAAAAGAAGAAGAAGAACAATTTTGTTCTAATAAAAAAGAGCCTCATGAAAATATTATGTCATCATGAAAAAATTATAAGAGAATATGTGTAATCCTTACTAATAATAGACACTTGACCTATCAACCTTTCACTTCACCACCCTTTTATTTACGTTAATATTTGATGGAATTCATCTTTCATTTGAATAAAAAAAAAAAAAAAATGAACTTGTTGTACATCAGTGGAGAAAGAGAAAAAGACTAAATCAAGAAGATGAACGATTTATCAAATGTTTCGATGCCCACAAAATATATAGAAATGAAAAGGGTAAGGGGTGAGGGAAAGAGATTCAAAATATTTGAAACAAATTAACCAAAAAGGTAGCGGTATGTGAATCAAATGTGGCAACATAAGAGGCCAAAAGAAATTTCAAATTGTGAATAAAAATTAAGAAATTGCATATAACCTCTTAGTATTCCAAAATGTTACTTTATTGCTAGTTTTGAGTTATGGAATGAACTTCAAAAGTAAATGAAATATAAATCCTATCACCTTCTCTAACTTCTTATGGACCTTAAACAAAGAGGGGGGGGGCGCTGTAAACGAGCTACAACACTAAGTCTTTGGCATGAAAATATATAGTTTATATAGATAAATTGTAAGAGTTAGCTACAAAATTTTTAGTAATTTAAGAATTATAAGAACTATGAGTTAATGCATAACTAACGTGAGAATTATAAGAATTAGTTATTTACTGGGTAAAATTAAAATGAAATAGTAAGAATTAACAACTTAATTGATAAAAGTAAAAGAGATTTATAAGAATTAATTATTTAATAAATATAATAAAAAGAAAGCAAAAAATTGATGATTTGATGTAAAAATGAGACGAAAAAATATATATATATCATGTGATATATTAGTAATATGTAATCAGTATATATTATGTAAAGTACATCATCCTCAACATCTCAAAAAGGGAGACAAATAATTGAAGTTGTTCCAGTGATTGGGACCATTCCTTCCGCCAGCATAATGAATGCCCAAAAGATGTCTTTCTAACCATGGAAATATTAGTGGGGGAGAACGTGCATCCAAGCTACCGTGACCAGTTGCTCGTACTTCTACTTAAGGCTGGCTTGTCGCATTGTGGTTGAAGTTTAAAGTACGGTAGTTTTCTGAGCAAAATTCAAGTTGAAAGTTTGGTAGTCCCATCTGCCCCTTTCAAATCCAATGAGTCATTAATCGTATTGTTCCTACAACTAGCAAAGGAATGGAACGAGAGAGAGAGAGTGTGTGTGTGTGTGTCTGTGTGCGTGCGTGCGTGCGTGCGAGAGGGAGAGACAGGATAGAGCGAGACATCATGGTATCAACGTGAAATGCTATGGCTGATCTGTTGGTCAAGCAGAGAACTTATTAAATTTTCATCATTTCTAAGCAACATATCAACTGTGGTTTCAATTTTTTTTTTTACGCTGCAATTCTTACGGTTTTAACCCTTTGAGCTTAATGCTTTCAAATTGTTGGACCGTCGGTTGCCATGTTTCGTTTTTGACAAAAACCACATGACAAAACATTTTCGGTGGACACAAGTTCTGCACGTCACTCTTGAAAAAAAGATTTGAACAATATCTCAATTGTACCGTCAGGCTATCAAATCTCTACTTAACAGAGAGCTCGATTTGCTTTCGGTGGAGCTGTAGGCAGGAACTGGACACAAATCGAGACAGCAAATGACATCTGATCTAGACGTTATGGAGGGCTTCTCGGGAGTGAGAAAAGGTGCATGGACTGAAGAAGAAGACAAGCTTCTGAAACAGTGCATTGAAACACAAGGAGAAGGAAAATGGAATCAAGTTCCAGTCAAGGCAGGTATGAATAGAGATTATATGCTAGGAGAACACAGGCAAGGAACAAAGAAGATGAAACAGCCTACACTAGTATAGACATACATACACCTATTTTCAGTAAGCTGCCTGCACATATACACATAGAATACTGATGAACGAGCATCTCATTTTCCTCTGCAAATAAAACAAAAGGCAACCTTCTCCCTCAAATGACCTTTCTTTTGCATGTATTTGCAGGCCTTAATAGATGCAGAAAAAGTTGCAGACTGAGGTGGTTGAACTATCTTAAGCCTAACATCAAGAGAGGAAAGTTCGAAGTGGATGAAGTTGACTTAATGATAAGGCTGCATAAGCTATTAGGCAACAGGTAAGTGCAATTCCAGACTTCCACATGCATGCAAGTAAAATGACAAGAGTAAGAGTACACATATTAACGTTGATTTTTACTGAAACCGGGGGAATCAAACATGGTATTATAGTTGGCTGCTAAACTAAAAAATTTGGACTCTGCCACCACATTAAATGATTAGATCTCAAAACTACAATTTTGAAATCAACCGTTTTTAATTTACTCCTGACGATTTGTAATGTTATTTTCAACATACCAACTTCATAACTTCACATGGGAGAGGTTCATCTGAATATTGCCCTCAAAATCACTCGACTTTTGCATGCACAGATGGTCATTGATTGCCGGCAGGCTTCCAGGAAGAACCTCAAATGATGTGAAAAACTACTGGAACACCCACCTGAAAAAAAGGGCCACACCATTCGAGGAAGGCAAGAAAGCAGAAATTCAACAAGTAACTAAAGCCAACATTATAAAGCCTCGACCTTGGTCCTTCTCCAAGAACCTAGCCTCATCGAGTACTGAAAGGACTCAAGTGTTTAGGAGCAACGTTCGATTGGGGGGTGATCCAAATCATCCCAACACCTCCACCGCACTCCAAGCAGCCTCAGAAAAAGCGGAAAGTATGTGGTGGGAATATTTGCCGAATGATACTGACCAAGAGGAACCACCCAGCTTTGCAGGCCTTTCCGGTGCAAGTGTTTCAAGACTGGAGGCAAAGGTGGACGGCACTTTGTGCGGAGGAAGCCAGAGTTTTCTGAGTGATTTCAGCTTTGATGTGGACGTTTGGAATTTCCTCAACGCAGAAAATTAAAGAAGCATCATTTCGAAAGGTCTTCAAACTATATTTCCCTTGGGGTGGTGTCTTCGAGAATTTGTGTTAGTTGGGCCAAACCACCACCAAAAAAAAAAAAAAAAAAACTTGGCTAAAAATTTAGTGAGGTAAAATAAATATTTTAATGGAAACAAATATAGAAAACAACAATGGGGCTGAATTATAATTTTCACTTTGTGGGGGGGGGGGGGCATTGTTCCCTCTTGTCTTCTACCTTGCTCCACCAATGTACCTTGATATTAGTTGTCGCTGTGAAAATAAGAGCACTGCAATTCCAGCTAAAAGACCAAGCCGTCGGCCAAACAAGTATATTTTATTTGTTAGATTTTAGCATGTTTCCTTGACACACCAAATGAATACAAATAAATTTCATAGTCTTTAATTGTAATTAATGTCTTTTCATATGTAAGAATATAATGAATTGATGTCAATTTCAAACGTCTTCTTTAATTTTTTTTTAATTTTTTTTTTGGTATTACCTTCTTACATTCGCCTGACCATGGTTAACTTTTGTTAGATTCTAAAATATTACCACCCTTTAAAAGCTCACCAAAAATCCATTGCATCCAATTTTCTCATAAAAAAAAAAATGAAATTCATGTCTTAAAATTTTTTTAGTCTCTAAACACACAGCACTGCAATTACAGCTAAAACCCGAAAGCCACAATCACATCCAAACGTATCTCTTCCCAATATGTTACTGCTGCTCTCTTGAAATGGCTAACTTTTCTTTGCTCCATTTCTGCTTGGCCATGCTATCTTGAAAGCATGAAGGAATTAAGCATAATCATCCCAGAAGCAGGCTCAGAGGCACTAATCATAATCTTCCAAAAAGTAGGCACTGACGGTTTGATTTGATTATAATTAAGTACCAAACTACTTGCGCTTCATTATTACGTTCATTGAAAAAAGATATTGTGCATATGATTTTAAGAATTTCAAATTAGTTTTGTATGAATTTGACATGCATTCAACATACTAAGTAAAAGTGTCCGAGTCCGACACCTCCACACCAGGGGAAATCTAGCAGGCACCCACTAGGTGTTTTTATATTTATTTACTTACTTATTTATTTTTGAAATATATTTCGACATATTAAACTTGTGTTTGAACTGTATCAGATAAATATCGCTATCCAATGAATATGTCTTAAAGGGACATGTATCTTTTCAAAGTGAACTTAGCTGCACCTCAATCAGTTATTTGTAGTTATAACAGATAATTTATAGAATTGTAATCCCAAAGGATCATTTTAGTTGACGAGTGTGAGAAGATCATTATTACGAATGAACTTTCTTTAATTAAACTGGAGAAACGGACTCAAATATGATGCTTGAAAGCTCCGCAACATGGCTAAACTTAAAGCACACATCTTCACAGTGACATGAAAGGATACAAAAGATCAAAGATTATAGATCCTAATTAAGAAAAGAATTTAGCTCCAACAAGTCTTATTCGTGAATAAATCTACAATTGGAGTTCAAAAGTTTCAGAAGGGGCTTATTTGACCAATTTGGTGGATGCTTTGAATCATTCTCTTCTTACAAAAATAAATAAATTAATATATATATATATATATATATTCTGCTTACTTAATCAAAGAAAAAAAAATGACCTATAAAATTTTACTATTTATTTATTTTTGCTCTTTATTTTCTATAATTATTATTAAAGAAGCAACAAATCCAGCACGTGTAATGTGATTAACAGTTATTAATATTTATTTAAAAAATAAAACAATATCCTAAACTAAGATAGCAGCATTGCACCGCCAGAACAAAAAAGACGTCCGAGACCAAACTAAAAGAGGATTTCACAGTGAGAGAGACGCGGGCGTCCATTGGCTTTGGAAGGCAAAAGCTACAAAGACAGGATCTTTGCTGGTTTTTTTTTACGTGCTCCGAATCAAGAACGGATTCTGGTTAAAGGGTTTCAAAATTCAGGAGGCACGGCTTTGCTTGGAATCCACACCAACGACTACTATCAACAAGCTCTTCCACACCATCATCGTCTCAGGAGCCAAAAAAAGAGTCATCAGAAAAGGCAAGAACAGCACTCGAACCCCTTCCCCGCCAGGCGGCACGGGTGCTCTTCCCTCTGACGGTGGTTGTCCCTCTGACCTCTTCTTCCTCGCCAGGGGCGGTGGCACCATCATTAACCGTTGTTAACCAACCTTCCTTTGCTACAACAATTGATTAGCCTTTCTTTGTAATATATATAGTAGTTCTTTTGTGTAGAATAGAAGCGGAAAGGAAAGATGCTGACAATTAAGAAGGTGCCGACCCTGGTTTCAAATTACCAGGAGGATGGTTGTGAGAAAAGTGTTGAAGGGTGTGGCAGGAATTGCCTTGGAAACTGCTGCTTACCTGGTATTCATTCTTCTTTTTTGTCTCAAAAATATAGATTAATCAATTTAGCTTGCCTCTGTTGATAATTGATATGTCTTTTTTTTTTTTTTTTTTTTCTAATGCCAGAGCTAATATCAAGTCTTTTGCTATTACAATAGGCTTAAGTGACACGTTAAGCTTGGAATGGTATCTGGCGATGTAAGGAGAGGAGACTTATTTCATGATTTTGAACCAGTCCATGGCTAAATATAATTTAGTTTACATTGCCTTAATTTGGTTATAATTGTGAGCTAAGAAGTTGACATGTGGAAATAGTCTCGGGAAGAACGTACCGAGTTTGGTTTACTATCCTGCATTTGCTACAACCAAGAATAACGAAGAGAACCTTGTTACCTTGCAACCATCCTTCTAGCATTGGTTACAAACAGAACGAACTTAGCGGAAACAAGACTTGATTCCATAGATTTTGAATTCATACCTTTTTACAGCCATGAGTGAGTTTGATTTAGAAATTTAAACCATGAGAGCAGGAATTTTATTTGCAAAATTCTCATGGAAACAAAGACGCATTCAAAATTAGGCATGCCGGAGCCTTTTGTTCTGGTCAAAAGAGGGTGTGGGGTTGCATTGGGGTTTTGTTTTTTCATTTTACCTTTAGACTCTTCCTGTTTTCTTATTTTCCTTCAACCTCTTTTATGTCGTCCTTTATGCTACCCCCTCAGGATCAAAGCTGCCTCTTTATGCATTCAAGAAAGATGAGGCGAATTTAGTGGAAAATGAAGTGAAATCATCCAATGAACAACCACAAATGTGTTTCCTGCACAACCTGTTACTAGGTCAATGGGAGGACCGATCGAGTCGTGGCCTTTTTCGGTATGATGTGAAGAATTGCCAGACAAAAATAATTCCAGGCCGGCATGGTTTTATTGCACAGCAAAATGAGGGTCGTCATCTCAAGAAAAGGCCAACTGAGTTCAGGGTTGATCAGGTGCTTCAGGCCTTTGATGAGACCAAGTTCAATTTCACCAAAGTTGGACAAGAGGAGGTACTTTTCAGGTTTGAAGAGAGCGATGACTGCAAAAGCCATTATTTCCCTTGTGCATCTGTCACTGATCATTCTAGCTCACCAAGTGTCATTGCTATCAATGTAAGCTAACGTTCCTGTTTCTTATTATTGCCAATGTTGTCGTTTATTCAGCTATTATTTTCTTTGGCTCATTTTTTGTGTAAATGTTTTGGTGATCAGGTTAGCCCCATTGAGTTTGGACATGTTCTCTTGATACCCCATGTTCTTGAACGCTTGCCTCAGAGGATTGATCATGAGAATTTCCTGCTTGCTCTCCACATGGCTAAAGAAGCAGCAGATCCCTTTTTCAGAGTGGGGTACAACAGTCTTGGTGCATTTGCCACGATTAACCATCTTCACTTCCAAGTGACTTATTTTTTCGTGTAACCCAATTTTGAATTTTCTGCGATTTATTTGTTCATGAATTATTTGCTTACTCATTAGTAATTGCAGGCATACTACTTGGCATTACCTTTCCCAGTTGAGAAAGCTTCAGTTAGAAGAATGACGACGGCGAAGGGTCTGGAAGATAAAGGGGTTACTTTATCGCAGCTTTTGAACTATCCTGTGCGTGGTTTTGTCTTTGAGGGTGGATATACATTGCAGGATCTGTCTGATTCAGTTGCTAGTTCTTGCATTTACCTGCAAAACAACAACATCCCTTTCAATGTGCTCATCACTGATTGTGGGAAAAGAATTTTCCTGTTCCCCCAGGTAATCAGTTTTCTCCTTATAACCACATGAGTTGACATTTCACATCTAATGTTCTTATATATTGCCTTATAAACTCAATGGTAAACATTCTGTAGGTAGTCGTAGCACTGGAAATCTTAGTTGTTGCTGGAAGTCCTTGGTTCAGATTGCTGTTAGGAAAGAAACCCTTATCTTGTGACGTCGGCAAAAGCTATCCCGATGAGTTAGAAATCTATTTCTTGGCATTTCTGGGAATTGCCTTGCCATTGTTATTATTGATCAAGACAAAGTTTAGCTGCATTTCTAACAAATTAAAGTACCTCTAACAGTTTATTGTCAGACAATTGAATTAATGAAGGTTGGCCATGATTTGACCCAAATGGCTAATTAAGTCATTGGCCAACTTTGCAAGTCCTACTACTAGTTTAATCCAGCCTCCTTGAAGTTATTCAGTCAACAACCTAGCTACTTGAGCCACTTGATGGACTGCATATTCACACTATCATTTAAGCCTCGTAAGCAGCCCTTAGTCCATAGAGCCCTAGCATTATGTATAAAAAATCCTGTAAATTTACTCTGAGCAAGAAGGATCAACTTTGCAGTCGCTGAACTTGTGTTTCCTAATGATTGTGCAGACATGGCTTTCTGATTTTTGAAAGAAATCTGACCATTGGTGGATTTTCAGTGTTACGCAGAAAAACAAGCACTTGGAAAAGTCAGGCAAGAGCTTCTGGACACTCAAGTAAATCCAGGTGTCTGGGAAATTGGTGGGCATATAATGTTGAAGAGAAGCCAGGATTTTCAGGAAGCATCAGAGACAAATGCATGTCAACTTCTTTCTGAAGTCTCTCTGTCAGAAGAAAGGTTCCAAAGGGTGATGACTTATATTTGGGAAGCAGCAGGTTCTCAGAAGGTAAATATGAGTTCAGGAGACAATAATGCAGTGTATAAAGAAGCTTCTATCCGCGGGAAACCTTCCCTTGAAGCTATCACTCATTTGCCTCAGGACTGTGCAGTTACATATTGAGGATTTCTGTATATGGTTAATTACTCAATTGGTTGATTGTGTAGCCTGCAAGATTTCAGCAGCATTGGCTCCGTTTCCGGCATGCCTTCTGCTTCAAATTGTATTATCAACCAGACGATGGCAACAAAATTAGGAATGCTTGCAATGGCTTCCCCAATGGCTTCATCGAGCTTGCATAGACACCTGACCTTTGCTTCTATGAGCTTTGTAAATACATTTTCTCAGTTCCTGATTAATATGCAGAATTGGCTGATTTTTATGGTTAATATGATCCATTTTCATAGTTATTGTACTAAATAAAAATCAATGATTTAGTTTAATTGATTATGAGTTTGCATAATTGAAAATTCTTGTGAGGATAACAAAACCTTCATTCAATTTTATAATTGAGTAGATAGAGAGAAAATGAATATTTTGGATCTAGTTAAGTGTTTCGTCTTATCATATAACTTAGTTTCATCTTTGTTCCAACTCACCATTGATGTCTTGACGATGCAACCTATAATCAAAACCAAAAACTAACCCAACTTTCTTATCTTTAACTTTATCATTTTTCATATACCACATCTTTTTTATACATATTTTTGAAATGACCACAAATATTATAAATATTATACTTTAAGTTTTTTGGGTTTCATTTGCTTTGTCTATAAAAGGTCATCGAGTTTATGTAAAAGTGATATGAAATTAATGAATGAATGAAATTTGCTTAAATGTAATTCTTTTAAACTATTTCTAATGTTTTTTATGTACCTAGCATAAATTAAAATGTATTGTTAGAATAAAATTATGTATTGTTGTTTAAAAATAAAATATTATAAAATTATAGATTCTTTTAATAATGAGATAATTATTGTGGAAATAAAAAAAAAATTTCTCAATAGATTAAAATCATATCTATGTTATATATGCTCATATTTGTTATGAATCAAATTTATAACATAAAATGTTAGGTCATTGCAATTATGCATCCATGAACCTTATACATAAAAAGTAGTTCTCTTAGTGTTTTTCCAATAACTGAAATCTATTAGTATGTAATGCAATCTAGGCTACTTTTTCCACTAAACTAAGCTTCCAATGCAGTTAATGCTTAGCAACAACAAATACTTCATCATGATTATGATGACTTGATCAAAATGTATTGGATAACCTTATACAAGACTTCTATAAAAAGAGCATTATATAATACAAATATATAACCTAGTATTTTTTATTGGTGGCAAATGTAATGTGATATTAAATTTAATTTATTTTGTTTAAAAAAATAATTTGTTAAAATTATTAAATATGCAATACAATGATACCAATTTGTTAATTTTAAATTGTAAAATTAAATAATAAAAATAAAATCATAAAATATATATTATTAAAAAAAATTGAATTAGTTTATACTCAGAAAGTCAACGAAATTGTCGGAATGCGAAATGTTAGATTGTGATAGATTTATGCTAGTGCGACTTTAAATGCGCCAAAGAACTATAACTATCAAAAGACTAGTTATAGTTATAGATGTAGCATTATGATTAGGTTGTACAAGTAGCTTTTTAATTGACATGGATATATTTGATTTCACAATAAAAAAATATGAAAAAGAGAAAAATTTTCAATATTTTTCTGGTATATTTGTGCAATTTCGTCAGGAAAAAAAAAAAAAAGAAGAAGAAGAAGACAAAAATAGCATTACTGTTTTGTTTAACATGTTTTTAGTGCCACAATCCAACCCCATTATATATATATATATATATATTACTAGTACGGCCAATTTCATCTTTGGTACCTAATCAAAGACAATCGTTCTCCCACTCTCCTTGATGTGATCAAAGACAAGTTGTTGACATGGGACTAAGGGATTTGCAATTAACTGCTGCTAACCAGATCTAAACGTGACATTATGCTTTATATTTGGGGTTTTCTTCTATATATATATATATATATATGTATGTATGTATGTATGTATAAATTCTTTTTGGGTCAGATGGGGAGCAATTAAAAGGCCGAAAAAGAAAAACTAACCACCCTCTCAAAAGAGAGAAAATTCGATTATTCGATATGAAGCACACTTGGGTGTAGCCTCATTATGACAGTAGTATTTACTTACATCCACTTAGATTCTTATCTTATTAAGAATTACTAAGTATATGATACTAGCCTCTTGACCTCTTTTTCATGGTAGTTCAATCCTCTTCCTATATTCATTTGATCAATTTAACTTTTCTTTAGAAGAAAATAAAAATAAAAACTTGATACTGACTTGTAATGCATCTGAACTTTCTAACCATTAATGTGAAAGCTTTCATTTGATGTAATCCATAAATTTTTAACTAACTAGCAGACCAAGTCCATCAAAGAGCAAGACCAGCGATTGGTATCCACAATGGAAAATCTCCTTTGTGAACAAAGGAAGTCTACTTCAGGCAAATCGAATTAACCATTAATGTCTTCCATTGAGATAGAAATTAGAATGGGAAGCAAAACCCTAAGAGACTGATATTACTCCTAGCTAGGTGCTAAGTAAGTAATTAATTAATTAAGCTTCATTCATATTAAAGTATTACTACACTGACCCCTTAGTCATCATCTTCTTAAACTCCTGGAAATTGACGCAGCCGTCGCCGTCCTCGTCCACCTGCAGGATCATATTTGCGCACTCGCTCATTGAGTGCTTCATTCCCAGCATCTTCAAAACCTGGTGCAACTCCGCCGCCGTTATCAGCCCGTTCTTGTCAATGTCGTACAGGTCGAACGCGTCCTTCAGCCCGCACTGCGAAGGGTCGGCGGAATCTCCCACGTCCAGCCCACCGTTCTGGATGAATGCAGTAAACTCGTCGAAATCAATGTGGCCGTCGCCGTCCTTGTCGAACTCTCCCACCACGCTCTCTGCCTCCTTGAAAGATATCTTGGTCCCGAGCTCTCCAAGGCTGTCCACAAGCTCCGTGGAGGAGATCTTGCCATCCCCATTCTTGTCGAATTTGTTGAATATGATACGGAGCTCTTCCGTGGAGCCAAGAAGAGTGGCTGTCTGGTTCGATGTCGCCATTGATTTAATTTCTCGCTCTTTCTCTGCTCTGGAGAAATACGAGGATTCTCGTGTCTTTATATATAGGCTTCCTTCTTTTTTCTTTTTCTTTTTTCTTCTTCTTCATACTAATAATAAAAATAAATAAAGATTCCAATAATATTATTTGGGGAAGTTAAGAGAAAACTTCCCTTTAATCCTAACGAGGAAAATATTGATGCAGTAAGTGGAAAATTAAGCAAAATAAAATACAAAACTGACATATTTATTTTATATTTTGAGATTTAACAGGTATTTATTCCTCATTGAATCTCTTGATTACCTGTATCCTCGTGATTATGGACTTAATTTTAGGGTGGAAGAATGAGGAAAAATAAATAAATAAATAAGCAACACAAGATGAGAGTAATCTCATGCAAAATCCCTTAATTATTAGAATGAACAATAAATACTAATATTCAATTGTCAAAAATGCACACCTTAATTCTAGGGACAAAATTGATTACCTAGATATTCCATTAATTTATATTATTAAATCATATTCCCCTTTATGCCAAATTCTCCTTTAATGTCTGCTACAAAGGATTCCGTTACTTTATTATCAATAATTGCAATTTCAAACTTCTTGTTAACTGCCTTTAAGGAAATTAATAACCATACTATATACCCTTTTGGTTTCCATTTTCACACTTCCATAATCTGTGTGCTTTTCCTCAAGCTTTCTCTTTTCTTACATTTTTTCTTTCATGGTCTCCGCTCTAGCCAATATCCAAATTCTGTTAGTCTTGCATTTATTTTTATTTTTATTTTTCGTGGCTTTGCTTGTGAATGTCACGGCTGCCTTTTCAAGTTTTTGGGATTTCTTTGTGGAAAATAAAATTACGAGGCATATTGTTTCTCAAACTCTGTCATATGAATCATTTCACTTCGATGGTGTCTTGATTTTGTCCCCAATTTTTTTTTTTTTAAAAATCTTAATCTCTATTGAGTTTGGCTTTTATGAGTTTTAATAGCGAATTAAAATCAATTTGAAAATTTTTGTATTGTGATTAACTAATGAGATTTGTAATTTAAATATGTCAGTTAAATTTCTTTTCAATGCTTCAAATCAATGTATTGAGATTTGATTTGGTTAATAACGTAGTTCCAGAACCATGAAGCTTTACTTTGTGTTTTGTAGTTTCGGGGAAAAGTTGTATTACAGGCAACCTCTTGGAACATAGATTTTTTTTTTTTTTTTTTAGGTTTTCAATTGCATAAATCGTTAAAGGTTTTCCAACTGCAATTCAGATTGCTTCCCCTTAGACCTACCAGTTGGGCTTGCTTGCTTTACTGAATTATGTATACATATTAGAAATTTACGAACTCTATAACATAAAAGGTGACACCAAACTCGTTTTGTTGTTTAATGCTCTTTTTTTTTTTTTTTATCAATGGCTCAACCAAATTGAATAAAATTGTAGACACGACCTTTCATTAGAAAATGCTTTAAATTATGGGCTAAGAGCAAAACTTTGTTAGTCTGAAATTTTGCTGTTTTACATATATCTCAGTGCACAAAATGCTTGTTTGTGTTCTTTACTCAAGTTTTTTTGTACTTCTCCTATCATATCTATGATGAGAATTTAGGGTTTAGGGTATTAATTTAGAAATAATAAAAGATAATTATTAAATAATAAAAGAGAATTATAACATATATAAATTATGAAAGAATATGATGATGTGCAACTCAAAATGACTTACTACAAAAGCATCGTTCGGGTCTCAACAATACAAGAGCATTGTAGAATCCAAATGGGGCTCCTCCTCCCTGCTCTTAACATTGATGAGTTTAAAATCTAAAATTATATTTTTAATATAAATTTTTATTTATTAAAAAATAAACAATAAGGGGATACTTAAATTCAAACAAATAAACATTTTAAAAGTTGTTTTTGTATCCTATGATCAATAAGTTTTTGAGGCCTCTATTAGCAGAAAGTATTGGAGGCTCATTAGGTATCAGAAACGGGGAGACAGTAAAACCAACAACTTTCAATGGATGGGTGATGGGTCTATCTCTACAGCTCCAACTAACCTTTAGGCAAGATCATGCCAGACTGCAAAAGGTTTAGATCATATCAGCAACTTGGATCTTCTACACTATGTTAATCAGAATCCCTAAATTTACGGTGATTTGAATTAGAAACTATAAACTTAAAATACATATTTACATGCATTGATAAGTACAATACATTTTATTTCTTTTTTTTTTTTTTGAAAAAAATGAGCAACTACCTTATGCAGTTCTTCTACCTTACAGATGCCATTGGAATTCTCCTGTTTACAAAACTAAATTTTGAAAATAAATATTTCTTTTTCTATTTTTGTGAAATTATTCTCCCTATTAGTTAGTTTCCTTTATAGTTGCATAGATCTTGGTAGGATCTTGTAAGATCATTATATAAAATCCTGAAATATTACGGTCACACGGGACAATAGAGCTCCTTTCTGTCTCAAGTCAATGGCATCAAACAAGAAATAAAAGCAGTAAACTTGTGAAAACTGATAATATAAACAATCCAAAATAAATAAATAAATAAAACAAAATCAATAGCAATCTAGTAACTATTAATTACTAATTGCAAGTCCGCTCCTAATACAATGTTTGAATTCTTGGGGATGCTTAAAATTAAAATTCGATTAATTATACACTCAATTGATTAGGATTAAGAGGAAAAAAGCATTCACATGAAGTCAAGAATGAAATCCTCAAGCTCATTGGCGCCGATGTCGGGCAGAGGATCAACGGCATCAATCACCAAAGGTTTAGCAGCTGAGTTATCATGATTTAATACGTTCCAACAGAAGCCATCAAGCTTGGAAGTACCCCAATTCCCTCCAAAAGCATCAAATTGAGATCCAGGGACGGCAGTAGAGTTAGCCTCTCTGCTCTTTGAACTTGCAACGACAAAGGGTTGCCCGTAAACATGATCATCGGGCGGTGTCTTGATTGACGAGCCACTTTTATCTTCCTTAGTCACGTGAACGAAACAGTGACCTTCATAGTCTTGATCATAATGGATGAAACTGGAAGCAGCTAAATGACCCCTAGTGTTGGCACTAGAAAAATAATTATCAACTGCATTGCTGTGAATTTTTCCAGAAGGATGGCAAGACGGGGACGAAGGAGATTGATTATTCCCAATTCCAATGTCATTGCCACTTGGAAAGCTGATAAAATTGCGACCATAACTCACACCACAAGCTGAGGCACGATGCAGGCTAACCCTGTCATCAGTTTTGCCAGCTGCTGGTAGGAAAGCATTGCTGCCAACGTCATTGCAAGAATCACAAACTGGTTTAGTATATTTTAGGACCAAAAGATCACTACCAGTATCTGCAGCATTAGTTTCAGCAGCAGCAGCAGCAGAAGTGGCAACAGAACGAGGAAGAGAATTCTGTGAGCAGCACAGCTTGCTCAATGCTTTATCCCTCAATTTTTCTAGCGCCTCAACAAGGGGCTGCAGCTCCTTAACTGACTTGCACTTTTCGGATTCTTCTTCGATTGCAAGAAGAAATATTTCAAGCCCATTAGGCAATGGCGGCTGCTCCTTTTTCTTCTTGTGACAGTCCTGCCTCATGATGTCGCGCTCAAGCTGCATAGTTTCTCTCCAAAGGGATAGGGCACAACGCTTATTTACACCACCGTCTGCTACATCTTCAGAAGCAAAGAAAGAGCTTCCGTGGACCAAGAAGTCACGGAAGACAGCCTCCACAGAAGGGTAGCCAAACGAATAGAACTTGGGATTCAACTTAGAAGGCGAAGAAATCAGAATAACAACCTGAGCATCACCGAACATGGAGAGCTCTGCAGCCTTGTTGAAGAGACCCTTGCGTCTTTTGCTTATGGCTACAGCCCTCTGCTTTTCAGTTTCTTTCTTCCCCATGGCACGCTTGCTTGTCTTTTCCATGGAACACAAGCCACTAAGCCCAAGTAATTTAGTTGAATAAGAAGAAAGAAGAGGCTAGGGGAAGCTATCTACGTAGCCATATAAATAATGACAGGTCCTGCTCGAATGAGTTGGCAACTAGCGTCCGCATCAATATATATATATATTAAAAAATTCAAAAATTTTAAATGGAAATTTGTGTGAGAGAGAGACCACATTATTTTCTTTCCATATTTCAAGAACCGTACGATTTATATTGTACTTCCAAGCGGGTCTGCCTGTATCACTTATATATATCACTTATCAAAATTAAATTTCATAGAGCAGTTGATGTCCAACTTTACGTATGATTTTTTTTATATTATTATTATTACTATTATTATTATTCATGCAATGGAACTTACACAATATCTTCCAACGATAATATAAGCCCACAAAAAAGTTGGACTACGGATGAAAATTATTGAAATAAAGCCTAACTTGTGTGCCAAGCATGTCGATATGTTCAAGTTGTTTTGTTTTATTTGGCGGTCACTAGTTACAAAGGTTTCACGTATTGAAGCAATTTGAACCTCTGTCTGAAGAGACATAATTGAGATGATTACATTACATCATCTCGTTGTTTGTTGGTCTTGAATTATTTTTTTTTATTTTTTAATCTTTTTTTTACTAAAGATGTAAAAGAAGCCTTTGAGAAGGGTATAACTTATGACACTATTGGTTCTAGCAATATGATTCTCTTATAGGATGCGAGGGGATCAAGTTCATTATGAAAATTGTAATTTATCAAGAATAATATATATAATTTATGATTTTAAAGATAATGTAATTAATATTTGATAAAAAAATATATTACGATTTAATGTTATTTTAATAATTTTTTGTTTAACCCAATTTATTTGTTAATTTAGAGACAAATTTAGCAACGCTAGAATTAAAGAGAGAAAATTTAGAAAATAAAGATTTCTGTATATATATATATATATTTAATGTTTTCAATACAACTATGGCCCCTCTTATATAGAGCATAGCTATCAAATATAATGGTAACAACAATGTAACTATGATCAACGAGCTTATCACCCATGAACAGAAGTGTTATCCTTAAAGCTAGAACTAGGAAAACTGAGCAACGTCAATCTACCTAAGCTACAAAACCAATTTGGAATAGACCGGAGGACTTAGAAGAATAGTTCCAAGTTCTTACACATAGCAACACAGGTTAGTCTATTTGGCTACAGCTTGAGATAAAATGAAACCACCCACGACAAAGGTATTGTCAGTTCTATTCTTACCGACATTGTGTTTCATACTCTGTTGACTCTTATGGAGTGGAGTTGGTTTTCAACGATTGTGTTGTTTGTTGCCTCTCCTGCAAATAAGCCTCGAATGGAGAGCTCAGTCACTTGAGGCAGAGAGTTGCCATGTAAAGCCTAAACAGTTGTCAAGCACTCAAATGAAGTCGTTTTACCTATTTAATAGGTTGCCGAAATGTCACGAAATGTAGATACATTAATCCCACGATTCAAACTTTCACTTTGACCCTCAAATTAGGGGTATTAAGCAGAGCTTAAATGTAACTTAATCCAAAACAGCCTGACTAACTCATGGCAAAACAAGTTGGTAAGAACCTTGTCTCCGTATGAATCCGCAGTTTTGGGCATGTCACGGAGGTTTTACACATTCTTAAGGAATAGTTTAGCCACTAAAGCTGGTTCAAAAAAATGACAAAGAGCAATGAATTGTCCATTCCTGAATCAATTAATGATAACCACAATGATATCTTTGCCATCAGACATCAAAAGTCCTCCAATGAAATCCAGGTAGGTATCACTTCAAGCTTTATCTGAGAATAGACAGAGACCGCATAATCCAGGATATGGCACAGATTAATTCTTGCCTATCTGACAAGTGTCACAAGTTAATACAAACTATTAAACATCCTTCTTCAGAGCAGGCCAATGGGACACCTGCTTAAGTCTATGACAAGTGGTCTCAACTACGGAGGGTCCTCCAAATGTCCATGCATGGAAAGTATATAGCACATTGGTTCTATAAGGATCAGAAGAAAGTAGACAAAAGTGTATCACAGTATGCCTTGCTGCATAATGCAATTGGATTAGGGATGAAGGGAAGATTATTTAATCTCCAATGTGGAAATAGCAATTGAAGATACAGTATTTGAAGAAGGACTAAGGTCAGATTCATCTCCTCTAAATAAAGTATCTACAGCTTTATTCTTAATAACCTTTTAATATTGAATGGTGTACTCCGATCCTAACAGTTGGTGATTCCCTTTCATTGAATGTAGGTGTTAAATTCCTACTACAGGAGTTACTCCAAATCTTGGTGGTGTCATTTACTTACTTCCATGAGCATAGCCAACATCTCTTTTTCATAACTAGAGAACCCTTTGTGTCTCCCATTCAACTATTTATTATAAATAAGTAATGAGGATGTCCTTCTGCTTAAGTAAAACACCTAAAACTTCTCCACTTGCTTCAGTTTCCACAATTAAGAGATTTAGAGAAGTGAGGTAATTAATGCCAAGACTTGGGCAGATAACATAACGTTCTGGAGGTCCTTGAATGCTTGTTCGGCTGATGAATTCCATTAGAAACTCCTTTTCTTCAACAATTCCGTTAGGGGTCTATTATAGATGTAGAACTCCAGCAGCACACAACAATCCTTACCCACATTCATGTGACTATTAGTAATTGCTATTTCTGTTTTCATTTTTTTCCTTTTGAGGGGCCATTCAGTTCCAGGTAGATCCCAGCACGGTTCAATGCCTTCAATGCACACAGAACTCTTCTCCCACCAACCTAGCATTTCTCCAAATGCAATCTCTGCCTCAAAAGGTGTCAAAAGTGGCTTCCCAAGCGTACTTTCTAAAACCCTTTGGATTGCCTTGCCTTGCCTTCCTAATGTCCACGACACAATTCCCCAATTCTCTGCCTCCCTTGCATGCCATATCGTCCCCTTCCTCGTGCCTTACATTCCCTGATGATCCTACTCCAAAAACAGCCTTTCCCAACTATGAAGTGGCTCATACCTAAACGATGTAATATCCGGAATGGCTATCATAAAAGCCTCCAAATGGACAATGTTCTTATCTCTCAAGCACTGCTTGATTGTGTTGATCAGACGGTCAACGTCAATGCTCATCTCCACCAAAAACACAGAGGCATGGAATTTTGGTACCATAAAAAAAAAAAAAAAAGAAAGGAAACACTACACAGTCAAGTCGACATCGACCTTCGTCTACCCCAAGTTCAGTAAAAAAATGAAAAGGAACACAACATTGAGACTGCATATTACAAATGTGGGAACAATAGATAAAGAAGGATAGGGACTTTGCAACAAAGATTGGGCTGGAACTTGAACTACTGGCAGTGCATAATTAGAAATTGCAATGAAATTGCCGGATATGTGTGGCAGACAATTGCGGCTTCAATGGTCCAAGACTGCATACAATTCATATTTTTTAACCCAAAGAAATTATTGCAATTGTTCTTCAAATTCTATCAAAGAAGTGATTAAAACAAAATAAATAAATAAATAAGCATCAACACATCATATATCATACATCTCTGAGATCATTCTTGATTATTTATTAC
Source organism: Kandelia obovata (assembly GCA_021464305.1). Lineage (NCBI taxonomy): Eukaryota > Viridiplantae > Streptophyta > Magnoliopsida > Malpighiales > Rhizophoraceae > Kandelia > Kandelia obovata. The sequence continues at coordinate 3,799,696 of CM038475.1, read as the reverse complement.
ACAACTGCCAGCATTTGTAGACAACACATTACAAGCAACACTCCCCAAAATACAGGTACTAGACATTATTTGTTGCAAACGCCGTAACAACAACTTGCAGCAATAGCAGTATCCAGTAGCGGCAGATACAACTTTCACTTCAAGTTTCCTTTCTTAACTCTGTTGCTAATGGCACCTCAATAGTGAGAGCTGATACTAACTTTGTCCATAGTGATTCCATTATCACAACCAAATGCAACCCTGCAAGACACAAAATTCATTTAAAGGTTAATGAGTTGAGAATCAGGAAAACAGAAAGCAATTCCGCCACATCAGTAGCAGGTATTTGAGGGAACATGATAAAGGAACTTACTGGTCTGAACCATTCCTGCACCCAACAGCCCAAACCCTTCCAAGACCATAATCTAATTTATGGTAAAGCCTGCAAATGAAGAGGTGCTACAAGCCATAAGAATTTGTAAACCAAAAATGATATTAAAAAAAAAAAAAACAGAGGAAAACCTTGGTCAAGTAAACATTGCTCTATCATTGATTACTAAATAAATGAGAAATACCCAAAAGTATGTGCATCCCATATACGGATTGTCCCATCCTCTGAGCCAGAAATTATGATGAGAAGCTCAGAATGTGTAGACACTGCGGTAACATTGTTGGTGTGGCCTTCCAAGGTTTTGACGCAGGTTTTTGTTTCATAGTCCCACACCTGCTCTCAATTCAAGTTGCCAAGAAATTGATGAGTGCAGGCAGAGTATTAAGCACAAACACAAGTAATTCTCCTTAGAAGAATGTGAGACTTGCAGATTTAATACCAACCTTGATAGAAAAATCATCTGAACCACTTACTAGGTATGGTTCACCGCCACCTCTGAAGTAATCCAAAAAATTGACACCTTTTGAATGCCCATCCAATGTAGCAATTGGAGCAGGGGAATCCAGATTCCATATCTGAGAACATTAACATTTTAAAAATGAAATGCATTTAAGTAAACCTATTCCACAACTTAGCTTGAGACTTAAGGCCAGTAAATATTACCTTTATGGTGGCATCAAGTGATGCACTCGCAAAAGTATTGGTATCTTTTGGATTGAAGACAACTTGCATGACGTAATGTGCATGGCCTTCAAAGGTCTTTGCACACTCCCAATCCTTCTCCCAATCCCACATCTTGATAAACTTGTCGTCAGACGCGGACAGCAAGTAGGGTAGGGTGAGATGAACACACACACACACCTAATGAAATCTTGGTGTGCCTCAAATTCTTTGATTAGCTCCATTGTTTCATAATTGTACACACGAATGAACTTGTCGTCGGCTCCTGTCACAATCCAGTGCTTTCTAGCAATGAACTTGGCTGACCTCACTGCAATAGTACACAAAATTAAGAGGTTATGGAGACAATTGGGCGACCTGTGCAATGCAGACTACATGTTGGTTATGTATTCTGTAGATACCTGGTGATTCAGTGACCTTGAAGGACTTCTCAATGATCTAGCACGGTTCATAAAAGCTCTAAGTTAGCACTAATGAACTGATAGGAATTAATAGCTTAGCAATAAAGACATGAAAACTTATGTAATGTAATGTGACTTACCTGTGACTGATAGTTCCAAACGCAGACAGTTCCAGAATACAAACCAACTAAAATCCTGCACATAAACATGGTTATTAGATTCAGGGTGTGCTTCAGTGTGATACTTTCTCAACCAACTTGAAGTTTTCTGCTTAACCAATCCTGATTTCAGTGGGGTTGGCGCACTATATATTAATCTTAGGAGTGTTGAAGAAAATGGAAGAGTTCAAAATAATAGATATACCATGGCTCGGTTGGATGCAAGTCCACAGACTTTACCCTCTCTGATGTTTGGCTAAATTGTTTCTGCACAAGAAATTGCACTTCAACGAGTTAATACCCTTTGCTTTTCACACACCAAGAAAGAGATAACAGAGAGCGCTAGAGAATAAAAGGTACCTCAATTCCCAATGTCAAAGCCTACAGCGATCCAAAAGCATTTGCAGACATAAACAAAACGTAAGCATCGTGAGTTGATGGCATAATAATACCAAAGCATGGTACGAGAAGGAGCACTGACATTATAGACATTTTCATTTTTCCCGGACCAATAATTTATCTAAAAAATAATATTACCAATTAACCATTGTTTTCTTAAAAAATAAAAATAAAACCTTTTATTGGGTCAACGTATAACTTTCCACAGAGGACGAACAAGAAAAAAAAAGAAGAAAAACCCAACAGAAAAAAAAAAATAGCAAATAGGAAAGCTCACCATAATTCGAGGTTTCAAAAGCTCAAAAGGGGCTCTTAAATAAATTTGAAGTTGTTTTGCAAATGGCAGTGAGAAAAATGTCCCGAAAGCACGTCCATATATATAGGATTGAATTTGAAGTTGCGTTGCTTCACTCTTAAGTAATTTCTACTTATAAACATTTGGAAAAGTCCACCACTTTGTCATCCAATGTCCCCGGAAACGTTGATTATGTACATGTGCTGGAAGGGACGGCTCGGATTGAATTCCATTGCTCGGGGAAGCATTCAGCTGAAAACAACTATAGAAAATGAAATGACAAGAAACGGGGAAGCAGGCAAGTTTGACTACTATAACACTTGCTCAGATTCTCCACACGTTTAGACAATAACAAGTTTGATTATATTGTTTGAAGTATTTTCACGCTTTTTTTATAATACAAACATATAATTTATTAAACTACCTAATAAAATTTAGTTCAGTTTGAATCGTAATTCATGAATTATATTTATAAATTTATAAAAATTAAAATATTTATTTTTAGTCCTTAACTTAATAAAAATATATATTATTTCTTTATAATTTAACGAGTAAATATTTAAATTATTAAAATAATTATTTTATTAAAATAAAAATTATGTTACACAAATACAAGAGATTTGTGCATCAAGATTTTCTTTAAATATTTATTTTTATTTCACAATATGTTAACTTTAAGAAACTAATTTTTGTATTTGAATATAGGAATTGAATTGAATCCTCTATTTTGATGCCAAGTTCTCCGCTCCATTCCCCCCACCCCCGACATAAAAAAAAAAAAAAAAAAAAAACTTCATACACTAAAATTTATTTTGAAACATTTTGATTCTTAAGAAAAAATAAAAATTAAAAAATTATTATTATTAGTTAAATATAAAATGTCAACAAATCCGGGCGAAATCCAGACATGCTAGTCCAATAACCAGGCAAAAGTTAGGTTTAAAATGTCCAGAAGAAATGTACCAAGACAAACAAAAACTTCTGTTCAATGCACTGTTCTGTTTGTTGAAATTTGACTTGGAATTTTCTAAATAAAAGTACAAAATTAAAAGTTAGTCAGACCTAGAAATTAATAAATAATTATTTTATATGTCATTTAACAGTATAATTTATAATTAAATATATTTTATTTTATTTTATGAAAAAAGTTATATACAAATTAGTGTCAAATAGGTAAAAAAAAAGTGATATTTAATATACCATTTAAAGCAATTTTTTTAAGTATACGCGACAACTTTTGCTTCAACGAATTCTTGATCAAGTTTTGGAACATTTTGCTTTTCATGTTGGGTGTCTACTTCTTCCTGGGGCTTTGGGTTTTAAGCTGGCTTTAGCATGTAATAATAACTACTGGTTGGGTTGAGCAAAATCTGCAACATAGTTGAGTAAAAATCTGTACTTTGAGAGGATCGTTTGCACTGCTTAGCTCTATTGACATTCTTATTAAAACCACCAAAGGGAGTATAAGTGTCACCGGCACAATGGAGTCCAGTTTATTCCAATTTACTCCTCCTCACAATAATATTGAGAGATAATAGTTTTAGGAGCTAAGACTATTGAGCTATTCCCAAATCATTTGAGTCATATGCTGAAATGGGTTCGAAGTTCGAAGATGCATAAGGATCACATGGCTTTGGGTGGCATCAAGCAGTCTCTGTAAAAAACATAGTCGTCCTTATTTTTGTACCTATGATGTTTATAGGTTAAGGCATTGAAACTATTGACATGGGTGAATGCTTAAGCTAGCCTGCATTTCTTTCTCTTGTTTCAAGTTCGTCCAATATGGGTAGTCTCCTTAAAGATCATGGCTTTGTTGCTAATAACATGCTGTTATTTGTTTTGGATAACTTTGCTTTGGACTCTGAGATTACCTGATAAGGCAGATAGGCTTGTGAACTTATCTGTTCTGCTCTTAAGTTAACTTGATTTAATGGCTGCCCTTGGCTGATGTACCTGCATTTAAAAAGACTCCAGGAGGAGCACCTGCTACTGTTGCTTTTGGCATTGCTCGTCTTAGTGGTTCATCAGCTTTTATTGAGAAGGTGCCACTAATTTTGTTTGTTTGATCACCATTACGATTAGAATATCCCTAATCAGGTTTGCTGTGTAAATACTTCTTTGAATGTTCTTGCAGCTAAAAGGATGAAGGATTAATGTCATAATAGAACCTGACCTGTGGCACTTTACCGTTGGGGCAGAGGCGGTAAATCGGATGCACTGGGCTACATTAAGGGAGATTGTTTTAAGGGGAAGTGAACAGGAGAGTGATTGTGGCTAGGAAATTAATCAGAATAGTCTGAACTTGGTAATTTCAAGGCTAAAAGGATAAATGAGAAAAAGGGTATTGTAATGTCCAAGGCTTGCACATTGCATTGTCTAGAAAGTGGTATACAACATTTCATAAAGTTTCTTGTATGCCACTCCATGCTGAATTCAGGATATTATGTGCTCATGTCAAGTATTCTGAAAGTACTAAAAGGATGAAAAGGTAAGCCTGTTTCTTTAAGTGTCTAATGTCTGGAATCTTTTTGAGTCCATAAACAGGTTGGTGAAGGTGAATTTGGATACATGCTTGCAGAGATATTGAAAGAGAATAATGTCAACAATGAAGGAATGCATTTCAATCCTGGTGCTCGTTCTGCTTTAGCATTTGTTACATTAAGGAGGGATGGAGAACGTGAGTTTATGTTCTACTGCAATCCCAGTGCAGTAATGTTGCTTCAAAAGGCTGAATTCGACTTTGACTTAATTAGAAAGGTATGGAACCATTGCAACTTGTAGTGATTAGAATAATGAAGAAGTAAGCAATAAATGTGCCTATGAAAGAAACTATTGCGGATACTAGTTTGAATGATGAGCTATTTGGTTAATTACAATACTTGTTTGTGCAAACTATAATTAACAGTGTGCGTGCATACTGGACTTTGCAATATCGCTAATATATAGCAATGTCGTCTGGTGGGTCAATTCTTGCTGCTGTTTCACAGAATTGAGTTGTTGGAAAGTGGTGCTTAGTTGAATTAGTTGAGTGATTCATACCCACAAGAAATAGATAAAGGGAGGAGCGAAGGGATGGGAAGGGAACTGCCAAGGGTAATTTCTGGTAATTCACCTTTTTAATAGTTGCAAATATGAAAATGTGTATCCGAGTAAGTGCCCCTCATTGGTATAATTCTACTTCGGACCTCTCAATTTCACTTCTTTCACTTTTTTATTTTGCACACAAAAAATTTGGCTTACTATTTCCACTGCTTGATTTAGCTCATTTTCTATTAGGATTGACACTTCTGGCTAACTGCTTTTGGGCTGAGTTTTTCAATATTTCTTGAATCCACTTGTTATATTTCACTCTGTAGTTGAAAGAAGGAGAAAACAAATGCGGAGAATGAACTCTTTTTTCACTGTAGAAACTTTATCTGGTTTTTGTAGGACACATACGTACTGTTCTCGGCTGTTCATTGCAGTCGCAAAATCAGCTTTTGAACTTGATTCAACAACTAACATGATCTTGTATCTAACTTTTCCTAAACTTTAAGGATAACTACATCCTTACAAGTTACAATTGAGCTTTGACTATTAATTGCAAAGAGGAAAGATACACCTCTGAGTAGGTTTATGTTACACAAATAATAAAGTAATCAGTTTATTAATAAAAAATTGACACAGATCACAATAAGTAATATAAAATAACACTTTTTTAACCATCTTTCTGGGTCCGTGTGGCTTTGTTTATTAATGGTGCATAATGTGTCTAGTAAAAGGCGTATCCACGGAGTAGTTCCCTTACAAGGACTAGTTGCATAAACGTCAAGAGATGCTACTGCTGCTGCAGTTGTTACTGCTATTGTTTCCGTGGTTCTTGTTGCTGCTAATGCTTAAAGGGTCTTCAGGAAAATTCTCGCATTGCGTTTTGTGTTACTGAATAAGAAACAAAAACTAGTTAAGTATATTAGCAGAAGAGGTCAATAAAGGTCATGCCACTTGGAGCCAAATCCTAAACTGATATGGTAAAAAAAGAAAAAATAAATTGGAATGGAGCATTAAAGCTGCTTCGTTGATATGATGGCCACCTGAAAAAGCCTAAACCTTGACATGAGCAGCAACCACATATTAATATGGTATCAGAGATCATACAAATTAGATCAAGTTTCATTGCTGTCATGGTCAGATATTACTATATCATGTGCCTGCGCCGTTCTGTTCAATGAATGATGTCACGCAACCTGATATTGTATTATCGTTAAAATGCATTCTCCACACTTTTTGCACCATTTTTCCCTTCTCAATTATCGTTTTTCAAAATATAACAATAGTAAATTCCTCAGAATCTTTTTGCTACAATGTTTTTCCTTAAGTTGGGTTTCGTTTCCATGCAATTACATCTGTGGTCAAAAAAGTTGGAGACTTTTCAGGTGATCCGTTTCTGTAGCAATGGTCCCGAGTTCACAGGGTAACCTTGGACACCAACCAACCATCTCTTTAAAGACCCAACTCCATTATATCATCCAAACATTCGTATTCAATTGCCGGACCAACAACTAAGACACACATCCATCACGAACTGTAGCATTAAACATGGCCGATGATGCTGACAAGGCTGAGCGTGAGCGCATTTTCAAGCGCTTTGACCTGAACGGGGACGGCAAAATCTCCTCGGCAGAGCTTGGAGATTGCTTGAAGACCCTCGGCTCCATCAACCCGGATGAGATTAAACGAATGATGGCTGAGATTGATACCGATGGGGATGGCTTCATATCCTTCCAGGAGTTCACAGAGTTTGCTGCAGCCAACAGAGGCCTTATCAAGGATGTTGCTAAGATTTTTTGAAGTCTCTGTGCACATCCTCTATGCTCTGCTTCTTGAAAAAAATTCATTTGTCCTTTTCTGCTTTTTCAGCCGTGGCTACCTGTGGCTGACTCCATCGATGTGATAGGTTCATAAGGGTCCCACTTGATTGGTCCCACTGGATTTTGATTATGACATTGGACTTGTTTTTTTGGGTAGTTAAACTGTAACGTCTTGTCTATTATGTTGTGTTTTTTTTTCCCCTTTTTTTTAATTCTGTGGAATATGGCCTGGCAGCCTGCTAAGCCATTGAATTCGAATGGGATATTTTAACAAGAAAGCAGTTGTACAACCAAATTAAACATTTGCATTTTTGTACTTTCAGACCCCAATTGGGAAATCATTGCTGCATTTTTAGCTCTTTATTTTAATATGAGCAATTTATTTATTTATTTATTTATTTATATCCTGTTATTTCCCTTTTAACAGTTTGTCTACACAGTCTATGCCCATTTGCAAATTTTATTTTATTTTTTTAATTCAGATCAAAGGGAAGATGTGTAGAGGAAGAGGACGACCTCAATTTACTTAAAAAAATTTAATTATGAAAATTTTAAAACAATTAAATTTCACTCTAAAAGGAATAGAAAAAAAATATATATATATATTAATAATCTAATCAATTAAATTAAGAATTAAAATTTTGTTGTTTTAGCTGAAAAGGTGAGGGTTTGAAAATTATGACACAGAGTTTCTAGAAAAATTATATTACTAATTAATTTAAATAGTCATTTAATTAGCTTAGTAAATATATATATATATATACGGATAAGCTTTGACTCGGTGTGATTGGACACCAAGAAGCAAATGAACAATGATAGTTGTGGTATGGTACGAGAGCTTTTTATTAGGAGAGATATAGGTCAAGCACAAGGGAGTGATGTGCTTTGTAAGCATGCTCTCCCCTCATCACTACTTTGGCTAAAAGCATGAGCCAGTTCGTTGCCTTTTCTGCTAACAATGATAATTAATTAAATCTACATAAAAAGATCCAAATGCAAACTTAATTAATCTTACCTTTAGGTTACGTAAGATTGTGAATGTGCACATCTGGTATAGTTAAGTTGAAACTTTACAAATCCCTTTTATCTGTTAGCCTAATAGTTTAACTGCCAGCATTTCTGTTAGTCCCTAGATTTAGTGATAATAAAATTAAGTAAATTCTTAATTTTATATTTAAAATTTAATTTTTATTCGTTGCAAATCAAAAATAATAACATTATATTTTATTTTATTTTTTTGGCAAATGATAATTTTTATTTCTAAATTATGATTTGAAAATTAACTATGTGAGGAATAAGGTTAGCTTTTGGGGAAAATATTTTTATTCTGTAAGGAAAAAACAAGCCAATTTTATGCTAAAAATCAGTGTTGGATATGATTCTTTAAAAGAGTTTTAGATTTATACAGTTAGTGTAATATATGATCTTTATTTACTTTGATTTTCTTTATAACGATTTCATCTCTTCCCCAACCCCTTACCCACATATGCACACATGGATGAACATGTTGAGCAATCGTTAAGGAAACAAAACAGTATATTGTAAGCAGAGTTGAAAAACAAAACACGTCATAGTTTTCCCACTAACATGGGGTAAGTAAAGTAGGAAACATTTACACAATTTCTCAAGAGACGCCTTCTGCTATTTACAGTTTGAGCAATCAAATTCCTAGCACTCTCTCTTGAAGAAATTTTTTTTTTTTTTTTTAAAAAAAAACAATGCAATAACACCAGAAACCTATCCAAATAATGGTAACACCAGAAAGTTAAAAAGAAAAAAGAAAAAAGAGTTGTGTACTATCTCTGTGGCTCAACGACAATAAAGAAGATCATCATCCTCAAGTTCTGAAACTCCTAGCATTGCCAAAGCTAATTGACCATTCATTTCATTGTTTGTCTGTTGAAGTTGAGTGTAGCAATCAATAATCCCTGAGTAATTCAACTTCTTCCTAGTTGAATAGATTGGTTCTTCTTCGCCTCTCAGCACAGAAATAATTTCAATTATGCTAGGCCTTCGAGACTCTTCACTACTTACACTGGCAGCGGCAGCTTGAACCATCCTGGTTATCTGTGCTGCATTTCTAAAAGTGCATTTCACACTAGGATCTAGCAGCTCCTCAATGGCCCCTTTCCCTTTCTGTAGTAGGGATTTAGACTGCAAAATGATGAAGAATTCCATTATGTCTATTACAGAAGTATGTGGCAGAGACCAGCTGTAATTCGTGTACCAATGCTAGCATGTTATGAACAAATGACTTATATCTTGAACAGGCTTGGATGCTCTCACTGTGAAAACAAAAGGTCGTTCCAATGCACAAGGCTCACACGGTGTAAGCTCCGGGAGAATGATCAAACATAAGCAACCTTACCCTTAATTTCACAAAGAGGTTATATCTACAACTCAAAATTGGGTCACGATAAAATAATTTTACCATTACACCAAGGCTCACCCTTCATATCCTCACGAAATCAGTGGCAAAAAGGTTTAGGACTTTGGTGTTAAAGTTGATAACCAACTGTTAACTGAGAGAATCTGGGACTCACACATGCATCCTAGAATTATTTTTTCAGTCAAAAAGTGACCCAAGACAACAGATTAACGTTTTCAAAACAGAATGTTCTCGGCATATATTGTCACTGCAAATATGTACTCTGCTTCTGCAACAGAAATTTCGAACAGTCAATATGCAGTAACAATGGTAATTTATGAAATTAGCTCCCTATACATGAAACCAGTTCCCTAGTCAATTGAACATTTTCTACTTGCCATGGACACATTCTGGAATTATATCCACAATGAAGCTAAACTATACCAAGTGAAATAATGGCTGTAAACTAGATAATGGGATAACAATATCCTTGAAGGTAAAAGTTGTAAGTGTGTTTAAAGAACAAGAAGATTGTGCAGGATAACTCAAACTCAACCAGTTCTCTGTAAATCTCACAGATGATGGTTAAAATTTTTTTTTAAAAAAAAATCCATTGATGCAATTACCCGATTGAGCTAAAGATACCAGATTTAGCATATAAAAAAAGGTTCAAAAAGTGATAAATTCAAGGAAAGCCCAGAATTTCAAGTCACCAGAATGGAAAACATTCAAAAAACATCTGTCCGGCAACAATTTATGGCACACAATACAATGCTTAACTTTCAAAATATCTAATGATGAAGATACATAGACAATACTATAGAAAAATAAAGCCAGTAAGAGAACTGAAATGCTTCAATCATTAATATTCACAAAAGCAATTGTGATCTTCAAAATGTGATTTCCAAACAAGTGTAAATAATATCAATACACATTTGTTAAAATTTGGCATTTATAATATCAAAGGGAAAGAATGACTCCTCTATCTTATGAAATCTTGCTGGGAACCATTCACTTAAGATTTGAAAAGTGGAGACAGTTAGCTCAGTAACCTACCCAGAGAACCAAATTCTCTTCCCCTGATGGCCATCTTGGTTCAATGGGTTTCCTTCCCGTTATTAATTCCAATAGGACCACACCAAAGGCATAAACATCGGTCTTATCAGAAATTTTCCCATGCTGGAAATACTCAGGAGCCAGATAACTGCCCATTTAAAGGATATATCAGCAGAAGGAGAAAATGCATCTTTTTTCTGTACAAGCTAAACCACATATGTTTTCCTTTCTAGTAATGTTGAATTGACATCGTACCCAAATGTTCCCTTGACAGTTTTGCAAAGGAAAGGGACGGAAGGTGCAGAAGTCCACGTTGCCAATCCAAAATCACATAACTGCAATAACATTATTAATATCTATCAGCCAAAACGAATTGTCTACAACTTCAGATTCCACTCAATAAAAATCATTCAAAATAAGAGACTGTAATCGATTGAAAATATAGAAAATTCCGTACTTTGGGTATTTTCTTGGAAGAGAGAAGTATGTTTGAGGGTTTGATATCTCTATGAACAACACATCTCTCAGTTCCATTATGCAAGTATGCGATTGCCTGTGCAATTCCCAGGGCAACCTTATACCTCGCGGACCAAGGAAGTGCTGAACCACCCTTGACTCCTTTTTTCTTCTTCTCTGCAAAAGGGTATTCAGCAAGACGGGGGATGTTTGGTCCGATTTAACATTCCAAATCAAGAACAAGAGAAGTTACCATGTAAATGTTGCTCTAAGCTTCCACCGGATACATATTTGTACACCAAGAACAGACCCTCTTCTGGATCAATACAGAAACCCACAAGAGGCACAATGTTTGGATTGTGGAGAGAACTAGCAATCATCAATTCTCTGCAAAATGCCTTTGAAGATTCCTTGTCCTCCTTGTCCAACTTCTTAATAGCTACTGCAGTCCTCAAGAACCCAACTCTACCCCTGAAAACAAAGCTCAGAGCTCCCCTTCCCAAAACTCTACCTGCCCATTACCACACCCCCCCCCCCCCCAAAAAAAAAAGAAAAGAAAGAAAAAATAAATAAATAAAGGAATTAAAATGCCAAAAAAAAAAACCACAAGAGTCACAAAAGAAAGAAAACCAAAGCCATATTGACCATTTTACCTGTAGAGAAATTACAAGTGGCTGCAGCAATTTCATTGTAACTGAATCTGACCAGGTAGTTTGCAACTGGGGAGATACTTCTCTCCAGAGACTGAATCGTCCTCCATTTTAGGTCTTTAGCTTTAGTATCATTTAATCCACTGTCCAAATTGACCATCAAAATAGTCGCAGAAGCTGAAGAACTCATGTTCATTGACTCGAGCTCCACCTGAGAGCAAAGGCTGAATCTAAACGACGAGTGCACTGATTGTGGATCAGCATTAGTTAGCTCTGCACCTCCAGACTCAGCAAGTAACCAGGCCCTGTTGTGCTCCAAATTTGCATTGTTGGTTTTCTTCTTCTTCTTGCTTTCATTTGGGAGAAAGCATGACAATCCAAGCTGCCAGATCATTTTTGTCAAAAAGGCTTTAACTTTAAACTCATTATCTTCAAAGTACTGATCTTTGTCTATGGAGGAGCAAGTGCAGATAACACCTGCGCTACTTGGAGGCGCTCTCGAGTCTGTGCTAGCCCCTTGAAAGATTCGCATTTGTTAAAGCAGATCTCGGTGAGAGAGCACAAGGACACAGAGACCCAAAAAAAAAGAGAGAATAAAAAAAAAAAAAAAAAAGTGGAAATCTGCTTTGCTTCAAGAGTGGGAGAGAACCCACCACCAATTTCTCAATGAGAGTGGTAGAGAGAGAGAGAGAGTGAGTGAGATGCGAGAGGACTAAAGTCTAAAGGAAATGGACCATCCGTGCATAAATAAAGAACAATGTAGTGAATGCTGCCTACTTTATGCATTAGATTCGGAACGGAGAAGAAATGTTGCAGTGATTTGGTTTATTCAATGGTTTAAAAAAAAAAAAACTCCATAGGAAAAATGGGGTTTTGGTTTGAGTTGATGTCAAAGGATTGAACTAGAAATAGAAACTGAGTAGCTGCCATGGTTAAAGTAGACACATAGAACCCACAGGTATACGTTATTTGCATCATTTGCATGCATCCAAGTACTGATAGATAGAGGGAGAGAGAGAGAGATTTTTACCAACAAGGTAATGGAGGAAGCTTGTGGGCTAATGATTTTTCCCTTAATTGGGCAATAAGTTAAAAATGATTAAGATGAAATGAGGCAAGGGATCATAGCAGATCAAGGCAGATTTATGAGTTACTATTTGTTGTCATTAGGCAAAAAGGTGACGGGAGCTAACAAAAGTTGTGGAATTACCTCTTTTTTTTTCTTATGTAATGTTTACCTAATTAAATAACATATATAAATTATTAATAAAAAATTTACTATTTACATATTCATTTTACTTATTTATACTTTATATATTATTTAAATATATATATGTAAACCTATATTTTTTATTTTTTTATTTTTTTAAAAAAAAAAAAAATAACTCAGACCCTTACAAATTCTACCACTTGTCCTCTTCCTCTCCCCCTTCTAGACCCTCCTAATCGCGGGGTCCAGGTCCAAAAAAATGGTTATTCTTTGCGGCTTTTTGTGAGGTTCTTGGGGGATGGTATAAGTGAGAGGAAAAATTTGACTTGGACATGTATCATTCCAAGATTAACATCATGTAGTTTGGTGACCATACAAGACCTTCTAGTCCAAACTCCAAACAACCAGTTCAGATCATCGTGAGCCAGACTTTTAGATTTCTTGAAATGTGAAATATGGATTAAAGTTAGAGCGGATTGCAACTAATTTGCAAAAGTCATTAATTTGATAGATTTTAAATATAAATTTATATTATGTTATCATAATTATCATATACATATTTTTAATTTATTTTTAAACGTAATCAAATATTTAAAAATAAAATAATATATATATATATATATACACTAATATAATATATAAGTTTATATCTAAGGCATATTTATTTAATTATACGTATAATATCTTCTTTTTAAATTAATAAAATGCATAATTTTCTCGTCCTCTCTCCAATTGATCAGTCTTTCGTGGGTTACTAAATCTCTACTCTTGAATAAATTGAATTGTGTTGATAGAAAATATCTATCTCAGATTTGATCACATTTGTCTTGGCTTGGTACATCAGGCATGACCTCAAACGCCTCCCTTCTCTGATGTTTCCATGGTCTGAAAATAAAGTATAAGAATACTTGTTATCCTTTGCTTTCATGTGCTCTCAAATGGTGGTTGAGGTCTAACTCTCTGGCCAGTGAGTCAATTGTGCTATTCATTGTAAAGGGTCATGGCGACCATCTGCAATAATAAATAAAGAACTTTACAGTAAGTTAATGGCTTTCAGAGTCATCCACGCTTTCTCCTAATTAACCAAAAAAAACCAGAAGCATAGACAAAGAGAAGACTCTGCTGACATTGGCCTGTATGTTCATGACAATCGTTTACATGCAATATTTGTTCTATCTTCTGTTCACAAAATATTAAGTGAATCAAAGTGGGGTTCTGATACTTAATCTAATTGCTATCTTTTGAAATTGTTTTTGGTTTACCTGATGAGAGTGCACTCCTTTTGCCATTGATGCAACACCACAGAAAGCTACACATTATTACCCATGTGAAGCTCAAATCTTCATTGAATGCTCTGCTTAACTGGCTGTCTCTATTGATGGGCCAAGATTTAAAATTTAAAATAAAAATAAAAAAAATAAAAATTTGCTGTATCAATCAGTTGTTTTCGTGTGCAGACAACTGATTTCAATCACATATGAAAGAATAATGGAATTGGTTATACTTATAAAGCACAACTTGCTAATTTTGGCAATTCTATTTTAGTTAAATTTCTATGCTTACCGTATTAACAAAACTTTCCCTCACCCCAAAGAACCTAACTCTACCCACGATTTAAAAGCACAATTGCTTTGTGGAAAATTAAGAGAAAATTATGCCATTTCAAAATTTCTTTGTTTAAAAGTCTAAAATATAATTTATTAATATATATATATTATTTTTAAAAGTATTTTGTGATATAATTTGAAGTTGTCAAGCTTTGGAATGCTTTTAACATAAAATTTGTTGGCTCTAATAATACTTTGGATGATGGACCAAAAATACCTATTTTTGTTTTAAGCATATAGACCCCAACAAATTAAGGCAAAGGATGCACACATCATTGAACAACCTCCCAACTAATTAGCTTAAAGCTAACTTGCGAACCCGTGGCCCAACTAGTCGGCATTGGAATTAATTTCAAGGGGGGGGGGCCCAATTTGGATCCCCCATCTGGAGTCTAGACCCCACCACTTGTTTGTGACGTGTTGCCATCTGGGACCTGTGTCATTGGGTGGAATGGCAGGGTTCTGGTAAGGTTGGCCACTGTTGTATGTTTGGTCGTCAACAATTAAGGACGTTAGGAATGGATGGTCGTTGGACAGATCGTTTAAAACAGCCCGCCCCCGTCTATGAATTTTATGTCCCCAAAAGAGAAAAGGGTTATTGTAACGTCATTTTGTACTGTATCATATTTAAATATTTTAAAAAAAGGTATCACCCATAAAAATAACATAATTTATGTTCAAAGAAAAAGATTACTCTCGCTACAAAAATTTTTTTTATTGCAAATGATAACTTGAGAATTTCAAATTTTTATTTTAAAAATAATGAGAATAATTCGGTTGATTTTAATTATAATTTGATCATTAATTAAAAAAATTAATAAAAAAATATCATACATCCAATGATTTTGAGTCTAATGGCACCTATATCGCATGTGTTGTTGTTGTTGATGGAAATATTTACACATTTAATATATTTGACTGAAATTTAGATATTTCCCAGCGCATAAGAATTTTAAACAATTATATTGCATATGTTGCGACCAAAAAATTATGTAGCAAAATTTCAGGATTACGTGCACATTTTAAACAACTTCCAGCACAATTAAAATACATTATTTTCATCAGACAGATTTTCATTAAAACATATACATGAGTAGCATCATATTAAGAACCTTCCAGTCTATCATTTTGAAACCTTGGAAACATTTTTGTTCTTCTCAAATTCAAATTTTAGAACTGTATTCGGACTTTCCAAATCTTCAGAGGTAGGTGCCATGGAGGTGGGAGTCGCAATGGAAAATAATGCTCATATAATCAATCACTCCAAAGGATGGAGTCAATTCGTATGCATCACCTCTCTTGTAATGTGAACATGCTATATACTCCAACACTTGCTCAAACATTGCAGTGTCATTACATTACATTGACACTTCTTTTATAACCATTCCCCACAAGTGGAGACCAACAAAAATGGTACAAAATAATACCCTGTAGTTGAGAAAAGTACACTGTAAATTCAAAGAATACAAAATATTGGACAATTGAACTGAGACTTCCAATCACAATAAAAGGAAAAAGGAACTATGCAATGCATGTTGGAGTACCCTCAAGAATATGCCTTGGACCCACAAAAAGAGTGCAAAAGTTATAATACAACTCGACCATGACATAACAATGATGAGCTGAAACATACATGAATGAAACCAAAAAAGAGACATCAGGCGTTGAAAACAAAGAATGAATCTCGGTCTTTCGACGTGAAGCACCTAAGTGGTCTTCAGATGCCACAACTTCAATGAGCTCATTACAGTCGTCACTAATCAACTTCAACAAATGAAGATGATGTGAACTGCAACAACCAAAACTGGGCAGGCTGATATGACTGCCTCAACCTTACAAGATGTGTAGACACAAAAAGACCAGATACTACTTGACATGTAAGCTTTTAGCAGATCAAATTTGATCTCTCCCTCAACAGTACCAATCCAACGGCCTATGACAACATCTCCCAAGCTCACAGCTGATGCCTTCAAACCATCTATAAATTATTCTGACAGAATAGAACCCAACCTCATGGCATATATGCAAAGGTTAGCAACAACCTGAAGACCATTGGTCATCTGACTTGATGCAACTGCAACCCCAGACTCCAACTCAACACACGCAAATGTATGCAGGGTTTTGTAGAAGGAAAGAACATGCTGAGAGCAATAACTCAAACAGAAATGGCACGACTGATAGCCAACTGAGCCCATTCAGCAGATTCCTTAACCATAAGGTCTTCAGAAGACAAACATTCATTTAAAAAGTCTTTACTAGAAAGAGATTGCTGTATTAAAGGACCAGCACTACTTCCCAGTGTGTCAGCTAAATCTCCGAGGACTCCAATGGCAGTTTTCATCACCACATCATCCCTGCAGTCAAATAAATATTAAAGGTCATAAAGCAAACAACATTGAACTCTACAGCAAACATATTTATATCAAAAGAAAGAGAACAAAATTCAGCAGACTCACATTTCTTTCTCCAAGTATAAGCTATCCAAGAACTGAAGGATGTGTGGTGCATGTGGAATCAAGAACTGGGTTTTAGGAGAGTTCTTGAATCCCTGAAGAATCCCTGAATAGGCCTCCAAAATTCCATTTTGCAGAGAATTTGCGTACTCGATCATTTCATCATCATCGCCTGATGTGTGAGCAGACAACTCTGCAGCACCTTGGAGCATGGGCATGGCATACATCAAGTACTTCTCAAAATTCTCACCTATTGCCAAGGCAATGTCTCCAAAGCATGAAAATATGGGAGGCTTCACAGATCGATGCAGCTGATTGCTCGACAAATCCTTGAGAAGTTGTGTCATGATCCCATCACAATAAAGCAAAATTTTATCTTCCAATGCCCTGCAGACATCCCCTACCACACCAACTGTCACAGCACAGACCTGGTAGTCCTCAAAATTCTGAAGACCCATTTCTAAATACTTGTAGAACTCTGGCATGTACTTTGCAAAATCTGGACCTGTTGAATAGGCAAGGGCTCCAATTGCCAGCATGGCCTCCTCATGCACAGTTGCACTTCTACATGCGAATACCCTCAGGAAAAGTCCCATTATTTGGTCTGCATACTGCATGAGCATATGTTTAGTTGAGTCTGACGATCCTAACTTCTGGATAATAACTTGTAAACACCCACAAAGAAGGCCCTGCAATTCACTCTGCTTCTCTCTGTCATCAGAGGAAAGCTTCTGGCTTTCAAGGGTCTTGTGAAGCTCTGTCATAATGACAGGAATCAGTTGAAACACCATGGGCACCGTTTCATCAGTTGAGCATCTAACCACTTCGTTCATTGTTTCATATGCAGCAGTCCTTAAACGCGATTCCCCAGCATCTTCTCTATGAGTAACAGTTAGAAGGGTCTGAACTATCCCCTGAAAATAAGGAGTCAAGGGAGAGGAAGGGCCTGCATCTTCATAACCCTGGGCAAGGAAGTAAAGAGCACCACATGCCTTCTCAGCTACATTTGGAGCGTCTTTCATGCTTTGAAGAAGAACCATAATAATCTGCTGGCAATTTGCCTGAGTGATTATGGGTGCAACCATTGTTGAACCATGAAGGAACTCAAAGATTCGACCCAAAGTCCAAGCTGTAGTGTCTTTCACATGGCTATTAGGATCCTTCGTTAAGGCACTTAGCATGAAATTCAAAGCAACGTTCACAATAGGTGTCAATTTGTCAGGGGAAGGTCCCTCCAATATTGACCCAAAAGCATATGTGGCTGCCTCCCTTTGCCTCCAATCAGGTTTTGCTATGTTCTCTTCGATAAAATGCATAACCTGTGGCACTACATCATCCCCCACCATCCGTGCAACCAAACCAAGACAAGTGCCCCCAGCCATTGCAATGTTCCAGGCCCCTTCATCCTGATCTTGATCTTCCTCTTGCTTGAGCAGCGTCTCCAACAACATAGGGACAAGAGCAGGGAGTGCCTGCTTGATAAAATAAAAGCAAGGAATATCAGAGTCCCCTGTGAAATCACCACTGTATTCTTCCAAGATGTCTATCTCCTCATCACAAATTGAACTCCAAAACTCAATTGCTTGAAGAGCCACAGTTTCCTCATCTTCTCTTACTGCCTTCGCTGTGATATTAAAGACATCCTGGATATAAGGAGCCAACCTCTCATAATACATTGATGAAATGGAAACTAAACACTCAAAAGCTGTCCGACGAATCTTCACTTCTGGGCACAGAGTTGCCTCGCAGACAACCCTCATTATATAATCACGCTCCATGTCATTGCTAAAATTTGCTTGAGCAAATCCCAATGCATCGTACAGTGCTCGAGTGGCTGAAAGCCTCACATCATTGTTGCCTTCAGAAGCATTCATACCTTGAACTACTGCTGTAAGTATTTTATTCACTTGGTCTCGATCAATAACATCAGGAGAGACCTCCTCACACAAATATCCTAGAGTCTCCAAAGTGGCTTGTTTGACATGAGCAGGTAGCTGATGAATATTTGAGAGAAGTGATCCTATCAGCTCAGGCCATTGTTTCTGAGGCAGCTCGATGCCTGCAACCTTGGCAATAACTTGAGATGCAGTTGATCGAGCATCAGATACAGGAGAAGAAAGGGTCTTTAACAAAAATGTTTTAATTTGGCTCTTCACATTGCTATCCACGTTCAACCACTTTTGAACAAGGTCAAGCTTTCTATGTTGTTCCTTGGCGTCCAATGCATTTTTAAGTACCAAACCTGCTAATCTACGGCAATCTATGGGCTTCTCATCATTTGCTAGCTCTCCAGAGAGAGATAACAAGAAACTGGGAAGATTTTGCTCCTGAAACTGTTTTAAGCTTTCTTCAGCATGCTTACGCACATTCCCATCTATCGATTGTGCATTCAGGAGCACTTGTGTAACTTCCATTGCCATATTGTACCCTAAAGCATCAAGCATGAGATGGTCAGGCTTAGAAAATTGTACAATCTTAATTGATCCATATGACATTCAATTTGAAACTCAACAAACAGTAGATCCCACAATACAAAGAACAAAAGCATGAAAACTCGAATGTGATGGTCAAATTAGCATTTGTTGATCTCAGACACAATTGTTTGATATTCAATATTCCAATCAATTCCTTCTTCACTCCAATATCTCAACCAAGAACACAAAATTCCTTTCTCAATCCAAGAACCCTCAAAATCAAGCTCTCTTCTGAAGCTTTCCAGTGTCCCCCAAAATTCCCCTAACCCCCAAAAAAAGGAGGCCAAGGAATTATAAAAAATAAAGAAAAGTTAAATTATTCCAATAAGAATCCCACCACTACCCTGCTTCCAAAAAAACTAGAATGTGAAAACCACAAAAACCAGACACAAGGAAAGGCTTGCAATTCTACTTCTTCATTTTCTTTCCTACCACTATAACTCCAGTCCTCAATTCATTTCTTTTCTTATCGATTGATGGATGGAGGACATGTCTAAATCAGCCAATCGCTCTAATTGAACTCATAACATCCAAAGTCAGTAACTACACCTGAACAACACTAACACACACTGTATCCCATTAACTACCACTAACCAATCATCCAATAAAAACCCTAGATTTTGCTTTCAATAATTCCACACGGGTGATCGAGCAGCCAATAAAATTGGATGGAATTCCAGCCTCGCGGTACGTTACAACGACAAAATACATATAACTAAATCGAAAATTAACAAGAAATACAGATCATTATCGCTACTTTCAGGAGATAATAGGAGGCCTTGTCGGGTACGAAACGATGCCGTATTCATGCTCGAGATCCCTACAATCAAGCATATGGAATGAGAAGAAGCACCTGATAGAGAAACGCAAACGGAAGGAGTGAAAAACGGTGTCGGATCGGGGAGAGAGAATCTGCACGCTGCAACCACACCAATTGCAGAGAAAAAGGAAGAGATGAGGAAGCAGTGAGCAGAAGAAGGAGCAGCAAGAAAGAAAGAAGACGCGGAAGCGTAGATTCGACTTGAAAAGAACCATTTAAAATTAAAATTATACTGAATTTCACTTTTAAGTCCCTAAAATTATGCATTATTCCATTTAAGGATAGTCAGGTTCCAAAAACAAACTCCCGCTAGAAGGAGGGCTTGAACCTCCGACCTTGTGGTTAACAGCCACACGCTCTAACCAACTGAGCTATTCCAGCCGTTTCATTTTACATCTGTAATAATTATTATTAACCAATTTCTTTAAAGCAGCGTGCCCTTTTTCGGCTTCTTCCTCTCCCTCTCGTTTTGATAACCAAAACATGTCAAATGAAGAGAAGAAAAACTGAACCAAGAACATCCGACCGAGATTACAAATTTAACTTTACTTCATGATCATGGCCAAAACTCGGGTAACAACGAAGCCACTTTCCACCTATTTATTAATAAACTTCATTGTTCCTTCCAGTGTGAGCTTACGGTGTCGAGCAATTCACCATACATAAAATGCACTCCCTCCTACTCAGATGAGATGGCTTTAGAGGTGCAAACTTGTACGAAGACATTCGAGAAACCGCGAAAAATGAACTTGAAACACAAAGATGGCATTTTTATGATTGAAAAATAGAAAACCCAGAAAATAAATAAAAGACTGCAGAGCAAATATTTGCTCCCATAATCTAAGGTACGAGAATTGTGGATCTACATCACATGTTCGAGTTTAACCAAGAACGAAAACAGACGTGTGACAGAATCTTCAATAGAAATGTAGCTCCTTGTAACAAAGAAGGACCAGACATCCAATAAAATGTCATAATGCATCATGCCTCTTAAACTCATAACATGCAAAATGTCAACGGAAGGAGGAGTTAACATCCACCATGCAGACTACAAATGAGTTAATTTTCTTACACAGGGAAAACACAGATAGCTTCAACATCTAATGATTTGCTCCCACTATGCGAAATAAACAAAAATGAAAAAAAGTCTTCTTCTTAACCTTGTTTTTGGAGGCACAGCTTCTTGTCAACAGAGGGAATGGATTTGACTAGAGTTGAAAGATCATTGTTTAGATATTGTTTTGTTAAGACAATGGGAAAAAAAGAAGGATGAGTATAACACAACTAATAATCATAATCACCCGTAATTGTATCTAAATATATACATTCAATGAGTTCTACCTATCAATCGAGCTTTCCACTTCCTTAGAAGTTCCTCAAACACAGATACCTTTCTTTCTCGTCTAAGACTCTCTTTCAACTTCGCCAGCGTGGAAGAGTTCAATTTGATGCTCTTCTCAATCATGCCTTCAGCATACTTCACTGCTTCTGGAATCATAAAAAGATTGCGAAGACCAACGACCAGAAAATTCCCAGTCTCCTCTAGGTTTGACTCGTGATGCTCTAGTATGCATTTCCAAACCTTTGTAGCCATATAAGGCTCTTTTGAATCAATAAAGAACCTAACTGCCATACTGCAATTAGCTTGGTTAGGAACAAACTCATTTTTAATCATCTCATTGAACAACGCAGATGCCTATTTTGACTTCCTACCCTTGATCAAGAACTGGAACAACACATTAGATGTTTGCACATCAGGGAAGACTCCATTATACACCATTCCATCCAAAATCCTTTTTGCAACATCAATATTATTGTTATAACAATGTAAAGAAATCATCACATTATGCAGTCCTGTATCAGGCACTAATCCAATTCTGTCCACCATGATCTCCCAAATCACCTCAGCTGATGGAACATCATTACGCTGCAAGCACTTGTCAAAAGCCAGTCTAAAGAACTTCATGCCAAGATAACACCTCTTCCCCATCATTGAATCCAAAAACTTGATTGCCTCGTACAATCCATCGCAGCCCAAAAGCAAAGTACTCAAAAACGTGTCTTAAGCAGGCACATTGTGCAGATCCTATCCAATGTCAGCAACCATCTCAGCAAAAGTTTCTCTAGCACGAAGCACATCCATTTCCTTCTCCCATCCCTCCAACAATATCGCGTACGAGTCAGAATCAGGCTTGATCCTATCCCTGGCCACCCGCAAAACATCAAGAGCATCAACACTCTGCCCGTCTCTACAAATAGCACTCAACAAGGAATTCAATGCCACGACATCTCGCGGGCACCCATATATATCCATAGCCTCAAACGTTAAAATTGCTTCGTTCAACGCACCGGCTATGACATAACTACTAAAAAAGGAAGCGAAAGTGGCCAAAGAAACCAACACATTATGTCTCATTGACTTGATAGCATCCCACATGGCATCAAACAGAGAATTCTTACCCAAGAGATCAACGACAAGATTCCAAGAATAAGGGCTGTGGTTATCGGCGAGCTGCGGCCGGCCCACCAGAAGAACTTGACTGCGGAGTCGGGGGAGGAATAGGAGAGCTTGAGGACGTGCTCGACATGCCGGCGTCGTCTAGGAAGGACTCGAAGGAGGAAGAAGGCGTGGCGGCAACAATTTCGCAGAGGAGCCTGATTTTTGTGGGTAGGTTCGGGGTGTCTAGACAGCAAGGGAAGATTGGAAGTTTAGGTTTGGGAGTTGTAGAGGAATGGGGATGAAATGTTGGGGCCAGGTTGGGGGACATGGAGGAGGAGGACTGAGATCGGTGGCGTTTCTTGCTGGGGTCTTGGCGGTGGCTAAGGTCGTGGTGGCGTCGTCTCCTGCCGGAGTCACAGCCGCCAGTGGCCATGAGCTCAGGCTTTAGCTGCGGCAGTTTTTCATCTTTTTCTACTCGTCGTTTATTATATGCTTTCCAATGACGTATCAGCAACACAATTGTTTGTTTGTAACTTTCGATTGTCACTGCACTCTATTTTTCTGTTTTTGTGCTCTCCAGATTTTTATTTAATAAATTTGGACACACTTGGACTGGACTGTATTCCTGTTGATGATAAAAAGAGAGTTGATAAAAGAGATAAGATTCCAACTACCACCGTAACTTCTACGGAACCGCGACCCATCCTAGGAAAGGAACAAAGAACCTGGACTATGGTTGTCTTGGCTGTCTCTCCATTTTTCTTTGTAGTGACTCCTCCATTGCTGATTAACCCACCCTTCCCAGGGAACAAAATATTGACTATTCCAGTCCTGCATTTCATAGCGTTTTCTTGGGGAAAACGTCAGGTTTCTGGCTTGTTGGCCAATCCCTCTTGCTTGTGAGTGAGTCAGGTTCCATCTCTTTTATGTTGTTCTCTTCACATCTGTTGTGAACGCATCCCTACAAGATTTGCGCTTTAGGGTCAATCGAACCCTGACTATGCAGTTGCTGACATTTTGAACTCGTTACCACCAGAAAATTTTAACTAGTTCGCCGGTCAATTTGGTGGCGTTTTATAAGACAAAATAACAAGTAAGATCTATTAAGTCAATTGATGTTATTTTTTACTCAAAATTTTAATGCTTGACTTGTATGTCTTTGATCTCATATACATGAGTTTGCTGCTTTTCTTTTTTTTTTTTTTTTTTGTTTTTAATGTAGAAGAAACTTTCATCTGTAACTCAACAGTTACCCAACATTAAATAAAACATGGGTTTAAGAGATGTGATGATATGTAGGCGATGGTGTTTAGTTTAGTTCATTTAGTTGGAACTTGGAACTGGAGATTTGAGTAGGGCCTATTGGTTCGCTTGTAGCACTGACCTTCTAATTGAACCAGGGAAGAAGTTGAAAAAAAAAAAACAAGAAGAAGAAGAAAGAAGAAGCCCCAGCTATACTAATTGAATTATTTTGTTCAACTATATGCTAAAAAAACACGGTGTGCATGTATCTATTATACTTAAGATACTATATAAAAGAATTATTTTACTTTTAAATTTTAAATTATTGGGTAAAATTCAAAAAATAAATTATATATTACACTTTAGCAATGAAAAAAGGCCTACGTTTCTTTATGAAATTGAGACCTGAAATTGAAATGGCATGGGAATCTGGCAGACGTGAAGATGGCGAAAGATCCGGCGATTCTCTTGCCGCTTTGCTCTAATTGCACTTGCTCTCTTTGTTCTTCCATTGTATTCACCTCTGCCAGCTAACAATCCCAATGCAAATGGATAAAATAATTCATTTTTCTTGCAAATTTCTCACTTAAATAACTTATTTTTTTTTTATTATTATTATTTAAAAAAAAAAAGGTCATCGCTACAAATAGGCTTTGAAGCCGGACAAATGCCTGCCTGCCTGCCTGCCTGAACTAAGACCAAAGTAACTTCAACTCCACTTCATTCTCTGTCCCAAATGGCACTTGGCAAGGACCATATGGGCTATGTTCAAGTTTGTGCAGATAATGGAAATCTGATGGGAGATTTTCCCTCTCTAGGGACTAATGGATTTGGTGACAGCAGCTCTGAGAAGACTAGTGGAGTGCTACTCACCAGGAATTTAGCCACGAGCCAGTCTTCTTCCTCTCTGGGTAATCCAAGCAGTGCCAATTCTAATGAATTTGTGTTTCAGGCCACGAGCAACAGAGCTGAGGAAGCTCAGCCTTTGATCAACTTTAATCGCGGGTGCAATAGTCTCGTTCAGGCTAATGGTTCCTTGCCAAGCTCTCAGCCAAAAAACAGGGCTCCTCAAAGCATCCATAAGGACTGCTACTCCACCTGGGAGTACGAATTCAGTTACAATAACCAAATGAATCCAAAATGCAGCACAGATCCTCGCTTATTAGAGAATTTGAATTACTTGCGGACTGCTTGCAACGCCAACTCCATGAGCGACCCTGAAAGAGAAATCCCTGGCGATTGGCTGTACCATGAAGGAACCGCGCTTCCTGATAACATTCAGAAGCCTGAAAGGCATGACACAAGCTTCCATAAGCGCCCCAGTACGGTATATTTCTTTCTCAATTACACTCACTATAATGACAACAAGATTAAAATCATGATAATTGTTGGTATAACTAAAACATTGATGAAGACTCTGGTCATAGGGAGAAAGTATGCAGGCCCCTCAAAAGAAGCAATGCAACAGTAATGCAAGTGCAACCAGAAAGTCTAAGCCAAAGCTGTCAGCTACACCGAAGGAACCTCAGAGCGCTGCAGCCAAGGTTTATCTCAATATTCAGTTAATCTGATTAGATATTACTAATTCCTTTTCAAATAAAGCAACGTGCCAAGATGTGTAATAGTGTTGTAATAGGGACTTAGTCCTGAAATAATGATTTGTCTTCTTAGATTCGACGAGAGCGGATTAGTGAGAAGCTGAAGATATTGCAGGAGCTGGTGCCAAATGGCTCCAAGGTTGACTTGGTCACCATGTTGGAGAAAGCCATTAGTTATGTCAAGTTTCTGCAGCTGCAAGTGAAAGTAATTGCTTCAACCCACTTTAGTTTTTAACAGTTCGACCTTTTCTTTCCTGAACCTTACAATTAAGTCAAACGCATGGCGCACCTTTTGTTATTAAAACATTTCTCTTGCAGGTGTTGGCAACAGATGAATTCTGGCCGGCTCAAGGTGGGACGGCCCCTGATATTTCCGAGGTAAAGGAAGCCATTGATGCTATCCTCTCTTCTCAGAGGGACAGAAATTCAAGCTCAAGCTCAAAGTGATTGGTGTTTAGCGGCTCCCAATAACAAGAAGCAGAAGTAAAAGATAATATTAGGTCCTTAAAAGACAATTTCTCTGGCAATGAAAAGTTCTGCTTTGGAATCTAGCAATATTGGGGTTGAGAAACAGAATCCGAGCACACAATAATTGGGAGTATCTGTTCTGTTTTGACATGCCATGAAAACTGAGATGGCAACCCACCAGTGCCAGTTTTTTTCACAACAATCCATCCATCCATCTTGTTTTTTCTAGACAGGTTGCCAGGATCAATTCAGTTTTAGGTTGAATCTCTAGTCACTAGAATTAAGAGTGTCCTCAGATCACATGAACCTTGTGAATCTACATTTATCTCTGTGTATATCCATCATTCTTGCTGCCATTTTCTAATTATTTAACATAATTCAATGGCACATCCCATAAAATTTTGAACTATCAACTCTAGAAAATTAGCCTGATTATCTTACACAGACATCTCAATCCCTGATAGCCTGGACATTTACCTTGGGAATTTTAGTTAGGCTCAAAAGGTTTCGCACACATGGAATCATTACATAGTTGAAAATAAATAATTTCGTACAAGTAAGAAATATATGATGTATTAAATAATATATATATATATATTATTTTTTATTTGCGTAGAATTATGTTCCATGAATTTATATATTTTTCATGTTTTTTCTTTGATTTTACGACAAGCACCCAAATCAACAAGCACAATAAATGGACACGCCGATGGATGTGCAAATGATCAAAATATTAAACATAATTAAATTGATCGGTTGATTTAATGTACCAACCACATATCGATTTTTTATCGCGATATATCCTTCACAGTGTCTATTCTTCTTGTCCACTTGTAAATCAACAATGACAACACATATTTAAGGCTCACTCTATCAAAACTAATTAGTTTTACGTAGATGAAATTTTTTTAAAATTTTATTATTTATAATAATATTATAAATAATTTTAAAAATACATCAACTTATCTGAGAACTTAATTTTAACAATATAATTTACAATCAAATATATTTTATTTTATTTTATAAAAAATTTATTTAAATTTTATTGTTAAATAATACAAATAAATTTTACATTTAAAAAATTGACATTTGATATACTTTTCGCCATGGAGCTATGAAAGATTAAGTCATTAATACCGAAACTAATTACTTTGTTTATGCCTCGTAAGAGTGGCAACAAGGCAGATCTGTCCGTATCTTATAATCAGTTTCCACTTTGTTCCTGTTTTTCAGAAAAAAAAAAAAAAACAAAAAAGAGTTTAGAATCTCATCTCTTCATGAAAGGTAGGTGGAGACCAAGGCTGAAAATAACATAAATTATTATTATTATTATTTTTAGACGAGCTGTTTTCTACAGTGAATATAAAAAGTAAGGTGGGAAGTTGGAGTAAATGTATGATTAAGGTTCTAATTAGTATATTAATTTACTTAATTTTTTCTTTATAAATAAACGTTAAATTATTGTTATTAAATGATGAAAATATAATTTAATAATTAGAAGTCATTGTCAGAGCTATAATAAAAATATAAAAACTAAATTATCTTTATTTTTAATTAAAAATTTCAGTTCTCTGTCAATTTGATTTGACCCAACCCTCTTCAACGCGAAACAGGACAAGACACGACAGATTATTGCAAGATCTGGGGGGGGGGGGACCAGTGCCGTCCATGACGCCGTAACTATTAATTTATTAATACTTGTTGAATTCTCAAAGCCCACCTCACCCACTTGAGTTGGATGAAAGAGAGCTACAGCTGTCAGATAATTTTGGCAGATTGCAAGCATTCATTCCATAGTGAGGCTCCACTTGGTTGATTAATGGCATAAAGAAAGACTAGATGATCACACTGTAATACCCCCCCCCCACAAAAAAAAAAAAACCCTTCTTTTTTTTTTTTCTTTTGTTTGACGAAAATAAGATTCTCTATAGAACCATATGCTCGAGCAAGACAAAAGCCTTACCAGGCTTTAATTCATATACATGTTATGGACGAATTGTTAGAAATTAGTACGTTGGTTAATCATTCGTATATCAAGCTGGCTCATCTTTTACATTTTATTACGTTAACTTCTATTTAATAGAAAAAAATGTATATGTATCGCTCATAATTAAGTTGAAGCTTTGAGAAGATTATTTATAGATTTGCATTAGAACTATTGAGGTTGAGAAATTACGCTAACAAGCTTGTATTGGAATGAATGAATATATATATATATATATATGTGTGTGTGTGTGTGTGGGGGGGGGGGTTCTGTTTGTATTAGTCAAAGTACATTGTCATAAGTTGCGAGGATCTCACGGTCAACTATCTTTATTATTGAAAAATACTAATTAGGATAATAATTTGGAATTAGGACAATCTGTTAAGCATCTAATCTGCACATGTTTGTGCGATAGGAAGCCATTTGTCAACGGATCACGTGGCATGAGAGGATCTTGACAAAATAATTAATCAAACGAAATTGACCTAGTAGCTTATAAAACATTTATGGTTTTTTTTTTTTACAAATATATATATATATATATATATTCATACAATTATACCTACTGAGTCTTTCATTAATATTCTTTTTTCGAACATATTTTTATATAAAAATTTATTATATAAATATTATTAAATTTAAATAATCTATCTTACATATTTGATTTGGTTATTAATGTATTTGAAATTTCATACTATAATTAAAAAATAAAAATTATATATACGTACATGGATACTGACTCATTCTATTGTACATATGTTTTTTTATTTGGCTTGTCATGCTGTCATATTCTTCTTGTAACGTGGGAAACAGACTGGTCTCCGTAGGAAAATAGAATTAGCACTCATTTAACAAATATGGAATTTCTTTTATACATATAAAAGACTACAACATATATCCTTGTTGTTAGTTGATAAATTATACATCAAAAATAATTTCTTTAAATAAATATAATATTTTCTTAGAATCACTAATAAAAATATTAAAAACGTTGCATTTATACAATAAAAATGTTACGTGTATGAAAAATAAAAATTAATGTGACATTTAAGTTTAGCCACATAGACATTTGGGCCAATTAGATTTTATGATCCCTGCCCAAATATAATTTAAATAATACTATAATAATAATAATAATCTTCTAAATCTATAGTTAAAAACAAAATAAAATATACTCTATTAACAAAAATTCATGTTTTTTGTTAATGGTTCAGACGACATACTAGATCTGTGAAAAAAAAAAAATTATTAAGACATAATTTGTCAATTTTTAAGGGTGAGAATAAAATTGTGAAAATGTAAAAATATAAAATAAATTTGTATATTTATCCTTTAATTAATGATTCAGTTTTTTTTTTTTTTTCATGCTTAATCACTTTGATCCTTAATGCCTGGTTTCAGATTCACAATACATAAGAAAAAATGGGTTTCAAGAGAAATAATAAATTTTTTTCTTCTGGAATTAAATGTTTTTTTGATTGAGTCTCTAATCTCTTTGTCGATTTCTATTTCCGTCCTACCACCTAATAAATTAAGTTCCTATCTCTGTGCAAATTTACACACAGTTCTCATGTGAGAACCTTCTAGAAAAGTTGGCACGTCCGTTTTACTTGACTTACTTTCTGCAAATGTTGCCACGTTCTTTTTTGCCACGGCTCTCCAGATAAGGTACGACTCCCTGGCTCTTCTGCTGCTTTTTTTTTTTTAAAAAAAAAAATTTTATTTTTGGGGTACCATCTCTCTTACTTTTGAGGTGTACAATAGTTCGGCTCAGAAAACCTACCATGTTGTATGGTTTAAGATCAATCAACTTTTTAATAGATAAAAAGAAAATGAAATCAATCGACTTTTGTTTCGGAGAAAAAGACAATATTCAATCATATTTTATGTTGTTGTTTTTTTTTTTTTTTCATTTTCTTTTACCTTTTTTGTTAGCGTTGGGCAGGTGCTTGCACGGAGGGGCAGGATGCTTGGGCAGAGCGTGACATAATGCCTCTGAGATTGCTTGAGAAATCCGCGAAAAAAGGTTGCCAAATCACCGTTGGAATCATAATTGCAAAGCAGAACTGGGGATATACTTATCAGCACCACACGTGAAAAAGGCTACACTGTGTGTATTTGATTGGGGGGATAATTGAGCAAAAAAAAAAAAGGATAAATGTTTATAACAAGGGCGTTCAACACTGTGTGTTGCTCCAATCATTCATGTACGTCACAGCCAGACAAATGGCAAAGATCATATAATTTTGTATCTTAAAAGGCCCACAACGGGCCCATGCGAGGGCTTCGTAACTTTGCGACCAAAGATTTTTTTTATTTTTTATTTTTATAAAAAATATCTATTTTTAAAAATTTAAATTAATTATTTAATCACATGATATTATTATATATATTGACGGGTATAATAACGATAGACTCCTCGACATTACGCTTCGCTCTGTGCTGCCTTTTCTTTTTATTTTTTCGGTCATTTAATTATGGACACGTGCACGGAGAACCAGAGCTCGTCCTCGGAGGCGGAGACGCCGCGGGCAGTGGGAAGAGGACCATCCTCCGCCGTCCGTGGAGCGCTCCGCCTGATCCAATCGGACGACCTCGATTCGAAGCTGGATGCTGCCCAGGAAATCCGGCGCCTCACCAAAAATTCGCAGAGGTGTCGGCGGCAGCTGGCGGAAGCCGTTCAGCCGCTGGTCGCCATGCTCCGGGTCCGTGGACCGTCCGAGTCCCACGAGTCGGCTCTGCTCGCTCTTCTCAATCTCGCTGTCCAAGATGAGAAGTATGCAACTCTCGTCTCTTTTAGATGATTCGGTTTCATGGATTTTTTTTTTTTTTTTTGGTATTTGTCTTGTTGGTCATTGTTGTAGTTTTGATCTCTTTTCTTTTTAAACCAAAAAATTGCAATTAATGTTAATCAAATTCATAAATAATAAAACGGAAATGATTATTCATTTAGTTGTGCAACCATTTATTTGTCTTAACTTGATTGGCAAGTTGTTTTTTTTTTTTTTTTCTTTTTAAGAAATTTGGTTTTTTGTGTGCTTATTTTATCCATACCTAAAGAAAAATTGAATTTCTTTTCATTCTCCCGGGCTTTCTACTTCTGTATATAGAAAAGTGTCGTTCTGTGGTTGAGAAAATTGGTAAGTTGAAGGTGCTTTGCCATTTAGTAACAAATTTGTATTGGTTCTTTTTACATAAGAAATTTGTACGGTCCAAGTAGAAGGGGTTCCTACTTGGTACTGGGTTATGTGAAAAGCTTGACTCTGGTTGTAGGAATTAGGACTTGTCGCCTCTGCTGAAAATTGGTAATTGAAGCTTTTATTGGACTGGGTTGTTTGCGTTTTGGGAATTTTGAAGATGATTCCTTGCTTGAAGTTGGAACCCTTTTTATGAAATGTGTCGGTGGATTTCTGAGTCATGAATTTAGTTCCCTTTACAAAGAAAGAACTAGATGCTTTAATTGTTGAAGCCGATCTGATTGGAGAAGGTAGCTTTTATTTGGTTGACATGTTTTCATCTTTCCTTTTTTGCTTCTTTTTCACCTTTTCTATTGTCTTCCCTTTGAAGTTTGGTAAGGGTGAGAGGGATATAGAATCAAGTTCTATTTCTTATTTTAATGGACCCTTTTTGGTGGGTATTACTCTTTGATCTTTATTAGTAGGAAGTACTAACATATAAGCTTTAACTTTCCATGTAGTGTATTCATTGCAAACTTTGTTGCAAACATCAGCTCAGTTTTAATGCAAGTGATGAGTAATGATTAAATCAGGTGAAATAAATAAATAAATCAATTGCTGATTCTTTTAACTTAATAAAAGCAGAGATTTTTTATTTTTTATTTTTGTGATCCTGTGGTGGCATGCAGGGTGTGGAGGGGGTGAAGAAAGTAGGAGACTTGTACCTTCTTAGTAGTTAATTCTTGCTGATTATTCATTTAGGCAAGTCTGGATCCTGCAATATTTTGGAGGATTTGGTATGAGCATGATGTTGCGTTCTACTTCCCATTGTTTGTTTTGCACGAGTTGATGCAGGCATACCATTTGGAAAATGCTATCTATTTAACTAGATGAAAGAAATAATCAAACTACGCAGGGGTGTTTTAGCAGCGAAATGATGGAGGAAATATTTTTATACAAAATGACTTGGAAGTGGTAATATTTGGGTTTGATGCATGTGTACGATGGATTTTGATCTTGGCTTAAGCATGTAAATGTATTAATTCTAGGCAAAGCATGTGCTGAAATGGACTTTAGAAGCCTTGGGTGATGATATGAAGCTATTAATGGTGGCAAGGTATTGATGGTGTCTGATCCAAATATGTTGGGAGCAGATATTCGCCTAGATTTCACAAATTTGCAACTCTCTTGACTTGCATCTGATCTCTCTCCATATTAGATGTTTCTTTAATTTGCCTGTTTGTATCAGCTAGGGTGTATATCGGAAAATATAGGCTTGTAATTTGAGAATTAAGTTTTTAAAGCTGCTGTCGAGTACACTTGTTACTCAGTTTGTCTTTGACTTTCTGTCTTTTTTCAAAGTCTTATAATCCTCTCTTATTTTGCAGGAATAAAATAAGCATTGTAGAATCTGGAGCCTTAAAACCAATCATTAACTTCCTTCAGTCACATGATTTAAATTTACAGGGTTATGCAACAGCAGCTTTGCTTACTCTATCTGCTTCTGCCATCAACAAGCCAGTCATAACTGCATCTGGTGCCATACCTTTCCTGACAGAAATCCTTAGACATGGAAGTCCACAGGCAAAAGTAGATGCCATGATGGCTCTTTCTAATCTTTCAACACATGCTAATAATCTCACTATCATTCAGGAAATGAATCCAATCCCTTCTATAGTTAGTTTACTGAAGATGTGTAAAAAATCTTCGAAAACTGCTGAAAAATGTTGTTCACTCATAGAATCTTTAGCGGTTTTTGAGGAAGTTAGAACTGCATTGACAGCTGAAGAAGGTGGAGTTCTAGCTGTTGTTGAAATACTTGAAAATGGGTCTCCCCAGGGCCGAGAGCATGCAGTTGGGGTCTTGCTGACCATGTGTCAGAGTGATCGATCTAAATATAGGGAACCAATTCTCAGAGAAGGTGTAATTCCCGGACTTCTTGAGCTCACAGTCCAAGGAACAGCCAAGTCTCAGTCAAAGGCACAGATGCTATTGCGGCTGCTGAGGGACAATCCATATCCAAGGTCTGAGCTTCAACCAGACATGTTAGACAACATTGTGTGCAATATCATTTCCCAGATAGACGGAGATGATCAATCCAGTAAAGCCAGAAAGATGCTGGCCGAGATGGTGCAGGTTAGCATGGAACAAAGCTTAAGGCATCTGCGGCGAAGGGCTCTTGTATGCACACCCAGCGATCTGCCCATCAATAGCTGTACTTCAGAAGTATCTTTGAAATGATGGTTTTGGCAATCATTTGTCTGTCTCTTATCTTTTTTTCTCATGCGGGGTTTGTGAGATGAAATTCTCCTTTGTAGAAGGGAAAAACAGATATAGTGGTATAAGGAAGAATGCCAGTCCAGGCTACTGTTTTAGTGTCGAGTGACTGGTAAAGTGTCAATAATTTGGCAGTTGTATGGGTTTGGAATGACAGTTTCATTAGCTTCAAAATCAAAAAGGAAAGGTTGGGTGGAGGGGGTTGTAAAGGATCTGTTGTACCAAATCTATCTATGCCATTGGTAAAACATTTCTCCCTCGCACTTTGTTTTGTTTCCCATATGATTCTTTCTTGAGTAGTTCATTTTCCTGAGAACTTCTACCGGCTCAAGACAGCTTTTAGTGCGTCTCTCGTGAAAATGGCCGTATGTGTCTCCCAAAGCTTATTTTGGAACTATGCCAGTTGGATCCAAGGGAGAATCATTAAAACCTTCTTGATTGCTCTGTGTTTTTTCCAAGCGTTTTAACTGGTAAATAAGGCAAGTGTCATTCTAACAGGTGCCTGACCACTTTTCGATTTGTCAGATTTCGTATGCCTGACCATAATTGAAATGACTGTTGACGTAGGACTAGCTAGTATCGAGGACAAAGATCGAAATAAATTGCTAAGAACGCACGTTTAATAGCAACAGTTAAGAACGAGTGACAATGCGAGAGCCATTGTTTTTGGATGTTAGTTAACGTGATCCTAAAAGTAGCGTTGAAGATTCACATTAACCACCGAGAACAAGTTGCACGAGTCATGACATTACCTGGATAAAACAAGAAATGCAAAAACGAAAAGGGATAGATTTATCTGAGTAGAATTTTAAAAGGCATACGAAATTTCAAGTTTTTGGGTCTCTTAAAAAATAAGCAATTGCTATAAGCAACCCATAATTTGTAGTTAGTGGGTTCCTGTATCCAATGCTCTGCTTTTTTGTTATGTTTTGTGATGCGTTGAATGAAGGTTAATAGTTAATTTTTAAATTTTTTTTTATAATATTTTAACAAAATTAAAATTTTAATAGATATATAATTTGTACAACACCAAAGCCTTACGCCGGTATGTAAACTCGCGTGGAAACCGAAAACAATGCGAAAAGACAGACATAAAGGAGGACAAACTACAGGGGCGCCCACACACCCACACAGAGACACACACGCTAATTGTCTGCTCAAACTAAGAATTGCTCACGTGTGCAGACTCCACTGGCGGCTCTCACTTCCCAAAAAGTCTTCAAACGGCGCATCCGACGTCCTCTGTCGTTCCTTTTCTTTTCCTTTTCTTTTTTCACTTCAAACCTTTCTCTCTCTTTATCTACTATCTTCTCTCTTTCTATTTACTTTGAAGTGCAAACCAGCCCAAACCCTAACAAGAAAATCCCCGAATTTCTAGAGAGAGAGAAAGAGAAAGAGAGAGACGCAAAGAGAAAAAAAGAGAGTTGAAAATGGGGGACCCATTGGAGAGATTGGGATCGGAGTCGGCAATCTCCGGCCTGGAATCGAGC
This sequence comes from Kandelia obovata, assembly GCA_021464305.1. Lineage (NCBI taxonomy): Eukaryota > Viridiplantae > Streptophyta > Magnoliopsida > Malpighiales > Rhizophoraceae > Kandelia > Kandelia obovata. Next base: position 3,764,776 of record CM038475.1, on the reverse strand, counting down.
TTGAAGGAGGATCTTAGCATGGAGATCGACCCTCCCTTCGGGGAGAACGTCGCCACCGCCGAGGACTGGCGCAAGGCTCTCAACAAGGTCGTCCCCGCTGTCGTTGTTCTCCGCACCACCGCTTGCCGCGCCTTCGACACCGAGTCCGCCGGTGCCAGCTACGCCACCGGCTTCGTCGTCGACAAGCGTCGCGGCATTATCCTCACCAATCGCCATGTCGTCAAGCCCGGTAGTTACCCTTCCCAGGTTCTTGAACATTATATTCTCTTTTCTTTTTTCTTTTTCTAATTTAGAACAATTCTCAGAACGTTAAGTACACTTACTTATATTTGTGTGTGTGTGTGTACATGTATATATATCTGGTTTTCTGAATTGCACATAGAAAAGTTGCTGGATAAGTAGTTTGATTTTCCTTCCTTGTGCTGCGCAGGACCCGTAGTTGCAGAGGCGATGTTTCTAAACCGAGAAGAAATTCCTGTGCATCCTATATATAGAGATCCTGTAAGGGGATGTTTCTATTTTCTTTTGCTTCATTCGATTTCTGTTATTTTCTCTTCTTTCAGTTCCTTTTTTCCTTTGGGGTCAGTTAGTTTTGACACTGCACATGGTCCTTTCTTTATTGGAAATGAGTGGTCCCGGAAAATATTAGAATCATAAATTGGTGGAGATGATGTCCAGTTGTTTTCTACATGTGTGTTCAATGGTCTGTTCAAGTTTGCTGCATCTGTGCAGAGGTTTTTCAGGGAGAAGGTTCCAAAAAATGTGGTAAATGCATGAAATAATATTAAAGAGGATCCAAATGTTCCAAGAAAAAAAAAAGGCTTGAGAAGTTTAATCTCCATGTAAGAGATAACGTTTAGAAGGCCTTACTTCATCAAAGGCCCTTTTATAATGGGTCGACTGATATGTCACAATTCCACATTGGATTGGTGATAAGATTTATGGGCTTATAATTGAACTTAAGTGCTGCTTATGGGGAAAAATGTGGAGCATCATGCACCAAATGCTGACAATGCCTTACCTTTGTTGGCCTGGAATTGCTACTCCAAGAATCTCTACAAGACTGAATATTTAGTCATAACTGTGTACTATTTTTTTCTCCTAGGTTCATGATTTTGGCTTCTTCCGTTATGATCCTGCTGCCATTCAATTTCTGAACTATGAAGAGATTCCTCTTGCTCCTGAAGCTGCTTGTGTTGGACTTGAAATAAGGGTTGTTGGTAATGATAGCGGTGAGAAGGTATTTGTGATTATATGAATTCTCTTTGAGGTGTTGATTTGTTGCATATGGTGGGATATGTTTTTGTCTACACATTTCAATTGTCAAATGGACAATATCAATGATTTGGAAAATTTTCAGTTTAGATATTATTTTTATTGGGGATCGAGTTTGAGTTTTTTTTTGATGAATCTGACTGCTGAGGTCAAATATTGATATCCCAAGTCTTATGCTTGACTCTTATTATTATTATTTTTCTGTTATAACTCAAAGTCAGGTGTTTGCTTATGAGTTATGAGTGATGCAATCATTTTTTAGGTGCCTTTATTGCAAAAAATTTCAAATCTGTTCTTGTGGATACTTGAATGAAGCTCAAAGAAGCTTTCTTTGACACAATATAACTCTATGATTGTTTACAAATCTGTTCATAGTTTGATATATATTGGTGCCAAAATTTGGAGAAATTATCAAGGAGCTAACTTCAATTATTAATGAAGATAAAATGGTTGATCACATCCAAAGTCGCCTTCATTGTCTGCTACTTTCATTGATTTCCTATTCTTCCATCATGTCATTGTTTTATGTGAATGCTGCCAAACCTTGTCAATTAGCAGTAATGAAAGATGTCCCAGGAGAGCCTTGTAATTTGTGCCTATTAGGGCAAATGATGCGCTTGGAAAGAAAAATTTTTGTGGTCTGAATGACTTTTAGAGTCACACCTTGTTTCTCAAAATATAATTTTAAGTAGAAGTTGCCATTTAATAATGATATTTGGGTGGTTCTGCCTTGAGAGATGGGAAAAAAAAATCCTTGTATGTTTATTTTGATGACACAATCATCTTTTTAAACTTGTTGTCTTATTTTTGTTAGTGGGGTGGCTTGTTTGCATTTTCAGAAGTTGCTTCAGGGCTGTGTTTTCTTTTTGATTTGAATATGATGGCAGGTTTCTATTTTGGCTGGTACTCTTGCTCGACTGGACAGAGATGCACCTCATTATAAAAAGTATGGCTAGATTTTTCTTTTAAATGCCTTGGTCTGAATTCATGTTTGAGCTACAGAAATTGAATGATTTCTTCATGATTATTAGGCCAATCAATGGTTATTAGGGACATGGCATTGTGTTACCCACTTTAAAGTTTGAATTTTCTTGTTTAATGTTGCTGATCACTGGTCAAAATCAATTTTTTTGACATAGACATGAAATACTGTTTGCAAATTTGTGGTTGATAGAATAATAATGTGTCTAGGGTTAGTTAGCCAGCAACTGGTTAGTGGTCGTTGGGTTACCAGTGGCCTATGTGTGCTATGTGTAGGATGGCTGGCCAGTGGTGGTGATACGTGAGGCAGGTAGGCTGCTGGATGTTGACTATCAATGGATTGTGTGGTGAGAAATCGGTATTGTTATTATAATTGTGTTGTAGATAGCCAAAGAGGTAAATATCAAGTGTTAGTGGCAATGTTGCTGATAATCGACAGCAGGCTGGTGGCTGTTGAGTGGCTGACGACCCACCCATTGACAATGTATTTGGTGAAGGTCAAGGTGACCGACAATGTTTAGGTGGGTTAGCAGATGGTGATTGGGTGGTGTGTTTTTCCTCCTGTGTGTTGACAAAACTAAAAAATCTGGTGATATTCTTTTTTATATAGTAGAAACCATTTTTCTTCAGCGTGGATTAGTTAGTTTTTTTTTTTGGACTATCAAGGTCCTTTCCTTTTGATTAAAAATTTCTAAGTGATTGAAATGTCAGGAAAATGAGGAAATCCCATTGCTTAGCTTATTCTTTTTCTTCTTCTTTTTTTTTTTAAACAAACGTGCTTGTGTTCCAAACATTACTATTTTTGTTAGCATATGTTGTACTCACTTATTTTGAGAGAGGTATAGTGTTTTGACAACAAAGTATTGGGTGACATGGTAGTGCCTTTATACTCTTGGTTACAGGTAAGCAGATGACTGCTAAGATTTGTTTGCTTTATTAATATATTTAGTTATATTACTTAAACATGGTAAGGATCATGCTAGGTATTTGGCAAAGGATGGACATATGCCAAGCACCTATATTGGCATCATATATCACTATATTATCATGATTTGACACTTTTCTTTTAATTGGGTTGATTTCATGGTATTTCACAATCTTTAGTATTCATCAAACCTGATATGGTGAAACTTGTAGCCTAATAATTAATCAGAAACAATTCCTTTACTTTTTTTTATGAGCAGAACCTTGTTGATCTTATTAGAATTCTGTAACCATTTTGTCCTCTTTGTTGCAGGGATGGTTATAATGACTTCAACACATTTTACATGCAAGTAAGCAGCTTACTTATGAATACTACTTACTGCATGTTTTTTTTTTTTTTTTAACTTGCTAGAATCACCTACTAAGTGTCCCTTTTAATTCATTGGTTTGGTGATTCTTTGACAAACTTGTTCAAATTATGTTGTTATGTAATTTCTAACCTATTCCTGTCTTGCACCTTTGTACCAATTATGATTAGGAATTTATTTGACAACCATTTAAGTATTAGGCAAATATAAGGAGAGGGAGCTACTTGGGTAGATAAGAGTCTGCTAAACTAAATAACTGCATCCAAGAACTAGATGACAGACCTCAAACTTAAGAAAATTAGTCAACAAACACAATTCCTGACAATCATTCTTTTAAGGTTGGCAATTTACTGGCTATATAGCATAATGTAATGGCTGATGTAAAATTTAAGGTGTAAACATGGCTTCATGAATTTTGTGTTTTAGAATTGCTGTATCTGTTATTCATAATGGTGAAATAAAGTTTGTTTACTTGGGATGGATTTCTAAAGTGATTTAATAATTCTAGTTACCCTGAGATCAATAATATTTTGCACTCTCTTGCTTTATCTTTTGTTCCATCTCTCCCTGCTTGTACCTATTGATGCATGAATAGTTCCAATAATTATGTAGAATGTCTATTAGTTTAAGTTTCTAGTCTCTAGAGTTCATATTGTTTATTCTTGTAATTAATGCATCAGAATGCTTCTAGGTTTCTTTTAATTCTTTTGATGGTCACCTTTTGTCATTTTACTGTTAGGAAAAAAAAACATATTAATGGTTGTCATCCGTTGCATATAAATCTTTTTTTTGTACCTTCAGAGTTTGTGTTTCTAATGTAATCTTTCCATTAATTTAGGCAGCATCTGGGACGAAGGGTGGTTCAAGTGGTTCCCCAGTAATTGATTTTCGGGGCAGGGCAGTGGCCTTGAATGCTGGGAGCAAGTCTTCAAGTGCCTCAGCCTTTTTCTTACCCTTGGAACGAGTATGTGATGATTTATGATTAGTTTATTTGTCATAATGTCATGCTTTCAGCATTACCCAACAAAAGCCAGCTCATTTAATCAGAATATGACTGTTTTAGGTAATCACATTGGGAGAGTGACCTGATTTAGTTAGTGTCAAACCCTACAACTCAGTATGTATTGAGCCATACCTTATGAGCTCTGATATTAAGCAAGTTTGGAATATTAGCTTATTGGGGGTGAAGTTGACTGGGATCTTAGTTTAAAAAAGCTTTGTGTGTTGGTGTCTATATAAATTTCATATCTTTGTCATGCTTTTTTCTTTATTATTGGTGAAATTGAAGCTTGTTTTGATGAGAAAAGGTGACTGGAAAGAAGCTCTGTTGTCCATAAACTGTGTGGAAGAAAATCTTTTTCTTCTAAATTATCGTTCATAATACAAGATGTCAATATATTATGTGCAAGCAGAGGATCAATTTCTCCTAAATCAAGTCCCATACTCAGTCCTATGATCATCCCTATAATAAATAATTATATTTATCTACCATATATGCACAAGAATATATTAACCTATTATATTTACAATAGAAGACAAAAAAAGCTGAAGAAAAAACATTACTTTCATAGGAATGTATGAAGTGGTCACTCAAGAAAAGGCTTTGCTGGTATTTTGCCTATGTGAAGCTGAGAAAATGCGTGCCTTACCTAATTCTGAGCCTGCAGATGATGCAATATAGCATGTGGCAATATGATACATGACCTCCTTACCTAATTCTGTGAAATTAGAGTGATAACTTAAACATCATACTATAATTTGTACTCCACTGTAGGCCCTACTTGTCTTTTTCAGCAACAGGTTGGAAACCTGGCATTTGCTATATATTATGGTGTATTGTATTGGCCTTTCTGTCCTACTTGCTTCAGCTTTTTGGCTGGTACTATAGCAAAAGCATGGCAATGGAGAGAGGTTCACCGTAGCACCCTTGAAATGTATGAAGAGCACATAAGAAAATTCATTTCTTTATTTTGGATATGGGTGATTTTATAGCAAGTTTGTATTGTTTCATAATTCACAATGATTTGTGATCTAATGGACAAGCAGGTGGTTTGGGATTTATAAATTGAAGTATTGTCAGCGTTTATTGGATGGAATGAACAGCAAATTTTAACTGCTCCTAGGCACTATTCTGTTTGACCCACTCTATGTTTCAAATGTATTATGAAGCTGCATGGCCCATTTTCTCTTCTCTTGGTCAATATTATGAAAAGCTCATTTTCTGGGCCTATAAATAATTACATTTAAGCCTTAGCATTGTTTGTAAAGAAACAGGATAGGACTGTGCAATGAAAAAGTAAGCTACAAATGGATGAGCATTTGAGCCATAGACCTTGTAAAGACAGAATCTGTCTTTCCAGGCATGCCGCTAGTCATGATAGGAGCCACCTGTTACTTTTTTTTATGGTTGTTTAGGTAAGGAAATGTTAACCTATTTACTTTACCTATATAACTATTAGCATTGGATGCACAAAAGAAAATGCATAAAATGCTAAATTGTTCCATTGAAGATAAAGGAGAGAACAGATGTGTGTGATCAAATGTTCATGTTACCAATGATGCTTTTGCTGTTTTGAATTCCACCAGTGGATTTCCACCCAAATTGTATTCAGTGGATGCCTTTTACTCATTATTGCCTTTCTATACTTTTGATTTAAGCTGAGCACTTCAGATGTAGAATCAAAACATTGTTTGATCTGTAGGTCATGAGGGCATTAAGGTTTCTCCAGATGGGAAAAGATTCTTATAGAAATAAATGGGAGACAGTTTCCATACCGCGTGGTACGCTTCAGGTTTGTTGTTTGTGCATCCTTTTAGAGCTGCATTGGCATTCTACTTTCCTTGGTAATATTTTTAACAGTAATGGTACTCATGCTGAACTGAAATTTATGCATTTTGTTGTTTTTTTCTTATACTGGAGCAAATACTTTTGCAGAACAATTCTTTTCCTCATACTTGGTGTATTTGCTTCCTTTTACAAAGTGGTTACCCTTAAATTCACGGTTAGACCATGCTGAAGACAGCTTGCATGTCTTTGCCTCAGGCTTATGTTTATTTGGAACCTGAGCATTTTAGTTCAGTAATTTGTTCTGAAGAAAATAAAGTCTAGATGCCACAGCATAGAACAAAGGGAAAAAAAGATGTATGATGTGAAAATTAGAATCTCCTTTAGAAAGTGGCCCAATGCCATGGAAGAATTTTAGACAGTGGTTTCTATAGAAGTTCTTCATATTCCAAAGATTTGCTAATCTGGACTAGTAAGTTGAACATTTGTTATAAGAACTGGAATGGTGTGTTTTTACTTGGTTACCACTGTAGATTCGCACAAACGTACTGAAGTGAGAAACTGATGGTTTTATATGATTGCAGCTGTGAAGATTGGTGTACAGTACTTGATAATTATTTGCATCCTCTTTTAGATTCATTTGAACATATGAGAGTAAGAAAAGGATAAGTTTATATGTGTAGTGCTCTGAATCATTTGTGCACAATATTTGCGGAATTATTTTGTGGCTAGGCATAATTCCTTTTTATCATAGGTGACATTCATCCACAAAGGTTTTGATGAAACACGTCGACTTGGTCTTCAGGGTGAGACTGAGCAGGTATCTGATTCATAGTTTTCTGTGTTTTTTCATTGAAATTGTCTTTGTGAAAAATATTACTTCATGAATGATTCACTGTCCTTTTGACTGCTTTAGATAGTACGACATGCATCTCCACCAGGGGAAACTGGAATGCTTGTTGTTGACTCTGTGGTGAGGATATGAATTTTTAATTTTCATATCTTTAAAGTACAAGAATTAAAGAAAAATGTAAGCAATAACTTTAAAGTGTTTCAGGTGCCAGGTGGCTCAGCTCACACACACTTGGAGCCAGGTGATGTACTTGTTCGGGTGAATGGAGAAGTGAGTTATGTATTGCATTGTGGAAATGCTGGTGTTTTATTGTATGATCAATTCTTTGAAAGCTTCCGGTTATTTTTGTTGATGTGGAATTTTTTTAGCTGGAATTTCTATCCTGTCAACAAGACCTTGTTGAATGCTATTGATTCTTTGTTCTTCTCTCCGTGTTCCCCTCCGGATTTGGACTGATCAATGTAACATAGAGAGGAATCAAGAAGAGAGGGGGAAGGGTTTTTATTTAAATGAACAGAAGCTGAGGCCAAGAAGGCAGAGAAATTTTGATGGTCAATATCAAAGCTTTACTTATTGAATGCACAAGAGAGCCTAATCTCATGCATTTGCAATGTATCAGAACTGGAATGTTTCTTTACAAATAGGAAATTAGATGCAATATCTTTACATCTTGTGAAGGATTGACTATCTAAGGCACTAGAAATCCCAATTAAAATACTTTAAACTCTTATTTTAACATCCTTTACATGCTGCTTTTTTTGCTTCAACAACTCTTCCATTCAACTTCCTCTCTCTTCCTTTCTATCTTATGTTCCTTGCAATCTTGTTGCAGGTAATTACTCAATTTCTGAAAATGGAGACTTTGCTTGATGACAATGTTGATAAGAAGATTGAGTTGCAGATTGAACGGGGTGGCGCATCATTGACTTTAAACTTGGTGGTAAGGCTAGGCTTCTTCTTTCTTTAGAGAATGTTTGGTTAATACTGGGTTAGCTAATATTTGGCGATGTTTCTTTCTATAGAGGAATACTGTGACATATTCTATTAGTCATAAGCTTGTGTCAAATAAAATGACCTTGGACTCTACTTGTTACTGGTGAGCAACTTGAGGTATTACCATGCTATGTGATCTCTCTGCATTTTGGCAAGATTTTGATGAATAAACTGATCTATGTTTTAGATTTTAACACACACAATCTAGTTTCCCTATCAAAATATTTGGTCAAGTGTACAGTGTTAAATATGGTTACATTGATTAGAAACTAAATCACATATGATTTAATCATTTTTCAATCACAATCCTCTTTGCAGTTGGGATAATTGCAGGGGGGATATAGTGAGAGCTACTTGATGGCCCCAATGGTGTCTGATTGGCTGATCAGATGATGAAATTACTGATGTTGATTATACATGCCTTGACTTTTATTCATGCAAAAAATTTGTAGGATGTTGATTTTGTTTGTGATAGTTTGATATAAAAAAGGTGCATACTCTATATTACAAGGATTGAGGAGTGGGTGATGGTAAAAAGTGTTGGCGAAGAAAATTGTGGTCTTCATTTTTCTATATGAAATTATTATTTTCGCAGCTGGTGTTGGGGTTTTAAATGTTGGCATGTTTAGAGAATATATCAGATGGTCATTTATCAGTTTTTCTGTGTCTGGGATGAAGCTCTAGGAACGAAGATGGTTTTATATTGTCACTAGCCGTAGGCCCTCAAATTTTACTATTGCTTTTTCTTTCTTGAACTTGATAGCATTATTGTTACTCTCTGTTTCACAGATGTTTCCTATTCGTGCTTCAGGTTCAAGATTTACATTCTATATCCCCTGATCACTTCTTAGAAGTTAGTGGAGCAGTGATACATCCTTTGTCATACCAACAGGTGAACTGATCATGTATCTTTTCTTTATATAATGTCAATTTTTTAGTTCAATGGTACTCAGATTTTCCAGGTACTTGCCATCTAACAAGGTGTTGGGCTGGTATATGCTTTGATCTACAGTCCATGCTTAGCATGATCTTGATCAGTCCATGAGCTGCTCTGTTACTTGTGATCAACTTTCTTTTGAACATCTTTTCTGTGCAGTTTGAAATATCTAGATTATTAGTGAAAAGCATAACTTTGACTGATCCTATTATGTTGTTTTGACTTCCATAATTCTGTATAATCCGTATTTCAAATTTCACTTTCATAATTCTTTTTCTGAGTTATTTGGAAAAATATATGTTACATAAGCATATCATTTCTTGTCAAGATCTTAAGGCCTCTATATTTTTAATTGAAACAGGCCAGAAATTTTCGGTTTCATTGTGGGCTGGTTTATGTTGCAGAACCCGGGTATGTTCATTTTAGTCAGAAGGCATAGTGTTAATTGAATTCTTTGTTTCTGTGCTGTAATTTGCTGTTGTTTGCTTTGATTTGTTTTTGGTGGTTTCTTTAGTTTATCTAAGGTCAAACAGTTTTTCATAATGACATCATTTGAAGTAATCTGATGGAAATTATCCTCAAAAGGAAAAACTTGTTATGAGGCTCAATGATAATTGTTGTAGCTTTTGCCACTTGGATGGGGATGAATATTTTGTTGAAATTTTTTTGGCCCTTATATTTTGGGATTGGGAAAGGAATTACTACAGATACTGTCTAATTTGGCTTCAGTCCTAGAACTTATATCTTTCATGATTGGTGTTGTTAAATCTTGTAAAGGCTTTTAATTGAGTACTCTATGAAGGGCTGTTAATATAATAGGTGATGGCATACCTCCTTCATGCAAAATGCATCAACTTCATGGCTGCTTTGTAGACGCTGAATACTTATAAATTATTTTATTGAATTTTGGATTTTTATTTTTAGATTCGAACTTTTTAAGCTTATTTATTCATCTATTAATGGTACATTTGGTTTTATCAATTTGTTAATCTGCTTTGGTCATTTATTTGTAGAACTTTCTTGACTATATTAGGCAGCAATCATACATGTATCTTAATGGTTGTCCTTTCCTTTTACTTTTTCTTTATCTTCATGATTATGCCTTCCGTTGTCTCTTTTTTGGAAAATTTTCCTTGCGCCAGTTTACCAACTCCATTGCTGATATGCTTCACCCCCATGATTTTTTGTCTATGGGATTTCACTACAGATATTGAACTATTTTGTTCTCATGTTTATCCCTATTTGGACATTTCCATTTGTTGGCTGTGTTTGTCATTTTTGCAATGACATACTCATCCTTTTCATGGAACGAAACTGAGAAATGTAATAATTGCAGATATATGCTGTTTAGAGCTGGGGTCCCTCGTCATGCTATTATTAAGAAGTTTGCTGGTGAGGAGATATCACTGCTTGATGAACTGATTTCAGTTTTATCCAAGCTTTCCAGGGGTGCTCGAGTACCATTAGAATATATAAGCTATTTGGATCGTCACCGAAGGAAGGTATGTTGGGGTTAATTACCGAACCATTTTTATGCAAGTGCATATATGTCCCAACGGGCTTGTGGTGAATCTGCTGGTACATGTTGTACCTTGTTAGGCCAATATCTTGTCTGCTTAAACAGCTCATTTGAGCAATAAATGATAGTGCTGAATGAAGGTTGAAAGTGTAGTGTAGGGTTCTGAGGTAATGGGGCTTGGGGGTGGGGTGGGGGAGGTAATGTCATCACAAGGGAATGAAGTAGACAGGGTTTGGCAGGAATGGGGAACCTTAGAGTTCTCATGTATGATGGGTGTGGGAATGTGGTGAGGGGAATATCCCCATGGGAGAGGGTGGGGGAGGTAATGTCATCACAAGGGAATGAAGTAGACTGGGTTTGGCAGGAATGGGGAACCTTAGAGTTCTCATGTATGATGGGTGTGGGAATGTGGTGAGGGGAATATCCCCATGGGAGAGGTCCAATCAAGATTACAGGCTATTCTGGTGTTTTGGAGTGTGATTTTGGTTGGTTTTCTTGCAGTCCGTACTGGTTACAATTGATCGCCATGAGTGGTATGCTCCTGCCCAGATATACACTCGCGATGACAGCTCTGGCTTGTGGATAGCAAAGCCTGCCATCCAAACTGAGTCTTTGAAGCAATCATCTGGGCTTAGTGATTTTGGACAAGGACTGGCATGTGAAAGTGTTATGTTGAGTGGTGAAGCTACTCAGATGGAGCACACAAATCAAGGTGGCAATTTAGAGTTGACTGATGGCCTTACCAGCATGGAGACTAGTTATGAACATTCTTCTGAGGAATTACGATCTCAAGATGGCTCTGATATTGGAAACAAAAAGCAACGGGTCTCATTTTTGTCTCCTAATGGGATTGTTGTTACTGACTGTTCCTTACATGAAACTGCAGAAGTGAAGTTGGAGGATCAAGCTCGGATGGATGATGAAGTTCTGAGAGACTATCAAGGTGCAACAGGAGCAGCTAATGCCTCCTTTGCAGAAAGTGTGATAGAGCCAACTCTTGTAATGTTTGAGGTAAAACTCTGAACTGCATTTTACAATTTCTGGCAATCAGTTTTGCCCATTTGTCAATCTCCTTCATTTTTTTTTTTTTTACACTTTCTGTTGTTCCTTTTATAGAAGTATTCCTTTTTCTTTTATTTGTTCATCAATGCTTAATATTGTTGTAATCTTATAGTTGACCACCTCTTCTGAACTGTGTTACTGCCTAGGTTTGTGGGATGGTATACTTAGAGGTGTTGTGATAAATTTTTGTATCTGCTTATTTATTTGAGTTATACCCTTTATGGCTTAACTGCATTTCATCTTAAGTTTTTTTTTTTTTATATACTTTCCAAAGTCTTCTATTTGTTTGAGCTTGGTGTATATTTTTGGGGCTTGCAATGCAGTTAATCAATTGTGAGTACATTATTGAAAGGCTATCTTTCTTTTTTTATTATTTTTAATTTTAATTTTGCAATAGCAATACATGGTTCAACAGAATTTCCATTTTTCTTCATTTGCACCTTGAATATCATATCACTATGCATGTCAATATGATATTTCCTCCTGTGCTATGTTTGTTAGTGCCCATTATTTGTTTTGGTGGGAAAGCTGTTAGTTTGTCAGTGTGGGTGCCATGCCTCTTGCTTTTTATAGCTTTGATTATATATGAAAATAATGTTTTCATAGCAAAACAATTTGATCTTCATGCCTGCAGGTTCATGTTCCACCATCAATTATGCTTGATGGGGTTCATTCACAACATTTCTTTGGCACCGGTGTTATCATATATCATTCTCAAGACATGGGATTAGTCGCAGTTGACAAGAACACAGTTGCAATATCTGCGTCAGATGTGATGCTATCTTTTGCTGCTTTTCCAATTGAAATTCCTGGAGAGGTAAGGTTCTAAGTAGATAATCATATCAAACAGCATACAATTTTGATTAAATTCAATGTTCTATTCCAGGTAGTTTTCCTCCATCCTGTTCACAATTATGCCTTTGTTGCATATGATCCCAAAGATCTGGGAGCTATTGGTGCCTCAATGGTTCGTGCTGCAGAATTATTTCCTGGTAGGTTTTGGCTTTTGTGTTTACCTTCAACTTCAAACTTCAATCTATATTGAGTGCTTTTGGCAAAAGTTGTTTGGTGTTTTGCTAGAATGTTTGTTTTGATACTTTTTTGTTTTTTGAAATTAAGGAATATATTCATTAATGAAGAACAAAAATTGTAGAAATTGTCAACCAAGGTTCAAACACTTTTTGGTACTATATTCTTAAGTATGCAAATCTTTTTGGGCAGACTGTTAATCTGATTGCGGTAGGTGGACAGTGCTGACTTATGTTCCTTTTCTATATATTTTTGTCATATGCACTGCATTTTCCTTTTTAGATGTCAAGTATTCATCCTAAAGAACTGATGATTCTAATTTTTGAGACAGGACCTGCATTACGTCGTGGGGATTCTGTCTATCTTATTGGATTGAGCAGAAGTCTTCAAGCAACATCCAGGAAATCTATTGTTACCAACCCTTGTGCTGCTTTGAATATTGGCTCAGCTGATTGTCCACGTTATAGGGCAACAAATATGGAGGTTATTGAGCTTGATACTGGTAAGGAATAGATTATGGTTTCAAAAGCTAGTTTAGTTGCTTTCGGGTGTCTCATTTTAGTCGTGTTCCAGATTTTGGAAGTACATTCTCCGGTGTGCTGACTGATGAGCAAGGAAGGGTTCAAGCTATCTGGGCAAGCTTTTCAACTCAGGTACCAACTACTAGGTCTAAATGTAAGTACTCTTTCTGCTTTCTTTTCACTGTATTTTTTGTTTATTTATTTTCTCTATTCCAGCTGAAATTTGGTTGTAGCACATCTGAAGATCATCAATTTGTTAGAGGCATCCCCATTTATGCAATCAGTCAAGTCCTGGAAAAAATCATACGTGGTGCAAATGGACCGGAACTTCTGATAAATGGCATCAAAAAGCCGATGCCATTGAATAGAATATTAGAGGTTGAGCTTTATCCAACATTGCTTTCAAAGGCACGGAGCTTTGGACTGAGTGATCATTGGGTCCAAGTATGCTCTCTTCTAAGCACTATTTTCTCCTTTTATTTCAGCATGATCATCTGCTTTTCTGGAATTGGAATGTGATTAATTTAGTCATCTTGGCCTTTTCATTTCGATGCTTTTCCTTATAACTCGAAGATGTCTTTCTCCTCTTTTTTTGGTATATGAATTTACAGCATTGAACATGATCTAGAAAGCCTTTATTCCTGTATATGAATTTCTAGGAGCAGTTAGCTGAAATGAGCTTATTCTGTTCTTGGGGACTGTCTTTCCATTTGACTAGAGATATTATTGTTTATTTATGGGAACTGGTGCAATTTCCAGGAAGCTAGAAGAGTTATATTTGTTAGCTGCACTGTACAAAGATTCTTGTTTTGTTGGCTTTTTTTTTTTTTCTAGTCTAGTCTCACTGCAGATGAAGATAATTACTTGTGTACTGATTTGTATGTGTCATGCAGATAAGGGGTCTTTTTCCGGACTGAGGGAGGGGTAGAATATGTATGTACACTATTTTCACTGATACATTCCAGATAGGGTCTTAATGATGTTATTTTTGGGTATTAATTGAGAAGTTGCGCCAGTCTATGACATTGACACTGACAAAATGGAAATTTTTTTTTTTTCGTTTTTTGTTGATAAGCTTTTGGGCTTTTACTTGGATGGGTGTTCTTGGAGTGCTCATTTTAGAGGATGGCTATGCCAGCACTATTGTTACTTACTGACCAGTGACTGTCAAATCTTCTAGGCTCTCGTCAAGAAAGATCCTGTAAGACGACAAGTTTTACGTGTCAAAGGTTGTTTGGCTGGATCAAAAGCTGAAAATCTATTAGAACAAGCGGATATGATTTTGGCAGTAAACAAAGAGCCTGTTACCTGCTTCCATGACATTGAGAATGCTTGCCAAGTTCTAGACAGGATTGATGACAATGATGGGTTGCTTAATATGACAATTTTTCGACAGGTAAGACAGTTGATAATTCTATATTTGCTCAATTTGTACACTGATTCACCTTTCTGTTTGCCAGGGACATGAAATTGATCTTCTTGTGGGAACGGATGTTAGAGCTGGGAATGGAACAACACGTTGTATAAATTGGTGTGGCTGTATTGTTCAGGATCCTCACGCTGCAGTGCGTGCTCTTGGATTTCTTCCAGAAGAAGGCCATGGTGTGTATGTTGCAAGGTAAGAAATATGGCTCTGCTACAAGTTTTTTAGGCTTTCTCTGTGTTGAGATGACGGTGAATCAATAGTATTTGACTCTGGTTGCCGGGATCTCATGACCTGCTAACTTATAAATGTGGTCTCGGGCTAATTCGGGTGGCAATGCTTGCAAGAAATGGAGCCAATGTTGACAGCAATCGTATCTTTGAGTATGCTAAGAGCAGCTTGAAATAAATATAAATGAAAGTTGAAGAGATGTAAAACATGCTTAGAAACTACCTCCCTGACTAGTTGTGCTAGCTTCATTTGGTTAAAGAGAGAAAAAAAAAAGTTAAGCTGCACATGATGTGCTGTTCTTTACCAATCTGAATTACTTTCCGTTGGGAAATTACCCTCAATTTCATGTGCTAGCTATTTGTTATCCCTAAATGATAGAAACTAGTCAGGAACTAAAGCCTAGCCTGGGAGTTGCCACTTCTCTGTCTCTGTAAGTGCATGAGTGTGTATATGTTCGTGCTTCTGTTTGTAGCATACATGTCCATTTTCTTCTGTCTTGCCTTAATGGTTCAGCTTATTGAATGAATCTTTTACCATAATTTGATTATATCAGGTGGTGTCATGGAAGTCCTGTTCACAGATATGGTCTTTATGCTCTTCAGTGGATTGTTGAAATTAATGGAAAGCTGACGCCTGATTTAGATGCTTTCATTGGTGTGACAAAGGTATGTTTACTGTACCATTGAATACTCTGGGAAATAAGTTAAAGAATAATGGTTGTAAGAAATTTGTTGTTTAGGTCAAATTTTCTAGGAAAAATCTTTCTTGGACTCATTTCTGCTCAAGAATAAAAAAATTATAAAGTTCAATCAATTTTCTATTTTTGAAAATTATGGAATGATCAATATTAAAAATTTATTAGGATTTACAAATATATAATGTGTATTATGAGATTAACTCTTCATTATGTGGCATAAGACACGTATAAAATATTAGTTTCCAGTAGCATACATGAATATTTGTTATACACTGCTGTATAATCACAATTCACAAATTATTGGAATCATATAAATATTTTATTGCTTTTATAAGCATAACATTGGCGTTTCTTTTCATTGAATTAGCACATCTCAATGCGACCCTTTTTCTTATATTAGTAAATTCTCATTGAAAGAAAAGTTAAAATGAGATTTAGAGTCCATGCACCTAGTTAAGCCTATTTTCTAATTTACTTTGTGTTGTTGTTTGCATTTTCTAGGAATTAGGACACGAGGAGTTTGTCCGGGTAAGGACGGTCCACCTAAATGGAAAGCCTCGTGTGCTGACATTGAAGCAAGATCTGCACTACTGGCCTACATGGGAGCTGAGATTCGACCCTGACACTGCTGTGTGGCGGCGACAAATAATCAAGGCATTATAGTGCATTTTCGTCTGAAAAATCAGAAGGGGTAACTGCTGAACTGATTGGATGAGTATTTGGACTTTACATTTGTGCTAGTTGGGTTGGATAATATAGTGCTATTCAATGATGTTCAATTCAATGCACATTTTAAGAAAGCATAGCTTAGCCGTTACATGCAACTTATTTTCTTGTCCAATTGTTAAATGCATGAAAGGGAAATTCCCATCTCCTGTGGTCCATCAAGAACAAAGTAATACGTGATTGTTCTCCTCCATTTTATTTGGTGGAATTCTTGCGAAATTGGTGTGAGCAATAATTCTGCTTTGTAATGCATGGGAAGGAATCAGCTGACTTTTTCTTGTGGCAAGGATAATGTGGTTTTTATCTCTTTTTGAGTAATTATCCCTCTAATATTTCTCGCTATGCTTTTTGGTTTTAAATTTGTTACTTTTACAAATGTTTTAGTTATGTTTGATGCCTACTGCATAGCAAGTTAAATTTCAAGAAACACAGTAACAGCAGTGACATTGGTATTATAATTTAATTATTTAATTATTATTATTATTATTATTATTATTATGGGATAAATGAGAAATTTTATTAAAGTTTACCCCGTCAGACATCGGCCTGCCCTAACTTAAATGGCACGAACCGGATCGACGGGTGGGTTTCAGTTTATGCTCAGAAATGGTACTAAGATACGCAGCCTTTCGGCCATTCTTTCCTTTTATTTTTAGTAAATATTTCTAAAATGTTCCGTTTTTTTTTATCATTATTTTTATAGAAAAATATTAGTACTTTTGCAATTGTTTTTATTGGAAACTCTAAAGGATAAAAAGAAAATTAAAAAGGGAATGAAATGGTAACGTGGCCCGGCCAGTGCGAGCTCATGTACCATGGGCCTTGTTGGGGGACACTTTCTTGCCTTTGGGCAGCGCCTAACAAAAGTCACACACAACTTTTTAATTATTATTAAAAAATTTATAAAATTATGAATTACAAAATAAAATAATAATAATAAATTATTATTATTTTTCAAAATTTACCCTTAAATGTTAAGATTAGAATTTGAAATTATTGAAATATTTCTTAAAAATCAACGCTCTTATACTTTATTTATTACAATCATTTTTCTCTCTGGCGCCAGTCATTACAGTGGTAGGTTTTCTGATGATGCCCACAGAAGAGGCTGCAGTTTGCAACGCAAGCATGACTGTAAGAAGCTTTATTAATGGCAATGGCTGTGGTGACCGGACCCCATTCACTGACAGCCAGTTGGTGGAACAATGTTGATGATGGGTCAAATGTTCTCACAATAGTGAAAAGGATATGAAAAAGAAAATAAAAATAAATAATAATAACCTTCAATTTTATTTTTTACAACTAGGATTAAATTTTTTTAAAAACAGTTTAATATCAATTTTAAAAGCTTAAATTCTTTTAGAATAAGTTTTTTTTTTTGGAAAGTTATTACTGTTAAATATTTACATCAACTCGATAGAATTTATTAAAAGTTTGACCATATTTTATTTAGAAATGTATTTATTTGAATCAAAAATTTTAAATGCTAAGTAATGATTTAAAAATTAGAAAAAAAATCAAATTTAATTGTAAAATCAATAAAAATGTAGACCTATTTTTGTATAACTAATGAAAAGGATTGGCTGAGGAATTGACATTGACGGAATCAATTTCATTTGACATTGTTAATTTATTGGTTTATAATAAGTCGTTTGACCTGACTTAAGAAATTAAGTAAATATTAAATAGACAATAGTAAAAAACAAAAAACAAAAAACAGTTGGAAAGTTCCAAAACTACTATCTCCTGGCTTTTATTTCTCTCTTAAGAAGTTATAGAGAACATACGAAAATCAAGAACATAAATTTCTTATACAATGAAATAGAGAAAATAAAAATATTAAAAATTATTCTCGTATTTTAAAGCATTTGGGGCTATGCAAATTAGGTAATATTCAGTGTAATTTCATTCAGACCATACAATGATTGTGATGATTAGAGGTCGGTGATTTAAATCTCAGATCTTAACTGTGGATAAATTCTTGTTGAGGTATTTTACATTTTTTTTTAATAAATTTTGTATGAAAATTTTGCAATTAATTTTCAACATTGACATCAAAGCATATATATAAGTTGTTTCTTAGTCTTATTGCATGTGTTTTGAAAGAAAATACATAAAATGTGAGGCTATTTTTTGCCAAAGACAAGACCTTTAATCTATTAATGGAAGATCTGCATAAAAGGAGTATTAAGGTTTGAATTTCTACATGATCATAGCCCCTAAGCAATGAAATAAACTTGCAAAACTATGGAAACCTTATTCTCTCTAAGTTAAAAGGGAATTTGATAATTAAAGTTTTAGGTAAAAAAAAAATTGAATCCCAATTGCTTTTCATTTATTGAGTTCTGCAAAGTAAAACTTATATAGGCTTAGTATGAGCTTTTAAACGACATATTATACAGTCCAATTAGATCAAAATCAAATTTCTAAAGTTTATGATAAAATTTAAAATTTTGTAAAGAAACGAATGCGTCAATACGAAGGAAGAATATGTGCGGGGGATCACAAACAATGATTGGTGCGTGGAAGGATGAAACTACTTAAAAGTAGTTTCTAAGACCTACAATGGTGTAATACCCATGTTAAAGTCCATAATTTTTAGAAAAAATAAAAAGGAATTGCAGCTACTTAAGATATGGATGGAGTTGCCATATTCATTAGAATATTTCCACATAAGCCCGACAATTAATAAAAAACAATGGTTGACATTGATTGTAATTATCTGGCTAATGGTGCACCCACCTCACACCAAACAAATGATGGAAGACTGTAAGGACATGACATGTATTTTTTGCTTGGTTTCTAAATAAGGAGAAACATAAGAAGCGATTTCGTTAAAGTATTTAATAAAATGTGCCAAAGCAAGAGTTACTTAATATTAATTCAAACCTCTGTTCAAGTAACAAAAATGAGTTGTAATTTGATGTTTTTCAAAATTTCTGTGCACATATAAATCATGATGGAAAATAATTGCATTTGATAATTTATAACTTGAATGTTATATGTGCTTAAAGAGAATTATTTTAAAAGTTACTAAATTTTTTTATACGTTAGTCAAATTTTTAAACAAATATTTAATACTTTTATATCAGTTAAACGGTGAATTTATTAGTAAAAATAATTTAAAAAAAGTGTTAAAGAGGTTGAATTTCATTAAAATGAGTTGTAAATATGTCGATGGATAAAAAGACAATACCAATTGTTAAGGTGATGACAAGTGAGGTCAAATGCTCTTAAATGCTTATAGTGCATTAAGTTAATAATAATAAAAAAAAAAACTTATTTTTACTTTTTTTTTTCTCATCATGTATCAACATTAGTCAATATCTTTTATTCTAAGTGCATGATCATCTTTAAGTAATGAATCATATGATATGAGAACTTAGAAAATAAATGGAGCACTCATGAATGCTATTATGACATAATGGGTATGTAAAAAGTCATTTGAATGGATATTATTACTTGGAAATGAGATTGCACAAGTGATTAAATCTAATTATTTTGACTTGCAATATATGATACATAATAGTACAAATAAAAATTTCTTATTTAAATTTTTAAAAATTAAGTAAAGACTTATAAATTTGCATAAAATACAATGTGCTAATAATAATATGGAATTACAACATTAATTGAATATGCAAGTAAAAGATATACAAATATTCAAATATATTATTAAAAAAATATGTCACACCAGTTAAAATTGACTTACTTACTATTCATTTAGACATTTGCGTTTGTCACTTACAAAACAAGTAAAAATGGAACTATTTAAATTAAGAAAATAATTTAGTGAAATCACATTCAAATTTGAAGTGTAACTATATTTAGAAGTGTTAATTTAATGATCTCTAATTTAATATATTACTTATAACTATGAAATATTCAACCTTTTAGACATTTGCTTGCCAGTACATCTACTGGCATTTACTTGCTAGTAGCTAGAAAAACCTCTACTTCCGATCGGGGCCCCCACAGCCGGTGATAGCTTTTGCTTGACATCTACTGCAACTGCTGTTGATTACGGCATATTGGAATTTGAACAAAGTACAATGTTTCTGAACCAACTTTGGTTGAATACTACCTGAACTTTCATTCTTTCTGATCGTCGAATCTTCTTCTTCTTCTTTTTGTTAGACGAAGAAGATGAACCTGGCACTCGAGATTATTACTTTGACAAGTGACTACCATGTGATGAGGGCATTCCATGTATTGAAAGAAAAAGTATACTTCTGCCTTTTCATTATTGTTTGGAATTTATTCTCTGTGGAAAAGGGAGGGGGGGTTTCTGCTGAAGGGCAAAAAGAGTATCGTAAGGACACAATTAATTTAACGCTTAGCAGAATTAGGTTATGCATTATTGCCCAAACCTGCACAGGGATTCAATCGAGTGAGAGGTTTTGGTCGGCTTTCTACGAACCCAACACCATTGAGACCGTAGGATGTAAATACATTGAGACGGACCATGGTGAACCGACATTATGAACTAAGAACATGGGTGGATATATTACCCATGATATATGCCCTATGTAGAAAATTGATTTTCACTAACATCATCAGAGATTCATGATACTATTACTATTCCGTCTAAAGATTGACGCCTCAAGCGACCAAAAAACAACTCATTTATGACCTTCAAAGTATTGAATTATTCCCCCCCCCCAACCCAACAAAAGGTAATGAAGTATATAGAACCAAAGAATAAAAAAACAAGAAGAAGAAGAAAATGAATTGTATGTGTATATATATATATATGAAGGATACAGAGACTCTGGAGCATGGGATAGTTTTAGACATACAACAAACAACTATAAGAAAAAATAAACCAACTGTAACATTTCACATTTTTGTGCCCTTACAAGATTGAGCTGGTGGCATTGTGGAATAACGTAAAAGCATAATTTGTGAAGTGTTATAAATTATCATGCAAAATATTGAGAGTAACAATGAACTCGATATATATATATATATATATATATATATATCTTTTCTATAGTTAAGACAATGATAAATTAGACCAAGAATAAAATGCTGCAGGAGGCAGTTCACCAAATCATCATAACATTTACAGCTCCCAAAGCTAAAAGAAGCTGAGACCAATTAGCAAATTTCTGTCCAGCACCCTTGTAAAACCCCCAATCGTAAGGATCAGCTACATACAAGTTGCCGGGCTGATTGGTCACATAAAAGAACCTTGGGGGTGGAGGCGGTGGAGGATTACAGTACACAGTCTTTGGAGTGGGAGGCGGTGGTGGAGGTGGCAGTGGTGGTGGTGGAGATGGGGGAGGAGGTGGTATCATCTGGCCACATGGGTTCACACAAGGGCAAGATCCACACTTAAGCCCGGGGTCAGCCGGTTCTTGTGGCACCAGTGTCTGGCCTTGAATTGTAGAAGAGCACATAATCAAAAGAGGCATTGCAAGAAGCAGTTGAAAGCGCTTGTAATGCATTATTAATGATGGAATTTTCGTTGGTGGGGGGGGGGGGAGAGAGAGAGAGAGAGAGAGGGGATAAGGGGGGGGGGGGGGGGTGGGGGGGGGGGGAGAGGGAGAGAGAGAGAGAGGGTATAAGGGTGTATGGGGATTATTGTTTCATGGACGGATTGAATAATGTACAGGGGCAAATGGAAGGTTAGGTAGCTTTAGTCTATATTGGAAGATTGCATAGGTGAGCAGTGAGAGAGTTGACATATGTGACTCTTTCAAATGGGAAATGGGGTTTGTAAACTTTGAAAGTGGATGCCGTGAATGTACGGGACCTAATTATATGACCATTTTCTCACGGGATTAGGCATTCATGCAAGGGGTTCGTTGTGAATTTTAGAGTGGAATGCCATTGAAATTCATCTCAGTTTCTTTGGATAAGTAAATCATGTTTGATATATATATATATATATTCCATTTAATTTCCTCATATGGTGGAAATACGTTTTGAGTGTATATGTCAGCAAGTATAATAAGATGACTTTGTACACCAAAGGCGTCCAGCTTGTTTGTTAAAAGCTTGCATTTGTAATCAGTGCAAGGCTGGTTCCTTTTCTACTTTATTTTTAAGTTCAGCTTTACTAATTTATAATGCCAAGACTGGCATTATGCAATGCAAGGCTTTCCATTAATACAAACCTTCGACTGACTCCCAAGGTGGGAAAGATACAAGAATCTAGATAGCACAAATTACAGAGCATTTTTGCCAAAAGTAATGGGAGTGATGACAAATAGTTGAAGCTCTTGATGATCAAATTGATCAGAGTACTGTCACAGCCTTTTCAATCAACGGACAATCGGGTCCCAACAGGACACGAGTGTGGTTTTCGTGCGTTAGATCATAGGCTACACGAATAGAATCATATACTCTGTCAAAGCAAAACCTTTTTCCACCCTTTTCATTCAAGGCCGCATTCAACCATTCTTTTTGGCAGCAGAATGAATTCCCAACCAGCCAAGATTACTGCCAGGCTCCACTATCAAAACTACACCTTTTTTTTTTTTTTTTAAGTATAAAAAACTCAATAAAAAAAAATAAAAAAAAAAATATATATATATATAGTTTAAGATAATAAATTTGTTATGCTATAAAAATTTAATAAATATAATAAACAGTCAAACTATATTCTGTCTTAATGAAAAAATAATATATATTTTTTGGTCAGTTAATAAATTTGTTTTTGTTTATCCTAAACCCAATCATGGCCAGGTGGGCCGTAGCTAAAAGGGCAGCCTCAGATAAGGAATTTTCAATTTAAGTCCTGTCCTTGTCTAGCCCGTAGATGAGTTAAAATAAAAAGCATGCGTTTGCTTCCTCCAGGCCTTGGAGGGTCAAATCTCAAACCTCATGAACGAGTGTCTACATGCATAACCATTAAGTATATATGCACACCCAATAACAGAAGATAAACTTCAAGATTCAAAATCAATTAGGAACTATACTTTAATTAGGTTCAAAACAATGTGTC
Organism: Kandelia obovata; assembly: GCA_021464305.1. Taxonomy (NCBI): domain Eukaryota; kingdom Viridiplantae; phylum Streptophyta; class Magnoliopsida; order Malpighiales; family Rhizophoraceae; genus Kandelia; species Kandelia obovata. Next base: position 3,741,500 of record CM038475.1, on the reverse strand, counting down.
GGTTCAGCGATAAAAGGTTCCGTCTGCACTCTCAAATTGTTGAAAGTTCGATTGTCACCACTTCAACCTAAAGCCTGGTAAACGTATATAATATATCATGTGACTCTAAAAGTGTGGAGTGATGAACTCAATGTCTCTCCTTAGGAATATAGTACAGCTTACATTTCTCTAACTTTAAAGAACAAAGTTCTTAAATTTATGATATCCGTAACTCCGTTAGCATTCTGATTATTTTCAGACTTTCATTTCTGTTGAATCCGTTGGTGGGTTAGAGTCAATATATATATATATATATTATTTTTTTTTCCAACAAAAAAAATATTAGTTCCCCACCACCCTAAGTAGAATTAGACAAAACAAAAAGGATGGACAAATAAAATTAGCAAATTTGAAGGAACAGCAAAAGAATATAATCTGAGGTCTGATTAGCCTTCAGAAGCATTACTGCCATTTAGTTCACTTCCCAACAACACAAGCTCACGAAGGGTCGCAAAATCATGGTAAATCCTGCCGCCGTAGTTTATCCATCAGTCACCCATGCAATCCCCATCTGATCAGGGCTGGTAGGATTGATGCTTAATTTGTCAGATTAATGCTGCTAATCAGCAATAATTGAACGCATCTCTTTGTAGTCCATGAACACAATGTCTACAACAAAAGTACAATGTCTCTCTTTGTGTATTTGTTGTTCTCTTTTGTGTCCTTTTATCCCCTTATCTATGCCTTTTTTTTTTTTTTTTTTTTTTTTACAATTGACTTCTCTTTGGCTCTCTGATTAGTGCTATGCCTAATCTGATGATGGAAGAAAACAAAAATGAGTTGAAATACTTTGTTTTATGCTGCTCAAGCCTATGGCATAATCTTGGTTTAAGAACCCCGCGTATTAATGGAATTTGATGGCAATATATTGTAAAGGAACGAAAAATTTTATATATATATATATAAAAAGTTAAATTCATTCTAAATGGCTAATGATCAACCTGCACAGCAAGAGGCAACAGAGAGAAAGCATGCATGCATGCATGTGGGACACTAACATTTTCCCAGAACTGTTAAAAGAGGAAATGAGGGAATTTAGTGATTGAGGCCCTTATTCTCAATTTTAATTGCATAAGAAAAACAGAAGAAAAGGTCTTCTATTGACTGTTCTCACAACAGGTATTTCGCAAGAAGTAAACAGTGTATTACGTTCATTATCTGAAAATTGGCCCTCCTAGGCTATGGGGCATGCTATTGTTATAGCTACTGACAATCCTTACACTAGGACATAAAAAATGAATAAGAGCTAAGTGGAAATTAAATAAGTTACAATTTGCAAGAATACGGCATACAAATTTTCAGTCACCGAAAAAGAAGAGGAACTGCTACTTAGGAATTCAGCTCCATTGTGATTGATTGCCTTTACGGGAGGCTGCAGCTAAATGAACTTTTTCCTCGTCCGGAACAAAGCTCACCCTCTTCTGCATATGATCCAAAAAACGACAATATATTAAGGGTTCAAAATTCCAAACAATAGAAAGCCACAAAAAGCAAATTGTATGTTTGTATTCAAACAACAACATTTTGTTGATATGTTGTTTGGAATTATCAGAAATTCAATATTACTTCCTTAGGGTAGAACGAAACAATAAAGTTTTATGCTATAGCTGAAATTGAAAAGAAGAAGCTAATTAGAATAAAAGACTCTGGCTTTAACTTACAAGAAACACACCTAATTACCAATAATAGGTACAAAGAGACATCAAGTGCTTGACAAGAATATTGTATATCCATGCCAACAGAATGATTTAAGGGCAAGGGCAGTCTCCAAGGTTTCAGTTTTCTAAGTGATTTAAAAAGGGCATGGTGGTTGTAACGGTAGAGAAATTGGTGCAGCTAACAGAGGTCTATGACCCACTTGTGCCAACACGGAACATTAGGTCACTATGAGATCAGAGCTCGAGCGTGTTGATAATTAGGGCCGTTAGGCAGTATGTCGGTTTCCTTGTTTGTTGGAAGGTAATGGCTAGATATTGCCAAGACTCAGACTCGGTCCCTCGTCCAGAGTACCTTTAACATGGGAAACAAAGAATGCTACCAAACTAACAATGATTACAAACTCTCAACTAAGCTTTTAAAATTTTGGTTAAGATGTGATATAAGAACATGACTATTAGGTAGTATGTCAGTTTCCTTATTGTTCAGAGTCTCTTTTCGTTGGTGGGTAGTGGCTAGATATAGCCAAGACTCAAATTTGTCTCTCTTCCGTAGCACTTCGCAACATGTGAAACAAAGAATACTACCAAAATAACAATCATAAAGACTCCCCAGCAAAAATTAACCGAAAGACTACAAAATGATGCTCGAGAGATGCAAACTTTTACTAGAATGAACAAGGAGGCAACCAAATAATTTTTCAAGACACGAGAATATGAATCCTAGAGCTGCTACTAAAAGCCACTGGTTATGGTTAAGAGGTCGTTGGTTGTCATGTCAAAAATGATAGAGTGCAAACTTCCGTTCAGGCTTTTAGTGGGACTAACTTGTATTCGCAGAATTTACTTATTTGATAGATGCAATTATCCCTCATTTTCTCATTTCATTTATCCCAAAATAAAATAAAATAAAATAAAATAAACTACTTAGACAGGATTGCTAGATAAAATTGAGACTATTAGTTCACATAATTAAAAAACTATGGGCAGCCATTCCTTCCTTTGTGGGCTCTGTTTTTCAGGATACCTATCATTAAGAAAAAAAAAAAAAAAACCTTTTTCTCCTTTTGTTTAATCCTGCCCTTTCGTGTTCCTCGGTCATCCTTCAACTGGTCACAACTAACGTTAACTAGACAAAAGAATACAATCACTTTATTAATGATTTGTCTTTGATTATACATCAAAGTTTGTAAACTGTACCAAAAATATTTGGTCACAATTATTATTGCTAAGCTATTGAAAAGTCGTACTGTTAAAGCTAAGCTGCAACTTGCAGGGTCCCCAATGCCGATGGATATAAGCCAGAAAAGAATATGTTTGCCTCCACGGTCAACCTTGATTGCTAAAAACACAGCCGTTTGTTTTTCGCGACTCAAATTCGAGAGTTACGATGAAGTAACTACCCAACATAACATGGATTGCTAATTTCTCAAAATTCACTTTGTCTAAATTCTAAAACAAATAAAGTAATAATAATAATAATAATAATAATAATAATAATATCAACAACAGCAGCAGCATCTCACATGCGAAAAGTCTAAAATGTTCCGAGTATGTACCTTACGTGGCTTCAAACTTTCTGTGATGCTACCAAGCTCCGGCTTCCACTGCACATGACGTTGGCCATCACCCGCGGTGACCTCCACAGAACTGTCCCTGTAAAGATCAAGAATCTTCTGTGCCACTTCAACTTTATCCTTGTTCTCTTCCACCAGCTTCTCCACCTGGGCCCTGGGCAGCCTTATTTTGACCTGGACCGCGTCGGTGCCCGAGGCTGCAGGCCCGTCGGAGACCTGGTGACTAGACCACGGTCTAGCAACGCTCGTAATGTCAGAAATCGACCTCTTGGACAGCATCAAACACTCAAGCCGGTCCTTGGCACCCATATGGATCCCTCCTGACCTGACCCTTCTAGTCCTGGGCCCCTTTTCTTCAGGAAACTCTGGCAATTGTACAAGGAAATACACCTTCTTGCGCTTCAACTCCTGCTCCGGCTCCAATGGCTTGGCCCGAATCCCGAAGTACTTAACGGCATCCGAATCCAGCAGAACATACCCCGGATAGTCCCGAACTACATCCCTCGCCTTCGCCGGCGTCTTTATTTTGAACGTCTCCCCGGTTATCTTCATCACCTTTGCTTTCTTTCCTCTTCCCATGCTGTTTCCCATCTCTTTGTTCCTCCAATTGTGAATGTCAACTACAAAGATAAGAAAGGCGTCTATTTTTACACGTCTATTTGCTGTGAGATGTGCTAAAAGGTTTATCGCAGCAATTAACAATATATAGTGTCCAATTATGATATTATTATGTGGTGTGAATCAATGGAGATTCCTTTCGGGTACATTTTCAAAAAACAGGTAATAATATCATGTGCGAAAAGAGGTGGTGGTGGTGGTGGGGGGGGGGCGAATTCAAACTCAAAAAGTCAATTATGACAAATTTAACTTGGTCTTCCTTTGTTTTATTTATTTATTTATTTATTTATTTATTCTTCTTTTAAGATCATAAAAAAGAAACACACACACAATATCCATTGTTGAAAATATTCCCCCAAGTGCTCGGCATTGATATATAAAGATCGATTAATTTAGATTAACAAGAGAATTAGTTAGTTGCTGCTTTTTATTATAATGTGCCCATTAAAGTAAAAGTATAAAGGTGATGTATGTGTGTGTGTGTGTGGGAATCTCATCTTTATCCTTCCTTTTGCCCCCCACCATCAAATAGCCATGATGGGACTTGGCCTTTCGCTTGTACTCGGATCACCTCAACAAAAAGATAAAAGACAAATGAAAAGGATTAGACCGACACGTCATTAGAATTGCTTAGACCGACACGTCATTAGAATTGCATGTCTGATTGGATTTTTGTTAACTAAGCAAATGACTAAACATTGAATAATTCCCGTTTGGATTTCTAATATTTAAATCTCAAAAATAAAATAAAATAAAATTATGATAAGATTTGATTTTAATTTATAGATGCAATAATTAGTTTTTATTTTTTTATTTTTTTTTAGACTTTGAAAATTGGATGGAAGATGAATCACCATAAGAACAAAGTTTTCTTATTTCTTCAAATAATTGATTATTATTATTATTATTATTATTATTATTATTTTGGCAAAATTTTCCAATTATGATGAAATCCTCAATAATTGGAGGAACATTGTTCACCGTCAAAACTGACTGGGATTGGATTAACCTAACTGTGGACTATAGGACAGAAAATAGAAATGAAATAAATTTAAAAAAGAAAGAAAAAAGAGAGAGAGAGAGAGGAAATATAAATTAGAAGTAACAAACGAATGGGAAGTATGTATATGTGTATGTACACAGTCAAACCAATGACTGGTTATTAAACTATCTTTTTCGATCTTCTTTATGAATCCAACTAAGCTGACAACATATGTACGAATCTTTATCAACACAAATTAGAAAAGCTGTGGAAATCCTTCAAAATTACTCTGACCAATTCATTAATGTTGAAACTTTTCCAAGGCAAATACTGTGAGAAAAGGATATATTTGGGTCCCGAGCCTTTGACATTTAAGGTGTAAATTGGTCGAGGCCTCTAACCATCCTTTGCGGCGTTAGTTATGCATCAGAAAAAAGTTGCAGATTTGTTCCATTTTTCATGTCTATACCCAACCACTAATGAATCTTCTTTCATTTACCAAAGTAATTAATTAACACTTAAAATATTCGATATTCTCTTATTTTCGCTCGTTCAATTGATAAGATCAGCTACCAGAGTATTTCAGGAATAATAATCATAATAATAAAAATAAAAACTAGAAAACAAAACAATTAATTAATTACATTTTATTTTATTTTATCTTAGAAATAAATAAAATTAAATATTCTCTTCTAAATAAGCATTTGTTTTTTATTTTTTTTGAAAAGTGATTTTATTATTAAGTTTTGTTACTAATACCATTGATTTATGTTATTATGTACACAAAATTTCATTTTTCTTTTAATTGTTCCAAATTTGGAGTTTTTTTTTTCTTTTCTTTTCTTTAAATGTATTGGTGAGCCAAATTGGTAAATACTAAATCTCAAAAGGCAGATTAGGGCTGCATTAGCAAAAGTCATTAGATATTAAGCAACTATACAGGGCAGGAGGCTCTACAATGATAACATAAACCGCAGTTTTGGAAGTTGGATTTGAATTCATCCCCCAAACTAACAAACCCTGCGTCCGTTTCTTCGCGCCAGCAATGCTCCCGATGGCTCAAGTTATGGAAATCCAGCCAAAGGCAGCAATCCTTCGTAAAAGTGGCATTTTAGTAAAACTCAGGTGCAGGAGGAGGTCCACGTCGCTGCTATTTTTCAACTATAAAGATTAACCACATGACCAGACTGACGTCGGACAATCCTTCCTTCCTTCCTTTGCTTGCAGGCAGGCAGGCAGGCAGGCATTTCTCTCTGTTCTATGCTTTGGCCGCTCGGCCTCCGCCTGGGCATCCATCGTCCTCGGTTGGCAATCTTCGGAGAAAGCAACGGTAGTTTCAGGTAGAACGATTTCCTCTGGAGTTCCGTCTTTCTCTTTTCATCTCTCGTTTTTAGCGTTGAATGTTTATTTGCTGTGAATTTGATAATTTTGATTGTAACTTGTGAATGTCGATAAGCTCGAAAATGGCGCCTCCGATCTTGTCGCTGGCTCTTCCCTCCGAGACTGGTCGAATTCTCAGCATTCAATCTCATACAGTTCAGGTTCTCTCTCTCTCTCTCTCTCTCTCTCCCTCTCGTGTTTCTTTGTGGTTCTAGGGGGAATTAAGTATTCGAAGAGAGTGAAGCACAATAAAGTGAGTGAAACTAAGTTGATTGTCTCCTGATTATTACTTGATGTTTAATCTAAATCTGTCTATCATACATTCGGTCTCTCGCTGTCCTTGGAGTCGATGAAGATTGCACGTGTATCTGCATTTACTGTTACGTTCTGTGTTTTGTGTGAGGTCTCCTTTCCCTCTTAGAGTAAAGAACACGAGAGTAGAAAGTTGGAGATTCAAGTTGATTTAGTTCAATAGAATAAGTTCGTTCTTAACTAGTTAACTTTCTTTGTGATTTGTAATTGGCCAACAATGCAGTCCGCAATCTCCCAATTTTACTGGATATTTCTTCCAGTATTGTTGCTCGGGTAATAATGGCAAAAATGTAAGGCAATCCTTGAAAACAGGAAAGACAAGATAGGTGGTGTCTTGCTGTAGTTGATGATTCATGCAGAATACTTAGTTATAGATCAGACATCTGCAAAGATGTCTTTGTTGTGATCCTAAATTTTGATGTTCATTTAGTTAGTCATTATGACTTTACGAGGTTGTCGACCATATGTTCTGTCCATGGTATGGTGATGTGCAAAATAATATAAAATAGTATGAAGTTCCTTCATTTTCTTAATATGCCTTAGCATGTGGCACAGTTTATTGGGTTGTGTTCATCAATGAAAGTCCTCACTCTCATGATAAAAGTATTGAGAGATATGGCATCATATTTTCCCATCCACAAATATTCTTTGCACAAGCATGTATTCCCATATTAGCGAGAAAGGAAAATCTTGCTGAAAGAGCTGTGAACTGAATGAATTCTTGGTTAAGTTTGTTGCATTGGGTATTTTTTGGCAAGAATTTTAAAATAATTTGTGGGATAAAATTAATAATGGAAAAAATGTCTGAATAATGAATTGAATGGAATGCTAATGATCAATCAGCATCTATGCATTTGTGAGCTTGTCAAATTGTCTTTGTACATCTGGCATATATGTCTCTATGCCTCTATGAGGTATATTTTGTAAGTTGAACAAATTTGATAGATAAGGTCTAACAACCTTCAATCTGAGATGACTTGAATTACTGCCAATTCCCATGTAAGTCAGATCGACCTGCTTGATTATCGCCATAAGGGTGATAGGGCTAAAAAGAAACTATCAGGTGATAGAAAAACGAAAGCATCTTCTGTATTTTCATGCCTTCCATTAGGATTTGGGCTAAATAGGAAACTCAATTTATGCTTTATTTATGACTAATAAGGAATATAAATTAACCTCTCTAGAATGTAAATAAAGTTAGAGTAGAGTTCATTTGTAGAATGTCTTAAAGTAGCCCAAGGCCTACTTGAGGAAGAACTACTTCTTTGATTACAGTAATGACTACAGATGCACTTGCCTAAACCCCAATTTTTTTTTTGAATCTATTTGCATGAAACTTTTACAAACAAGCTTATAAAAGTTCAGTAACTTATTCCCATCTGATGTCCAAAACAATTGGAGCAACCACTTTAGCACCATTTTTGAAATCTATCTCTCTCTCTCTCTCTCTCTCGCTGCACTGTGTGATTGTGTGTAGAAGGCCATCTTGATGGACAATAAAAAAGCTACAAATATGGAAATCGGAAATTTCGGTTAGCTGGGCGACTGATGTATCTCAGCCAACTGAGACTCTCTCTCTTGCTCTATTACACAACACACACACACCCCAAGTAATAGATATATGCTGGTGGTTCTTCATTTAAAATGATGTGCAATATAAGTCCTGTCTTAAATGTACTTTATTTGCTTGGTTCTAGAACTATTTTACTTCTGTTCCATGTTTAACACCATCACTATTGTCCATTTCCTTTAGGGATACGTTGGCAATAAATCAGCCATCTTTCCTCTCCAACTATTGGGCTATGATGTGGATCCTATCAATTCTGTACAGTTCTCAAATCATACGGGCAAGCTGCTTATACTACACTCAATCTCAGAACTCTGAGGCCTGATGTACACTGTGATGTCTCTGTCAATCTGTACAAGTTCAGGCAAATTCTGGTAGAACTGTGGGTCAGCTCATATTTGCTTAACTATGGGCAGGTTACCCTTCATTTAAGGGCCAAGTTTTGAATGGACAACAACTATGGGAATTGATAGAAGGACTTGAGACAAATGAGCTATTGTACTACACTCACTTGTTAACAGGTAAGCTAAATTCAAATGTTTCATTCTTTTCCTTTTTTTCGTATATGCATTCTTTTTTAGTATGCTAGATTTTTTTTTTCTTCTGTACCTTGATGGTAATGTGTCTCTCAAGGAACTGTATTGTGTTGTAATTTTAGAAGCAAAAGGATTTTGTGTGATTTGAGAACAAAAAGTGGTTTGTAGATGATGAGGGATGATGAAGAAGAAATTTTTATATTACGTATGAATATCTTAAGATTTTATGTTTACATGCTAATCTTTGTAGCTTTTTTTATTATTTAATTGTATTAGGCCAGAGATCTTATTGAGTTCTTTTATTTAATTAGGATATTTAATTTTATTAGGTCTTTATTTCTTTGCTAAATTCTAGTTATGCAGGTCTATGAAAAGGGTTCTAGGCCATTTGCTTGGAGGGTTGTTATGAATATTGGTGTTGACAATTTATCATTGAATTTTATCAATGAGTGCTGATTCTTGTATGGGTTTACAGGTGGATTCCTGTGTGTGTTATTTTAAATTTTCTCTTTTGTTCTTGATGATTCCCCACCCTACATCAGTAGAAGCACATGGAAAACATGAAGAAATTTGCATCATATATCGGTAGTGTGGTTTAGGTAATGGGACATAATTGTCGGTGCATTCGCATTTGTATCTTATTTCTAAATTTCCTTCTGCTTATGCTGCAGTAATTGCTTTTATATTAAATGTTCTAAATGAGGAGTTTGGGAAACAAATAAATGGCAACAGAGTGGTTGCAATTTTCGTTCAAATTATCTCTTTATAAGCTCATTGGACTTTTCCCATTTTACTGTTATTGGGCTGTTAGCAAATTTCATAACGTTTGACAGCAATATTGAAAGTTCTCTTATATGGTTGTTTGGGATCTTTGCGTTGTGTTTGGCAGGCTACATAAGTTCAGTTTCATTTTTGGACCGTGTGTTGGAAGTCGTCAATAAGCTTCGCACTATAAATCCTAAGCTTACATATGGTGAGTCAATTATCAAAGGGAGTCTCGCTGCATAAACATCCTGACACATGTACCTTTGTTAGGTTGTGGATTTGTCTAGGACCTGAATTTGGTTATGGCCACATTGGGTCTATTTTTTGAAGTATTTTTATTTATTGAGTTAATTGATGAAGAGTTATGGCATTTTACAATATGTAAGCATCTTGATATTTTTAAGTTGCATTCTATTTCATACTTAGTTCAAGCATTTTAATATTTCCTTTTAACGTTCTTATGTCTGGCATGTTTGTAGTAAGTTTTGACAGATATATCACATTGGCTTGAAATAATGATGAATATTCGATTGATTTATGGTTACGTAGATTTAAGTGCATTTTAGGGGGTAAGCCCATGGTTGAGTCTGATTACAAGGAGTGAAGAAAAATAAAGCTTTCATAATTTTCAGCTGGAAGAGTACTGATGTACATGCTTTCTGTTTTTTTTTTTAAACATTAGAAATTAGGAAAAACTACAAAATTGTCCCCAAGCTTTCCCCTAAAAAATACTTTGGTCAACCAGATTTTATTTCAAACACCTTGATCCCCAGAAAATTTAAGCATTAATAAAATTGAAAATTAGACACTGGTTGTGGATGCGAAACAAAACATTGAAGGGGCAAACTGTCACCTAATGGGCCAAAGCATATGTTGTGGTAAACCTCAAGGAACTTTTTGTTATTTATCCGAGAAATTATCAGTTCTCCAATCGACTCTGAGGATTTAGCCTAATATTTTTTGTTACACAAGCTATAAGCATGTTGTTCATTTCCTTAAAGTGACAGTATCATACCACATATCATTCCATCTTTCCTTAATATGCATGTTTTGCGTGTCTTAAATTTAACAGAAAGAAGGTAATCTTGTACTTCAAACATTTGGCCCATATCTGTTCAGAGAAACTAAAAAAATTTGTGTTTGTTGAACTTGGGGTCCTATTTTCTAGTTTGTGATCCAGTGTTGGGCGATAAAGGAAAGCTTTATGTTCCATTGGAGCTGGTTGTGGTATACCGTGAGAAGGTGAGCTTCTATTAGCTACATCTTCAGATGAGCTCATGTTTGTGTATAGGGACTGGCACACTGGAATTCTTTGGACAACGTTTTTTTTTCTGCCTCTTGTCTAACATTAGATTCATCATAAAGAGCTATACTCTTGAATTTTGGTTGGGAGAATTGTTTAAATTGTACAACTTTTAAGAAATTATTAATGCATTCAACACAAAGATCAGTCACTGAATTCCAACTGATGTCATGTTGATAACTTTAATTTCATTCTTTGTGATTAGGTTGTCCCTGTTGCTACGATGTTGACTCCTAATCAGTTTGAAGCAGAACTTTTGACTGGGTCCAGGTACTTGCTTCAACAATATGATAGACATGGTGAAGCACGTTTTAATGTTACATCATTTTTTTTTTTTTAATTTCCCTATATCACTTAGAAATAACTTCATTAGATGCTACTGGCATGGGACTTTAGCTCCTGGTTGTCTTTCATTTCTCAGATCTTATTAATGTGGCTGTAGGCTTTTATAATCATCAAGTTAAGGATTTGGCATCAGGATTAGTTCAATTACTCCAACCTTAATAAGTGAGGTTGGCTTTGCTGTAATACAGTGAAGCTCTAGATTGCTTGTCTGCTTTATAAGAAATTTTTTTTTCTGATGAAGTTGACTGATGCAGTGCCCTGGCCTCTTTGCTCTGGGAGACCACCTTTACCACTTGTCAGTGGTATTGGTTATTTCAACAAAAGAGTAATGTTATTCTTCCTGACTTGGTTGCATGACTAGGTTTCCTGAATAAACTAAAAGGCACAAAGGAGGGGAGGGAGATAGTTTTAGAATAGGAAACTTTCTCTTTTAATGTTTTTATTTTGTTAAATCAAATTTGTCCATGACAACTTTTTTGCTAGTGGTGCAACTTGGTCAAACCAACCAAAATGGAAAAGATATAAGTATTCTTTAACAAATGTATGAATGTCTTTATCAAAGACTGGATGGGCTCAATAAGAATCAAGGATGCTATTGTAAACAACTGCATTGAGTAGATTTAAAACTACACGCACCATGCAGGATTTTGGGTTTGAATTATTTATCAGTCTGGACATCCTTAAATGCACTGATTTGCCAAGGTGATGACTTGTGGCTTAAATAGTTTACACCATGCCACATTTTGTCATTGGCTATAGATGGTTATAATGAAAGGGAACCACTGCTCATGCTTCTCTTCTCTCGCCTCAGCAGGATTTATTCTTTCTTTTCATGTGTTCTCTCTCCTTTATTTTCTGATGGATCCTCTTTGTCAGTTCCTTTATGTGTCATGGTTGTGACATTTGAATTTTATGAATTTGAGATGTGGAAACTTCAAATCTGAATTGTGCAATTCCTAAGAAAGGATGGGTGGTATATTTTATTTATGTCCCTCTTTATACATAGCCTTTCTCCTTATTAGAATCTTATTGCAGGATTGTCTCTGAAAGGGATGGCAGGGAGGCTTGTATCACCCTTCATGCTGCTGGGCCTCCAAAGGTTTGTTACATATGTTTATCGTGTACCTATTATCAATATCCTTTCATCTTCTACATGTTTCTTGTTGCAGGCTTCTTAATTTGTTTACTTGAGTATCATCATTATTTAGTTCAGTAGCTGAGCTGTACAAGATATTCTGTTTTTTTCCCCCTTTTTTCTGGTATATTTTTGTTATGATTCACAATGCCTATAATTGGTAGATACACATTATTGAAATCATATTTTACTCATGCCTTGTCAGCATGCATTATTTGTTGAAGGCAACAACAGAGCTTGTTTGTAAATAGCCCTTTTCTTGACGGAAAGAGGATGTTTTCTAGCAAATCTCAATCTTTAACCCTTTTTTTGGGTATTCTGTTGATGAGTGAAGACAGTACTCCAATTGCATGTTCTGAGTTTTGTTTGTTTACTCATTCTTCTTTCATAGTGTAATTTTCAACGAATCTGAATCTCAGGTTGTGATCACAGGCATAAATATAAATGGCAGTCTTCTTCTAATTGGCAGCAATCAAAAGGAAAAGGTCAGCTCTATGATATTTGGAAAATAGTAAAGGACTTCTTCGTTTGATCCTTTTCTATTTTTCCTTGTCTCAATGGCATTCTAGATTTTCTGTTTTCATTTCTGTCTTCATTAGGGTTTCTGCATATGATTATGTTATTTACCTCCTTTATTAATTTAATAGGGCCAGACTGCTGAGCAATTCAAGATTTTGACACCTAAAATTCCTGCATATTTTACGGTATGTGAAGCATTTTGACTTAAAATGGTTGTGGTTAAAGATAGGCAGAATGCTATAATGAAGTACTCTGTTAAATGATGGATCAGTTTTAGTCAACATAATCATTTTTCTTCTATCTTTTGTATGCTTCTTTTGTACATATAATATGGGGCCCGTTTAGGTATCTCTTATTTTTTACGCACAAAAGAAGATGGCCATGAAACTGGTAACTAATCTTGTCAGAACTTCTACTTATCTAGACTTATATGGAATTGAATTGTACTCCTGCATATTGTACCATGAGTGATTTGTCTTGCCTTTTATGGGACTTGTTCCTTTTCCCCTTTTACAAGGATATAGTTAAGAGCAATGTGTGACGGGTGCACACTACCCAATTCCCACATCTTTAACAAAGAGGGGGATCTTGAGTCATATAAATGGTAGTACTGCACAACCCAATGAGTACCTTTTGGACAGAAGGTAATGACCCCGTGACAAGTGGTATCAGAACCTACCCCTGTCCCACCATGGGACCCTCGCCTAGCACGGAATGCCGAGAACTCCTGGTTTCATTGGCTCCGTGCGTGCCCAAGCATCGACGAGGACGTCGATAAGCTTGGTGTGGGAGAATGTGATGGGTAATGATCCTGTGACAAATGTCCCATATATATCCTCACAAACTATATGATGTTTGACTTAACATATAGTAATGGAGTCAGCATAAATTTGGTTGAACACATTTTCCAAGCATTCCTCCTATAAGATACTAATCTGTGGATGGATCTATGTCAATGTGGTTGCAGGGGACAGGAGATCTAATGACAGCACTTCTGCTTGGATGGAGTGATGTAATTAATCCAAGTGTATTGCAGTCTAAGCTTTTGTTGAATCTTTTCATATCTGTTTGTATATATTATTACATCTTCTCTCCTGCAATATGCAGAAATACCCTGATAACCTTGAGAAGGCTGCAGAGCTTGCAGCGTCAGGCTTGCAGGTATTTTTTAGCTCTTCTCACGCATGCATTTCAGTTTTCACTGTCTACATATCGAGAAAATATCAAAGAGCTTGAAGTTTGATATAAAATTTTTATTCCCAAGCCTAAGCTAAAGCAAGTAGACCTCAGTTTGTTTGGTTTGGCATGATCTATTCATAAACAAAATTCTTGGGTTCTTCTTCTTTGCTTTGAGATATTTTGTCTGCTTTTGTCTTTAAACCCCTTCAGAACTCCAAGATGCGACATATGGAAACTTTGTGGATACCCAATCAATAGTTCATGATGAGATTCAAATTAGATCCTAGTGTCTGTATAATACTTGCATCCCTATCCCCTGACTTCCCCCCTCCACACAGACAAAAAGAAAAAGAGTGACATAATATAGTCCTTTTTCCAAAAAAAAAAAAAAGAAAAAAAGAAAAAAAAAGAAAAACCAAAAAAAGGAAATGGAAATTCCATTTGTAGTAAGACACCAAACTAAGACATGCAATGTATGCATGGTGGCATAAACAGTATGTATCTCCATGCACTGAAACACACATGTAAAACCAATATGTGCATATATGCTTATGTTGATACATATAAATATATACACGATATGGATTGGATCTAACATTCTTAGCTAAAAAGTTTGGAGGGTGCCTGGTTTGTTAGATATATTGGTTTTTAATGGTTTCAAAGGTATTTTCCTTCTAATTATTTTTTCAGCGTAAGTTTTGTGTTTATCTTTGTATTTATCTGTTGCAATGAAAATAACTTGGCCACAAAAGGGGGGAAATGTGGGGTAGGTTCTCATCAGAAATAATCATGACGAAGAAAGATTTATTTGGTGATATTTATTTTCAAATTAGGGTTGGAAACTGTTGTTTTGTAGGCCCTTCTGCAGAGGACGCTGAATGACTACAAGAGAGCTGGTTATGATCCCCAGTCAACCAGCTTGGACATCAGATTGATCCAAAGCCAGGATGACATTCGTCACCCACAAGTCAAACTCAAAGCTGAAAAATACAGTTAGGTGGGTGACATTTATTGAACTGTATCTATCTTTAGACGCTCAAAGAACCAATTTTGTTTTTCCTGGATAATTTAAAGCCCTTCTAATTGGGATGTTTGGCCATTGTGATTGAGAACACTGGTTAGAGACAATTTATGCCTGACTTTGCTGCTGGCATACTCTTTTCAAAGATCTGTAGTGCCAATCTATTCTGCTCGTGAATTGAGTGAACTGCTCATAAACTCAAGCTTACTCTTTTTTTTTTTTGGGCCAATGGAATTAAGGGAAATTCCATTAGTTTAATGGGTTGGTTCTATGGTCCTATTGGTGGGCTAGGTCTAAACCCCCAAAAGGATTTATATTTTTTGTTTTTACTGTTAATATGCTATTAATATCCGAGGAAATTTGAAAGATAAATTGCAAACTTACATTTGGTTGAGTTGAATTATTATTGTGCTTCTAAAAATAAAAAATTTCAACAATTTCACTTGTATTCCTCACTTCTGCTAGAAGGTTTCTTACTGGGAAATCCCAACCCCGAGGAAATGCTAATGCTTTCATAACGACAAACCAGAAATGGTTGCTTGGATAGAAATCACTGGGCTTTGATGAGTTCTAAGATCACAATATTGATGGATACTTGGGGGCAGCAGATCATGTGCTTTACCCGTTTGTTGTGCAGTTACTTGAGTGAACATGCAGTTTCATTTTATCGATGATTAACTAGCGTATGACTGATTTTATTGTCTTGGAGACCAGTGGTGAGTGGTGACTCCTAGGATCAAGCCACAAAGGATTCTAGGATGGCCTGTGACTATCTAGATATTATTATCATTTATATTTTTGTCAATCGAGGAAGGACATTTTAGTGTGTTTTCTGAGAGTTCATTTACACTCATTGATCTGGAGCAGGTTTTGTGGACTTCCAAGTGTGTTTGCAAGAAGTTCATTTACATTCATTTATCAGTAGAGAGTGGATATTCTTGGATAGTTCTGCTTTGTTAATTCGGCGGTTCATTTTTCATCAAGACATTCAGTAATGTCTCGAAGATCCTATCAGGGCGAGGTGGGCTTTGGAGACCGGCGGATGTTTTTAACAACAAAGGTTTCATATCTGCCCACCATTCATTAACTCTTAGCATAACTTACTTATTATTAGAGTCTCCTTATTAAAATCTCTTAATTCTGTATTTAAGTACTAATTTTTAACATTATTTATTGAAACATTTTGATTAAAATCTCTTAATTTTGTATTTGAGTACTAATGATGCTGTTATCTTTTTTCAACCTTACGGCCTCCCTCATCACAAATAAAAAATTTAAAATTTAAAAAAATAAAATAAAAATCCAAATTCCAGTCTTAAATATCCAAAATGCAATTATATGACACAAATAATACACAGTTCAATCTACTCGACAAATCTAATTTTCTAGCATATATTGTGTACCCAATCACAATTAGCCGTACAGTATAAACGTAAATTATCAGCATTATGACATGTGGATTGCCTTTGCTTTCAATACTTCATGCATAGAAATATTCCTTGGATTCTTTCTTTTTTTTGGCAGAACGAAGATTAACCATGAAATGAACTTACCACGTAAGGCAAGAGCAACAGCAAGCAACAAAGATCACATTTTCATCCATTATCTAAAAAGCAGGCTTAGCTTGACTGATGGACCCAGCACATAGGCAGTAGGAACAAGATACAATGAAATACAGCCCGTAACATCCGCGTAGTTTAAATGCAGAAAAAGATTCAAACAATTTAAGCATGCAGTATGCAAACATGTAGACGAACAACATGAAAATGAAAGGTGGTTATAATGTAAGAGGATGATACCCTTTTTTAAAAAAAAAAAAAGAAAAAACCTTAATCAGAAGAGAAATAAATATATCGGGAGTGGGACCAAAAGAGAAGATAATGAAGTGAAAAATAAAAAATAAAATTGGGACTGAAAAAGTCCACGAGGCTGCTCTGCCTAGCCCTCAGCTTACATGTTATACAGCCGTCAGATGAAATGTTTCATCTGCTATTAGCTTCTTTAGCTTTTGTCCTCGCAAACCATTCCAAAAGGCTGTTGCATTGACCACTTTCTTCCCAGGGAGCTGAACTTCCAATACCTGAATAATTTACCAAAGCAGCTTATGGATAAGCACACTTAGTTTGACAGATTACTCAGAAATGAGGCCACCAAATAGAATCTTCATGCTTGAAATAGGGCCAATAGTTTTATCATTTTTCCGTTCATGACAATTAGGAAAGTGTTCAACATATTTTTATGCCTTCCTTTTTTTATTTTTTCTTTTTTCTTTGGTCTATGGAAACTCAGAGAAGCATATTCTGAACGTCATCAAATATGAAAATCTAAAATTAGCTAAACATGTACGGACACCACTCTCACACCCAAACCATAAAAATTTGATTTAAACTCCCAAGTATCAAATTGTTGATTGATTCAAATTGAAAACATCAGAACACAGAATTTTACAATAATTAATATGAAAAATGTCCTCATAATTGAACTAGCACTTTAGACTTGAGATTCAACCTTTTTAGGTCCAAGTCTCACCCTTCACCTATCAAAATATAAAATAATTCACCCAATGTCATGTGCAAGTCCTTTCTTCAATGATTATTTTATAATTTTGGATTTTGTCAATAATTAATTTGAATGGATTGCAGTCTAATCAAAAATTTTGATAGATATAAGGGTGTCAATCAAAAGTTGTAAAGTTAGGTGTTCCCTTCCAAATAACTCGGAAGGGTGTCCGCATGTTTTCATGCCAAAATTACTGACAGGACTTCTATCCATAGATGAAATGATGGTTGAACAGACCTCAAGTGCTGTAGACTTCCCACATGGAAACACCAAGGAACCATTGGAAAATGTGATCTCGTCCATGTCATTTCCCTGAGTGAAGCCATGGTGGCAAACTCTTGTAGTAATGATCTTAAGTTCTAAGATACTGTGGTGACCATCTTTCTCATCACCAAGCATTACTTTGGCTCGCGTTCCTGGCCACCCTGCAAATGCACGAACCTAAAAAGGTTGCATTTAATCGCCGAAACTTAATTTGGGTGGAAAAAGCAAGATCTTACCTTATTATGCAGGACTACAGCTTCCTGGTCAAAGGTTAGCAATGATTCATCAGGAGTTATCTGCACAAATAATCTTTTATCCCATTACAAAAGAACAAAGTACCACTAGTTTATTTAGACACAGGATAGACATTACTCTTGTTACAGCCATGTTGTTGCTTATCATCAAATGGGTCAATACAACAATTAAAGTTCAGACCAAATGGAATTGCAACAAGAAAACAAAGAGAAAAAAAAAAAAAAAAAACAAAAACTCATAGATTCTAATGTGAACCTTACCAATCTCCTAATATGTGAAAGTTAAATTCTGACCTATCCAAGTTTTATTTACATGGCATAAATAAAATCAAGTGGTTGTTTTGACATCCAATGTTGCTTCTTATTTATTATTCCATGTGACATCATCTGGAACATGTAAGTAGTTACTATCAGCAAACATTATATACCCAATAAGGCCATAACAACCTTACAGACTCATGCATAAGCATCAAAACATTATAAAACCAATAAAATTTCATTCTCCAATAATTTTCCTTAAAAAAAAGTCATAATATGAAAATTTTACACATAGCATAGCTTGTTCCATTAACATGAAGGTCATGATCTAATTGTAATGGTGTGGGCCTGAAGCAGAAAGCAAACCCATACTTGGATTTAAGCCCTCCCATAATAAGAAAAACAATGGTATGCTAACAAGAAGAGAGTAGACATCTAATTTATATGTGTGAAGAGCGATCAAAGAGAGTATGCATCATTTTCTTTTAGACACTACTGCAAATTACAAAATGTTCAACACGCATAAATGATCAACATTTTGTCATGAGAGAAGGCACTATATAGTTTAACAATCAGAAGGAAAAATAAAATCCAAACAAAGAAGAGAGAATTAAAATGCAAACAAAGGGAAATAATGAATGTCAAAAGCTGAAGAAGGCAAATTCCATCTGGCTTAAAGATATGCATAGAAGGACCTCAAAAGCTAGTAATAAGTTTTGCTTTATGGCAAGCTTGAGCACACCTCTTCAAAAACTTGCAATTGTGGCGATTAATCAATTTTTTACCTCTGATTTCATTAGAAAGATAAAGAGTACCTTCGCAGCCAAGGTAGCTTTAGAATCATCTTGGGGTTGAGCTTTCATTCTGGCTGACCCATCAAGTATAGAATGCAGTTCACGAATCAGAAGTTTGGACCCTGCACAATTAGGGAGTAGAACACTCATCAGTCCACAACAATCATCCATCTTAACACAAGTAAAGAATAACACGTGCTGAAAAAAGATATGTGAGGAACATAAAAAATCCACCAAGAGGAGAAAGCTAATGCAGGATCCAAATGCAAAAATCCATAAATCAACTAAAATGATCATAAATCTTGAGCCCATCTGACCAGGAAATGTAAAAAAGTTCCTTTTCTCCATTTGGCCTCATCTAAAACCAAAATTTACAGTAGCTTCTCAGCAATCATGTCATTTCTACCTTTCCATATCATTCTTCAACTTAAATCAAACAACTCTTCTTGACAAAATACTTCTAAGCCTTTTTCACACATGTAGACCACCTTAGATTGATGATTTTCAACTTTGTCATGTTGCTTATGTCAGTCCTCCTCAATCACACTAGGAAAAGAACAACACATTTAAAACATCTGCAATGTTGAACCACAACAAAGACCATAGCCTCTTACACAAGCTAAACAAATGGAATGGAAAAAGAAGACCAACAGGTCTTGGTAGAACCCAAATCAGCGATATAATCGCTTTCAACTTTTGAGAGGAAGCAGACCTTGAAATATTTAATTGATGGATCAACAACAATTACAAGGTGAAATTATCATCTCGACACCATGCATCTATAGATATTTGAAGCTCTTTTCTTTTAGAAGAAAAAAAGAAGAAGAAGAAGAAAACAATACCTTTGGAAAACAGCAGTGCTAGCAAATCAGGAGCCTGCAAGCATATCGGCAGTGGCAAAATGAATACCATAAAATGTTCTATAAGGAGAAACTTTATTTAACTAAGAACTGTAAAAGCATTTTTAAAAAGGCAAAGAGAGATGAATCAAACTAATATCTTATAATGATAATCTGATTATGCTTATCATTGCCCAAGAGTGCCACTGCAGCTTTGTGCAACCCAATTTGCAGTCAATAAAGGAAAATGAATGGAACAAGGAACAGAGGCACAATGTTAAGCATAAGGATACATTTTTGAGCTCCAGAGCACAGGTTTTTGCATTAGACTCTTCTCAGTTGTTGCTTCATGCAAAAATACTGGACTATATCCAGTTGATATTAGACTTTTCCCCAGAACCTGCCCAGCACTTGGTACTGTATACAGATTGCATCAACTAAGACAGACCTCTGCTCAGAAGGTATTTAACCATTAAATGGTCCAGCCATTTTGTGACATTAGTTAAACTGGGGAAACAAGAAAATGCAAACTGAATTCCAATTCCTAAACTTTACTGACTATTCAATCAAACAAGCAATACCCATACCTTTATGAGATCATCAATTTCCAGTTTTTCACAGGCAATGATTGGTCCAGCATCTAGAGCACGGACAGTGAATGCTAGTGATACTCCGGTTTCCTTAGCACCATCCTGACAAGGGGAGTTACAAATGCAACATCACAATATTGAATCATATAAATATTTATCACAAATGACATCAACAACTAATAAAATATAAGGAACCTGCAATGTCCTTTGAACAGGAGCAGCTCCACGGTAAAATGGTAGCAGACTTGGGTGTATATTGACAGTCCCTGAGAAAAAGTATTTACTTTATTTGAGGAACATTGAGGACAGGATTTGGATGTTCCAAATGGCATCACTCTGGTTTTACATATGGTTTGTAAGAAGCCAAATGCATATTGAAACAAACATATTTGACAACTGATTGAAACCAATATGTGTGTGCATCAGCAGCCATCAAATTCATACATCTCTGCTTTCTGGTTTGCATTAAGGAGAATTACTACAGGAAAATGCCCCCATCATTGGCAGCAAGAGCTGAGGTTGATGACTATCTTAAGGTCCAAAAGCAAGAACTTGGTTCATGACCAAAAAATACAAGGAACATAACAATGATCCTATTGACCAAACAATTATAAATATTGCATTTTTTCATATTAATTGCCAGCAGACTATAAATTGCAGACACAAAGTGGAGAGTGGGGGGAAGAACATTGTTCAATAGAAAACAAAAACTTATTGCAGCTAAAAGGTTCAAACTATCATCAAAGAGGCATGTTGCATCCTAATCCTAAGTCCTCTACTTTGTCAACAAGTTTATTTTACTAACCCATTGGCGGAATATTGAGAAACTTGGTGGGTAGAATATTTCCATATGCTGCTGTAATGCAAAGTTCTGGCTGCAATGCTCTTAGACTGGACAAAAACGTTTCCTACATTTGAAAAGGAGATAAACGTATTATCTTCAGATGTCATGCTCTGTATGCCGTATAGAGGGTCAAAATTCTTTGATTCAATATCAAGTTCACAGGAGGGAGTCATTAGCAACCTCCCCAGCTCGTTCTGGTGTAAAAATGAGGTCATTAGGAAAACCTCTCTCTATAGCATGCTGAGCAACTGGAGAAGGCATCAGCTTTTTACCCCTACCTCTTCTTGCGGGTGGTTGAGTAACAACTGCTGCCACCTAAAAAAATACCACATTAATAACTCATACGGCAACTGCTTGCCAGTCCAACTAATTCCAACATAGAAGTCTGAAAAGAGCATAATTCCTTTTTGGTGCAAATTGAGGCAAAGGGTCAATCTTTTCAATATGAAATCACTAAGACTTCAACTTGGAACCAAGAGGTTCCTAACAGAATGTCCCTACCATTGTGCCACAATCCTAGCAGTAAATCTAAGAGTAAAATCACCCACATTCGAAACACATGCCACATTATCAGATTGAAAAAGGCCAGAAAAAGAAAACTCCAGAAGAGGGTATCACCCAAATGCACATGTTAACCAAGGAATCTAAGTAGAAAACCATAAAAGGATCGGGGGCATTACAAACATGATCAGCTGAAACTGATTAACTGTTGCTTAACTGAATAAAATTCAAAATCCAGTTTCAAAATTCAATGGAAAAATAATAACAAAAATTGAAATACCACGCAGTAGGAAATATTATACAAGTCCCAGTTACGATATCATTCAATACCTCAAAAATGGAATTGGAAGCTGCAGATGCGTTGAAAAGCGCGTCGAGAACAGTGGCAGAGACCTGAAGCATCAAACATAAAGAACCCATTTCGTCAAAAGTCTGATATACATATATATGATATATAAATACAAACATAAGTAATGCTGCAGTTGGTTGGGTGCAATTAAATGTGTACCTGAGGAGAGCCCAAGAACACAAGTGGTTTTTTATTATTAGAAGAAGAAACAGAAGAAGACGAAGCAGTTGCCGCGTTGTAACAACAAGAGAAACGTCGCAGCATCAGCGAAGAGTTCATCTCTCTCTCTCTCTCTCTCTCTCTCTCTCTCTTTCACTCTCTCCGACGACTAATCCTTCTTCTATCCGGGTCGTTTTTTCTTCTCCTTCGCCCTCTCTGTGCTGTAATTGCTGCTGCACTGTTAATATTTTTATGATATATATATATATATATATATATATATAATATAATATAATTTTAGGATATTTAAGTCAATATAAATTATTTTTTAAAAAATTAAATTACATTTATTTATTTAATATTTATTATTTAATTAGTTATTTTGATGTAAACTATAAATATTTATTACGAAATAATATAAATAAATAAAATTTAAACTAATTTGATATTTTATATATTTTTATTTTTAAGTTAATTATTTTCTATCGATATAATATTTTAATATAAAAACAATTAAATTTTAAACAAAAAAATTTGGTTCAAGTTAATGACGAATATTAAAATTTGACGTTCATGTATTAAAAATTAATTAAATATTTTTAAATTTCAAATAAAATTTAATTTATTAATTCAACAAATAAAATAACTTACTTGAAATTTATGTTATATAAAATAAATTAATGTAATTTTAAATTTTTTTTTTATGATTAATTTTTTTTTACACATTAATACTAATATTGGGTGTTGCAATAAAAAAATACTAATATAATTTAAAATTAATTACATTTAGTCTCCACGTAGTTTATCTTTTTACTATTTTACCTCTCTAAAATTTTAATTTTCATTATAACACTGTTATGGTTTCTAATTTTAGTAATTAGATCTCTCTTTCAAAATCCATTGACTTAAACTTCTTTTTAATTATAAAATATTTTATAATATTTAAATATTGTAAGATTTAATTTTTTACTCGTTATAATTATTATTTTGAAAATTTATAATTTTTTGAATTTTTATGAGCAATTTTTAATATTATAAATTATAGAAAAAAAAATAATCATGATGAACTTAAGATATTAAGTCTCATAATATTTGAATGTTTAATTAAAAAAAAAAGTTTCAAAATAAATAAAACCATGCAAAAAAAGGGTTTGTCACTAAAATCAGAAACCACAAAGGTTCATAAATTATATAATCTTCCTATGAAATGTAAAGTGGGGCAAACACATCAGAATGTGAGACCCACCAACATGGTTGACCAGTGTTGAACGTGGTGTTAATTTTTAGATTAAATTGACTCCCATCAGAGACCCGAAGAGTAGAATTGACTAACAAATTACATGCAGAGTACAACGTACCATTTTATGAAAGTTTTTCTATTTTTGAAAAAAAAAAAAAACCATATTGTTTGTGTTTTTGCAATCTAGTTCAGCCAAGATTGAGTCAAAAAAAAACCTATTCATTGATTAAGAACAAAATCATGAGCCGAAACAACACTTCATGTGAGAAATAATTATCTGGCAAACAGATTACAGCTGTGTTCTCTTGTAAATAATGTTCTTACATTTTTCCTTTTTTTTTTCTTTTTTTTTTTTTTTTTTCCCAATGACAATGGAGGCCGAAAAACCAGGAAAAGAAAACCGAATCACCGGAATTCTAACATAAAATTAAGAAGTTCCAACAAGGGTGTCCCGAGCAGTTGTGCTAGAAACACAAAACAAATAGTGTTTCTTCTCTAGGTCAAAAATAGCCACAATTCTAATTCACCCATTTCTTGAAGCTGCATAATACATTTCTATCCTTGTTTACAAAGGCTAGTGGAGAAAAATGGAAACACAGGAATGTGTTGCAGTAAAAAGTATATCCACATATGCAATGATGATCTTGTAGAAATAGCATAACATTAATCTTCCAAGCATCCATGTCATTTTACCACAATCGAAAAAACCTACCTACTCAAAATGGTAGTCACGGTGATGCCAAATGGTAAGATCCAATCTGATCTGCCCATAAGAACCAAATAACTCACCTGGAACTAGCAGAAACCCAGCTGAAGGAGGATCACCAACCCTACTCTGTATTGTCTTAGTAAAAGATCGAAGCTTTAGACTGCTTTCATCTTTTCTTACTGTGAGCTCATAGAAATATCTCCGCTTCAGTGAAGGGGGCCCCATACAACAAACTGTCATCATATTCCCAAGGATTTCCACCTTGTTGTACAAAATGAACAAAACACCTTCTCTCTCTTCTTGAAAAACTAGGAATTTCTGACTAGTTGTAAAAAGGACAGAAGCCCCTTGATTGTATAAGAAGCATATCCGATTAGAGTTGTGTTTAGTACCATAATGTTGGTACAACTGCTTAGATGAGCCAATG
Organism: Kandelia obovata; assembly: GCA_021464305.1. NCBI lineage: Eukaryota > Viridiplantae > Streptophyta > Magnoliopsida > Malpighiales > Rhizophoraceae > Kandelia > Kandelia obovata. The sequence goes on along the minus strand of CM038475.1, from coordinate 3,716,780 downwards.
AAGCTGCAACATGAATGCGGGCATGAACATGGTACATAGTTGCAAGTCTTATTGTGGTCATATCTCTTACTGTAACTGACAATTTCCTTGCACCCATACTTCATATTTTGACATGGTATCGTGACTGATTCAAGGACCTTCTCAACGGCCCGGCAACGATTGTAGCCAATAGGCAAAGAACAGGAAGGACAGTTTTGCAAAAGTTTGCTGCAGCAGGGAGAGCAAGCCGTGTGTCCGTTATCACACTGAATCACCCAGCAAGCACACAGAGAAATGAGATTGGGTACAGTGTGTAATCTATTCATACATGTACCAAGGCAGCTAAGAGATTGAAGCTGAAGCACCAGATGCAGCATATTTACCTTCTTTTAATTTTCATTTTCTACTAATCATTTTTGTTTTTGAATATTTTATAAATGAACTGTATGTAAGCCAAGTAAAGAAACCGTGACATCAATGAGTATTGATTCAGTAAGCTTTAATAAGGACATAAATGTTGCAAAAATGTGCATTATCTACTCACTTCTATGATGTAGACTTCTTATCAGTACTTAGATAAACTTAGTAGGCTAACATTTAGTTTTGTTCCTTGAAGTACATTAATCAATGCAAGATGTTTCATTTTTCTTTGCTATTATTAAGTCCTAGATATTTACAAACCAAATGCTAACAGTTTGCAGCTGGCATTAGAATTTTCCATTTTTTTCAGTTTGACCCAACACCTATATCCCTTTTTGGCTTTGTAGGCCCAAAACTTACCAACAACCAAATCAGACGACAATATTTCAGCTTGGTTTCACTTGGTTAAGATAATTCAATCTCACTTAAAATGTACCAGACAATAGAAATATTTGTTTATTTTGGGACACTCTCTAAACCAGATGAAACCATGCTATACACACCCTACCTACATGAATCTTCAAATATAAACCATTAGTTTTGAAATAGGTTTGCAGCACTTTACATATTAAAGTTCCCCAGTAGTGATAAGTGAAGAGATTTACACCATTTGCCCTCATCTTAATCAGGAAGTGGCCCCACCCTGTATACCTCAGTGTCCCACTCAAAAAGCACAAAGATTTCTTAGAATTTTAGAAATTCCAAGATTAATGGAAGAAGCACATCGGTCTAATATACAAACAAACTCCAGTGAAAATTAACTTATTGATCACAGAGAAGCAGTGCTCACAACTGACCAGTAACAAGCCAGCTGATTCATGATTTCACCATCACCTTTGTGTGTACAGCAGCCATACTTACCTCCATGCATACTTTAGTAATTTTTATGTTTAACTTTCTACTTTTACATTAATGCTTATCCATGAAGGTTTACCCTTCCCTATGGTTCATGCTCTCTGTTGCAAGTCCATGAAGTTTACATTGAAGCTACATCCTATACATGTCATGCATGTTATGAACTTGAACCAATTTATGACATTCATTCAGCAAATATAGCAACACATTTGCCAATATGATATTAACAGAATATGAAGTGCATCCCTCAAAGCAACAATTCAGCATTATACTTGGTTTCTGATATACATCATCCAACCCAACCCACCATTACAAGTGAATATGGATTACCAAATGTCTGCTGATCATCCCAAACAAATAATTCACACCTATCTGCACCAGTTATTTCTCCAAGACCATGCTCCAATTGTTCAACCCAATCAAATCCCTTCCAAAGACTCTCCTTTCAATGCAGCAAAACAACAATTGCCTGTTTAAAATGCTTAAAAATAGCCCAATTGTTGCTTCTCAAAAGAAGCATCCACTTTGTCCCAGTAAGCCATATGGAAAAGGTACTCCAGCTCATCATCGGGGAAAAACAATTATGAAATTGACCACAATTCATATGGCTGACTCAGCACCTAAAATGCAACAGTCTAGAAGCCATAATGTTCCTCACCCCATTTTCAGAGCTATGCAAGAAGAAAACAACATGACATGACATGCAAACATATGCAACTTCTAACAAATTTTAGCACATAGCCATGGGTCTCATCAATCAATTCAGTGCCCATGATTTGATTAGTGGCACATGGCATTTGAATGTGTAGATTGTAAAATTTGCTAGTAGGAAGAGGATTGCCAATCCAAAATAGGAACAGAAAAAGAAAACTCTCTTTCAAAAACAAAGAAGCACTATTCCTAGTAGGATTAATTATGGCAGGAACAGTAGGCTTTATATCTGCATTAGGCGTTTAGAAAAAGGAAAAGAAACAAAAAGATACCGATTCAAGAAACCAAGCCAAACTTCTTCAAATTTGGAAACCCAACTAATTAGACTAAAAAAAAACAAACAAACGAACGAGCATTTTTGCAGCACATCAAAAGCAAACTGGAAGTGAAACAAGCCATTAACAAGCAAAAGGTCGAAACTTTTAAGAAACCAAACGCAGAAACCAACAATCTTGACTTAAATCCGACAATATCAGCATCGAAGGTAACAAAAATAACCTACATTCAGGCAAAAAAGAAAATTGCAAGCAATGGCTCGGGGGGGGGGGCAAGGGGGCACAAAGAGAGAGAGAACAAAACCTGGAAAACAGGAATAGTCATGGGCTCGTAGCAAATGGGACAGTCAAGAACCTCCGGGTCGGTCAGAGTCACAGAAATGGCTCCAGTACTGGAGGTGGATCCCAGAGGGCCAACAGCACCGCTTGACGATCTGGGTCCAGCGAGTGCCGCCTGATTATCTTGATTATTTCCAGCTGCTGCTTCTTCTTCGTCATCCTCTTCTTCTTCTTCTACACTTTCCAACTCGCTGTCATCGTCTTCTTCTTCTTCTTCTTCTGCCTCATGTGCGGTAGTCGGGCAAATGTTCCCATGTGTTTGGGTCCTCTGTCTCTTTAGCAATGGGAATTTGCTTGGCCCTTCTCCATTTTCTTCTCCGCCCAACGAGAATTTTGCCATCTCTCTCTCACGGTTGGCTAATTTTTGCTGCAATCACCGCGTCTGCCTTTGTCAAATGAGAGACTGAAAAGGCAGCGTTTTGAAGAAGTTAAAAAAGAACTGTTTGAGATATCCCAATTGGCCCAATCATAATTCTTGGACTGCCTCCTGCTTAAACAGCCCACTTTGCACTCCCCAATAATAATAATAATAAAAGAGCGAAGAAAGACAAAAGGAGGACAAACCAAAAAAAACAAAAAGGGAAGAGAGGTGGAGAGAGCGAGAGCGAGAGAGAGTAATGGAGAGGGGTGTGGCAGCTCCACAATCAACAAGTCGTCCTCTGTGCTTCTGCAATCTCAATCTGATTAGCAAGCAGTTTCCATTCCCATTTCCCAGTGAAAGTATTGGTAAAAGGAGGAGCAGACCCATGTCAGTGAAGGCCTCCTGGAAGAGCTCGCTGGATGCTGGTACTGGCAGACAGACCTTGTCCAAGAACTGGGATGTTTTTGGCTTCTCTTCTTTTTCTTCTTCGGCCCCCGTGCTTCCCAGATTCGAGGAACTTGACACGACCAACATGCTTCTTCGTCAAAGGATCATCTTCTTGGGCTCTCAGGTCTCTTGCTCTTTTCCTTAGACCTTTAAAAAAACAAAAAAAACTTCTGAACTGAGTTTTTTGGTCTCTTTTGTGCTTAATTGGCGAATTTTCTTAGGTGGGTTTCTGTCGTTTTTGAAACTGATGATTTGTTGAGCTCTATTTTTTGCTGGGTTTTACTGTTTTAGTTTATGTAGAATGTTTTCTGATGCCACTAGTTGGAAGTTTTAGCATCAATTTGGATGCGTTTGGGTTTCTTTTTCTATAAAGTCTCTCATCGTCCTATAGAATTGGGGAGGTGTTTGTTTGGAAAGTAGTGATTGGACATAGAAATGAAGTGCTTCTATCATCCAATATTCAGAATATGGATTTGTGTTACTTGTTGGTGTTTGTGGGATTGGCCTTGGGTTTTATGGGATTATTATATATATGCGGCCTTGAGTATGGTTTTTATAAGAGGAACTGGACGTGGGGCCTCAGACTGAGGTTTTTGTGACATTGTGTTTGATTGGGCATTTCTGTTTTTTTATGGCCTTTTGTTCCACAGTTTGTTGAATTTGCTTTGATAGCTCATTATTATTAAATAATTAGCTTTGTGGTTATGCTAATATGTTAAATACTGCCTCTCTCTCTTTGTGTTCTTGCATCATCATTTTCGTCATTTGTTGATAGGTTTGATGTTTGTTTTACAATCATTTGTTTCTCAAAAACTTATTGATCCCTGGTATTGATTTTTATGGTTGCAGCAGATGCACAATTCCTGATATGATTACATGCATTGGAGTAAAATCCTGCAAAGGGGTTGATATCTGAATGTTTTTATTGGGGACTAGAGGATGCTTAGATATTTCATTATTTTTAAGAAATAAGAAATGTTGATTTGAACCTTTTCAATCATATTTGTTGTACAGGTAGATGATGTGACAGCTGACTTCATTATAAGCCAGCTCTTATTTCTGGATGCTGAAGACCCAACAAAAGACATAAAGTTGTTCATCAATTCTCCTGGTGGTTCTGTCACTGCTGGTATGTTCATTGGTTAAAGCTCTCTTACTTGACATTGCCTTCTCACAATTTTCTTCCTCTCCTCCTCCGCTTTCCTCTTTGGGCTCAAGGTATCCTTGATTTTTAAAATTAGTCTTCTACTTGTCCCACAGTACCCAGATATTCCATTGTGTATAGGAAAATTGACGTCAAAAAAGAAAATGAAAAATCAGCCTTCTTAGGCATATTGTTGTTCTGTTACTTTTGAGTTATTCTGCTGTTTCATAGCTATACACCTAAGGGAGCTAATACTTGATGCAACTAATTAACAATTCCAATCCCTGTTAGAAGAGGACTTTGTTTGAGAATCAGCAAAAAATCATCTATGACTTCATGACATTATGTGGACCTAGACAGAAATGAATTGGTGAAAAGATTGATATTTTAGGTCTGAAGAAATATCCTGGTCATATTGTGATAATTGTTTTCTCCCTTCACTTATTGTGGCATCAAGGATTGGGCATATATGATGCAATGAAGTTGTGTAAAGCTGATGTTTCAACCATTTGCCTTGGGCTTGCTGCATCCATGGGGGCATTTCTTCTTGCTTCTGGCACTAAAGGCAAGAGGTTCTGTATGCCTAATGGGAGAGTAATGATCCATCAGCCACTTGGAACTGCTGGAGGCAAAGTAAGTTGTTTACTCTTTGCCTATCAAATCCTGACACCAAGGAACTTATTGGAAATGGTTTGTATTTAAATCAGTTTGAGACATAGGCATAGAATTTAGATACTTTCCTAAGTTGCCATGTTGATAATGAAGTGCAGCTGAAATCCTTGAGAAGCGATTGTTTCATTTAATTTTATTGCAAGGCACTGGAAGATATTCATTGGAAAAGGTAATAGAAAATATTCTTTACGACCTTATCTGAAAAGCATATGGAAATTAATTTCGACGCGGTGTCTTATTTTATTTGACCCAATGATTCAGAATTCAGAAATTCAGAATCTGAGCATCCTATTTTATAGAAATAAAATTTCAACACAGGGTATTTTTATCACATTTGAGGTGTGATGGGCTTGCATAAGAGAATAACTATGGTCTTTAATAAGATCTTGAGTGTCGTCGTATGAGAGGTATTTTCTTGTATTCTAGAAAGGAGAAGCAACAGCCATCGCAAAAGTTAGCTATATCCAAGGGTACTAATTTTTTAATTTTAAGAAGTTTGGAGGCTGTAATTCTAACTTAGTAATAAGCCTTTCTTAGTTATAGCATCTCTATACTGCTTCTACTTTTGTCTTAAACTTTCCTTTTTGATTCTAATGTTTATTTTTCCTGAATGTGAATGTATCCCCACTATTTTCCTTGATACATTCTGGGGGGCTTACAATGCATGACTGTAATATTGTCATTGCTTCCTAGCCTATTGAAACAATTTATTTTTTTTATTTGCTGAAGGAGAAACCTTTGCTATTTGAATTATTTCTTGCATAATTGTATAACACATGGGAAGTTTTCCACCCAATATGGGTGTATGTGTTATCTAAAAAGTAAAATATCAAGTTGGCTCTTAAAACTCCTTGATATATTTTTTTGATCAAGTTCTATTTGATTTCAGGCAACAGAGATGAGCATACGGATAAGAGAAATGAATTACCACAAGATTAAGCTCAACAAGATTCTGTCAAGAATCACTGGGAAGCCTATAGAGCAGGTTGAGCACAGAATGTGGTTCCTTTTTGTTTTTTTTTTTTGTTTTCACTGTCTAATAATTCGATTGTAACATGGTTTGATCTAACTCCACACCCCTTTCCCCCCCTTCCCCTTCCAAAATATTTATCTCTTCCAGATTGAAGTTGATACTGATCGTGATAATTTTATGAATGCTTGGGAAGCAAAAGAATATGGATTGGTTGATGCAGTTATTGATGACGGCAAGCCAGGATTAGTTGCACCTCTTGCAGATGCTGCACCTCCACCAAAGACAAAGGTGTGGGATCTCTGGAAAATTGAAGGGAGCAAAAAAGCAAGGAAGGGTTTGCCGTCAGAACATAAATTTCTGCAGAATGGATACGTTGGTGGTAAAGGAGGTAAAGAGGATAAAGGCACAGATGAGAACAAGGAAGCACCATCTCCTTAAGAAGATGAGCTTTTCTTTTCTCATGTTATTGTTTTCATTACAGCTATATGATCAAAGATTTTGTAGTTATCATTTACTTTCTGCAACTTTTAAGGAGACTGAAATGGGACAAAAATCCTAGATTTGTGACTCTAAGAACAGAGCTCGAACTTTTGACCATAATACCAGCAGCATTTTGCAATTAACTGAATGTGGCTAGAGGTAACAGGTTTAACATCTTTCCGATCTTCATGTGGGTAGTTGTCTTCCATTAGAACATGGGAACTCAAGATCTTGTTTTTATGTTTTTGTTCATTAGAAAGTTAATTGAGTGACTTTCTCTGTCCCCTTAAGCCCTAATCTCCTCCTGAAAAATTAGAACTAGAGATTTTAAAATAAAAATTTAAACTTTTTAACTACTAAAGTGTTTTATGAAAAATTATAAAATGATACTTTTGTGTTTTGGGACTTTATGTTAAGAATATTCTCCAGTTAGTTTTGTGTCAATCAATACCATCAAGACTAAATCTTTCTATGTGCGACTTTGGCTTGAGTGCACCTTACTCTTATAGTGCTTTTAGCAATGAAGGAGCTCTGCTCAACAAAGAAAGATAGCTATTTTCCTTGAAGACTGGAATTGCATTTGTTGCAAACAATTGTCTTGCCCACTGTTTCTTATATACAAGTTTTTGGATACAACAAGATGATCGAATGCTCTCAATAAATGATATTCTTGTTTTATGGTGATTAACCTGAATTTTCTCAATGAGTCACTTAGATTTGGCTTCATCGATAACCTTATCAGTTATGCTATTGCAACTAAAGTCTCTTATCAAATTATGGCATCCATCTCCCCATTAGATGACGAGGTGATCATTGTTCCCGCCACCACCTATTAAACGTGTGCTATTACTAATGGTCTAAGGGAGCCACGTTGATCTTAAGAGCTGAAACTGCTGTCCTCATTCTTATTTTAACAAATACAAGAACACTCCAACTAGTCCTATCAAATTCAAAGAACACTGGACCATCATTGGAGCAATACACTAGAATTAGTTTCCTATCAAGTGCTAAGAGCCACTGTGATCTAACCAAACAACAGGAGAGAATCTAAGGCATGTCTGTACGGATGTTTAGGTTCTGCTACATCAGTGTTGCTCTATTCTTGCATCATCTATGATAGATACACCTGGTTTCATTTACAACTATGGACTTAGCACAACTTCAATTGGTTAGATAGAGATAAATGAGTCACCATCACTGCTTTCACTATCACTGCTACTAGTCCCACTCCTGCTTCCACTTCCACTTCCATTTTCACTCTCACTACTGTCACTACTACTGCTACTGCTTGAGCTTGAAATTTCTTCCTTTCTTCCTTCTGCATCAACCTGAGCTCTAAGGGCTTCTGCAGCATTAGGGCCCTTGTCAGCTTCATCTCCACTAATATCTACATCAGCAATTTCATCATCAGTTTCAGCTTGATGTGGCAAGTTGATATCAATGTCAAGACCACGTAAACCTCCTCTTGAAGCATTCCCCCTATCAGATGTTTCATGAAAATTGTCATCGGCATTGAGTATATCAACATGTTCTTCTGATTCATGGGTCATGGGGCCTGGCGATGTGATTGACGAATTAAGAGGGACAGAAGGATGCTGCTCTGTGCCCTTTTCATCTCTACATTCCAAACCTAGGCAAGGGATATCAGTTAGGATTGAAAATACTAGTTAAAGAGACACAACAAAAATATTCAAATAGAAGTGATAATATTCAAACTGCAACTGAAATTGATCAGAAATTTTGCATGCTTGAGTATGGGCTTTCACATGTATGCTGAGGCCAAAAGTATGAATATGCATAGTTTTGCCTGCTTCAGAGGTTGTGGAGCCTCAATGAACACAATCATCATCAAGGTTAGATGCGAGCAGGAAAGTGGACTCCATGGGTAAATTTACAGCAATATAGGCACATCAATGTAATCTCATCAACACTGAGAATGAAATTGTTTTGTGGCAAAATTGAGACAGAATATCACTATTTGCTGATCAAGTACCCATCAGCCTGTAGGGCCACTGAATGAAAACTGGCACAGACCTTTGCCAAAGATCATTTTAAATCATCAACAAAGATTATAGGCCCATGCATTGCTAATCAGTAACTGATAAAAGTGATCAGTGCAATCGAGTAAATATTTGTCACAGAAAGGACCATACCTAAGTCTTCTGAGTTGTCAATGTCAATCTTTTCTACCTCCACCTGCACAGATGATTAATGGAAACCACAACATATTTAAACATTAGATGATGTTCAAAGAGGGCTTTGTCAACGCATAAACAGATGACAAAATGTCAAACAAACACTTTTCTCTTTCATCTTTAAGATATTGAAAGATATTCGGGCCTCTTCACCAGCCAAAATTTGACAACGAATCAGCAGAGTAGCTGAAATCTAATACAATTTATGGACAGGCACATAGAAAGCTGCACATTGCAAAAAATAAAAGTTGGAACACTGGCAGGAGAAGATACATACCTACAAAATAACCTGTAATCAGCTTAGAGTCCACTCTATTACAGAAGCATTCATTACCAAAAAAAAAAAAGGACATTTTTGTTTGTTTGTGTTTGAACATATCAATAATTTAATTAAGCATAAGCCATACAGTGACAAATTAGCTTCTGCACAAATGTCCTGTAACTTAAAAGATATAAGTTTAAATCTCTTTTTAAGAAATAATTTGTGGAGTCATAGCAAATATTCTTGTAATGTAACATTTATTTGCAATCCACATTTTCCCAAGGTGTTTGACAAGGAAAGTCTGGAATGGTTGTTCTTGATCTTTGGATTAGCAAAGAACGAAAGGAGTCACCTAAAACCATCTAATTGTAATGGCAATTAATAATCACATGAAAAGATGCCACCAATGTGAAAAATTTGAAAGACAGAACTCTCTCTCTCTCTCTCAAAGAATGGAACTTGCAAAAAATTAGTAAGGACAAAAAACTGCAAAATCAAGCATACTCACTCTCATTTGTTGAGCCATGCCTTTGGTTGGCGAAGGCACAATTGCTCCTTTACCCAGTGGTGATGGATGACTTTCAACCATTGGAGTGACCAATGTTGTTGCAGTTGTGGCAGCTGCTGCTGCAGAATCACCAGGTAGGCGGACATGTCTTAACCGCTTCACTGCACGATGCAACCGCTCCAAGCGGAAGGTCTCACCATCAAAGAACAAAACAGCGTCATTTTCCTTGTAATCCTCACTAACGCCCTCAAAAGTTACTTTGGGTTTTCCTTGTTGGTTGTTGTGATATTCTACAGTGACCTTATTATCCTTACCCTTGTGGAGTGATCCTGGTTGACTCTTGTCAATTGAAGCTGGTTTAAATTCATCTGGGCATCCCACCAATCCCCCCAATCCAAAAGAAAATAAGAAACAAAGCCCCAAAACGAGCAAATTACACTTGTGAACAAGCCTATACAACTGCGTTTGTTTGGCAAAAAGAAGGAACAAGCAAAGATGAAAGTTCACTGAATAATACACATTAAAAGAAACTAAAATGCCATAAAATTTCAACACAATTTACTCACTTAATTTGTTTCATAATTATAAAACAACTCCAGCCTAAGCACCAACAAACAGTAGCAGTAAACATCAGAAAGAAAAGGAACCAATTTATGCTCTTTTACAGAATTTAATGTCAGGAACCAAACAAAACCCAAGACAAGGTGCGTTGGTTAATTGGCAGACTTACAACGTAAAGTGCAGAACTTGGGGAAAGGGGTACAGTTATGGGGGTCTCTGAAAGAGGGTCCTAAGGTTATGTTGTACCAGCGATCTGCTTCTGGCGCCGTGTTTGGCTCTTCACTATTACTATTGGCATTGGTTCTCTTTGTCATTTTTTTCTTTGAGGTCCAATTGATCTGGTTCTGGTCATAGGATTGGGAAAATTTTGAAATCCTAGAATTTTAGGGGTTTTGCAGAGAGAAGCTTTGGGCAAGTTTTGGGGCGGGGGGGGGGGGGCGGAAGGGGCTTTTTGGTCGTTTTACAGAGGATAACCGATAACTGCAACTGGGACTTCGCTTTCTCTGACTGTCTAAAATGCGCTGGCGCAAGCTCAAGGGTAAAACCTTAAAACCATAAAATTATGTTACTCTGCAACAGCTTAAAATTAAAAAAATTAAAAAAAAAAACTTTTAAAAGTAGAGAATGAAAATTATATATATACATTTTAAAATTAAAAGAGTGATAATTAATTATAAAGTAACGATAGAGAAGCTTAAAATTCATTTTAATTGTTATTTTTTTGTAATAAAAATTTAAAAATTTAAAATAAATTCTAAAAAATTTAAAAATAAAAATTTCATTAAAAAACTATATCAAATTCATTAAAATTTATTAAAAAAAATAAATCAAGTTGATATATTACATTTAATACATTATAATTAATTGATTAATGTGAAGATTCAAAACTATAATTTGATTTTATAAACAAATTAACATAATCATTAGATCACAATAAATAATAATTTTAGAATTTATATTTAAAATCTCTTCACAATAAAATTAATGAATAATTAATATATATATATATATATATATATATATATATATATATATCAGTCATATATTTATTCAACCTATTTTATATAGAAGAACTTATTATTGATCAGTTCAAACTAAACTTTATTATCATTTATCACAATAATTATCAAATAAAAATTCAAAATTCACACCTTATTTAGATCTTTCAAACTCATTATTAACAAGAATACCCTAATATATTTCAGCAAAAGAAAGGATGATAATTTGCAAAAATGGGGCATGCCTAAATATGAGTTGTAGGCCACAAGTGGGTGGGAGTGGGGGTGAAATAAATAAGAGAGTCTTTGTATAAATATGCCAATTAATTTTAAGAAGAAGAAGAAGAAGAAGAAGAAGAAGAAGGAAGGAAGAAAAAAAAAACTCATTCTATGCAGCACTCTCCAATTAGAAGAAAAAAGAAAAGAAAAGAAAAAAAAAGTCTCGGCCTAACAGAGCATTTTAACGCCTTGGAAATTTAAGTGTTACAGCAGCAGATATCATATGGCCTTCCTAACAGTGTCCCAGCACGCACTCACTCGCTTGCCTTCTTCTTCTTCTTCTTCTTCTTCTTCTTCTTCCCATAAAAGATTTTCCATTTCTCTTCCGTTCCACCGCTGCCGCTACCGGATACCCGCGATTGTTAGCGGCAGCATAGCCATAGAATCAAGAGGATTGCCTTTAATTCGTTCCTCCGTAGATGCCAACAGCAGCAGCAACAACGACAAGAGGAAGACCTTCAAAACCTGCAAGAATTGCAAAACCCAGTTCGACCCTTCTCTCAATCACCCCTCTGCTTGTCGCTTTCACACTGCTCATTTTGGAGGTAAATCCGCTAACATTGTATATTTTCTTTCTTTCTGTTGCGCTTAAGTGTTTGTTTGCTTCTGCTGTATGTATGGCTGTGCGATTGAAAGTTGTTGGCAATTTCACTGTGTAAATGGGTACAATATTTGTGGGTGAATTGTAAAATTTCGTTTCTGAGGTGCCATTTAAGGTATTCAGTTTTAAGTGAAAATTTTTGCAAATGCTTAAGATAATGGCCTAATTGTACGGTTGTTGCAATCGGCTTATTTCAATTGGATTATTTACAATTTTTATTATTATTATTATTATTTCAAACACAATTTGCCAAATGTATATCGATTGACCGTGAAAAGGTTGGCCCCGGATTGGGAGGCATTACTTACAATGAGTCTTTTTTATTGTGTTGTGATTGGTCTTCACAAGAACAGTAGATATATTAACAAATACTGTTTTTGATAGACCTTTTTCCAGTTACTTTGAACAGAAATTTTTGTCATGATGTTGTTACTAGGACAACCTATTGCCCTTCTCTGGTAAGTCGTCTCCATGAATGTTTTCATGTTCATATATATAGGAAATGAATGGGGAGATGGGGAACTTGAACACTGCCCACTAGCATGAGAACCAATAAACGAGTTTATTTGCATCATGTAGTATGAAGGCAGGAAGAAACTCAAATTTTTCTCCTCACTTCTTATAAGTACTTCTGCTTACATCTATGCTGTTTTTTAGCATAACATTTTATGAGACTGAAGATTTTATTATTTTTTGGCATTCTTTGATGCTATATTACTTTAAATTATCTGGTTAATGGCTTTATAGGACTGCACCTAAGCAGAAAACCCTGAAAAAGTTGATAATTCCCAAGCAGTAATCAAGTTGGTAGTACCTTTTTTTTTTAATTTTTGGGTAGAGGTTTATACTCTTGAATCTTCAATAGCCATTGTTGTAAGTTTCTCTGAGTTTTCCTTGGGGTTTCTTTTTGTTTAAGATGCGATCAAGTTGGGAGTTGTTTGGAAATAGCAATATTCAGAGAAAGACACAAATCAAGCTTTGTGGAACTAAAAAAAAAATAAGGATTCCTAATTACTTTTCCTTTGGTGTTTCATGAATTATGGGAGCTTTTCTTGATCACATTGTTGTTATGTAGGCAAAATTCATAGGATGTCTGAGTTTAATTGAGGTTTTTCTGCCTAAGATTGTCTTAAAAAGAAGGGGGGGGGAAGAAGGCGCCTTATGGAGATAATGGGGGAATGCATATTGTAAAATTATACCAACAGTTCTTGCTCCTCCCATGATAGCTCATCAAAGGGCTATTTTTGAACTGATGATAAGTTTATGGGGCTTTTCTTCTATAACCTTTGACCTAGATCTGTCCCGTTTGACTGCATGGTCTGCCATGACTAGCATTGAAAATGTCATTTGGACCTCATGTATGGTTGTTGGATTGTTGAAATAGTAGACTTTTTTTCTTTTTGTTTCTAACGGTTTCTCATGCTATGCTTCTTCTGTTGACATCCAATGATCTCATCTTGTTAAAAACTGACTTGTTTAGGGGAAACAAAGAGGAAGTTTGAAAGCGTATATACTGGTGGCACCATGAACACCCCTGAATCTGGCAGAGTTTTTCAATACTGGCATTGCTGTGGTTCTGAAGATCCCTTTGACCCCGGATGTACTGCTGCTCCTCATGCCTCTTATGATGATTGATGAACCAGCAACCAATGTACCCTTCTGTACAATCCTGCATTGATTTCGAAATTGGAATGTTTACATGTACAGTACATAATCATGTGTGCTTTCTTTCGAACTTACGTGGGAAGGATTCAGCATTATTTTTCTGCCATGACCACCTTTTAACAAGTAGGATCTTTACACAGCTAGTTGCCCTGTTTTATATAGGATTAGGATGTCACTGAGTATTGCTTCTCATTGATCCAAGCTTGACCTCGTTGCAATGGAATCTAGGAATAAAATATTTGTATTATAATAATGCCTTAATTATTGAGCAGAAACACAGGCCTCAACCATAAGTCTGCCTCCCAAGTTAAAGAAAACCATTAGGATACCAACACCCGTCACCATAGTTCCCAACATTGTTGAGAGGGTGAGACCTTCCTTTGGATCTTTAACCTTGTGTATTTAAATACACAACCGTAGGCTTAATTATCCATCACGGTGGTTCATTTGCAGCTTCACAATTCACAAATCAGCAATGAAATCAACTACCCTTTGCTCTTCTTTGCTTCCATTTCAAAGGTCTAGCGGCAGCATTGCATGTGCCACAAGAAGAGATTCTTTCCGTTCGGATCATAGAAATCATTGGGGGTGAAGAGATGATTGTGCTAAGGAATGAATCGTTGAGGTTGTTGTCTGCTCTATCCTTTTCAAAAAGATCAAATTCTTAAGTAAGTAGTGCCTAACTTTGAGTGACTTGCAATGATATGCACATGCAAGCAATACCCTTCGTCAATTGAATCCCTTATCATTTAGTGTTTAGCATTTTCTGATTTAAAATGCACAATATCTTGCTAATTCATTTATTTTTCATTCTTGTTAAGACACTTCATGTGTGTGTGTGTGTGTGTGTGTGCGCGCGCGCGCGCATATGTATTCATGCATGTGTGTATCCAAAGTAAATGATACATTGTTTGTATCGAACAATTAAGTTTTATTTATTTTTATTTTAAGAATCTTTTCTTGGCCCCTCGAAAATTTTGCTTCCCTCCCCCCTCCCAAGAACTTTTGAAGTTGTATATTCCCCATTTTTGCCTGAATCTCCAAGAATTTTTTAAGTCTCATGTTCTCTTCTGGCAATTTTTTTGCCCTCGTTCAAAAGCTAATATGTTTATTCATGAGCTTAATTTGTTTATAAGCATCTAAACGTATATCTAATAATTGAACTCGTCATGATTTCTATGTATCTTGTTTTCTTATTATTACATCTTATTTGTTTAGAAAATTATTTTTTTATTGGTTTGTTTATTTGTTACATTATATCATTCTTTTTTATTTTAAGAAATAACCACAAAATTAATCTCTAAAGTTTGTAACGAACGTTGGTTTAATGAAAAAGTGTTACTTAATTGTGAACAAGTGATGGCGACTTTGTAAGAGTTTATGTAACTTGAGATCTATAAAAACTCTTACATACTAACATCACAAAATATAATAATTATTTTTTTTGTATTTAATCTAACCTTTTTTTTTTTAATAGTTCTTATTTCTTTTTCAGTTTTCCATTTATCAGGACTCATTTTTTTTTCCTTTTTTTTTTTTTTTACCTTTTTCTAAATATTCTTTTTTGAGACAAGAGCAAGAAGGGTTTTAATACACGTGGAAGGAGGTTCCATATTCACTCAAAATGGCATTCCAGAAGACTATGTCATTAATATCGAAAACACTCACACATCAATAATTGACATCTCAACCAGCAGCCATTGGGTGTTAAAAGGAATCAAATTATGAATTTATGGTGCAACTGTAAACCTCACAATTTTATTTTGTTTTTTTTTTTTTGTTTTGTTTTGTTGGTGTAGACTTAGTTGTCTTTTCAATCTGTTCTTGATTAATCAATAGTTGATTAAATTATTGTTGATTAATTTTCAGGATATATAGGATCGCCATGTATCAACAAGTCTCTTTTTGGCTACTTTCAGTCATCATATTAACAAAATTGGCACTCTTGCTACACCACATCATATAAGGGCTATTAGCCTGCGTTCTGTTGCTTTTCATCCAAGTAACCCACGGCTACCTGCAAGACGCAGAAGCTGGAATGGTAGGTTTTTAAAGGGTGGAAAGGACGGAAAATTAATCAACATTTTCATGGAAAGTACGATATTATCTGTTTTTACGAATACAAATCGCAGGTACCATTTGTGCAGCTTGTCTCATGATTATCAGGAAATTAGCTACCAGATAACACTTTCACCTTACCATTGCTTCCATTGTCAAAGAAACCTCGTAATGTCCATATTCAAACACTGCAATATAGACATTACAGCCAAAGCTAAAACCGGAAAAATTGTGAAGAATAGTACAAATAAATATGACAAATTTGTAAATGAAATATTATATTTTAACTTAAAATTATAAATATATATATATATATATATATTTACTCATACATTACTTTTTTTTTTTCTCTTACTTTCATCGACATAAATTTAGACTTAAATTTTTAATAATAAAAAAATTAAAATTTAATTACTTAATTATTTTTGAAAAAATAAATACAAAGAGATTATGATATTCTAAAATAAACTTAGTCTACCATGTGATTATAAATATAATAATAATTTCATTTGTGGAAGTTAATTTTTTTTTTATGTTGGTAGATTGAGTTTAGGTAAGATTTTTTTTTTAATTTTTAATTTTATTTTTTTGTTGGAAAGTAAATAAAAATTGCCCAATTTTTACTGTAATTACTAGACAAGCGAAACCCTGTTGCTAGCAGTCTTCAGTCATCCTAGCAGTCTACAAGGTAGACTTGACCCCGGTTCTAAACCGACTGAACTCTTTCCTTTCTTTGAACCGTAATCGGTCCAACCCGGCTCCTGGTTAGGTCTATGACCGGCTCTCCCCACTCCATATATGGGAGTAAGAGAAACAGTTTTACTTAAAGAATAATTTATTATTGATTAAATTTATTTTATTATAATTAATTTACTTATTATCAATTTTATTTCAATATATTTAATTAATTATCATTCTATGAGTTTAAATATCATAAAATTAATTTGTTAAGAAGAAGAAGAAGAAGAAGAAAAAGAAAAAAAAATTATTGAAAGAGTGAAATATAATACAATAAATATCAAAGTGGGTCATCCTTTTTGTTAACGTTTAAACCCTAGAAAGAAAGAGCCTTGGGCCGAAGAGCCATTTAAACTTGCTTGGTCTGACGTTCAACTTCTTCATCAGTGTGTCCGTTTCGAAACGCAAATTGAAATTCGTATACATAGACAGAGAGTGTTGGTCAGTTTGTTTACATTCTTTTTAACCTTAAGAAAAAAAAAAAAAAAAAAAAGGGACGACCATGTCCCAGAATAATGTTCAATTGAATTCTCCGAGAGTCACGTGGGAAGGATGCAGCGTATTGCTGGACATAAACGACGGTGACCGTCTGGTTTTTGCTCGCCTCACCGCAGGCTCGTAAGTTTTTTTTTTTTTTTTAATTTTTTATATTATCTTTGTTTGGTTGAAGCGATAAATTGGAATGATTGGTTCAATGTAGATAAATAATAATCCCAGTGGAATATTGCAAATGCGCAGAACATTGAAAATTGGGAATAAGAATTGCTCTTTGCGGCCCTTGATTGGCTGCGTTTTCGGTTCTTTGTTTCAAGTTGAGAGTGGAAAGGAAGGACCTTGCCTGTCTCCAGTGATTCCCTCTACGGAAGGTCCGTCTTCAATATATATATATATATATATATTAGTTTTCTTTGATTTGGACATTTTATTGCGTCCATGGCATTTTCTTGGAGTTCCTTTGACTGTTATTTGTCTTTTGTTACTTCAACCCTCGCCTAGCAGTTGAATTCTTGTTTTTCTTTTTTGGCTTTTGTTTGTTCTTTTGCTGAGGGTTATCATGAACTTGGAACTGTATTCTCCTGCATTGTTTTTGGTTTTAGGTAATAATGTTGTAGAGAAAGGAGATTGTCAAATAATGGATGAATGTAGAGACAATCGAGCTATTGTTGACAATAATAAAGCACAAAGTCTAACCGGTGAAGAAATAGATGCAATGCGGAGGTGAGAATGTCCTGTTGACATGTGTTGTGCTTGGCTTTTGCTAAAATTAGTTGGCACATCATCTCCATAATACCTTTTGGCATTTATTTAACTTTAATCCAAAAAGGGAAAAAGAAAACAAAAGAAAACAAAAGAAATCCTGCATGTCCAATAGATTAGTACCCTACCTCACTACTAGTCGTTAGGCTCATGTTGATTTGTATTGCTGTTGCAAAGTAGTTTGTCTCATTGAGGTGTTTCTCGCAATGCCTTTTTTCACCTCCTTTGATGCAGACAGGGTATGAAAGGTGATGAGATAATTGAAGCTCTCATTGCCAACAGTTCGACATTTGAAAGGAAGACATCTTTCTCACAAGTAAGTTCATTATGTATTATTTTATAATGCACAAAAGATTTTTCTCTCAAGGTGAGCTTACTTCATTTTGTTCCCAGGAGAAATATAGGATTAAAAAGCAAAAGAAATATGCACCTAGAGTGCTTCTAAGGCGACCTTTTGCTCGAAGGTCAACTCTTACTTCAGCTCCACTCCTTTAGTATTTATTCGCACATGTTAACTGATAGGTTCTTACTTCTTTGATTGTTGAATACTCTGCAATGGAATTCTTTTTGTGTTATTGATAGTTCTGTCCAATGTTTTATGTTTTTTTATGCTGACATATCTTGCCATTCTTCATTTCAGCATATGTGAGGCTTACTTCAAGAAGTATCCAGCTAGAATTGGGTATGTATTACTAATACCTGATTTAGTGTGTTTCATTTAAATGCTTGATTATTTGATTACAGAAATGCAAAGTTGTTAAATAGATCATATCAATTTTTCACTGGCATTGTCATAGAGATGTTCTTTGCATTGGATGTTTTGTGTAGACTAAGAGATGATGCATTGAGTAAATATTGGTCAGAAGATATCCTGGGATGAACACCATAGTCATCTTGGATCAGTTACCCAGAGGAATGACAACAGGGATGCCATTGTCTGAAAAATTAAAGTAGTATTAAAGAATTGGACAAGACCCATATTTTCATTATTATTGTTTCTTGAAAACACTTGTCATCTGTGTGCCTCACTTTTGTGCTGGGTGTGAGGGTCAACTGATGGAGCTAGTTTCATAGAGAAGCTGCACACAACAGGTAGAGGATGTAATTTATTACTTGTCAAACTTTAGAATGTCCAAGGATGCACTTCTGCTGATATTTAGGACATTCTTCTCTCTTATCAGGGGCAAGTTTACCTCTCACAGGCCTTTTATTTTCCCAGAATTTCAAAACCAACATATGTGAATGCTAATTAATAGGCTCTAGGTTGTTTTCACAAAGTTTTAATTCATTGCTTGTTTACTCTGATGTTAATGTTCGCACAGTTTACTTTTATTTGTGTGTGCTGCAAATATATATATATATATATATACACGTATGTATGATTTCTTTGCCTGTGATGCAGAAACCTGCGAGTAGATACATTATCCCTTTTGCTTTCGATGGCTAATGTTACTGCAAACTCTGATATTCTAATATTGGATATGGTTGGTGGTCTTCTTACTGGAGCTGTGGCAGAGAGATTAGGAGGTTTGCTCTGAGTTTCATTCTTAGGAGCCCTTCAGAAATTCATTTGATATACAGAAAATGAGAATGGGGTGCAGCATTACAATTCAACTTTCTTAAGGGAAAACAAAAGGAGTTAAATGACCTTTTTTTGACAGGCACTGGCAATGTGTGTAGTACATATATTGGAGGTACACCGTATCCAATGGATATAGTCAGGATATTTAACTTCAACAATGAAATTAGCAAAAGGTGCATTTAACTTGTATTGTATTGTATTTGGAGGAACAGAAACTTTCATCTGCAATATCTAATAGTTTTCATCCAGGGTTGTATGTGCTTCTTTGGATGACCTTTGTTTAAGTCAAACTGGAGCTTCTGAGCAAATTGATGGGGATGAAAGATCCTGCGATGTCAATTCAAATGTAAGTATCACTTGTTTCCTTCATGAACTTTATCATGTGGTCTCCCAATGATGTGGGAAAATCAATGTGGACAGGGTCAAACTTCATCTGTTGTCATGGAAGGGGTGTCATGTTCAGCTGAGTGTGAGATTGCAGATCTAGACCCTGAGACTTTTGTTTCTCGAGCAAGCCAAATGAACAAAGCCCCTAAAGTCGGAGAGAAAGCATCCCAAGAAGCCCTTAAGCTGTGGAAGGAAAATGGTTTTTCTGGGTAGCTAGACATTAATAATTGTTTTGCTCAGAAGCTAATGAATGTGGATGTAGAGATTATATATGTATAGTTTGTATTTTTTTTCTCTGCATATATAATGGTTCTAATGTCAAACTTGTGCAGCCTAATAATTGCTGCTCCAGATCTGGATCCTTGGAGCTTGGTTAAGGATCTCCTGCCGCTTCTATCATATTCTGCACCATTTGCAATCTATCATCAGTATCTTCAGGTTGTTCCCTAAGTCAATAATTATTTAAAGATGTGTTAACTAGTGGGATATTTCGAGTTGGTGGTTTTGGTTCAGAATCCAACTACAATGCAGCCTTTGCTTGATGTTTTGCCTGTATTCTGGGACTAGAAGTTATGCTGTTTTTAGGAAGCTCACATAGCTATACTTTCTCTTCTAACGCAGCCTCTATCAACATGCATGCACAATTTACAGCTTGGAAAAATGGCAATTGGATTGCAGATTTCAGAACCTTGGTTACGTGAACATCAGGTTTGTTGAAAATTTGGTAACGGGAAAATTTGTAGACCTTTCAGGAGAAATAGCACAGAAGTCTTTATGCTGTATATTTCTCCCGACCCCTCCATTCATGAGAGCTAAATGAACCTTAATTTTTGAGGGACTTTAATATGCCAATGTTTCACATGGTTTTATGTTTTCTGAGAGCATGCAGGTTCTGCCATCAAGAACTCATCCATACATGCATATGAGTGCATTTGGAGGATACATTTTAAGCGGGACAAGAATATGTGGCAGCCAGTGAAATTCAGCTTTGAAAATGTTATGCTAGCCGAAAAACATTAGCTTTGCAGCATGTGCTACATCTTGTACACTAGCCTTTTATCAACATTTCATTTTTTGTTGCAATCTTTGCCATCAGATAACTTGGAAGCCAAACTTTTATTTTTTCTCCTGAGGGTTGCAACTTGTTTTTTTTTGGGTATACGATGATGTGAGAAGTTGGTATTTCTGGTAGCTGAGTGTTGGTATGCTGAGAACTTGAGAGATTAGAAATGATTATTTTTAAGCCATTCAACTTGTTAATTGATGCCAAATGCAATGATTAAGGAGACTATGAGACCTGTTCTTGTTTCCATGGTTGTGAAATCCTGAAGCATGAAATGAGGAAAGAACTCAAAAGACATTGTTTTTCGATGGAGTGATCCAGTTCTTTATTGGGTCCGGATCACAGGGTTACATGGGTTCCAAAACTCCGAGAGTGAAAAATTATGTATTCCTTTTTATTGGAATTCATTAAGCCTTTTTATTTATTTATTTTCCAATTTTTATTGGAAAAATTGTCTATATTTCTCCTTTATTTGGGATAGAAAACACTAAATGTTCATTCATTCATATAGTATTAGTTTTAACACACAGTGGTTAAGGATCCTACCAATTACATTCATCTTGGTCGATGGCTACAAGACGTTACTGACAACCAAACATGCTGAGAAATATGAGAGGCAAAGCTTATCATAGCAGTTTCAGGACTTGGCTTCTGAATGGCAAGAATCCCATTACGGCAATATGATTCTACAATTTGCCTAGGTAAAACAAAGCCAGCTGCAAAACCAATCTTAAAGCCATCAGCTCCGGCAGTTCTCAACATGAAAAGAGACCCAAAAAAAAAAAAAAAGGAAGATTTGGAGACAGCATAAACGAAGTGTCCACTGTGGTCTCTTATCACAATTCCATTACCACTATAACAAGCAAGCAAGTGCTGTGTCAGTCTTAAAACCAAACGGAGGTGTAATGACAAGGGCCCCCCGCCCCGCCCCCCCATCAAGTAGCTCCCTGTCAAACACCTCCACAAGATGCTGCAGCCATCAACTTAACTCAACCTGTACAGAGTCTTCAATTCGTCGAAGGCCGAAGTACACTTATTTGTGCCCAAAAAAAAAAAAAATATTAACAGTGCCTATTCAAAATTTGTTTCTTAAAAAAAGGGGGGGGGAATAGTATATTGTTTTGATTACTTAGTATAATATTAAAGAAAATTAAATTAATATTTTAAATTTTTATAAGTTATTAAATCAATATAATATCCTAAGTAACCCCAAAGATGGGCATAATTGCCGGGCGAATTTACAGCTGACAGGGTCATAATAAATAATAATAATAATAAATAATAAATAAATAAATAAAAGGGTGGGGGGCCATATCAAATCTACAGCATCAAATCGACAATACGGAAATACTCAAGTGCCCATTACAACGAGAATTTCTCTGTTGGACACCCATCCCCGATAGTCAACCTCTCTCTCTCTCTCTCTCTCTCTCTCTCTCTCTCTCTCTGTACATATATATATATATATATATATATATATATATATATATATATATCATTCTCTCCGAACTTGGATCTTCATCGGCTTCCTCGATCCTAGGTACGGACTTAAGGTTTTCAGGATTGGCGAAAATTTGTTCGATTCTTTAAAATCTTTTTGTAGTTATCATTCGAAATTTACTTTTTTGGGGGTGGGGGGGGGTGCTTTAGTTTGCGCATTTCTGGAATGGGAATTCGATATATATATATATAAATTGTGGGTGTTGGATAGATCGTTAGCTAGGAATCGTTCAGGTTAATTCTCGATAAACCAGTTGAAAAACCGAAACCGAATGAACAACCAATCAATAAATAAACTAGCAGAAAAGTAATTGGTCAATGGATGTATGCATTTTATTGTGTTATAGAAGCGAAAATTAAATGCTAATTATTGCTTTTTCATTAATTTTGTTTCTTTTTTGAAAATTTTATTCAATTTCTTGAGGTGCTAGTTTTTTTTTTTTTTTTTTTTTTTAATTTTTGGTGCAAACGGCAGAGCTGTGTAGTCAGAGAATAGGGCTCTCTGCCAAAGTTTTTCTTTAACTTGGAGACTGTGAGTTCAAGTCTATCTCCTAGTTCTTCCTTCAAAGAGGATAGGAGAATAAAGGAGCGTGGCAAACGTGGTTAGACCATAACTGGGCCATTTTTTAATTCAAGAGGGAAGAAGAATGTCAAAAGGTTGCAAGAGAAGCTTGACAAAAAGAGAGAATAACCCTCTTTACATTTTGATGGATTGCGGTGTATCTGACTATGCATCCTGCAATCCCTGAATGATTGTGGGATGTAGCAAGAACTGTCTTTTCCTTTTCCTTTACTTCTGTTCTGCTTTGATGCCTACCATCTCATGTTTATTCTTTTGCAGTAATGTGATGTTATGATTGTACCTTTCCATTAGACTCACGACTCTGTCTATGAGAATTTGTTTGTTTGTCGTGCTATTTCTAAATGCACATGCATCTTTCATACCTGAGTTGCCATATTTGTCTAATTGCCTATATGTATTCTCTTGAGATATTTGGTAAAGTTAAATTCTATCTTCATTACCTGTAGCTTATATTGTGGGTTTTGGATACCATTGTTCTCTTATGACAACAGCTGGCATACTGTTGCAGCTTTCCTTCAGTTGGGTGGTGTAAGAAGGTTGTCAAGCATGGAGGATGTCAAAGAGCAAGGGCAGGTAGATGGAAATACCCCTGATGATAAAAATTCCACGCCACTGTCTCAAGAAGAGGTTCCGTTCGCATCCTGATTTGAATGCATATTATCTGTTGAAGACCTAGAACTACATACCCAAAGAACTTCCATTACAAGACTTCTCATTGTTGCAAACTACTCTCTTTTACATTTCTTCTAGGAGGCAGCTATAAAGAAAAAATATGGAGGAATTGTGCCCAAGAAGCCACCGCTCATTTCTAAGGTGATTTCTTATACATGGATTTTATTTGAGTCTTGGCAGATATTCTGGTATATGTTGATTTCCATGCTAAAGTTTTCAGTTTGATGTCAGGATCATGAACGCGCATATTTTGATTCTGCTGATTGGGCACTTGGAAAGGTATTGCCTTAGATGTGTCTCTGCTCCATTTTACTTCAGATTGAGAGCTTTGGAAAATGTGAGTTAAGTGAATTGCTATTCTCATTTGCATGCTTTTATATAATAACAGCAAGGAGCTGACAAGCCCAAAGGACCACTTGAAGCCCTTCGGCCCAAGTTGCAGGTAAATATCTAGATTGTCTCTGTCTCTCTCACAAAAGAAAACATTCCCTTCCGGATCTCTTGTGCTGTTCACTCTATCCATTCCCCTATTCAATCGTCTATTTGTTGCACTGAGTTTTAATGATAAATGTTCTGTTTTTTTGATGGAATAATTAAATGATATTTGATTTCTGAAATGATAGAGATTTGGTAAATGGTTTATTTTGAAAGTTTTGGATCTGATACAGTTATTGTAATTAGTTTGTTCATTTATTGTAAGAAGGAAGAAGTGTGGGTCCTGTGGGAAGTCTACAATACGGATATTCAAAAACAGAAGAATAAGCACTGAAAGAATGCCTTTCCTAAACCTATGACATCCATGTTGGAATTGCTTCTTTTTTCTGGCATGTAATGTTTGTTTTGTTGGGATTGGAAGTTGTATCATATTCCATGGACAGCTGCTTGGAAGAAATGGGCTTCTTCTAAAGTCTAAGGTAGCCTTTTATGCTTTAAAAGTAGCATGCTGGGTGTCTCAACAGATGTGAATGTCCAAATTGAGATGAAAGATCATCTTTATGAGATCTTCTTTTCATTCAGACTCGTTTACATATTTTCTTTTGCAGTGTGGTTGCATTAGGTCATGAATTTTCAGATAGTTGCAGGTTTGAGTGGCAATCATGCTAGGAAGGAGGAGAAAAATGGACCACCTTAGGCTCTCTAGTTATGTAGATTTTGTGCATGGAAAAGAATAGGAGAGCTTTTGATGAGGAATAATTGGAAATTCTTAACAGGAAATGTGGTTCATTCCTTAAACTTATAGGCAAGTGTTTTTAATGTGGAGACAGTCACAATTATAGATTATCTTTTTCTTGCTAGAATGGGAAAGAAAAATGATAAGATCTGAATTTGAGAGACCAAAGGAGAGTGCACTACTGGCAGGGTTTAATGGCTTTGAACCGTAGGGGGTTTTTTGAAACCTTTTTAGCACCTGCAAAAGCTTATCTATAGCATTTGTGGATGGTAACTGAAAGACTATTCTGTCTTTAATTAATGATTGCCAAGTCATCAATTGTTGAACTTCTAAAAAAGTGAATCTTCTAACTGAATTAGGCATCCAGAGATAAGATCTAGCGGTTCTACTTACAAAGAGCTCCAAAATCCGGGAACTCGGTCCACTATAATGCATTATTTATGCTTTTATGCATGAGCAACACAGCAATTAATTTAATTTCCTGTATTTGTGGATTTTTAACTAGTTCTCCATTCCACTCCAGCAGAACTTATTTCCATGCTGTCCAGTTTCTAGCAAGGAAATATGATTAAAAATTGGAAAACTACTGCAATTTGATGCCTTACTAGTGAACCATATCCCTCTGACAACATATCCTCTGTAGAACTATGGTATGCCCCTTTGGAATATGAATCCGCTTCAAAAACATAAATCTTTTCATTCTTGATAATTTTGCAAGATCCAAATTTGGCTCTTAGGAACTAGTACTCTTCTAGAAGATCAGCTTCCTTAAATTTATTTCCAAAAGCACGGCAACAATCAAAGAGAATGGAGGGAGAAGAATTTTTTTGGTGCATAAATGGAGGGTTGTTTGGCCAAGGCGTGTAAAGCTTGGTAAATATGGAAGTATCTTGACATAATTACTCCACTCAGATTGTGATACATTCCTGCTTACTTCTCCATGGAAGGTATTTGTTCTGCCCTGAATTGCAAACAAATCCTGTGCTGATCATAAAGACAGTTTCCTTCCATGTGATTTCGGCATATCTGTTGTGAACATGAATACAAGGAATGTGCATGATGTGACAACTGGAACATTTAGACCTTTTGATGGTGTCCCTTACATTATTCTGACCTGCTAATGTGGGTATCTACTCGAGTGTGTAATGACTCTCTCTGTTCTATGCTGGGTTCTTTGCAATACCTAATGGTAGTCTTGAGAAAGTCTTTGCTCCATAGCAACTGGCTATTTTTGGACCCATGCAGGCTTACCGGTCACTTTTTTTAAACTGCAATTCATGTGGGAAAAGTATATATTACCGTTTTTTGTGTGGTACAATGTTGTGCCTTTTTGAACCTGTGTACTATATTTTTCCTGGGTGCTCGTCATTTTATTTTATTTTTCCTTGTCATTCTGCTTTTTAGCCCACGCAGCAGCAGACACGATACCGGAAATCTCCTTGTGCCCCAGCTGATGGTGAAGGTATGATCATCATGTCCCTGACATGTTTGTTCCTAAAGCCAAATATTTTCTCTGGCCATACCTTTCTACACACAGAACTCTGGAAGCTGACCCATCTCTCTCTCTTCATGCAGACGGAGGAAGTGCTCCATCTGGGGATGCTGCTACGAACGAATGAAAACCTTTATGTTTGTTGTTTTGATCTTAGAAGAGCTTCTTGTAACACTTCACATAGCTGCTTATGAATGGCAAATTACTGTTGGGCCTTTGATGTAATTGAAGAGTTCTATTACCTTCATAGCTGGTGAGCTAATTTTCTGTTGTATTGGAGAATAAAACCCAGCTAAGTTGGTCGGATATTCCAGCAAAGAAACAAAAAGATCTCACAAGGTCGAAAGGATACAGTGGAATAAGTGCATCGAGGCTCCTCTAATAAACGAAAATGGAAAGCAAGGCGTATCGGGTGGGATGACAAAATTAATTCTAAAATTTTTAAAAATTCCAACATTTTTATTAATAAAATTCCTAAATCTAAAGAATGCAATGGTTAGAGTTGTAGAGACTTACGGATAGATAAGAGTTAGTTGTTTTATAAGTAATGACGAGAAGTAGTAAATCTTAAAAAATTCCTCTTTCAATATTTTATTAATAAAATTATGGTTTTTCAGTCAATAAATAAGTATTCTTAAAATTAAAGTTAAGTGTTCCTCTAATATAAAGAAGAAAAAAAGTGAGAATTTCTCACTTTAACATAATAATTAAATGTCTATAAAGAACATTTTTTGTTGTCTTAATAAGCTCATTGAATACCTAGTTTTTTTTTTTCTCAACTGTTTTTCAATCTAACTATTGTTATTTAACATATAAAAAAAACACTCACAAACAATATTTTGTATCTTCTCCGCTGTATATCAAGGAATCGATATGTTAAGCTGTGTTGGTGTGAAGTAAACTGATATTCCATAATCACGTAGATCACAAAAATGACTTCATGATGTTTCACAAGTGACTACTTCACGTGTCTTTGTGCATGTGGTGAATCCAAAAACATACTTGTAACCTTCTCTACCTTTGAGGATCCCTTTATCATCATTATAATTATCATTATCGTCTCATCACCAACATTATTATTCTTTTAAGGTAAGCAATATTTTGGAAGGTGCTGTAAATGTGTGCTGGTGAATCTCCTAATCAATTCAGTGGAAAGTGCATAAGTGAAACCCAGCCAGTTTCAAACTGCCACAAAAAATGAATCTTTATTCCCAAACATCATAAGCCAATCTCACGGTGCTGCTTTATGCACATCTACTGATAAGTCCTCTGGCAAGAATTATGCAGTCGGATCACACTCAGTAAATTCATGCATATTAACATGCATGCGCAGGGATGCCAGGAAAGTGGTAAAAGTTTCAGTTCTTTTAACGTCAGACTACACAAATCTCTCTAACAAAAGCAGTAATGTATCAGAAATCTTTTCAAGTAACTCAGTTCAAAAACACATTAATAATTTTCACCAGGTGAATGAACTCACTACTTTCAAGTATTGTGCAAAAGATATCACCACCAAACCATGGCAGCCACTGAAACCTTGCAGTCTCCCAATGAAAGGAAGTTAACTTTTAGTTTCGGAGAAGTGCAACGGTGGCAACGCGTGATCCCGCTGAGCCACCAAACATGAATGTAGGATAAGTTCGAACATGATCGAGATACTTGAAAACAGGACCATCTCTGGAAACTTCTTTGTCCTTTATTGTGTCTGATTCCTCAGTCGTATTGATTGTTCTTCTGTGGTTTAAATTTTCCACTTCTTGCACCAATTCATCTTTTGTACTGTTGCAAGATGTAATCACCTACCGTTGCAATCAGAAAGTGGGCATTAGTTCCAGTGCTTAACATTCTGGCAAAACATATAATAATGTACACAATGGAGAAATCGCAGTACAAGACAATACAAGACAAAAATGCGTGACATGTTCGATGCAATGCTTATTTGACAGTATTTATAGAATTACTCCCTTTCAAAATCGACAATTTCATTTAACAGGATTAGTGCAGGTTCTTTGATTGAATTGTTGTCGGTAAAGTGGCAAGTGACTATCTAAATGGAAAGCGCCTAACACAAAGATGCTTACCAAGATTCCACCAGACTCAACCAACTTTGCAACTGCATCCCAGTACAAGGCCCTGAAACCAAGAGAAAAGCTTAGTTTCCTCTTCTTGACTAGTGCAGAAAGGAAAGGTGATAAAAAAGGTCCCACCATTTAGCAAGAAAATCATAGAAATGGTACTCAATAAAAAGGTCAGGGTATTCTGATCATCAGCAGAAGTCATTGGTTACCTTTTGACTGGACCATCTGGATGCAACCCAATGGCATCTAAAGTCCCTTTGTCCATGACAAGTTGAAATTGCCTTTGTAGCTTTGTCTCAAGAAGATCATCAACCTAAAGAGAAAATGAAAATGCCAAGACACTCAAATCAAACAGATTGTATTGCACATAGCATTGCCATGTTAAAATTAAGATATTTACACAGTCAAGAAAAAGAGAGAAGAGAGTTGTGAAAGTGAGAGCAACAAGATATTTGAAGAAATATTTGTGTCAATTTTTTGTATACACAAGGAACTGATAGCAATTAACCAGCCTATTCACAGTTCCATTAACAGAAGGTATGAGGAGCCCAATGCGTAACATAACACCTGAACAGGAATATCAAAGCTAGCAAGACGCTGCTAATTTGGACCTCCAGCCATAAATTGCATGTTGGAGATCTACATCTTTGCTAGCTTCAATTCGAATTTATATCTACTACCTTAAGAAAAGGAATATCAAAACAATTTAACCAATCACAAAACTTTCAAAGATTATTTTGCTTAAAAGGGAGAGCAAATAAAATTCACTGATGGATAATTCTAATTAATCCAGAAGAAATACATAAAAATGAAACTAATATCTGCTACTTATGCTAAAGTTAGCACTATGACACCTGAAAACAAAAGGACATGTGTATCCATTTCAATCAGAGAAATTGTAGAAATTTAAAAGTATATGACAGAAGTATAAGGAATACTTTGAATTTGATTATATGCAAAATAAGTCATGATTTGAGGAAAAAACCTAGAAACTTGGCATACCACAAACTTGATATTGGGAAACCCATTACGTTCAGCAAGGCAGCATGCTAATTCAATTGCCCCTTCACAGTAGTCAGTTCCAGTCAATTCAGAGAACCTGAAGCCCAGGACACACCAGCTCTCAATCCCAACAGTCATCAATAAAATGTGCATCTCTTCATCATTCTCTTTTGGCCAAAAACAACCATTGCAATTAAACACTAACATTTTTTATGACAGCTGTCAACAAAGCACTGCCATGTGGAGTTGTTTGGAAAACTCTTCTATACTTTGGCATTCCCCAAGAAGAGCACACAAGAAAATGAATTACACAGAAGTTTAGACTGATTTCTCACTTTTCAAATAAGTTATTTTTGTAAAATTGGCCTCATTGTGAATTTCACTAATCAAGAAAAAACCTGTTCGGACAAAGCTGCTGATTAACACTTTTTGCTTCACTTTAATATAAAAACTATATTTCTCCTTCCCAAAACATCAGCTAGATGCATATCAATAACATAGAATTCCATCACTTTAAATCCCTTTTCACTCTTATTAGAGATGGACAAATAATTTCAAAATGTCCCAAGATGAGGCTGATCATAATTATTAATAGGCTAAAACTTGCCTAGATATTTTTGGAGATTGTTTCACTTCGGCCATTTCACATGGCAAGTTAGATGACATGGCCATAACCATGCAGGTACAGGCCTCTTTCCATGAAAGCAATACCCTTCTTCTGTGGTGTGACCATATTAGCATGCCAAAATGCCCATCTGATAGACAATTTTCAATCCCAAACCATAATGTAAGGCACAGTAACTTTTGATTCCAAGAATTAAATGTCCATAGTTGATATGCATACCAATCATGAGAAGAAAAGGATAGCAGGAAACAAAGAATGAGCTAATCCAAAGCATATATATTCATTATATAATAACCTAACTACAGGAAAAATCTCAATGTACCCCTGCTTAGCCAGTTCTTGAAGAAGCAAACCATTGCCAGTCCCAATGTCTAGTACGCTCCAGCTGGACAAATATTTGCAGCCTTGTTCAACAGGTTCAGACTTGAGATGATCAAAATCATTTGGGATGTGACCTTGTGAAATTTGAATGCACAACCGTTGGGTCCAAGAAGCAACAACCTCCATAACATCAGTCCCAAACCTATGGGGATGCAAAGAAAAAAAAAAAGAATGGATGGTGGGGATTGGGGGCAGGCGGAACCAAAAACTGAGTTCTAACTAGATTGGTCATTACCAGAGTAAAAAAGCTCAAAATGTACAAATAAAAATAAATAAATTAAATGCTAATATCAAAAGACAAACTTCTGTTTCTTTTAAATCATTCCCCATTCATATCCTAGCAATGAGTTATCAAAAAAATTTAAACCTTTGAAAATTGTAAAACATACTAAATAAGATCTCTGAAATGAAACATAAATGTAGAAGCCACATGAATAACCCATGTCTGAAAATGGCTAGACCAAACTACCCATGCACTTTTGAAGTCACAGAACACCACTAAATACTTCTGCTTGTGCTTTTGTGATCATGTTTGAGACATTGCCCAAAAGGCACATCTTGCTGCCACATGCCATTGCAATAACAAATATTCATAAAGCACAAAATTAAATAAATAAACAATAAGTGTTCTAAGGTCTACCACAACAGTCTATGAGAAGAGAGACTACTTCTCCCTGCTCAAAATTCCAGTGACTTAACTGGCCAACTCCTTTTAACGAATCAAAAAAGTGGCAAGAGGGACCAATAAAGGAACCTGCATTTGCTATGTACGATGACATATACCCTTTAAAGCGTCAAACCGAACAAGAATAAAACTGCCATCACTCAAGGAATGCCAATACACTTACTTTAGGATCCATCAGCCACAACTTCCCATTCTATCCTTCTTTACAAAAGCACATCCCACTGTACTCAACTCAAAAGATGACTGCATACAGAGCTCACCTAAGCATATGTGTATGGTCAACAAAAATAGACAATTGCTCTGATAAAGAAGAAGTAAACCAACGACCATGGCAAAATAGAAAGGAATCACTATTACACGAGAAGAATAAGTATTGCCTTTCTTTACATCATCCCTCCTGACCTCAAATCTCAAAGATAAGGAGCCGTATTCAAGGAAATAAGGAATCTAAAGTCAGTTCGCCTCATCTACAAAGAGGCTACTTGAAAGCTTCTCCCGTATTTCCCCAAAGAAGCCTGTTTTGATAATTATCCATTCAATAGGGACGGAGCCATCGGTTAAGGGAACAAGACAGAAGGCTGATGAAGCGATTGTAACAATAATGACACTGTAAGTTGTAACACTTATGCTAATGAGAGATTCTTATGAATGACATGTCGTGTTAGAAGCAAGAAGAGATCCCACCAGGTCCTATGGTATGCATCTTATGTAAGATACATGTCATCGAACAAAGGGTACATTTCAACTGACTACAAGTACAGATTCTAATATGAAAATATCCTCCTCGTTCC
This sequence comes from Kandelia obovata, assembly GCA_021464305.1. NCBI lineage: Eukaryota > Viridiplantae > Streptophyta > Magnoliopsida > Malpighiales > Rhizophoraceae > Kandelia > Kandelia obovata. The sequence goes on along the minus strand of CM038475.1, from coordinate 3,684,990 downwards.
TTGTTCTTCATAATCCACCCCTATAACCTTGGTCTTTATAATGAAAATAGCCCTACAACTATTGTATATCATAAAAGAAAAAAATAAAAAAAGACCTAGTACTTGACATCCTTCCTCATGTAAACAAGCCATAGATTTCATCACCTTGATATTTCCTCCATATTAATTACCTTGCCATAATCCTTTAACAGACCATTCTTCCATCCCTTTCAATGAAAAGAAAACCTAGTGTCATCTAGGCTATTAACTTTGTGTAAGAGCACTTCTTCTTCAACCTAACATCCCTAAACATTTCCTTATCCCATCATTGTAATTCTGTGGAAGGAAAAATTAAACTCACAACACCTTCCGCATTCACCTGTCCCACCACACCATGAAGGAAAAAAAAAAAAAAAAAAGAAGGCAAGAATGCCTGGCCCCCGGAGAAGAGATGGTGGTGATGCAATGTTGGTCTATAAAGTCCATATCACCAAAACTACAAACATTCAATTTTACCCAAAGAAGAATCTCTCTAAGACTTTGACTTGTTGACAGTCTAGGATCCTTAATCTTACTCTTACATTTGTTTTTCCCTTTTCTTTAATAGACAAGGGAAAGATACAGTCTAAAAGGCTCCAACAGCTTTCCTTGTACCCGGAAACCAAAAGCTAAAAAGAAATAATAAAAAAGGACCCAAAATTAGGAACACCATGGATAAATAAAGTTTATCTTTCAAACAAACCAAATGGATCAGGCAACTTACCAAATTTCACCAGAATGGCCGTGTTCACGGAAGTTTGCCAACTCATCTGAATAGGCAGCATCCCAGTAGCCCTGGAGACCTAGCATTGATGTCACCCCTTCTGCATCTAGTTCCTCCTTGTCAGAGCTGTGCAACGAAAATAAAGGGCTTGATTTTAGCTGACACATTACACTCCCTGTTCACTAGAATTTTTAACATACCATCCAGTTATTGCTAAGAAGATTCCATAAGTGATTGAAGTACATAGTCAAGAGAAGCATATTCCTCTGATGAAACAAAATCACCATAATTTGAGTTTTTAATGCAGAGATGCAGAAAATAGAACTCAATTACCAATTGTACTCACTTAAGCATTAATGCGTTCGATCTCTAATTTCATGATAATACATTCATAACTAAATATCCTCTACTTCTATCAAGTCCAAGCTCATAACACAAAATCCCACCAATTCGATTCCTCTTCCTTCCTATGTTTTCGAGTGAACCAAACAGAAAAAGAGCGCAAAATGGATTTCAGAATATGTAAGAGCTACTTGTAATCAGAGGCGGCACGGAAGTTGGCAGCGGAGAGAGCTTCGGCAGCATCTACGTGCCGCTGCTCATCATCTAGAGTGCTTCCGTAGTCACTCTTTATGGACCAGGAGTCCGCCGCCACGGACCTCTCATCGTCTGAGATAAGATCTCCGGCGACTGTCGTCGCCGATCGGGCCTGCTGCTGAGAAAAGTCGGACTCTTCCGATGGCAGCCGAATTCCGGCCATGAAAGCTTAAAAGTTAGAACTGGCCTGGATTGTGTGCGACAGAGAGAGAGAGAGAGGGAGAGAAAGAGAGAGAGCCTTTTGACTGCGGACTGTCAAATGTTATTATTATGCGACGATGATTGTGTTTTGACTGTGGGATGAAATAAACGGTTGAGATATGTCTTTTTTTTTTTCAAATTTCATAAAAATATATTAATTATATAATAAAAAATATGATATAAATAAAAATAAGTTATAAATTAAGTAATTTAAGATTTTGGATTTTTTTTTTTTTGGATAAAATAATTCAACAACACTTGTCCTCTGATTTTGAAAGTTCATTCAGGCCAATACAACAGTTAAATACCAAGACTGACCAACTTGAACAGATATCTTCTTGCGATTTGCTGTCCTTGGAGCAGCCAGTGCTTTTTCGAGTCTAGTCTCAAAGGTTGCATAAATGTTTACGTCATAATGGATTCATCGTAATACCGCAAAAAAAAAAAAAAAAAAGGAAAAGGACATGGAAATAACCGCCTATTATTGTTTTCCCACCATAGGGCTGTCTTGCAGCAATAGAGAGCATCGTGGTTACCGTCTCCATTTGTGTTTCTCAAAGCAAGAGCACTGAGAATAATTTGCTAGCTAGGCAGTGCACGCTTCAGCCCATCATCCGTTTTGTCTCTTGGTATGTGGAACAGGGTAGATGAAAGAACATAATCATTTTTGCTCTCACTATCCCAGGAATTGCTTTATATCAGATACGAGGACTGAGTATATGGAGTTATTTCCAACCCCATCAATCTTCGAACTGATGAATGCTGTCCTCTCCCCCCCCCCCCAAAAAAAAAAAACTTGGTTTCTTTTGTGATTTCCCTTCTTTGCTGTTATGGTTTACAGGTTGGTTGGTTGACTTGGGGTATCCATTTCATGATGACAATGGATCAGAAGCAAGAGGACAAGTTTGGTGATGGTTCTGATTCTTTTGAAATGCAACTGATCGGGATTTTTCTTAGTTTTGCATCGAGAGGGGACAGGGTTGGACTGAACCAGATGTTGAGGAAGGGTATCTGCCCTGATGTTCAAGACTATGACAAGAGAACTGCACTGCATCTTGCAGCCAGTGAAGGCCATGCCCCTATTGTTGAGCTCCTTCTCTACTATAAGGCCAAGCTCAATCTCCAAGACCGATGGCAAAGGACTGTAAGCAGCCCATAATCTTTGGCTCTTTATTTGATTTTATCAGTCCTCTGATAGCCATGGGGTTTGCACGAATCCGAGCTTATCTGTTGGATTAAATAACTGTACTGAACCCCAATGTGGTACGGTGTGGCAATTTGGAATTGAAATGACAGAGGTAAAAGGAAAATTCATTTGTTAGAAAGACTGGCAAATGCTTATTTGCGGTTCACAATTGTGTTTGTTGTGTTGGATAAATCTCTCGACTTTTGTTGAGCCAAACTGCTGCAGGTTTATGTTGTTTGTTATACTGCATCATGCATATGGTTTCCCATGGTTGCCAATCGAGTCTATACGTAAAACTAGGTTGAAAGTGGATGAGCATTGATTCCATATCTTTGTAATGTGAAGCCCTTGACGGATGCAAGACTCTATGGACATCGTGATATTTGTAGGATCCTTGAAGTAAATGGAGGCAAGGATTTTATCAACGATCAACCAATGGTAATCGAATCATCTTCCTTCTTAAGCTTTTCAGAATTTTGGTAGGACCAGGGGCAGTTTTGGTTAGCTTGGGCTTTATTCTACTTGCACCATTTCCATCAATGTTTCAACAGCTTTGTCCTTTTCATTGGAAACTCCAATTCCCTGCAAGCGCATTGTCATAATGTGAAACATTCTGCTTTCTACTTGTTCTGGAATAATGCAGACAGTTCAACATGAACGAGATTCCAGGGAAGTAAATTTTGATATTTCAGAGTTAGACACAGAGCAATCTTCAAAAATTGAACAGGTAACTAGAGAAGTTTTTGGTGAATAACTTCATGATACCCTCTTTCAGAAAAATGAACTGATTGTCCCATTTCCTCGTGGAAATATAAAGCATGTAGCTTGCAAAAGTTTTCTGCAATTTGGTTTATGTTGCACAGTTATTCCTGCCAAATTATGCTCAATATATTCCCTTTGACTCATTTGGTCATTGAAATGCCTCTGATAATCAGGGTACCTTTGGAGAATCTGTCATAGTCAAGTGGCGAGGAACGTGGGTTGTTAGAACAGTAGTTAAGAGTGAGATATGCCATCCTGTGAAAATGTATGCTTTAAACTGCCCAGTATTTTTCTTATTTTCTTTGTCTAAGTTATACTTTCTCTGTCTATGTACGTTTCTGATCCGGTCCAGGCCAACAAGATTTATTCCACAATCTTAAAACATCTCACTCGGGATATAATGCAGGATATTGTCAGCTAAGGATAACACTCACTTGCTAGAACTTCGACATCCTAATATTTTGCAGTTTCTTGGTTCAATTGTGCATGGGGATGACATGATTCTGATCACCGAGTACCTGCCAAAGGTATATATCTGCAGGTTTTTTCAGAAATTTTCATTATTAATGTTTTCTTGAACCCACAATTCTCTCTCAAACTTCTGATTTTGACTGAAAAGGAAGGCCATTTATGGTGAACAACTCTCACGTATGTTGCTTATTTTTAATGTAGGGTAACTTGGCTGATATTTTGTCCAGAAAACTTGGGCTTGACCTGTCAACTGCTCTGCGCTATGCACTCGATATTGCTAGGTAATCTACACTAAACTTTTTTATCAAGGAGATGGCTATCTCATTGAGGGCTCAGATTCCCGTAGTTTTTATCACAATCATTTCAGCTATGGATAGCCCTTTTTGTTTGTCAGCCTTGTTCTCTTTTCCCTTTTGTGCTCTCTCATGTCTTCATTGAGTCATTGACAAATGATGGTGCCAAGTATGTTATTCAGCTGTGCTTCGAAAGTATTAGCATTTTGGATCAGGCCTGGTGTATGTAAAACTGGTTCTTGTTCTGGAATTTGGTGTCAATATTTGGGATGCCATGATGAATTTGATAGTTACAACCACGAAGGAGGATTTCCTTGACAGTTCATTTCTTCAAGTGGTCAACTGGACTTACTTTGAACTTTTAAATGATTGACAGAGGAATGAATTATCTTCATAAGCACAAGCCATTACCGATAGTTCACAATCATTTGGATCCAAGGTGAGAGCTCCATCAATTCAGAACTGACATTCCATTCGATAAAAAGTGATGAAAATAACTATAGAACTTAAACGATCTCCTTCTCCTAATTCTTTGCTACATGTAAAAGGGACCTCATTGGAGTACTGGTTAATAGGAGCACAAAAGCTATACCGTCTGAAAGCAAGAGTCCATTTTCCAATTTTTTGCTGTGATGTTTGCATTTGTGGTCGCACTTGCCGATTAATTATTTTGAAATATTATCTTAGGAAATGCCGTAGGAGGTAAAAATAAGTGGCCCTTCTGGCAACAAGAAGGCCAATCAAGGTTGTATTTGTGAACAAATTTGGAAATAGGTTAGAGATTTTGGCAATAGGGGTTCAATTTCTTTGCAATGGAACAGGGAAAACTATGTATTTCTGCAAAGGTTTGAAGATTTGGGAATTGAAGATATGGGAAAGATCACATCATTTTAGGCCACTTTATGTCTAAATGGCAATTATAGTTGGAAAGGAATCGTGTTTGAGAATGCTGCAGTGATCAGCTAACCAACTGAAAGATAGAGTCCTTAAGGCCCTTATTTGAGTTCTTACTGTTTAACAGAGGAACTTGCCTTTTTATCTTTCCCTGAATGCTTCATACTTCAAGGCTCATCATTATCTCTTTTCAGATTGGTATCGACTTAGGATTTTATGGAGCTGTTCGTTCTTTTTTGATACAGAAACTTGCTACAAGATGAAGGGGGGCACTTGAAGGTTGGAGAATACTGGGTTCAAATGTTCTACAAACAGATTCATACAAATCAAGAGAACAGTAAGTACGACCATCAATTTTGTGATACATGCGTATTTCCAATGTCATTTTTAACATTTCCACTTCTACATCTTAAGATCCTCTTTTGTTTTTGAAGTCCAAAGGCAAGATGATTCAAACAATACCAGCAACCGTTCAAATAGCACCAAGGAAGATATTCGGTCATTTGGAGTTATCTTTTATCAGGTATATATTTTTGCCAATGAGATGATTATGTTGTATCTGGCTATCCCAGAAAATGTAGATATGATTATTATTTTGCATCCTCTCCTTTTTAAAAACACCTGCTGCTGATGACATTACTGTTGTGCAAGTACTAGAGGGAAGTTCGCTATGCCAATTTTAACACTAGGTACAAAATAAACTGTACTGCAGATGCTAGAAGGAAGGCAACTGATAAGCAGCCTGAACCTGGATGCCATGAATCTAAGGTCTGTTGATTTCAAACCAAAGTTTCCAATAAGCCGGTGCCCTAAAAGAATTCAGCAGTAAGTAGCTCCCGTTAACGATCAAATTTCAAATCACAGGCTCATTCTTTGTGTCTCTTATGTTTGTCGAATAGATAAATTCTTATAATCTTATTTTTTGCGGCCTGTCATTACTCGTTGAATATATTTGGTCATGAAACCTTGGAAATATTGGACAGGTTTCAATGAACAGTGCTTATGCATATGCTAGGACAAGAGGACACCTTTTTCTTATTTTTCAAGCTGAAAGCAATAGTAATGCATCCACCCTCAAGTGAGCATGTTTTCGTGAAGATGCATACTTCACATAACAGCTGCTAATTAAGTAAACCTATGATTCTGTGGTAGAGGAAGGCAACTGATATCAAAGACTGCAGAAAAGTTTTAAGAACAACCGCAACAATTTTGGAACAGAAAGCAAGGGAGGAACTTTTTGAGCCTTTGCACACCCTTCATTCATATGCATTTCCTCTTTAAGTAGGAAACTTACAAAAGTTTTCACTTAATACATAAGAGAAAATTCTCAATTGCTTGTTAATAGCTTGAGAAAATTGGTTAACCAAACTGACAGCAAGCACTTTTTATTTATTTTTTTTCAGACTTGCTTTTCAGCTTTTACAATCATGGTTGAGTGAACAAAATGGACTAATAAGAGTCCTAAACGTAGCTGCATCATATGCATGGCTTCTGGTTAATTGATTTATGTTGCATAGTTGTAATTCTAGAGCATGCCTTTTCCTAATTGTCACAAGTTTCCATTAAAAGTGCGGTTCGTATTGGCAGGTTGATAGAGCATTTCACAAACAAAAGTCCCAATCAGAGGCCCTCATTTTCTGTTGTGATAGAAATATTAGAAGAAGTCTCTTCCACTCTAAGGAAGTCCGCATGCCCCGTCTGTTGAGTGCATCATTGCAGCAGACATTTTATGTTTCTCTTTAATTCTTTGTTTTTTTTTTTTAATTTGCTTTTATTTTGTGAATTTGTTTTTTATATATATATATATATATATAATTTGACATTATTTATCTAAATATTATCATCAAGTGGAGATATTTTAATCATCTTATATTTATCTGTAAAACATAAAATCTAAACATTAAATTTACAAAGATTACATCATATTTGCCCACCAACAAGCACATTAGTTGAAGAGTCATCATACTCTATTCCTCCTTTTGTTACATTCTCTTTTATAATTTTATTATAAAAAAATTTTTACCAACACATAATTTTATAAATGTAAATAAATATAAAATAATTTTATATTACATATACATTATTTTATATTTTACAAGATATAAAAATTTTATAATAAATTAGCTTAAGAATATTTTTAGGTCAGTTTTCATTTCAATCGAGAGATTAAATTCCATTTCCCTGATATTGATCTGGTGCATGCAAAATTTTAGTCCACTTCCGTCCAATCTCATCAAATTAACTCATTGGATAAAAAGGTCAGCGTTAAGGAAGCATTGTTTGGGTCATTTGATTTTTATTAAGATGTCATTTAGAATTATATAGATTGGCTTGTCATCCATAGTTACCCCAGTAATCGTAGAGTTCTTCATCATCAGTAACAAAGAGTCTGGCAGGAAAGAACAAACAGAACAATGGCAGACAAAGGGGATTGGCCTTCCCGGCAAACCCCTTGGAAGTTTTCCCATGGCTGCGCCAAAATGAATGGGTCCAACACGTAAATCTATACGTTTGGGACAGATAAGGGTGCAATCATGAGACCATGGTTGAAAAAATAAAGATAAAATAGCATAAGACTATGCAAAAATAAAATAAAATAAAATGAGTAATGGGTCTGGCCAAAAATTTTCTTTTCATAAGTGGGTGTGGACCAAAAAGTTGGTGCGTCACTGTTTCTATCTGTTACCATATTGTCAACCGACCTAACTGGCCCTCCCTATGAATAAGAAATATTCCTTTCCCTAGCTGACCTATTCCTTAATATAAATGCATCAATCTTCAACCCCATGTTCCATCCATCTCCCATCACTCTCCTTGTCCAACATCCCATAGATGCTCCTCCACCCAATGAAATTCTCAAATTTCCTCTCTCTCTCTCTCTCTCTCTCTCTCTCTCATTAGCCACTGTCCAAAGTTAACATTTGACTAGCTAACTGTTTTAGAGAACTTGTTACCTCTAAAGTTCACATCATACCCATAGCCTCAATTTGATATATATATATATTTCTTGGCTGGCAAAGAAGAGAAATCTTCCAACTTTAAAGGTTTTCTGGATTCTTTGATCAATCTTTCTGGGTTGAGAGCTTTGATGGGAAACTACGTCTCATGCAAGCTGTCAGACCCAGTGCTTCCCATAAGCTTGTCCAAATCCACCAAGGTTGTCCTCCCAACAGGCGAAATCCGAAAACTGCAACAGCCCATCAAAGCTGCGGAGCTGATGATGGATTCGCCAAACTTCTTCGTCGTTAACACCAACAGCCTCAAAGTCGGCCGGAGGTTCTGTCCTCTCAACGCCGACGATGATCTCGAAAGGGCCAGTGTGTACGTTCTCTTTCCAATGCACAGAAAAAACTCCGTGGTCACTGGAAATGACTTGGGCCCCCTGATGCTCTCCGCCAACTCTTTTATCAAACGGGCCTCTACAGGGAAGGTTAGGGTGATTCCTGATTCCGCCGGTGAGGTTTCGACGGATGCAGCTGAAGAGGCGGCGCTGCTGCCGAAGCTTGACTTGGAAGGTATTGAGGAGATTTCGGCACCTGAGTTTAGACACAGAATGTCCATGACAAGGTCAAAGAGGCCATTGCTAGAGACCATACAGGAAGAGCCAAGTCCTTGTCAAGGCAAAAATCGCTTGACTTTGGAGTTCTTGCTTTATAACTAATGTACAAACTGGCAGATGTCTTCGAGACCCAAGATTCTATTGTTGTGATTGGTCCTTTAAAACCAGTTTAGACTGTGGATATATGGAGTTCTATTTTGGTCCTAATTATAGGAATACTTGGGTTTCTTTTCTTTTCTTTCCTTTTTTTTTTTTTTTCTGATTTTGAGACCTTTGCAAGCCAAGCCATGCAGATTCATTGGACCAATATCCCATTTCATTAAACTGAAGCTTTAAGTATCAAGTCTAATTTCAGTTTGTCCATGTACAAAATTGAGATTGTCATACATCAAAATTTGGTGTCATGGTGTGGCACTCTACTACTTTAGAATTTTTGAACTAGACAGATTATTAAGGTTGTGTTAAGGTAGTTTGCACAATTCTTGTTGATATATAAAGAAATGGTGCATTTTAAGTACATAGTTCGATAGTAAAGTCTTTTAATGATTTAATTAGGTGTCCAATCCAATTTCTTTTAGCCCTAATGAGAATAAGGGTAATTTTAATGGCGATGAGAATAAGGGTCTAAAACAGCTGGTTGTGGATTACTTTCATTTTAGCCAATAGACAATCATCAAAATAGCAATGATCAAAGTTTCTGGTCGACCCATAATGCAAAATCTAATAAAGAATTATTGTCATAACATCATAACGTTCTAACAGATGTTTAGGTAGCTGTAATCATATGATATATGCGTAACAAATAAAACCATGAAAGGAATCGCCTTTAATTCAAGAAAGATTGTTTTCTATGTCACCGCCACTCTCAATGGCATAAGATATTAACGTTCTAACAGATTTTTAGGTACATTTAATCGAATCATACACACATAATAAATTAAGCCGTAAAAGGAATCAACTTTAATTAAAGTAAGATTGTTTTCTACTGGCACACTTTTATGGTACAAAGGTCAGAACTCGTAGCTAGGAATTGCATTTTTGGCAGTAAAAAATTTCATCTGTACTGGTGAATTTCTATATTATGACTTGGGGGGTGAGGAGGAGGAAGCATAACGTTGTGTCGTGGCAATATGCCTTCAAAGTTCAGATTCATGTCTTTTCTTTTGCATATGCATATCTGAATTTCCTGAGATCAGGGTTAGTAGCCAGTAATCATGTGCCGTGCTTTCTGCTCCATGATTCCATCTTAATTCTTATGCATGCTTTGATCCACTATGGACTTAGTTTTTAGATGTCCAATAATCAAATAATTAGAAAATGATTCTTTGAAACTACATTGATTTTTATAATATGCATCAATAATTTATTTCTAATGTGATATATATATATATATATATATATAAAGCATTTTTTTTTTCTTTTGGTGAAGCAGGGGAATTTACTTGTAAGGGGGGCTGTGATGGGCTTGGTGGTTTAGTTTGTAATAGCAATTAAAATGTGATGGATCCTAATATCCAATATGTAACGGGCAAATGTCCAATGTGTAATGGAAATGGGCCTAGACCCATATTTTTTTAAAATAATAATAATTGATAGTAATTTTTTTTTAAGAAAAAAATTTAAATTATGAAAAAAAAAATTCAATAAAAAATAAATTTGAATTTAAATAATTAGGATTTTGTTGTGGATGTTCCTAAATGTCCTGGTGGGATATTGTACCCGTGGATTTGGATGAACCCTCCGTTATTCTCCCCTTGGGGGGGGGGGCATCAGGCCCAGTGACGAGTTTGCTGTCAAAGAACACAAACTGCAATTGGTTGAAGTGATCAAGGCTAATGTTGCACTTGTCAATGGCATTCTGCGTTGCATAACCCTTTCTGCTAAAGCCTCGCATACCGAAGAACCCAAGATTTATCAAGCTAAAGTCTGGCATAAGTTCAATGGATGATGATGATATGCAACTCATGTTTTTCAGGCTGAAACCCGAAAAGCCAAGCCCGGCCAGCTGACTAGCCCTACTTTCAACCCTTCAATTTACGTAAGTATCAACTCTTCTACTTTCTGTTTTTGTTTTTGTTTTTATCAATCATCTTGTTTGTATTTTATTTATTTATTATCATTGGATATATGATGTTGTTCTTTTCCGACATCTTTCTGCTAGACTGTATTATGTTTTGGTGCCCGGGAATGATTATGGGTTAGTCTATCCTGCTTGTTTGCACTTTAATTGATCCTTGGTCCATTGCATTGCTTGTGGTCTGTATATCTAAGTAGTAGTAGGGGATCAGGGACATGACAGGTTAATAACTTTTGAGAATTTTTTCAATAATTTCCAGGTGTGAATGATCATTCATACACATTTCCGGTTGTGAATTCTTGATTGCGACGGTGACTTGTTTCCCATAGATTTTGTTATACACATCTAATAAATTTTAAAATTCTATTAAGTAATAACAGCTAAGACAGATTGACGAAAACAGGGTGTGCTTATCTGGCCTCAACTATTTGATTATAAGTAAAGATTGAGATTCAAATCTTATATCTCACTTTTCAATTTTAAAATTTAATAATTATTAAATTAAGCCTAATGGTACAAAGTTAGTCATTGCAAACTTGGATACTTCAAGTCACACAACTTAATTTAAAGAGTATATGTCTTGCATCTCAAGCTACAAGACAAGGGATGGGATATTCGAGGGAACGTCTCCGGCTGGTAATGATTTTGGCTTGAACTTTAAAGAATGAAAAAAAAAAATAAAAAAATAAAAACGAAACGTTTGACATTTCAATTGCAATTTTTCTGAAATGGTTTTACGAATTGTTTGTTCAATTAAACACATTTCAGGACACGCTGTTATGCTGGAAGAAACGAAATGTCCAGACACTTTTTGCTGCGTAGCCAGTGAAATACAAAATAACTTAGAAGTTCACCGTTGCATTCTAAGCCATGACGACAACTGTGCTACAGCACAAAATAACTTGGAAAGTTCACCGTTGCATTCTAAGCCATGACGACAACTGTGCTGCAGCACAAAATAACTTGAAGTTCACCATTGCATTCTAAGCCATGACAACAACTGTGCTACAGCACAAAATAACTTGGAAGTTCACCATTGCATTCTAAGCCATGACGACAACTGTGCTACAGCACAAAATAACTTGAAGTCCATCATGCTTAATAAGCCATAACAAAAATTTTGCTTGACGTGAATTTTCTGCATTATTATGCTATATGTTTCAATTGTGCAACATAATTCTGAAATTGTACTACTGTCTTGACAGAATTTCCATTCAAAACGTGTGTACCATGCATACCATTGGACTCAAAATCGTACAATCTTACAACTCAGTTTTCAAGCATAAAAAAAAAAAAAAAGAGAGAATAAAATTGTGCTAGGTGAAAAGATATGTAATAAGAGTGTTTTTTGAACTTGAATTCATAATATCATCTATCACTTTCACAGCTTTACCCAAAGTTTTTCATATTTTCATTTGGACTCATAATTCCCCCCCCCCTCTCTCCCCTCCTTTTTTTAATATTATGACTGACACATCTGCCAAAATGGAAATTGTTGTTGGCGGGGGTATCAGGTTGCAGTGTCACATGGCAGCGCAAGATAGGTTGATTTGATGTCAAAAAATAGAACTTTTTGGAAGAAGTTAAATCTTGAATTAAAAAAAAAAAAAAAAAAAAGATCTTTCCAGTGATTTTTCCTGTAATATACTATTTTTTTGAAGATACGTGATGGACGCAAGAGGATGATTATGAATATTCTAATCTAAAGATAAGGAGGTAGGTGTGTGTGTGTGTGTGTATATATATATATATAATCAAAAAAAAACAATAAAAAAAGACATACCTACAGATACTTCCTTTCCTTTTATATTCTTTTGAAGCTACGACACGCACGCAAGAGGATGCTAAAGAATATTCTAATCTAAAAATAAGGGGGTAGGTGTGTGTGGGTGGGTGTATATATATATATATATGTATATATATTTTGACAAAGTCTGTCATCTTTCAGTTTCTGTTTCTTTAATCAGTGAAAGGGCATAGAAAAGCCTAGAGATTCAATGATCTGAACTGTTTAAATTGTGCAATATTTGACAAAATAAAAGGAATATAAAAAAAAAAAAAACACAAGCGGCCAAAATAATTTCCAATAAAGAAACTTTTATTGACGCTTTGCTTTCGCCAGGTCAGGCATGATGTAGCTTGGCTGATCAGACCATGACTAAGATCACAATTACGTAACAGAAGGCAATTTCATTGAAATTTACAGGAAGACGACCCCTTATGGATCAAATGTGGGTGCTTTGCTTTGGAAAAGTTAGTATTTTTAACTGTGAAAGTGATAGGGATGGCAAAGATGGTAAATGGTAAAGTTGACACATTTTTCGTGACCTGTGCCTAGGTTAATTTGATTCCAAGATAGGTAAGTAGGTTAAACTCAGAAACGCTGTATTTAAATGACATGGTTGAAATAGGTTGAAGAGAGCCTCGATTGTGTAGCAGCACACACACTAACGACAAACCATTGTACATCAACTGAGCCTGACCGTACAAAATTTAGGCTGATCCAGTCGTTATTGCTGTGTGTCAGTATCTTTGTGTATTATTTATTCTTGGGATTCAACCCTTTTTGTTTTTTCTTGTTTTCCCTGTCTTATCTATTTTGGCAGATGCATATTCAATACATTTCATTGTGATCTATAGAGTGGATTGAGGAATATTGTAGACAATAATCAGAAGGAGAAATGGAGGCTGCACTACTGCCTAAGGCTGAAGAGAAGAGGCCATGTTTACTAAAAAGGGTTACCTTTGTGGAGGAGCTAAAGAAAGTGAGCTACATGGCGGCTCCGATGGCGATGGTGTCCGTTTCACAGTACTTGCAGCAAGTTGTGTCTTTGATGCTGGCAGGGCACCTTGGTGAACTATCTCTCTCTGGTATCTCAATAGCTACCTCTTTCTGCAATGTCACTGGCTTCAGTCTCCTGGTAAAGTTCTTCTCCTGAGGCTCCTACCATGCATATTATGATTGCTTACCGTTATCGCTTTGGCCTTAAAAAAGGCAGAAAGGATCTATGGACTTTAAGATATTTCATTTCATCATAAAGATAGTAAGATGAAGTAGGAGGACAAAGTTTGGAAAAAGCCAAAAAAGTGGAGATATAATCAAAATAGATGGTTGAATTGACAAGCCTTTCTCATACTGGTGTGAGTTCTATGGAAGCGATAGGAAGTTGCAAGCATATACATTAGCCCTTTCTCTTGTTGGATTTTATGCGTGAGCTCTTGTGTCACATTCTCCGAGCTGTGCCTCTTTTGTCCGCACTTGCCTGCATTCGGGAACAGGTGCAAGCAAGATCTGTTGGGCACTTTTTATCTAAACCCTTTCACTTTTTTTTCAATGTAGGCCTTTTAGCCTTGATTCACATTTGCTTTTCCAACACCTGTGAGTCTTTCCACAGTGGGTTTGCTTTTCTACAGCTACCCCAATCAAGCTTAGCTTCTCGAACAACCACTTCTCTGTCTGCACTCTCCTACATTCGATAACAGGTGCAATCAATATTTATTGGGTCATTTTGACACCTTTGGGTGCCTAGTGACAGTTATCGGGTCTTTTTGACACCTTTTGGTACCCAAAACCTTGAGGCTTGAGTTATGCGTCTTCTGTTGTCCCTTATATGTTGCTTGCCCTTTTTCTTCATTTTCAGCGTAGGAGTTTTTGCCTTGACTCACACTTGCTTTTTCAAGTAACTTAGTACGGGGCAGAAGAATTACTTTGTTATCAAGGAGTACTGCAAGACTAAACTATCCTTTGACAATAATCTGTACACATTCTTCTTTCAACACATTTCTCTGCCTACCCTTAACTGAACCTGGCCTTACATGGACCCATTCTTCCGGGGTTCAAATTCCATCCTTAGGTAGCTGCAGACTCCCTCAATGGAGATCACGCAAGTGAAGGGCTGCAGTACGAATTTCACACAAACTTCAGTCACGTTTAGTTTAGTTGTCTACTAGTGCTAAGTAAATAAAAAGCACACGCAAGCTACTGTGGAAGCTATGCAGGACAAAGGGACCGCATATATAAATTCTTCACTGTCTATCCAATTATTATGTCTTTTCATTCTGAGAACAAGGATACAAGAGATGGTTGATCACCGAGACAGGGTTAAGTTTGAATGAAATGAACCTGGTTAAAAGGGTCATACTATGGTGTATTCTTCTAGTGTTCACCAGTTGCCAAAACCAATAGCAACATTCAGAGATTTGCACATGATTTTCAAATTGAACAAATGGATAAATATCTATTTTACATTGACATGAAACCAAGAAACAATATGCTGGCTGAAACAAAATGTGGTATTAGGAATGCAAATTTTTCAGTGCAGTTCAAACTTTTCCCCGTGATTGCTTACAATATTCTTTAATAATATCTACTCTGAGCAGTTTGGATTGGCTGGAGGACTAGAAACCCTATGTGGGCAAGCTTATGGCGCAGGGCAATATCAGAAGGTTGGAACATACACCTACTGTGCGGCAGTGTCTCTGATTCCAGTATGTATTCTAATATCTGTCCTGTGGATTTTCATGGACAAGCTGTTGATATTGATAGGTCAAGATCCTCAGATCTCAATTGTAGCCTGTGAATATGCAATTTATCTCATACCTGCATTATTTGGTTGTGCCATTCTTCAATCATTGGTTCGCTACTTCCAGTCTCAGAGCTTGATTTTCCCAATGCTATTGTCATCTTTTGCAACCTTATGTCTGCATGTTCCTCTTTGCTGGGCTCTAGTCTATAAATGGGAGTTAGGACGCATAGGAGCAGCAATTTCCATCGGTTTTTCCTGTTGGTTGAATGTGATCTTGCTTGGATTATACATGGGATGCTCTTCTTCGTGCCAGAAAACACGTACTCCATACTGGGAGAATTTTTCCTTGAGCATTACAGAGTTCTTCCGCTTTGCTGTCCCTTCTGCTCTAATGGTTTGGTAATTCTGCATTTGCACTTCCTTGCAAAGACAAGGTGTTTTGAGCATCTAATTTGTCAGTTTTGAGTTCTTCTGCTCATGCCTTTTTCATTCCAATGTTTCTTAGTCTTGAGTGGTGGACCTTCGAACTTTTGGTATTTCTGGCTGGACTTCTACCCAATTCACAGCTTGAAACGTCAGTTCTTTCTATTTGGTATGCTTCTGTCCACAATAGTTTTGTGATTATTAAGTTAGGACTTTGGTAATAGACATGGTTTGAACTAATTTTAACTCCTCTGTTTAGCCTTTCAACTACATCATTGAACTACTTTGTACAATCCGGGATTGCTGCAGCCACAAGGTTTGATGTGCATCTTGTCTTATAAACCATGCATTTGTATGTGAAGAACAGATATTTTCGTTACATATATCCATTATGCAATCAAGTTTTGGGTCAAATTTTGGCAGTACCCGAGTTTCAAATGAGTTAGGAGCCAGAAACGCACGAGCAGCTCGAGGAGTAGTTGTGGTAGCACTGATTATTTCACTAACAGAGGCCGTTATTGTAAGCACAATTCTATTCTTCTGCCGCCATGTGTTTGGATATGCTTACAGCAATGTGCAGGAAGTTGTGGACTATGTAACTGAAGTGTCTCCCCTTCTTAGTCTTTCATTTATAGTGGATGGATTGCTAGCACTGTTTGCTGGTTAGTCTTCACCATTAGACAAATATTTCATTTAGAGATTTATGAGAAGTTAAAACAACTTTGAGGTAGAAAATGTAATTGCTTTCAATCTGAATGAAAACAGATGGAACCTTGACATTTAATTTCCTTTAATCTAGCCTGATAATGCAGAGAGGGTTGTCTGCTGATCCTGCTTTTTATGACAGGGGTCACCAGAGGATGCGGGTGGCAACATATAGCAGCCTTCATCAACCTTGGGGCATATTATTTTGTTGGAATTCCAGTGTCTGTTCTACTGTGCTTCGTTCTGCATCTAAGAGGGAAAGGCCTTTGGATTGGGATACTTATCGGGTCATCGTTGCAACTAACATCGCTTGCTCTCATAACTGCTATGACAAACTGGGAAAAACAGGTTCTATTTGGAAGTTATTTTCATTAGCATTTTCATTTTTGTCTCACACTTCTTTTCCATCGGTGGCTGCAAGGATTGTTGCAAACACACTTGCCTCAAGTTTTTGAGGCTATGTTCATTAGAATTTGAAGTTCTCCTTTGAAGTTTTTTTTTTTTTCAATGTTTCTCTCAAGCTTTTAAGCCTTCGTCTTCTTGGTTTCCCCCTTACTTTCAGCTTGATCTTATTGAAGTTAGCTAACATGACTAATGCCTACTTCAAGCCTGCAAGGTAATTTGAGATTGTGTACGTGCATATTGCAGGTAACCATGACGAGGGATAGGATATTTAAGGGAAGACCTTCAGCCGGCATTAATGTTGCAGTTTCATGAATTTACAGCACAAGTTCAATCATATAACCATTTCACGATCAGTCTAAAGTACCATTAGTCAATTGCATTGGCCTTAATAAATTTTGCAATTAGCTCTGCACTTTGTATGTGTTATGTTAAGTTCTTATTTAAGGTTCATGTTTGATTTTGTCACTTCATTGATCTTGTCTTTGTCTAGATAATAACAATTTGTTCACATCCACACACATGAATATTTGCAAAGAACTTGTTTGACCTGCAGAATGTTTTTTTTTTCCATTTTTCGTAGATTTTTAATGATTAATCTGAAAATTGAAATTTAAGACTTGCAAATTGAAGGTCTAGATTATTTACCATTAAAATGTTCCCTTAAAGATCAAGTAATTTTTTATTTACGGAGGTTTGACACAACCTCAAAGACTAATGTCAATGAAAATTGCAAATATGGCTTTATAAAAATAATTAACCCATCAAAAAAAAAAACATTAAATGCACATTTTTTTGATATAATACTAATAAAAAAAATTAAGTTTTTACTTTATCATATAAAAAGAAAATGGTAAAAACGATGACCTACTTTTTGATAGAATGGTTTTGCACTTTCATATTTATACTTAAATTTATCTATATATATATATATATATATATATATATATATATATATATGTACATAAAAGCAGCAGTTAATCTCCACAGAGGATAAAACTGACTGCTTATGTCTGACACATGTGCACCATGCTAATAATATAAAACCTAGCGGGTCAGAGTAGAAGGGCCGGGCCTCAAATGGAAACTATGAATCCAACCAACCCAAGTAGCCCATTTATATCTTCCTAAATGGAAAACGCAAAGGTCTCTTATTATTATTATTATTATTTCATTCATAAGAATTACAATTTAAATTTTATATATGAAATTAAAATTTTCAATAATTTTAACTTTAGATCTTATGACTAGTGGTAAAAGGGTCTTTTTTTTCTTCAGACGTATTAGGTAGGTATTGCAGGTGAGTTTTATTGTTGGGAGTATTTGTTTTTTTTTTTTTAACTTTTAGACTTCTTCTTGTTATCTAATTCCCAACAGCAGCATGTTGGAGTATTTGGTTAAATTTTCTAAACTTTGCTTATTGCTAATACATGCCATAAACTGTAGTAGTTGATAGGGAAAATTATAAAAAAAAAAAAACCCTTAAGCACCTTTTAGGGGCTGATTTAATAATATTTTGCTACACTACCCTTATTAAATTACTAGTTTTTTTTTTTTTTGGCCCCTTCTGATTCTTTATCTAACTCCTCCACTCTATCAGTATTTTGAACTTCGCTAGTCACTTTCTCAGGAAACTGCCATTTTCTAATTCATCAGGGATTCTTCTAAGTATATGGGTCATACATGCAGACAAGTAGACAACTGGGTTGACAAGTGGCCTACTTTTTTTATTTATTTATTTTTTTGGCTTACTGTTTTGTGCTCAATGCCTCGAAGTTAAAAAGAAAACCTTCGCCCAAATTTGAGTATGTTAATTTGTTGGGGAAGTTTATTTTTTGTTAGAGTTTTCAAAATAAAAATAAAGTTATAATTTAAATTCATAATTATTTAATGAATGGTCAAATTATTAATTATTGAATCAAAGTAATTATTATTAAAAATTACCACAATTTTTATAAATATTAATATTTTTTATACATAAAAAATAATTTTTTTCTCTTAAAATTTTTATTATTTTATTAAAAATTATGTTATTCATAATTTTACTGTAGAAATATTATAAATAATTCAAATAATAATTTTAAAAATATACAAATTTTTCAAAAGTTTAATTTTAGTAATACAACTTGTAATTAAGTGTAATTTATTTTATTTTTAAAAAAATATAAAAATTTTTGTTATAAATTAAAGAGGAAGAAGATTATTATAAAAAAAATATTAAATATATAATTCGAAACATTTTTCTTTTAATTTTCTAGTATAACTCACAATTTTTGGACAACAATCTTTGTGGCTGAATTTCTTTAAAGTAGCAAAACTCCTATTGTAATTGTAATTGGATGTCGGAACAAGGTTCACTCAAACTAAAATTTTATTTTATTTTTATTTGTTCTGATTGCTACATCTTGTTAGGTTCAGCTCAGGATAGAATCCGGTTTAGTGTTGGATGGACTCCAACTGTATATAAATATATCTCATTTCGTCCCTACAAAGCGAATTCAAGACCGGATGCTCACAAATGTTAAATCGGTGGAAGCTTCACTTGACTACGACCTCTGATCTTTGACTACGATGAGACAGTTGTTTCGAGACTTCTATACATGCACCGCGAGATTGTTCAAAAGCAAAGGTATTGTGGTCCAGGTTGGTTCCTTTGGCTCTTCATAACACCTGCTTCTCCCACGTTGTCCCAACTTAGTTGATGTCCTAACATCCATGGCTTGTCCCCACATGTAAAGGATCGCAATCGGTGGCATAACCTCTTTGCGAATTTGTGGACCATCTGGAAGTTGGGAAGCAATAAGGTGATGTCTGGTGAATCCATCTCCTTTTACCAACAACTTGGATGAAGGGATTTAGGTACATTGAACTGGACGTAGATTCTTTTCGTTTGATTCGAGACGCTGATGTTAAATATCACCCACCCTCTTGCAGCTTTGAATTGGGATTGCAAAAAATCATCGTCTAGGCATTGGAACTATTCTCTCAAGCACACCTTGCACTTACCACTTACCAAATGTGGACGTACTTCTTCTTCGTTCGAAGCTACCATTTGGGAAGCAACCCTAGGAGATGTAGTTTGTTGACACTGGTTCATAGATTAGGAGTTTAGATTTTTTAGTTAGTTCTTTTTTCTTTTTCTTTCTCTTTCTCTTCTGATGTTACCCCCACCAACAATATTTAAGCTTTTAGGAATAACCTGTCTTTTATTTTGTAATGGATGGTACTCTTAAATTTTTAATATAGTATGCACCAGTTAATCTGTGAGAAGAAGGAAGGGAGAGGGAGGGGGGGGGATGAAACTGTTAAAAAGACTAGTAGCTTCAGTGTATTTTTATCGTTGGATGAGCTTTGGACCGGTGCCTTATGGTTGTAGATTTTTATAAGAAATTAGACGAAACTTTGGTTGGCAAGAAAATAGAAGTGGATTATCTAACTGGGCTCAGCTTGGACCTAAGGGTCGAACCTTTAAGTCCATTGGGGAGCGAAACATGGAGACTGCTGTGGAGAGGTCAAAAAGAAAACAAAAACAGCATACGAATTACAAATTTACTACACAACGGGAGAATCACTCGAAGTGAAAGCCAAGCAGTTGAGTTGCAAGTAATTGGGACTTTTCATTTCCACCTAATTGAATTTGGATTTGTGATACAGCCATTCAATTTTCATCTAGTTAGGGTTGAAGGGCAAGTCTTAATGTTGCAAAATTGATCTATTGTAAGTTAAGAATAACATTTTAAAATAATAACAATCTTTTTGTAAAAATAAAAATAAGGTTGGGTACATTTTATTTTCTTAAACCCTACAATCAGAGTCTTTCTATAGAACATATATATATATATATATATATATATATTTCCCAAATAGCCAGGCTATGCCACTGTGCCTTGTTTAGTAGCATTGCATCATCTTATAGTGTTAAGTATAGGATTGGGATCATAGCCAGATGTAACTGTCTACAAGTTTCATCACCTACTAATTTAAAACCCTAATCAAGCTTTTAGGTTGGATGCAAGATCTTATAATGGAGTTTGTTTTATCCTTTCTCATTTGCTGTTTTGCAGCCATGAACTTTTAAACGACGAAAAGAAAATATTAAGCCCAATACATGCATGATTCTTGTAACTATAAGGTGACAACTGAGAGTGGCAAAACCCTAAAACTGAAGAGGGCCTAAAGAAGGCCAGTTTGGTTCAATTGCCCATCTCTCATTCCATGCCTTCCTGCACCCAACGAACAATTAGTTTTGTTCTATCTTCGCCTTCTTTTTCCAACTATAGCCGCTAAATGTAGCCTTTTTATGGGTTTTTTTTTTTTTTTTAGGTTTTCCTGTTAATAGTAATTATTTGATTTATGTAATAAATTATCTCAAATCTGAATATTAAATGACAAATTTTCAAATCCTTGTGTCTCCTTTGTCAGGAGTTTGTGTTTCTCGCTCCCTCTTTCTTTTTAAAAGCTTTTGGGTGTGATTTTCGTCTGACATATTTATCGTCTAGTATCTCGAATCGATTGTTGTTTTCAAATTATTACAATACAAAGGGTGAAAAAATTGTATGAAAGAAAGATGCCATATAATCAAAAATCAATGTCAATGATTAAAATACAAAGATTATAAACAATGGTTCAGCAGTGAAGTCTAAAAACCGAGCAAAATTGATATTAATTAGTTAGTGACATCATAAAAATAAGATTTTATTCTGTTTTATTATATTTGAAGATATTTGAGAAATTGCTTTTCATTATGATGTCGAATAAATGTGTCCATCAAAAAATTACCAATTTGGAAGGGTCCAAGGTTGGTTTTGCACCCAAGTTAATTGCATGATTAATTAAGCTAACTAATGATCATATGTATACTGTTTCATGGTTGCAACACGCAAGCAGCATATTCAGCACAAAAGCCTGTGAACAGTGAGCACAATCCCCCTGCAATTCACACAAGGTTAACTAATGTTACACATCTAGATGATGCTGAACCCTCCATGACCATGAACATATCTTCATCTTCATCTCAACCAGCAGTCCATAAAATAGAGGTGGTTAATTAATCCATTGCATCGCCCCATGTGACTCAAAGCAGTCAAGCTTTGGGAACCGGATCATCAACCCTTCCACTAGCAAAAGAACTGACAAAAATTAAACATGTTAGTGCCTTAATCTGTTTAACCACGAAACAATAGCTTTGCAGAGACAGAGAGATATTAACTGAACCATATGCCTGGTTCATATGCTACTACAAATATACTTTTTAGGCGAAGGTAGAAATTTAACTAGAAGGAGGGAAATGAAAGTTTATGTTCGAATTGCAATTGTTTCAATTATCCAACTATATACGAAGTATTAATACTTGAATATCAAGCTCGTGAGTAACAGTTGGTGGAATGTGACAGAATAGTACTACCTTGTGTCCTGCAACGGAGTTGTAATAAGAATTGCAAGCATTTTTTTGAGCAAAAGCAGTGCCACCATACTAAAGTTGTAACCACAAATAATTATCTGAAATTGAATGGCCACAAGGATTGAATGCCACACACACACACACATGTATAGGGTGCTAACTCTACTGTCAGAGTATAAGGTGAGGGGGGTGAAGGAGATGATGACAGAAGAATAGAGAGCACAAAGGAGTGAGATGCAGAAGCTCAATGCATTTCATCATCTGTGCTCTCTATCTTCTGTCAACAGCATCGCCAGTGCCTCATCATAATTAATAAGCTCTGTGTGCGTGTGTGTTTGTGTGCATGTGCTTTCTGATGCGTGTGTGTGAGAGGTCTAAGATTGCTGAGGGGCGCTCCATGGCCAGACCTAGCTAGCTCTCTAGCTCTCCTTGAAAGGGAAAGCTGTGAGAGTAAAAGAGGGGAGAGCAATATATCATATGTTTATGTTAAGGATTGGTAGGACTGTGATCATAGTGATCCCCCCCCCCCCTCAAACACCCCTATTTATAGTGGAAGAGCATGCCATGGTGGCTGTGAGCTGTTCATGCTTCCCACTCGGCATCACCACTTGTTTTCCACGAGACCTCTCTGAATGGACAAGAAAGGACCAACTTGAAGTTCATGATTATTAACTTTTGATGAGCTGTCTGTCACAAAACTACAGTTTTATTCGTCACCCCAAAAATAAAAAAATAAAAAAAAAAATAAAAGTAAAAATACAATTACAATTAATGTGTGCAATTTTTTGAAAAAAGGAAAAAATTCAAATAATATTTTAAATTCACTTAAAAATATAAATTCATAAATATTATAAATTAATTAAATTTTTTGTATTCTAATAATATAAAAATTCATATATTTTTTTTTAACACAAATAAATAAAATTTTGGATGAATTAGCCGCCTTTGTACCGTTTGTTTTAAGACAACTCTTTTTCTTCCCTTTATTTTACTTTGTTTCCATTCAAAGGGGAAAAGATTTTTGGGCTTGCTGTACAATGCTATAGGTAGTAGCTACTGTCCATGCTATAATACCACGCCATATGGCCCATTGTCAGTTTCAAATGTGCAGCGAACGTTGCTGTTACTTAAGGCGTCAACACATTACGTTGGAGACAAAATTTTCACATGCAAGGAAGATCTTCAATCACGATTGCTCATTATGCAGTGGTTTGCTCTCATCTATGCCTTAATTGGTGACTTAGCTCACTCAATATGTTGGCATAAGTCGAATGATCTAGTGGTACAACTATTTTGGTTCTTAGTCCCACGTTCTAGCAGTACAATGTTGGGTTCTTAGTCCTGTTTCGTGCATACTTGAATAGACCAAAAGGAAAAAAAAAAAAATGTTTGTCATGAAAATCAGTTCCCATCAAAAGCTTCAACTTATTTCTTTATCACGATGCCCATCGACCAAACTATGTCGAATTAAGCAATAGGAGAATATGCATATGTGCGGCTGCACAATGCTTGTGAATGAACAATGGTTGTTGGTGTCACACAAAACAAAACAAAAACAAAACAAAAAAAAAAACACGAAATCTCCAACATATCTAAAAATTCTAGTTAATAACATTACAAATTATATCAAATTTTTATACTTTAATGGTATGAATTTTTTTATATTTTTAACATTTTTTTTTTCTTAATACATATTAAATACGATTGATTTGTGATACAGTAAAATTAAATTAAATGAAATAAATTTAAATATTAAGTCTTATTAATATTGAATTGATTTAATTAAACTAAAACTCTAAATATAAGTAAAACTAACGAGCGATGAGTTTAGTTATAAGTATAGACATAAGAGTAAGTCAAACTCAAATATTATGTCAAGTAATTTTAAAATTTAAATAATAAGTGAAGAAATTATTAAATATTATAATTTATATCAAATTTTTATATTTTAATGATATCAAATAATATATAAATGTTACTTGCGACCCTTTCACAAAGTCAACCTCTGTTTTCTTTTTCTTTTCCTTTTTTTTTTTTTTTTTTGGGGGGGGGGGGGTGTTATCATATCTAGATGTGTATAAGAGACAGACTTATTTCTTTATCACGATGCCCATCGACCAAACTATGTCGAATTAAGCAATAGGAGAATATGCATATGTGCGGCTGCACAATGCTTGTGAATGAACAATGGTTGTTGGTGTCACACAAAACAAAACAAAAACAAAACAAAAAAAAAAACACGAAATCTCCAACATATCTAAAAATTCTAGTTAATAACATTACAAATTATATCAAATTTTTATACTTTAATGATATCAAATAATATATAAATTTTACTTGCGTCCCTTTCGCAAAGTCAGCTTTTTTTTTCTTTTTTTTTTTTTTTTTTGGGGGGGGTGTGGGAGGGGGATGTAGATGATCTTAAAAGGTTGTACGGGGAAGTTTCAATTGAGTAGGCAGATGGTAGGAATTTTCAGGTACATTAGAAAAGTTGCTGACTGTAGGATTTGAACTAACCATTGCTTTGACAAGCATTGCATCGATTTTCTCGTCAATTCGGAATGTACTTGATGCCTAAAAGCATTTGAGTGCGTGCAAAAGTAGAAACCAAAGTTTGTAAATTATGGAGTTGTGGTCAAGATGCCGGAAGCTTGAAGGTGAAAGACGGTTTTTTTAAAAAATAAAAAATAAAAATGCTGTTACATAAGGAGCATAGGCACATCTTGTTCTTCCTTCTCTCTATTTTCCTTCCCCTTGTTAATTTTCTGGACCGATCAGGGAAATTTAACACATAAAGGTTACCAGAGAGATAGATCGTCTGAGTGTATGAATCGTGATGTGTTTGAACTCTCAGCCTTTAATTAGATAGAGTTGCACTAAGAATGATATCATCATGGTAATTGTATTGATCCAGCTCTCCCTTCAGTCAACTGATACCTGCAGGCCAGAACTGTTGGCTGATGACAAACATAAATGGCGACATCCACTATAATAAAATTGGCATGATCTATTAAATTTCCTAATGAGCCATCATTGATAAAGCTATCTCTTTTGTGTATTAGGAGTGCACGTCCAGGAGTGTAAGAGAAACCAACGGCGGAGAAACATTCAGGAGAAATGCCCCACTGAAAATGGAAATTCAGTCAAACTTTGATATAATTTTCTATTTTTATCCCCACTAAATTTTTTATTTTGTCCTACTAATTATTTTTTTTGGGGGGGGGGGTGTTATCATATCTTTTTGTTTGTTCCCTCTGACAGAAATTTCTGGATCCGACAATGTTAAAAAGATTGCGGCATAAGAGACCAGCCTGGCAGGGAGTGCACATGCATGCAAGTTGCTAAGAAGCGTGGTGGAGGAGATAGCAGAAAAGAGGCGGCTGTGCAATCCCCCACCACCAGAGCCTTATCCTGCCTTTTTCTGCTCCCTCAATTTTCATTATCATCATTGTTTGGAGGCAATTTGCTTGTCTTCAACAAGGTCCAATCTTGTCCACCTGTCTTTCCCCCGTGCTCCCCCATTTTTTTCATTTTCCTTGGGACTCCTTTTGAAATTCTAATCTTCCAATATGCACTAAATATCTTTGCCACACTGCGATAGGACAATGTTCGATGGAATACAGCCAATATAAATGACTGGCACTGACTTCTCCATCACATATCTTTCGCAAATATCCTTGGTCAAGGACCTCTAATGGTTGAGAAATTCTTTTTGACAAGGGTCAAGATACATTATTCACTTATATTGTGAAAATATAAAAACCTCACCTTTATAAGAAATATAATGACATAGTATGATTTATGATGTCTATAAAGTTTACTATTTGCTGAACCATACTTCGATTTTGTAAACACATACGTGCATTTACAGAGAGAGTTTTGAGCAACCCAGTTCTTGACAAGACTAATCTATGAAGAAATGATTGCAATTGGGTCAAAAGAAATTTACAGGGCAACCTCAGTTGGCACATAGCAAGATGCATATATCAACAGCAACAGCACTATATGATCCAAAGCATATATCAGTGGAAGGAATAAGGCCAGGCACATGTACCCCCCCCCCCCCCCCCACAAAAAAAAAAATACCATTCCATCGAGTTCAGTCTTGCATATTAGAGGAAGAATATATAAAGACAACTTAGCCATTATTGGTAGCCTCTCATGCGTTGTTCCTTTATTTGCCTGCAAAAATGAGGTCGGAAAGTACCAATTCTTAGTCTTATCCTTTTTCGGAGCCTGACTTTGTGTAGATTGTGATAATGCTTTCCCATTTGGGCAAAACAAATTAAAATAAACGTTAAGTGAACCCATGATGGAAAGAATAAAATATATTTTGTATTTAAAATAAAATAAAAAAATTTTGTCCCTACCCTAAGTGGTTCACATTTATCTTAGAAATCTTCAATTTTAATATTAGAAATGAAAGTTCTGAATTTAGAAAAATGTAACTTATAGTTTAATGACTCTTTTAATGTAAAAAAAAAAAAAAAAACCTTTTTTTTTCTTCTTTTTAAATTGAATTCGGAGAGAAGGATTTAAATTATGAGTACACATGTTTACTAATGGGGTTGACCGTGGAAATGGTATTTGTGCAATTGGAGAGCCCGTTTTGCTGGAATTGGCCTTGTCTTGGAAAGACTAGCAATGCTGATGGTTTTTTGCAGTCGTTGCAGATTTATGGCAGCAGTGTTCTTTCTTTGGTCTTATTATATTGAGCTTGAGGGCAGGAAGGGAGGTGTGCCCCGTGTAGGGTTTTGGGTACAAACAATATTGCTTGAATTATGCTAATGAAATAGTTGCTACGTCGTTCAAACAAAAAAACAAAAAAAAAAAAAAAATTGTTTAATGGTAATAACTGAGAAAGTCTTTTTCACTCTAGGGTTTATAATATCGTTGACCTTTCTATTTATATACGCCAACATGATCATATCTATATCTTTACGTATCGCTGTAGAAAAGTAAAGAAGTTTCCAAAACTTTTGTTTGCACAAAAAGAAGAAAGAATAAAACTTTGGGAGATTTGCAAACTCTCAAAGCTCCCTTGCTAATAATAATTATCATTGAACTCTAATAAAATTTTAAAACTTTTGGTTAAAACTTCCACTTAATATGGGGATGCCGCTGTAAATAGGTTCATTTTATCACAACTCAAGTCCCAAATCAAAAGTTGGATAATTTCATTGCTCGGCTCTAATGCTATCTCTGGCCTCCACTCGCAGCATTCAATGCTTTATGGAACACTTCCTCTCAAATTGATTTGTGGTTGGCTGCAGTCATTGTTGTGGGATGGTAATTCCGTATGATCTGATCCAACCTATCTACCAGACGTAAAAAAAAAACAAGATGAAATAAGCCTATGCTTTCTTATATTGTTCTATCAAACATACTTCTGAATCAGTTTAAGGAAATTGATCTTGACTTTTTGCACATAACGGGGCATAATCATGGGTTTTTTTTTAGAAGCTAGGTATAAAAGTATTAACCCTTTTGGCTCATTGCTAGCATAAAAATAATGGGGGAGGGGGAGGGGGGGCATGAAGGTGCATTCCAAAAATATTTCTAAGCTAAATAGTCTTAATTGTTATTTCAAAAACTTTTTTGGACCAGCATGTACTTAGTGTACAATTTCCAAGATAATTTTACTAATTAGAGATAACACGAAAATCTATGATTACAGTAATGATTTCTTGGACGTAATTGCCAATAACAACACCCCCCCCCTGGCAAAAAAAAAAAAAAAAAAAAAAAAAAAAAAGAAAAGAAAAGGCATTTTAGAAAGGAGGCCGATGAGGCATAAAGTAGGCATAGGAAAAAACCTGAGAAAGTGGCTTAATTGATCTGTATATTCTTCACGGGGGACGAAAAGAGAACTCATGAAGAGTGCTTACTTTAGAAAGCATCATTCTGGTGTTTGATTGGATGCCTTTATTCTCCTCCTCCTTTTTGATAGACAGCAGCAACCATATCTGTCTCTCCTTTGGACCCCCCCCTCGTTGGTTGGTGCGTTGCATGCCATGCCATGACCTTTGAGCATTTTGCGAGCTGTTCCAACTTTTTGTTTTTTTTTTTTTACAATCCCACTCTTATTTAATTCGCCTGGCGCCCACCGCTGATTCCCTATACGGATCGGTTGGCTTGCTAATGATTTATATTTTGCAAATCTTTACACCAATTAAAATTTATGGGTCAAAAATAAAGGAAATGCACTTTTTTTTTTTTGTTTGTTTTTTATTAAACTGTTAGTCTTTCCAGTTTATATTAGTTAGTATTTGTTCAAAAGTAATGAAATATATAGAATATAAATACAAATAAAATTAAATTAAACATAAAAGATACAATGTTTAAAGTGTGTTATATACCCAAATTTTTAAAGATAATTTCTGACACAGAGTAATAAGTTATATTATTTATTTTCTTATATTATAAAAGACTTTTACATTAATGTACACTTTAAATAATAAATAATATAAATAACTCTAATTTAATTAATTCAATAACTTCTAATAGGAAAAAGAGAGAACAATGCTGAATTTTTTGTTTTTTAAATATTTTTTAATGGAAAACATATAATTCTTTTTATATTATTTGTTATTTAACATCTCATAAATATGAATATTAGTATTAATGATGAAAATAATAATTGATAATTATAATAACTTTATTATTATAATAGTTGGTTTATAGACAATTAGTTTTAAAATATCTAAAACATATTGAGTTGTTTTTTTTTTATTCACAATGATTTTCTTGGGTCATTTTATTTTATAAAGTATAAAAAACGCAGTTTTATAAAAAACTAAAATAAAAGTTTTAATTTTTAATATAAGATATAAATATTATAATATATATATATATATATATATATATAACAGTCATTGCTTAGGCTTGTCGAAATCCTTTTCTTTCTTTTTGGATTGTCTTTGATGTAGTTTTCATGCCTTTAAAGATACAGTGTGTGATCATATTGAGTTGTGGTGTGTACAGGGGTGCTTTTTGTTCATGAAAGTAGATTGTTTGAAGCGGCTGTACAGTTTAATGGAAGATGAGCTATTAATGAAATTGCAGTTAAAAAATTATTATTATTATTATTAGCCTTTGCATTCATCCAAGCTATTTGTGTGTGGATATGTAATCGCTCACAATATTATCTAACGTGAATTTTTGTAGCTAAAATTGAGATTTTATATTATTTATATATAAAAAAAAGGTTGTCTCCAAACATCATTCATTTCTCCTTTTCTTTTTTCTTTTTTTCTTTCTCTCATTTTCAAGGTTAGCTTTAAAATTATTTGATGTTTCGGCTTGAATACCGACTAAATCGTTTAATTTGAACGGCTTGAGCTTTGTCATCCAACATCTACAATTATCAAAGGAAAAGAAAAAAAAAACAATAAAGGAGAAATCAGCCGATCTTTGTTTTTGAAATGATTTTTGGACCGTCCGATTACAATAATTTCATAAATATGATAATTTTAATTTCATATTTTATATCATACTCTCAAGGAGCGAGGAGCGAGGCCCAAACCAAGAAGTGGGTGGTGCTGTTTCTCCTCGTACACAGTCACACTCCGAGCCGTAATACTAAACCGTTGCCATTGGTCATTGGGGGGGGGGGCACATGCCCCTCTCCATGTCACGAGTACGCTTAGAGTTGGGCCGAAGAGCGTCTGGTCTACTTGGGTTTTGTCTAAGACTGTTTTGTTTTACAAAATTGTGAAGTTAATAATTTTGAGTTTCAGTCGAAGATAATTAACCAAAAAAAAATTATTATTATTATTATTTATCTCTTACGTTATTATTATTTTAATTATTAGTATATAATCATCATCGTCATCCCAAACCGTTGTGTGTTTCAGTCATCTAAGCATATTTAGAAACCGTTTCTAGCACACTCCACTCTGGTCTTATGAGGTGTGTGTGTTTTTTTTTTTGGGTGTTGGGGGGGGGGGTGAGAATGGACATTTGTGGGTCCCTTTTATGCGACACGAGATAATTTAAAGCTTTGAAAGCAGTCTCGAATGGCCGTTGCCTTTTGTTCAAAATTATACATCCCATGAAGGGATCCTGTGGAACACTGAATGTCTAGTGGGGCTCAATGAAGTTTTGCTGTTGACTTATGCAATTCCTTTCTCCCAATCCTTCGTCTGGTGCTCTTCTGATTATTGTACATGATGGCACAATTATGGTGACGTTAATGCACATGATTGCCTATCTTTGCATTTCATGACAGCTTATGGCATTTCTTTCTTCTGCTTGTATTTTATGCACATTTGACAGAGTTACGGTCTTACGAGGGCCAAGATATGTACACTTCACTCGAGAGAAGATCATTCCAATCAAGGTTTGTTCTGACCTATGGTCCACCGTACGATTTTCTTCTTTCATCTAGTAATGTCACTCTTATCAAGGACCAATCTTTGTAGGTAAAAAGGAGATGATTTTGAGCCCACATTCTCTTTCCTTCTCTGTTTTTGTTTTTGTGTTAACTTGTAGATTTTTTATTTTTATTTTTATTTTTTTGGTTCTTCGCTTGCTCATTTCTATCATTTGAAGTGTGTTCTGTGCCATGCAATGCAACTATTATAGGACCTGCGGCATGAATGCACAGGAAATTTTAAATTTTTGGGACAGACAGACAGATGCATTTGGAAATGATACCATTCTGACACGAATGTATTTGCAATTAGTGGATTTCAGGAATAAAACAGTGACCCTGAAGAGTTCGCTGGAACACTTTGCAGAGATTTATGCATAAAAAACCCTGAAGTTGGAGTAAGCAAAACAGGTCAATTATCAACTGCACCCATGTTTCTGGCCTTTCTCATTTTATATGTAGAAATCTTCAGTACGTCAACTCCTAGGATCAAATTTTACCTTTCTGTTGTGACAGCCTGCTGTTGCATTTGCAATTGGAGAACAGCTTTCTGAGGTTATACTTCTACTGTTTTTCTTTTCTTTTCTTTTCTTTTTTCTTTTTGATTGATATCGTGTGTCCTCTTCTATTTCACCTTATGCTAGCGCCGGGCATATTGAATTCAGTAATCTTATTTTTTTTCTTGTGTCCCTACACTGAATTTGATTTGATTTGATAGATTGCAGTCCAAAATGTAGCTACAACTAGAGAACGCAAAATAACGTAAAAGGGTCGCTGGATTGCTGAACGTGTCCCTGCCAGGTTTGTTATGACCTTCTTGTTGCTTCAGATTTGCTTCAACTCTGTGAAAGAGGAGATTTGACATTTGTTAAAAGGAATATTTTTCAAATGAAAATTTTAATATAATTTTTAGCTTATTTGGTAGCTATTAAAAAATAATTTTTTAAAAAAATATATACAATATTTTTTTAAAAAAAAAGTTAAATAATCATATTTATTATTAGTATCATTAAAAGATTATATATATAATAGTAGTATTTACTAATCCAAAAAATATTTTTTTGAACCAAATGTAGAATCTTGGCATTGCATTTCAATAGAAGAGTGGCGTTAAATATATAGTTTAAAGTAAAAATTTTTCACTTCTTATATATCTCTGTTTCGGTCGAACAATATGTGATGAGATGGAAGAAACAGGAAAATGTCCAGGCTTCCCCTGGCTGAGAACTCTCTCTCTCT
The DNA here is from genome assembly GCA_021464305.1 of Kandelia obovata. NCBI lineage: Eukaryota > Viridiplantae > Streptophyta > Magnoliopsida > Malpighiales > Rhizophoraceae > Kandelia > Kandelia obovata. Next base: position 3,653,138 of record CM038475.1, on the reverse strand, counting down.
CTCTCGCACACACACAGTAAAAGCAGATGGCATTGCTTTGGACTCGATGAAAATATTCAGTAACAAATACAGTGTTGTCCACTATGTTTTTTCATTTTCTACTAAGTTGTGGAATTTACAAGTTTGCTGTCACCTCACAGTTTATTGTTTCTAATGTAAATTCATAATCAGAAGGCATTCTTATTGTGCACTAATGGAATGATCACTGCACAATTTTCATCGGTCAAAAATAGACCCTTTTATATCCTTCCCCACCCCATAGAACGTTGCATTCTTTTGAGTTCATCCATGACATGATCATTGTGTTTTGAGTTAGCCAAAAGTGTAAAACCCCCATTTGTCCTATCCCCTCCTCGACATAAGACTGTATTGTCTTTTTTTTTTTTTTTTTCCCTCGTTATTTTATTTTCCTAGCCATTGGATTGAGATTTCTCATTGGGTTATTTCCACTACCCTCTTAGGCCAACTGATGTACAATAGAAAGACAAGACAAAGAAGAGAGAGGAAGAGAGGGGGGAAATAATGTATTGGGAAAAAATGGAGGGGGAGGGAAGATGAATTCAATTATTTAATGCATTAGCTCAATTAGGCTTCCTAGAAAACCACAAAAGGCATGCAGAAGAAATTCCAATTAGAGAGAATTTTCTGGAGTGCAGCTCAAAAGGTATGCCACTTGATATGGGCCATGACCTAAGTAAGGAGATTTTGTAAACCTAGTCTTTTCTCGTATGCTGTTCAGGATCCTCTTGTTTGTCCGCACCACCTAATGATTATAGTCTCCACAATGATAAACTGCTGCAAAGGTGATTTGAATAGTTAGTTTGCCTGAGCCCTTCAGACATGGCAATGAAACTGAAGGGCTCTGTTTCATCATTCCTATGACTCCAAAACAGTTTCTGATTATAGCCTCTGTATTTCCATCTCTGCCCATAAATCATCCTGTTATAAAGAGTAATGGCTCAGATCACTGACATGACTGCAGCGCTGTTGCAGTTGTTACCACATCAATTTCATAGCTGGATAGAGTAGCTAGATGCCAAGCATTTTATTATGCCTTCTTGTCTCATTTGGCCTTACCTTGTTTGATGACATTTGCTTGAGATATCATAAACCTGAAACAAGGTGTTTTGTGTTCAAAATTTGTGCGTCAATCACATGCTAACTTTTCTAATTGGAATCCTATAGGGGTTTTTTTCTCTTATATCTCAGGAAAAGATGGGAATGGGATATACATGAACCTATTGTTGATCTTCTCTCGAATGATGAATTGGAAAGAGAGGAATGCTCGATGATTGAGGCATTTGGGAGCCTATATATTTGTGAAAAATATGGAGACGAGCCAACTGGTTCCTTTCATTTAATTTAAATGCCAATAGCCTCAGCATCATAAATACATGCAAGGCAATTGAAAACAGATAACCAGGGAATCCTGGAGCTGCGTAAATTGATATAATAACCTCCATTCGTCTTGTGTTTCGTTACCTTGTTTTTTGTGTTTTATTTATTTATTACTATTTTTATTTTTATGGATGTCTTGTGGCTTGTTTGAATTTCTACAATCTATGCAGATGATTAGGAAACAATAAGATCAGTAGGTGAAATTTTTATCATTTCACAATGTTCATAACACAATTAAATTGATAGTGGTATGGCTGGATTCATCTCACAGTTTTATTGGGAAACCAAAATGTTCTGCGTTGTAACTTGTTGCTGAGTGTCAGGACTACACTTTTTTTTTCTTCTTTTTTTTTTTTCTGTTCCTTTGCAAGATAGGTTCCCTAGAATAAAGGTTAACAGCTAAGCACACTGAGCCATTGCCCTTTTCTACATTCCTTGTGCAGTTGTGCCCTTTCTGAACCAAACTCACCTTTAGCCATTTAGGGATATTCCGCTCAATCCATTTTTCTTTTGGTGCATCTCTCATTGCATTTTGGATTGATTGCGAGAAGTACTGGGACGTAGCTAATTTCGAGGCTTTGTTTGCAAGACATAACTGACTGGGAGTTGAGAACGAACTGGTAGAATTTCCTACTATGTTACGAGGGATGAATGTGCCATCTATCAAGACAAAATACATAATGGACCAACGATGTATTGGCCTGCAGAATAGCCAAAAAAAAAAAAAAAATTGAAAAAAGAAAAGAACGTTCCATCTAGCTTTCGTTCCGGTGAATTGGTTCTCAATTTTTTTTTCTTGAAGGTGGTATGAAGAAGGAAGAAGGAAGAAGTACCCATATCACTTCCCGTGCAGTGTAAAACTGCAGCCCATTGGGCGAAAATAAAAGAAAACACAGAGAAGCAAGTATTAAATAAACGCACGTTAGTAAAGTGCATTGTAACGAGACTGAAACTTTCAACAAAAAATCTCACCGTGATTCTCACTATGGATCACGGGGATTGCACAACTTAAATTGCCATCCTCTTCATTTGTATGGTGCAATTCCTAATTTCCTACGTACCCTAATGATTTCTGATTGGCATTCTTTTTCCCATGATGGGATAGGGATTGGTTGTGGAGGTATTGCCACCAGCATTCCTTTGGAATTATCCTGACATACCTACAAAAGCACTAGCTGATACATTCTGGATCCACGCAGTGTGTGTGTGTATATATATATATATATGATTGCCACCAATAGTATATATGTCAAGAAGTGTTGTTGCAGGTGGTAGGCTTGGACTTGTCAAGAATCGACCACATCACTTGAACATCCTCGTAACCGCATGCCATCACCTCACCGTGCAGGTCCATCCCACGGTTTTCATTCCCTGCAAGTAACGATTAAACTTCTCTCTCTCTGTTTTTTTATTTTTTTGGCCCTTTTAGTTAAGTGGGTCCGACTAAAACTCTAATTCGAGAATTATACCTTACTGATACATAAAATCTAATCTCTATGTGTGTTAGTGTAACTAATTTAATCCATCAACGATGTAAGAACGGGAGATGGAAGAGTGTGTATGTACTTATATATCATATGTACCTGAGTGGGACTTCTTGTTGTCCCTGCAGCTGATGCAGCCTCCGGGCTGCTGATTGAAGAAAGTGCAGGCTTTTCTGAAGGGGGACGTAATTGTTTTCTTCCAAGAAGCCATTACATTAAAACTTCTCTTGCTTTGTGTTTTTAGGAATGTAACAGTATCACTACTACAAGAAAATGCTGCAGAGACTCAAATCTGAAACTTAGAAAATTGTTTTTCTCTCTAGGCTTTATGCACATCAAAGAGGAAACGGCCCATGTATTATTATGCGCGCGCGTGTATATATATATATATATATGTTTAGAGGGGGCAGAGAGATAGAGGGAGACATTAAGATGGGCAAGATCCGTGAGATAAGCCTAGGGGAACATCCTTCATTTTCTTATCCAAAATGGGTTGCCGACTGCTCCACTGCACATGGAGCATGCTTCTAAACAGAACCCTACACGTGAACATTTCAAAAATAAAAATCAAGTGATTTATTGGCGCATAATGATACCCATAACATACTATAGAAGTTTTCTATTTTTGGTAAAAAATTCTGATCGAAACCAAAAGGGTACTGTAAGATATTTTAATTATTATTCATTTAGACTAAGATCAAAAAGTTTAGTCTGATTCAATTTTTCTTATACAGAGCATTCACTCAGACTCTCCATGCTAAGTGTCACAGACTTGATCTTGTACTCCCAACGAACCGTGCGACACTAGCAATTTTCTTAACTTGAATGCTAGTTCAGCCTTCCTCCGAGAGCTAGAATGCTACTATCAAAGAATAGAAAGATGCACACAAAGAGATTTAGAGAACTTGAAGAATATTATATTGCTTCAAGAAGGCAAATACACTCTTACTTACTTGGATACTTTCAAATGAAGTCCCTAAAGCTATATATAGTCATCCACCTTCTCAATGGATGACTACGATCTATTTGATTCAACGGTTCCTATTCTTATTCTAGAGTATTCTAGCTAACTTTACTCTTTACAAGAATATAAAGAAGCTATCTACAAAATTCTAGAGACTTCTACCTTATTCTAAGGTAAGCCTCTTATACTCAATTTGATCACCTCGCCCGTGGACATCTTACCCCACAATCCGCGACCCCCTCGTCGCGTCCTGCTGTATGCCTCGATCACATCAACATTGTTCCACAATGTTAGCTCGTGTTCCCAACTTGCCTCGCTATCAGGCAACCCTTTCCATTTAACAAAGTACTCGACATAACTCGATGAGTGCTCTCCTGGAATGACGCGATGTGCCAATATCTCTTCCACGTCACGATCTGGCATGGTTGTTTATGGCTGTAGGTGCCCCCTTTTGTTTTGCCCCGACTCGCTCTCCTTTGTCAGGGTGGTAAGGCTTTAGCAAACTCACGTGGAATACTGGATGCATCTCGAGATGTGACGGTAAGGTCAAGCGGTAAGTTAGTTCGCCAATCCTTTTTCTATTGGGAAGGGTCCTTCGTAACGCCTTACCAGACCTTTATGTACCTTAGCAACCTTCGGCTTTGATGGGGGAAGGGAGTTTCACCATCACCAATCTCCTTCCTCAAAACTCCAAGTGTCTCATCTTGGCATCGGCTCATTTCTTCATCCGTTTAGTAGCCTTAACCAAGTGTGCCTGTGCCATGTCGGACTTCTCATGCCAACCCTTGGCAAACTTGAATGCGGCAGGACTAGGCCTCTTTATAGCCAATTGTCAATGTGTGTGGGGTCATTGGTTGTAACCCCGTAGCAACTTCGAATGGACTAGCCCCAGTTGACTCCGCTTCTTTGCAAATTGTATGAAAATTGGGCTATGTCAAGCAACTTAGTCCAATCGCTCTGGTTGACACTTACATAATGTCCTTAAGAATAGCTCCAACAAAAGGCAATTCACCCTCTTTGTTGTGACCCGTCCGTTTGAGGATGAAAGCTTGTGGAGAATTGAGCCTCCGATCCATCAACTTGAATATCTCCATCCATAATCTTCAGTGAAGCGAGTGTCTCGGTCACTAACAATCATCTCGGAATGCCCCATTATTTTCACCACGTACTTGAAAAATAGGCATGCTGCCATTCTTCAGCTGTAAATTTTGAAGGGTAACGGGGATGAAACACACCACATTACTTGCCTAAAAGCGGTCTCCTACAGTAACATACATAATGTTGGTACATCATCGACTTCGAGGGAGCACTGATGAAATCCATTGGAAACACTCTCTCATGCTTCTCTGGAATAGGTAGGGGCTCCAGCAATCCTGACGGTTGGTGTTGCTCCACCTTATCTTGTTGGCATACTAAACACGTCTTCACGTAGAGCTCAATGTCATCTCACATTTGTGGCCAATAATATGCTCGCTCTATAAGTGCCAATGTACGACGTATGCCTAGATGTCCTGCCCATTTTGAGTCATGGCACTCCTTGATAATCGCTTTCCTCAATCCTTGCCACCTTGGCACGTAAACTCTATTACCTTTGGTAGTGAGCAATTCATCTTCAAGCCAAAACCAGCATGTCTTCCCACTACTTGCCAATTCCCTTAAACTCTTGGCTTGTGGGTCATACTTCAATCCCTCCTTCACTTGCTCTACCAAAGGGAAGTTTGGACTTGTGATGGCAGCTAATTCGGTCTTCCTACTCAATGTATCAGCCACCGAATTATCCTTACCCGACTTATACTCCATCACAAAGTTGAATTCTGCTAAGAAAGCTTGCCACCTCACTTGCTTTGGCGTCAACTTCTTTTGATTGAAGAAGTAACTTGTGGCAATATTGTCTGTCTTCACCACGAACTTAGACCCTAACAAATAATGCCTCCAAGTTCGTAGGCAATGTACCACTGCAGTCATCTCCTTCTCTTGGACTGTATAACGGTACTCAGTTTCGTTCAACTTACAATTTTCATATACGATGGGATGACTTTCTTGCATTAAAACGCCACCAATTGCAAAATCTAAAGTATCAGTCTGTACCTCATATGGTTTGGTGTGGTCGAGAAGAGCCAACACTAGCTCATCAGCTACTGCTTGCTTGAGCACCTCAAACGTTCTTTGGCATCTATCATCCCAACTCCATATCCTATTTTTCTTTAACAAATCAGCGAGTGGAGTTGCAACAGAGGAGTAGCCCTTTATAAATCTTCTGTAATAGTTGACAATGCCTAAAAAGGATGGTAACTCAGTCACCTTCTTAGATGGCTCCCACTTATAGATGGCTTGCACCTTGGACTTGTCCATCAGTAGTTTGCCTTCGCCGACAATGTACCCTAAGAATGTGACCTCTCGCTGAGCAAAGGCACATTTCTCCTTCTTCACATATAATTCATGTTCCCTTAGTACGTGAAAAACTTGTCGTAGATGTCCAATATGATCGTCCAACGTCTTATTATAGACAACGATATCATCCAAATATACTATGACAAATTTATCCAAAAATGACTCGAAAACTCAATTCATAAGATTACAGAATGTGGCAGAGGCATTAGTTAGTCCAAATGGCATAACCAAGAACTCAAAGGAGCCATACCTCTTAACGCAAGCAGTTTTTGGCTCATCTCCTTCTGCAATCCTCACTTGGTAGTACCCCAATCTCAAATCCAGCTTTGTGAACCACCGTACTTCACTTAGCTGATTGAACAAATCAGTTATTAATGGAATGGGATACTCGTTCTTCACGGTTATTTTGTTGAGTGCTCGATAATCGACACACAGCCGAAGCGACCCATCATGCTTCTTTTGGAAAAGCACAGGTGCACCATATGGAGCTTTTGATGGTTGAATGTAACCCGTATCCAACAACTCCTTTAACTGTCTCTAAGTTCCTCTAACTCAGGGGGTGCATATGGTAAGGCACGCACGGCAGTGGTCTTGCATCTGGACCAATTCTATCTTGTGGTCCACCTCTCGCTTAGGTGGGAGCTTCTTAGGTATTCGGGAGGCATTACGTCCTTAAACTCCTTCAGGACGTGAGAGACATCCCTCAGGTAGGTCATTTGATGGGAAAGTATCCTTTTCATCCTTCAAGGATACAAGAAAGGTGGGTTACGACTTTTTTATGCCTTTGGAAAGTTGCATGGCCGAAATATGCCCTGGATTGCAAGCAAGTCTCTCTTGCCAAAGGCACTATGCATGTGTTGCCTTCCTCCAAGATGCACATTGTGTTGGCAAATGGAATGGGCACGACTTTAACACGATCCATAAACTCCATACCAAGCACAATTGGATAATCAATCCATTGGTACAATAGAAAAGTCTACAAGGCCACACCATTCACCCATACGTACCTCTATACCATGTGCAACGCCGAAGAGACTTTGGCTCTGAATTTACTGCCTTGAGCCATCCTCGCTCCTTGTTATATTCGATGCCTAATCGCCTTGCTTCCTCTTCTTGAAGGAAGTTGTTAGAAGCTCCAGTATCCACTAAGGCTTTAACCACTTTGGTTACTCATTTGTTTCCCACATATAACCGTCCTTTCTTCTCGGCTTTAGGCACTTCGACCTTGGCTTTGATGACGTTGAGGATTTGTAATGACCCCATCCTCGTCTCTTCGCGTTGTTGCTGTTCCTCCCTTTCTTCCACTATGGCCGAAAGCTTGGCTTTCTTTGGGCAATCTCTGGCCTTGTGCGGCCCGTCGCAAAAGTAACATTGAAGAGGAGGTCTGTCGTTCCTTGCCCCTCCTTGGTGTTCCTCCCTTCCTTAGGCCTATTAAACTTGTGAGAACGGCCTCTGTTCGAGGGACTCTCTCCCCCACTTTTTCCTTTGCCGCCCTTATCCTTAGGAGACTCGGACTTCTCAGAGTTCTTGAACTCTATTAATGATTCGGCAATGGAAATAGCGGTGGCGAGATCTTGAGCACCATGTCTTTGGATCTCTATCTTTGCTAATTTTGTAAGCCATCTTTGAATGCAAAGAATGCTTCCTTGTCGGGATAATCAGGAATTTTCAGCAACACTTCAGAGAATTCCTTCACATACTCTCGTATGCTCCCCTTCTGTTGAAGACGCCTTAGCTTTGCTCTCACCTCTTCTTCTGCATTCTCTGGATAGAATTGTCCTTGAGTTCTTCTTGAACTCATCCCCATGTGTTAATGATGCAAGTACCCCTTTCAATATCACTATACCTCCTTCTCCATCATACCATTGCGGATCCATGAGGTATAGGGTAGCACTATCAATCTTCTTGGTATCCTCTGTATACCAAGTGCCTTGAAGTATTGTTCCAAGCTCCATAGAAAATTATCAACCTCCTTTGCGTTCCTTGACCCATTGTACGCCTTGGGTCTTGGGACATCCACTTTTGAAGAAGCTGCAACTATTGTTGGCAAGGCAATGCTTCCACTTTGAGCAATGGCCTTTTTACAAAGGGCTAGCTCATCCTTGGTCTCCTTCAACTCATTGGAGGCTCTTTCGAGCTCTTCCTTCAACGTTCCAACCTCAGAATGGAGGGCCTCTTCCAAGGTCTTCACTTGGTCTAGACACCTTGATAGGGCCTGGTTTAAGGCACTTTGCAACTCCCCACGTAGCTCTTCACTCTCCTTCTCGAGCTCGTCGATGCGTTGGTCTACTACCTCAACTTCTCCTGCCCGTCGGCACCACAAGCTCAACTTTTGCGAGCCTGGCACTGGTGTCTTCCAAGACATCCTCGACTTGATCTCCTCTTTTTGGTTGCTTTCTTGCTTCCTCAACCCGTGGGTAATCTCACTGTGTGAACCAGACATCCTTTCAATAGAACGTGCTTGCTACTTGTAGAAAACCTGGCTCTAATACCACTTGTCACGGACTTGGCCTTGTACTCCCAACGAACCGTGCGACACTAGCAATTCCCTTGACTTGAATGCTAGTTCAGCCTTCCCCCGAGAGCTAGAATGCTACTATCAAAGGATAGAAATGCACACAAAAGACGATTTAGAGAACTTGGAGAATACTATATTGCTTCAAGAAGGCAAATACACTCTTACTTACTACTTGGATGCTTTCAAATAAAGTCCCTAAGGCTATATATAGTCATCCACCTTCTCAATGGATGACTAGGATCTATTTGATTCAACGGTTTCTATTCTTATTATAGAGTATTCTAGCTAACTCTACTCTTTACAAGAATATAAGAAATTTATCTACAAAATTCTAGAGAATTCTACGTTATTCTAAGGTAAGTCTCTTTAAATGACTCAATTTTGGGCCAAATTACTCGGCCCGTGACATAAGGCACAGGTGGAGTTCGAGTCCTGACCGGAAAGTGACTGCTTGCAGAGGTTGGAAGTGGGGTTGTGTTTTTTTTCAAAAAGTTTCCTTCTTTATTATTGATGCCAACTCGACACCTTTAATTTACGTTAAAAGCCTTTTTGTATTAACCAAACACAGGGGCCACTCCCGTCTTCTTTGGAAGTTGAAATGGACCCCCAAGCAGTCGGCTTTGGGGTCCATTGACCACGCCCCTAGAGCCCAAGCTCAAGGCATATCTCATTTCCTGTTTGTTAGCTCTATGATCGTCAGGAGGTACCAGTCACTCCGCCAGTGAGAGACCTCATTAAAACGCATTAACAAGAAGTCTTGTTCCAATTCTAGGAATGGCACCAACCTCTTCAGAAATAGGTAATCTCTTGTTATTAACTTTGTTAAAATCAGTTTCAAATTCATTTTAATGCAATTATAGGATAAGGGATCCACAAAAAATCAAAAATTTCTGATTAAGATATGCTTATGAGAACTTTATATATGATCACTGCCTAGGAGCGAACCAAATCAGCCAATTGCAACAAATTGATCTTGACAAGGGAAAAAGTTTCGACCTTTTTTTTTTTTTTTTTTTTTTTTCCTTCTGTTTTCAATCTTATTATCTCCAATGATACCCTCTAGTAATATATATATATATATATATAGCTTTTTAAGTTTAAAGACTTAACCCCTTGTAAGTCAAGCGAATGAATTTTTCAATCAAACAAAGCTTATGGCCAGAGGAATGGGGCATACATTAATCAGATTATAGGTTTTACTCAATAAAAATAATAAAATCTTGGTTTTAAAATTTTAGGTTTTTCACTCAAAATAACTAGATTTGTAACTAAGACATAAAATATGCAATTTGGAACAATATATAGACATATATATAATAAAGATGTCATTGTACATTTTCATAGCATATGATATATACACCTTCTCTTGTCTGTTTGTTATTTTGATATTTTAATTGTAAACTGATTGGTTTTTGGCAATAAAGTTGAAATTTTCAACAAAACAAAATAATAATAATAATAATAATTTTGTAATCCGTTCTAACTCAATCAAAACAAAATATAGAAAAGCCAAAAACAGCCCATTCCATTCATCGTTGATCCGAGAAAAAAAAAAAAAAGATAAAAGAAAATTTGATTATCATGGCACACGACAGGTAACAGTGCACATGTCCGGTGGTGGAGGGGGAGCTCAAGTTGGACAGCCATATCAATATGGGATATGTTTTCAATTCATTAGCGCGGTAGTAAATTTTCTTTACATCGTCCATAGCCATCACCTAGTGTTTTCTGCTAGAATCAATTCACCTTCAGTATTACTTAAAGACACCATGTGACATGTGGCTGGACAAACAATATCATGGGGACAACAACTAGGCATTAGATTGGTGGGCACTGAAAATTGAGCTTGGGAGAGAGATTGGAACCCAAATCTCCACTTCTTTTGAAGCATCATCTGTGCTTGGTCGGGACTTTTTGAAGCATCTACTCTTTGGCCATTGGTTTGGCCTTCCCTTGCAGGCATGATGTTGGCTGGCCAAAGCTGTTCAGATGATCATCAGAGCTCCCTGCCTCCTGCCAACACTTCTTCCTTGTACTCCTGTGAGAAGTGCTTTTTCGCTTGAGAAGAAGATATTTGAATTCTGGAGAAGCAAAATGCTCAGAAATTGAAGAAGATGGTGCAACCATTTTTAACACGTTTCTTCCAAATCCTCGTTCTTCTGTCTTGGGCGTCATTGGTTTGACACAAACTTCTAACGAGTTTTTCTTGGCTTGTAATGGTGTTGTCCAGATGTCCAGAACTAATCATCAGTATCAATTACAACTCAGCATGGAAATTTCCCAGGTCTATTTCTTGATCCCAGTAGAATCCAGGTTGGCCTAGATTTTCCTTCTGCTTCCAAATTTCTTTCAGGTGTCACAAAATTAGCACAGGACTTTTTTCCACTCTCCAACAACCTATTGTGGAAGCAGTTCATGCAGTATGTCCCAATGCCGGCATTTCCTTTGAGCAGCAGGCACACACGTCTGATACATAATCCTCCATATTCATCTTTGCATCATCACCTCAAATTTTTGTTTGAACTTGCAGTTTTTAAAGGAATTTTTGACAGAACGTGAAGAATTGCCCAGAAATACCGAATAGTTGCCCTTCTTTCTGGTCATTCTCTCTAAGTTTGAGATAGGAAAAGGAAGTTTTTCTCTTTCTTCTCTGACTCCTTTCAAGCCCCTGAGGGGACAGTATTTGCCATCCCACCCAACTCAGTTCACAGCCCAAAAAGAATTGAGAATAGACATATCCCTTCTTGCTCTTGTGTAGGTTGAGATAAAGCTGTATACTTGTTTGCAGATGGCTGGATCCTTCGCTTTAAGAGTTGACTCTGGACTTGCAATTCATTGGAAGGATAGAGACCAGCGTATTCGGGTGCACGGTACAGTGTGGCCAGGTCCTTGATTCAGCAAAGAATTCACCAAACCAACAACATTTTATGATGGAACTTAAGTTTTTTCAAGACATAAACCATTTGATGATACTGATGTATCTAGTCATGGGCTTGATTGGCTTTGGTATCCCAAGTTAGGAAGATTCAATTCCCCTCTCCACATGCTATGGCCAGGTGACTTTTCACAGAAAGAAACAAGGTTATCAGTGATTTCTGATTGGAAATTTTGCATTTCCATAAATATATTGGAGGTTGGACGCTGACAATTTGGGCTGTAGTTCAGTTGGAACTTTTTTTTTTCCTACTTTTATGATTTTGGAGATTATCTCTTTGGCAGAAGGAAACAGGAGGATCAAATCACACTTCACATATTCATTACGTAGATTGCAAATGAAACAAAAAGAAGGGTTTCAGTGACCTATTCAAAGTGAAACGGCAAAGGCTTGAAAAAGGCTTCTAAGCAGTACCCTATTGTGAATAAATGCCGTAATATGTGGTTATTAAAAGCTTGTGACAATATCAATAAGAAAGTAAATAAATTGAGTTAGCTATAAATCTCCAATTAGGGGAACATTATTACCCTTTAATAAGAGATCAAACAGCAGACCTCTTCCAGACAAATCTTAATAATGGCCATGTAGGTACAATTTTAGATTTGGAATCATATATGCCAAATCCTTTCACCTCACTAACATTCTAGTTCATAGAACACCTGAAAAGCCTCAGCATCTCGTATGGTATTGTTTGGAGTACAACAACAAAATAAACACATAACCCAATATGGTTTATGATTTCAAATGCCATGCAGAATGCTTCTTCTGCATTATGCAGAAGCTCATAGTCTCAACATGGGTGAATGTAGCAAGGACTTGTTGAACTTAAAGTTAAAAGATGCTAAATGAAAATTTTTGCAATTAAGATTTTCTTATAACAAGTTACAAAATGTTTGCAGCCTTCCAAATGGCCAAAACTTCTAGTCAAGCAATACGCCTCACATCTGCAAACAAAGCCCCAAGTAGCCAACAACTAGATTGCATCCATGTTCTCTCTTAAAATGAACAAATGCGGATAGTCTTTGATTTAAGATCATATATATGTTTTCTACTCTCTCTTAAATTGAACAAATATGGATAAGAAACAACTAAAAGTTTAAACGAATGGAAGCTTGCATTTGCTCATACTCTGATACCTGCCAAGACTAATATTAGGACAATTGGAGGGAAGTCTTAGGTGCTCTTCATTATATTTGACAGCTACAAGGCAGAGTCCATGAGGAGGTGCAGACAACGAATACTTAGCGAGCTCCTTGCGGTCACAAGTTGCCAAAATCTTTGGGACAATGTCAGGAGGAATTGCTTCCTTTCCAATTTGAAGCAGCAAAGCAACCTGAAAAGATGAATAAAGGAAATGCTTATCCATAATCAGAAGCAAACTTCAATAAACTGCCATGCTTACTCTCAAATGGCAAGGTCATAGTAGGTAAGATCAAACTGATTTTTCAAGTCAACTATGGCCATCCTCAGCATGGTAAAACGTAAAATAGCATATGGAGAGGTTTTTGACCAGGCTTTGTGCTCAAACAAAAAAAAACACAAAAACAAAAAGCTTTACCATGTTTCTAACTTGTCTGTACAGGAAGCCCGTGCCTTCAACTTCTAATTGTATTAGAGCTCCCTACACAACAGAGTTAAGTAATGAATTGTGGGGCCCTATTCATTTATTTTAAATGGGAATCAGAGAATGAAAATGTAAAATATCTCAGGATGCAAATCTGGGATGGAACTGTGTACAACTGTATGTTACCTTGCAGTACAGATTAAAACCAAAGAAAGCAACTATGCGTAGAGAAATCATGCTGCGTGGATTGGAAATTACCATTTCAATGACATCAAAACGGAAAATTGTCTTAACAGGATCAGGAACTCGATCATTGCGTGATGCATTGGCAAATGCTGAGAAATCATGCTTTCCAATAAAATGCTTTGCACCTGCTTTCATGGCAGTAACATTGAGCCTGTAAGCACTGTGGTATACAAATTGGCGCTGAAATGGGTCCATGATCGTATCATTATAAATCTTGTAGTTATAAACCTTGCTGCTGGCTGAAAATCGAGCATGGAACTCAGGGACTGCAGGGCTAATTTCTCTAATCCGGACATCAGGTGGAAGAAGACCATTAAGAGCAGCATGAATGCTATCCAAGCTATCATAATTGAATGGTGTAACAAAGTGTGCCACCTGAAATTCTCAAGCGATTGTTATATCTACAATTAAGATCTTTTAGTCCTCAAGTTAAAATCAAACTGAGCAAGGTAAGAAGGAGGGGACCTGACCCCAGGCATGAACTCCTGCATCGGTCCTGCCAGCACCAACCAAAAGAAGATCCTTCCTTTGTAGCTTTGTAGCTCGAATCAAAGCTTTTTCGACCATGCACTGAACAGTTGGAGGGGATTGCTGAAATTGCCAACCTGAAAAATACTAGCAGCATTTGTGTAGTTAAGACCCAAACAATCATTATCCTACCAGCTCTATCTGTTTTTTTTTTCCCTCCATGTTTGTTTCATTTCAGATACGCCAGGAATCGGGAGGATATAGTATTTTGAAATATTGATCCAGGACAAGCTCAGTGAACATAGTTAAGGTGATTTTGGAACATTATCATAACTTGAATAATTTGGATAAGCCTGTCCTATATTAAGAAGATTTGTTTTCTTTTATTGGGGTAACAGAAAAGTGGGGAAGAGAGAGAACGAGAAAGAGAGAAACCTGAGTAACGTGTGCCTTCATAAGCTATAAGCAAACGCCACTTGAAGCCATTCCCAACCAGAGTGGAGCTGTTTTGGACGTTAGCAACCCTTTCTTCTACAGCGTCAGCCCGACCACTAGTGCTGCCGCCACCCTGTTGCAATTCTACAATTCACCATTCATAGATTAAAAGAAGAAGTAGAAATTGAAATTGGCAATCGTAATAGGAGGAGCAGCAGCAGCACTTACGTTTAAAGAAACATAACCAATGATACTCTTAGCCTTAAGAGGAGGAGAATAAGAAGAAGAAGAAGAAGAAGAAGAAGAAGAAGAAGAAGAACAAAATGGAAAAGGAACCAGAAAACGCACAGGATGGCCATGGCCTAGCCCTGCTCCTGCTCCTCCTCCTCCCATTCCTCCTGCCCCCGCCGCTCTCACCAACACCATAACTCCGCTGTTTTCAATTGTTTTGGGTTTTGATTTTCTTCTTTTCTTTTATTTTCATCAACTTTTGAGTTTTTTTTTTTCATTATCATTCAAACTTAAGTTTAAAATTTGGATACTTTTAATTTGTCTTTTTTTTTTTTTAAGCCTATCTTTTCTTTTCTTTTCTTTTCTTTTTGTTTAATTATAGCAATATGGACAGACATTATGTCCCAGTTTGTCTACACCAGTCCCCTGTTTTGTTTTTTTTTTTTTCCCTTAACTTTTCTTTTAAATTATTTTTCTCTCTGTTTCTCCATTTTTAGCTTCTCTAGCTCTAGGTCTACGCTGTGCATTGCAGCGGAGTGACGATACCAACAACAACATGTCTAAAGCCCAAAGCTTTGACCTCAGCAGCCGTCTATGTGTGACCTCAGATTCAACAACAACAACAAACAGCAGCAAACGTTGTTCTTCCTCGCTCTGACTTCTTCAAAGGTGAAATTTTTTTAATAATAATAATTCTTTGCTCGTATCTGGGGTTTCGCTTATCATTCTTTTAAAGTGATTTCTCCATGTGCACTTCCAATTTTTTTAACTCTCTAATTATTGGAGGAACTCATTATCTGAAAAAAAAAATAAAATGAAAATGAGATTCTCAATTGTTGTCCCAATGCTGCTGAAACTCCGAAGACTTTCAATTTGTAGCAAATTGAGATTCCAGATTTCAACATTGACATCACTGCTTTTCAGTTTCCGTTTTTTGTTTTTTTTTTTCTCTTTCGTCGAATTGGTTCCAACCCCAGGTAGCTAATGCATTTTGGAGTTCTGAGTTTGTCGTGTCACTTGAACGTCTCCTTCTTTCAGTGAGGCCACAATGTCTTCGAAATGAGGGGAGGGTCTTCTTTTTTTTCACTTTGAGTGTGATATTTACTGTCTTTCTCCATCTCTCTTTGTCCGTTCTCTTATTAGGCCATGGCTGCAAAGAAAATAATAGCTATATGCCAGTCTGGCGGGGAGTTTATGAAAAATAAAGATGGATCCTTATCGTACAGTGGCGGCGAGGCTTACGCTATTGACATTGATGAGGAGTCCCGGTTGAGTGATTTCAAGTCTGAATTAGCTGAAATGTTCAATTGCAGTGTGGATACGGTGTCAATCAAGTACTTCCTCCCCGGAAACAAAAAGACCCTCATCACTATCTCCAAAGACAAGGATTTGAAGCGCATGATCAGTTTCCTTGGAGATTCCGGGACAGTTGATGTTTTCCTCATGGCAGATGAAGCTGCTGCTAGGAATGTGTCGAACATGCCAGCTAGCAGGTCAAGCAGAACAACTGTGTCGGAAGCTGGGATTCCTATGGTTACCCCAATTGATGTCCCGGTTGACATGGCTGATACTATTCACCAAACCAACACAGTCACCCCAGATGATGTTCCTATATCTTTTGTTCCCCCTGGAATCAACGATCCTTCTCATCACAAAGCCGCACTCCAGTGGGAAAATGTCATCACTGGTGTTAATCAGAGGTTCAATAGTCTTGCTGAATTCCGAGAAGCTCTACATAAGTACTCCATTGCACATAGGTTTGCTTACAAATACAAGAAAAATGATGGTCATCGTGTGTCTGTCGCATGCAAATACCAGGGTTGTCCATGGCGGATATATGCATCAAGGTTGTCAACCACGCAATTGATATGCATCAAGAAGATGAACCCAAACCATACATGTGATGGGGCCACTGCCAGAGCTGGATACAAGGCAACTAGGGGTTGGGTGGGAAGTATCATAAAGGAGAAACTGAAAGTTTCCCCTAACTACAAGCCAAAGGACATTGCAGAGGACATCAAAAGAGATTATGGGATTCAGATGAATTATTCTCAGGCATGGCGGGCAAAAGAGATTGCAAGAGAGCAGCTTCAGGGCTCCTATAGAGAAGCATACAACCAGTTACCATTCTTCTGTGAGAGGGTAAAGGAGACCAATCCAGGCAGTGTTGCTACATTCTTGACAACAGAGGACTCAAGCTTCCATAGCCTCTTTGTCTCATTTCATGCTTCCGTATCTGGCTTTGAACAGGGTTGCCGTCCTCTCATTTTCCTTGACAGTACCCTTTTAAATTCAAAGTACCAAGGGACACTGTTAGCTGCTACTGCTGCAGATGCGGAAGATGGTATTTTTCCTGTAGCGTTTGCTGTAGTGGATGCCGAAACAGAGGATAACTGGCACTGGTTTCTATTGGAACTGAAATCTGCAGTCTCTACATCTCGACAGATTACCTTTGTTGCTGATTTTCAGAATGGTTTAAAGCAAGCAATAGCTGAGGTTTTTGATAAATGCTACCACAGCTATTGTTTACGGCATCTCACTGAGAAACTCAATAAAGACCTGAAGGGACAATTCTCTCATGAAGCAAGACGATTTATGATAACTGATTTTTATTCTGCTGCATATGCACCCAGAGAGGAGGAATTCCAGCAGTGTGCTGAGAGCATAAAAGGTATCTCCCCGGAAGCTTACAATTGGGTCATGCAAAGTAAGCCAGAGCACTGGGCAAATGCATACTTTGGAGGAGCGAGGTATAACCATGTGACATCCAATTTTGGACAACAATTCTACAGCTGGGTATCAGAGGCACATGAGTTGCCAATAACCCAAATCATTGATGTGCTAAGAGGCAAGTTGATGGAATCAATTTATACTCGACAGGTAGAATCAAATCAATGGACAACCAAGTTAACTCCCTCAAACGAGGAGAGGTTGCAAAAGGAAATAGCATTATCAAGGTCACTTCAAGTGTTGCTGGCCCATGGTAACAGATTTGAGGTTCATGGAGAATCTTTTAACACAGTTGATGTTGAAAATTGGGACTGCAGCTGCAAGGGATGGCAACTAACTGGTTTGCCTTGCTGCCATGCAATTACTGTCTTTGAATGCATTGGTAGAAGTCCATATGATTATTGCTCTGGATACTTCACAACCGAGAGTTACCACCTAACATATGCTGAGTCAATTTACCCAGTTCCAAATGTTGATCAACCAAGCCAAGGCGAATCAAATGATCCAGGAGTTGTTGTAACTCCTCCACCTACTAAGCGCCCTCCTGGCCGACCAAAGATGAAGCAAGCTGAATCGCTTGATCTTATTAAGCGGCAGCTCCAGTGTAGCAAGTGCAAGGGCCTTGGTCACAACAAGAAGACATGCAAGGAAACCTAGTATTAATTCCAAGGTATTTTAAGTAGGAGTTACTCTTCACTAATTTTATCCATTGTTGTAACTCTGGAAAAGTGTTAATGAAAGTCTAGGCTAGTGTTTTGTTTTATGTTAAACGTCATAAGATATTTAAATGCATGTGATTTTGGGATACATGACCGGGATTTACGGCCATTGTCGTTCATTTCATTTCAAGTTTGGTGACCGTGCCTGATGCATCTATCTTTGATTATGTAATCTCCAATAGAACAGGTTGTGGCTAGATGGACATGTGCATCTGTTTCAACTAAGAGCGATTTATTAACAAGGATTTCGTGGTAGCTTGCCATGCCTGAGCATCAACATAGACATCCTGTCAAGGTTGGAAAATGGCTTCGCATGAGAATGCTCTGCGCCAAGGACCCATTTCACCTGTACTATCTGATTCGATTCAAAAGCAAGGAAACATCATAATAAGCGGTTCATCTCTAACCCCCCATATGCCAGGAAAACAAGTAGATAATATGGATGTTCTTGCCTTCGCATGAGTAAAACTGTTAAACCACTGCACCATCCCCGTGAATAACCCAAATTCTCCTTTCTGGCAATGCTAGTGACGAGCGGACTTGTCCAATTCCCCGCAAGCATTTTCTGAAACATCATGCGTTAGGCCCAAGTTATTAGCCGCAGTCCCCAGAAGTTACTAATAAAGTGATACACCGATTTGTTTTCTTCACCTCACCTTCTCTCAATAGGAACACGTTGATTTTAGAGTAGTTTCCAAATAAAAACTATATAACTTAATATTAATTTGTAAATATAGAGTAGCTAATTAATTATATATATATATATTAAATAATAAATCAAAATTGTTTAAAACGATTGTTTCTATATATTTGTTCATGGAGAAGCAGGAACGGGTATGTAAGCTGCTAAGAAGTAGACACTTGGTAGACCCCGACATGACACATGTCCACTCCTGCAACACTTAAAACTCATTCTTACGTTTGTCACGTTTGGCGGTGCCCGCCGCAAAGCCTGTCAATATCTCTGCGTAGATACAAACCAAAACACCCCTAAAGCTTGTCCCTTCCAAATCGTGCTAGTAGTTCAGTCTGATCCCATCGCAGAGCCCACTTGGAAGATCTCTTTCATTCATACTTCCTTTCCCATGTTGCTATTTTTATAGAGTGTGACTACTTCTGTGTCTGATTTTCAATACTCGTCTCATCAGATTTAGAGAGGCAGAGGGAAGTAAGCAACAACGTAAACATATATATATTTATTTATTAATTAACAACATATATATAGATTGATTTCATCATCGTCATTACCAAGCAGCATCGCAGCCACTGTCCGAGCTAAAAGTTGGCTACAAGGTTGCTTGGAATAAGCCTGGCTATGAGCTGTGGTAGCTCCAGTGTTGAGCACATGCCCTCCACAAGCAAGGAAATGGAAGACTTCAGCAAGGCAGGAGAGAAAGCCAAAGAGGCCAAGGAAGCGTCAGAGTCTTGGACGGAGTGGGCGAAGGAGAAACTATCCCAAGACATTGGAGGACGAAAACAAGATGAGACCTAAGAAGCTGCTGAGAGAGAGCCTCGGATGCAGTCTCTCGTACTGCTAAGGACACCAAAGACACGGTTTCTGGTAATTACACCGCTAAATATTTTTAAACTACAAACTAAGTACATCATCTTTGAGTCTAGTTCATCTTTCTCAAGTAGTTGTGAAATTAATTTTAGGGAGAAAAGTGATATATATATGATCAATGATGGGTCGGAGCAGGAACCACCCAGCACATGGCAGAAAAAGACCAGTTATGTGAAGAATGCAGCAACAGATAAGGGCAGTGAATACACTAGCGCTGCCAAAGAGAAGGTCAGTGAAATGGCAAAGAAAGCAAAGGAAACAATAGGTTCCACAATGGGTACAGCTAAAGAGAAGGTTGAGGAGGCGAATGAAAGAGCGACGGAAAAAGCTCAAGAAACAAAAGATAGAGCAGCTCAGAAAATCTGAGGAAGTTGAGGCGAAGGCCATAGAGGCATCAGAAGCAGCAAAAGAGAAGGCAGAGGAGGCCAAGGAGAGAGCCGATGAGAACATTGCCTCCAACTACGAGGCTGCTAAGTAGAAATCTCGGCAGGTTAAGGACAAAAACTCGATTCAATTCGACTTTGGAGTTGCCTGCCGGCCTTCAATTAGTGTTCATCACGGCATGTGCACATTTTTATAGTTGTTTGCCTTATTGTTTAATTCCCTTTTCTCTTTTAGTAATCATCCTTCAGCATGGATAAGATGATGGTTTTGCTGTTTTCAACTTTCAACGAGTGCATATTTTTCTGCTTATTTATAGATTCTGAATATGTACGTTGATGATCTATATATATTCGTTATTGACATATATAGTGCAATGGAGGCGGCCAAGATGGCCGGCACAAGAGTATTAAAACAAACAGAAGCTTCAAGTTTAGGACATACAAATTCCCATTTTTTCAGGATATCTAGGTAAGGTATTGGATGCGTGTTTCACTCATCTCCTTGCCATTACCATATATCTATGTAACATGATACAACATTTGATTGTAATAGATGGTAGTAGGATATCTGTAGACGATCCCTGGTAGATAAATTCATCAAATGTTAACTTGCATGCCTATTTCCAAGCTCTTTGCTATATACCTGAATCATGCCATTGTCTTCTGTCATTTTAAGTTTGACACAACAGAGCCTCATACTGATCATCTCTGTCCTCCAAATTACGCATTAGCTCGACCTGTAAGGAACGAAATGGAACAAGACGGGTTGGTGAAGGAGAAGTGACATGACTAAAATTCAATGAAGAAAATTTTCATGCTGAGGCCTGAAACCTGGCCCCTTTCTCAACAACTCAGACCAAAATAAGCAAGTGATGCATTCCTTTGTTCTAAAGACAGGAAGAAATTTGACAGAAACCATTCTCCTAGTTCTGAACTTGCAGGCATAGTAATGACACTATATTAGAAACCTCTTGGCTCCAGGCTTGAGCCCCAAGATGACTTTGTTGCAAAAGTCAGCTTTTAGGTCTCCATCGTACAAAAAGCATCACCCAGATTTTCAGGAAAATTAAACATCTTTGAATAACAATATCCACAGAAAAGAGCCATGACCCAGGAAGACATTATGTACAGGACCATAATAATAGAGATCACGGGGCAGAATAAGGTAGAATACTCTGGCAGGGTGTGAGTTTCTGATGTTAACAAAAGGTAATATTTAATCTTTTGACAGTCTAAACAAGCATTGCCTACGTCAAATGCTAGGGAGTAGCAAAACCACTTGACTCTAGATACAAATTTGTGAATTCTGCAACGGTAGTTCGCTTCACATTCATAAAATCTTTGTGAAACATGCATCATAAACAATACGGTTGATGTTAAACATAGTATCATTCTCTCACAATCAAAGAAGGAAGCCCAAGATACAACTTCTCTTCATGTCTAGTCATGGGACAGCAAATAGCAACCTGTTACCTGTTTCTGAAACATATCAAATTCATCAGAACTCAGAGAACCATCACTGTTGGAATCAAACAGCTGCATCATCTTGGGTGCATCATCTCCTGGGGCACCAAGCTCTTCCATTACTTCCATAAGTTCCTCCACGCTGATGCGGCCATCACCATTCTTGTCAAGAAGGCGAAATATTCGATCTCTATGGTCAGTCCCAATCGGTTTAGCTGATGGCACATCTTTGAGACGCAATGCTGCAAGCTCAGCTGCAGCCATCATGATGGCTTTGAGCCGCTTTGCCTGAGCATCCCCACAACTATGTTAGATTTTGTAGTGGGAAAAATCAATGATGCTGCTTTACTCCATAAATTAGTTAAAACAGGATCTCTCATGTCTCTTGAGGGGCCAACTTTTTTTACTCATAAAATGATGACTACTTTGAAATACAATGCAGAGAAGAATGTATGCATGCATCACTCGCACATACCCTCTATTTTGTTTTGTTTCAAGAACTGTATCTACATTAAGGAAAACATGATACCAACCTCTTCTGGATCAGTGAGACCGCCCTTGTATAGTGAATGGGATGCAGTTCCATCAACTGCCAGTGTGTCCATCTCTGTAGTCCTTATTTGTATTTCCATTAGTGGTCTAGTCTTGCCATTGTCACTCACATCAACTGCCATATGTAAACTTCTATATCCATTTGCTTTGGGCCAAGCGATATAGTCTTTCACTCTACTTGGCATTTCCTTCCATAAAGATTGGATAATTTCACGGGTCCTGTAGCATGCTTTTTCACCTGCTTCTGAACGGGCTTCTCCTGACCTCGGTTTCAATATAACTCGCAGACCTAGAACATCATTCATTTCCTCAGGCTTCCGACCATCTTTCAACAGTTTCTTCATCATGCTATATCTACTTTTATATCGGCCTTTAACTGAGATGTCCTCCACCATATCCATTAAGATAGTATCTACTTTTAGGGATTGGAGCAGCTGTTCCATGTAAATTTCAATTAGAGGCTTACTTCCAGTCTCATGGCTTCGTAACCATGCATCAATATAGAGATAGGAGTTAGGAAAGAGGTAGCGGAAAGAGAGATCTTCCAGCTCCAAAGAAAGGCAGTTAGCTCCCACAGCATGAGCCAACGGGGCATATATCCTCATAACTTGCAGAGACAAGATTTGCTGCTGATACCTAGGCAGGCAATCCAAATGTCTCATCATATCAAGCTTGAGAGCAAGGTCTAGAATCACAGCACGAATTTCATAGTAGGTAAGGCAGAACTTCCTCAAAGCAGGAGCACTATCATCATCCAAAACTTCAATTCTAGATGAAATTCTGTTCATACGCAAAGTCTCGTGCAACAAATGAGCAGTACCAGTACCTGTCCGGTCTCTAACCTCTTGCATGGAAATTGCACCAACCTCAAAAACATGTCTCAATAACCCAGCAGAAATAACTTCTACATCCATCTGTCATTCTCGTTAACAAGAAAATGCTACTTTTCAATTTTCATTTTTTTTCCTCAAACAAAAAAAATAATAAAAAAAAAAAACAAAGAAGGGGGTAATTCAGGGATGGGGTACCTGAAGATCGGCGAGAAGAAGAGCGAGAGACAAGGTCTTGGATAGAGGAGAGCGGCCATCGGAAGAGAGAGGCAAATTCTGGAGAATAGGAATGGAGAGCTTGAGAGCCTTGAAGAGTATACTAGAAGAGCTGGTGGACAGCATATTCATCCTCTCAGTCAGCTCGTTGAATGCTCCCACCAGCTCCACCACCATCTTCCCTCCGCTGTGCTCCGCCGCATTCCACGCCGACCCTCCTCCCCCTCTTCTTCCCACCACCACGTTACTTCCCTGTGCATGTCCGCGTGGAGAAATCAGACTGACAGTGAAAGTCCCAATCTGCTTGGGTTTGGGATTAGGAACTGTCTTGACATTATTATTGTTGCGCAATAATTGAATTATCTGCTTCTTAATTGGGAAGTTTAGGCGTAGCTGCTGATGTCGAAGAGGAGACACCTCCATTTCGATTCTGTTATTACTCCACAACCGAACCGATGCTCCCACTTCCACTGCTTCACTTCAGAAGCAGACAAAACAGGACATTCCAGACCGCAAAGTTTCTTGGGCGACTGTGACTTGACGTGTCATGTTTTCATTGGCTGTTTTCGTTCCAAAAGTAACCGATAAAATCACCTCACACGAGCTCTAATGGCGTCTTCTGGGCTCTTAAACTCTCGCGGCGACGTCGTATCGGGGCCAGTTTTCCGCTGCCATACTCGCAGCACCCCTTCGTGGGCAGCACGGAAGTACAAGAATCGGCAATGGGTTGGTGTCGGTCAGGGCCACGGACAAGGGGGAGTTGGGTTTTCATGGAAACGGTTGAGTTCTACATTTGGTTTTGTTATTCGTATAGGATAAGGTTGGCTGTTTGGCGGGTTGGTTGGTTGGTTAAGAGTGATGTGTTTGTTTAGCTGCCGAGAAAGTGAAGGAATAGACGAAAATCCCAATCTATCTGCATTACAAATAAGAGAGAGAGAGAGAGGAACATGAAAGTAAGATTCTTCTATGATGTTATACTTATCTTTCGTCTCGGCAAATGCATCATGGTATTTGTGTGGAATTATCTTCATCATGATATTGATTTTCCTTGGTTTGTTGATAAAAGTAGCATTCTTGATGCAGAAAAATGGGATGCTTTTTGTTGGATTGGTTCTGGGAAATTTGTGCATGTCCAGACTAGTAGAATTTAGATGTTCCGATTTCCGTCGGGCTTCTTTTGGATTTGGTGTGCATTGTTTATCCATCTGCTGTTTGCTCACGTAGTTATGGATCAGATACGTGATTACTTAACATCATCCATGATTTGGAACGTTTCATTTCCCAGGTTCCGAAAATTGAGAAGATTGTTGTAAACTCTGGTGTTGGAGATGCTGCACAGGATGCCAAGGGTTTGGATGCAGCAATGAATGGCTTGGCACTGATTGCAGGACAAAGACCCGTAAAGACAGGAGCAATGAATTCCATTTCCACCTTCAAGATCAGGGAAGGCCAACCACTTGGAATGAGCATGCTTATTTTGTCAATTTGATACCTATTTTAAGCTGTTTTTATTTTGTTTCTTTTATTTCATGAACTTGGATTTGGAAAGCTTTTGTTCTTTTTTTTTTTTCTGCTCCTTATTCTTTGATTTCCAAAACTAATTGCATAATGTCTTTGGAATTTACAGTCTGGAAAGTGTTGTTGCAATTTAACATTACTACTTGTCTCTAACATTTTAAACATTGTAAACAATTTGAAGAACTGCATCAATATGCTTTATCTTCGCGATGAGAAATATCCATGCTACATGACAATGATGTTGAGGTTTGGGATATTGAATTTCAAACAATGGGCTTGTCACTACATTTGATGGCCATCACAGCATTAGATTTCTCCTTCACATAATCTAAGTTCCTGCAAGTTACCCATGATAAGTAGGGTTAAGCTGCCAGAGCAAAAAAGAATGGTGCCACACACTTGGAGTTTTCTCTGGACATAGAAGACATAGCATAATAAGGTGGTGATTATCTATTCTTAGACAAACCTGTTGAGTAATTTCCCATGATCTTCTTTCCATTCCTGTTATACGTTATTGTCCCTTTCTTTTTGTTTTTGATTCATCAGAACCAAGATTTGAAACTTTTATACTTTAGATTAGTATATAGAATAATCAACTAAAATGGATCTTGTTAGCATGAATGCCTATCGATGACTCACTCAGACAATTGCCTTTGCTCGAATTAAACATCCTTTAGTTTGTTTATTTCTCTTTAGTTTAGACACATTTCTGTTTGTGAAGGAAATCCATGACATTTTATACTCTTACAAAATTATAAGCAATAGAAACTCTTTTGCCTAACATGATTACTTGTACCGTCATGCTCACATCAGTTTAGGGGTGGTGCATTGCCACCATTCTGTTCTAAGGCATCTTGTGAGCTCAAGATGGACATTTATCTCTTAGTTAGCATAACTTGTCAGCAGATATCTTCGCAAAAGCCAATTGAATTGTAACAGTTTTGCTCCTTGGTTTTATATTTCGTGGTTGATGTACTCATTCTTGGATAGGCTCATTCATCAACTTGGGTCTTCCTACGACAAGGGATTTCCGAGGCCTGACCCCAAACAGCTTTGATGGGCATGGTAATTACAGCATTGGGGTTCGAGAGCAGAGTGTGTTCCCAAAGATTAGGTTTGATGCACTTGGCAAGCCCCGGGGAATGGATGCTTGCATCACAACTACCGCCAATGCCGACCAAGAAGCCCAGTGGCTGCTAGCTCTCATGGGGATGCCTTTCAGAGAAAGGCGGTGGTGTGCCTCGCAAGAAGAAGTTGAAGAAACACCATTGTGATTCAAAATGATGAGGGTGATCCTTGTCTGCAATTCTACCATTTCCATGTATTTCCTCTCTTCAAGTTAATTGTTGTACTAAAAAATCGGCTGTGTTATATATTCTCCAAAGTGTTGTTAGGAATCACTGTTGACAATATTTCACTCTACACCACCCTATGTATCGTGCGATGGATTTGGCTGAAATATAATTACATTAGTATCATTTGCAAGTGTTGTTTTTTTTCTTTTATCTTTTTTTTTTTTTTTTTTTTGTAGAGAAATTTAGACTATATGTCTTATATCGTTTATATCGCATTGTATTGGAAAGAGTTGAAGAATCCTACGTTTTTTGTCTTTTCTTTTTTTGTTTTTGTCTATCATGCAAAACTCTCATAAAGTTAGTACAATGCAATATTTCCTTGGTTTCCTGAATTAAAGTGGCAGACGAAGCTTTAAATATACATTTATTAGCTATCACCTTATGAACTACCTGAACGTAAATCCTACTATTATTACTTATTTAATCTCGAAATCAATCAACCATCTTCGTTGTTTATTATTACTACAGTTGTTCTTTATCTATCTATATTGGCATTCTCCTTTTTGGTTGTACTAATGTTCATCAATATATGACCACCTTTTCCTCAGTAACACATTAGGATTCAGCAAAACAATTTCAATTTGAAGGACCCCTTTTCTTTTTTTTGGCCAAACTGTTCAATTTGGAGGACAAAATGTTGTCTCGATTCACTCCCTTGATGGCTAAAAGCAAACTGGATTAATTTTTCCATGAATAAGCCTAATTTGATTCAAGTAAAGATTGTTGTTAATGTCAATAATTTTTTTTTTTTTTAAAAAAAAAAATAAATGGTTCTCTACATTTTTCATCTTTCTAATATTTTTATAAATAAATTTTAACACAGAATGGTAACACAATTTTAGAACATAAATAGCATCAGATGTGAAAGTTCCCTCCAACCTAACCACACACACAAAAAAAAAAAAAAACTCTCTTTGCCTCCCTTGGCAAAGGGTTGCATGTTTGGCGAAATAAATAATGCTGATACAAAAACACATCACATGCTTTTAGAACTTGAGTGGCTTGTAATATAGCATACAAAATTGCATATTTACGTGCTAAAATTGCTGCAAATATTTTTCTGCTTTGAGCTGATCTTGGCCTAAATGTTGCCATTTTTACTTCTTTTTTTTTTTTTACATTCTCTTTTCATGAAAAACAGGTATTCAAATCAAAGGCAAAAAGGATGCCTGACCGTGTAGGTGTGCATCAGACAACGGTTACAACTGTGTAGGCATAAAAAATAGATCCATCCCAGGATTTGAGCCCTTGCAAAATATTTGCCTTTTTGGTATTCTGAGTTTGACTCATGGCCTTTACCTGCCTGGTGAGATGAAACCATTAGAAGTTTAGAGACGAAGCCATTAGAAGTTGCCTTGAACGATAACAAGCAAGCATCTTCAAGGAACATTCTGAAATTCAGGCACTAGGTAGTGCGCGCAGCTCATGAAACAAGAATGCATGTTCGCGAAAATTGAGTTGGTAAGTGCTGATTACTTGGGCTGTTCTTTCTCTCGGGTTTTCTGCAATGCCAATACGAGGGAACATAGTTTTTATAATGCAAGAAGCTTGATATTTCATCTCTTCCATTCTCGACTTACTTTGCAGCAGAAGTTGAGGATGATATCACAGGAACTCTAGTTGCCGTTTGATAACTTTATAATCAACCATTACTTAGACGAATGGCGATAGCAAGGTGGGATTGGATCCTGAGCAATGAGAAGGTGGCAGGTATTTCTTTGAATGTTGGGCCCCATTCTTCAATAACATCTTCTAGAGCTTGATTTTGGGGTGTTGAGGTTCCAATTGGTCAGTATAAAAATTTGTTGCCAAGCCAATGAATGGCCTCTTGCGATTGAATTATGTGAAAAACTGTTGCTTGGGAGTTTCACGTCACTTCTCAATGCACAACCGTGTGAGTTGGAAAAGTGATGGGTATTATGATACATGATCTCAGTTCTGCTGTGCTGAGAAAGGTCTATGACAGCACTATACAAGAACCTACTGATGCCCACTGGCCAATTAAACATGGGGAGGGGGGGGGGAAACAAAAGAAAAACAGAAAAGCCATTGCAGTAAGACTGTGGACGTATCTCCAAAGTGCTTGAATTTCATTATCATGCTACTTATTAAAAACAGGATCAAAGTCTCTCCCGTGGCTTGAATCATTTAGAGGGCGTTGGAGCTGGAGCCTATCTGCCTTTATGGCTAATTACCTTAGTTACCCAAAGAACCAACAAAAAAAAAAAAAAAAAGAGTAAAATTCCGAGAATTCAATATTTTTCCTCCAAAAAATGAAATGACTGAAACAAAAGAAAAAAGGTTGACAGAAAAAAGTGCTGATGTCTGTCAGCGTGACTCCACTCCCAAAATTCCGATTTTTCAAACTCGAAAGTTGCACCGCTCCCCCTCCCCCAATTTTATTATGTTGTTGTTGTCTCTCTCTCTCTCTCTCTCTCTCTCTCCGTGTCTCTCTTTCTCTCTCTATCTGTGTAGCGTAGCGAAGTAAGCAGAGTTATTATATAATAGATTATAGAGAATTGGAATTGGGGTGGTAGCTTGGAATTGGGGTTTGATGAAGAGGGAGGAGCATAATAGGATAGAGTGGGAATGCGGTGGTTGCCGAAAGGAAGAGCGGTGGCTCCTCCACAACGTCCGGCACAGAGGCACCTACCGACGAGTCTGCACCAACTGCCTCCTCAAGAACCATCAGGGGCTCTTCTGTCCATTCTGCTTGGAGGTTTACGATTACGAGGACTCCCTTCCACCGCCGGCCAGCGACCGCCTCATGTGCATCAAATGCCCTTCCATCACCCACCTCTCCTGCGTCCCTTCCTCCTACCTACACTCTTCTCCTTCTTTCCTTTGCCCGCCTTGCGCTTCCCCCAATTTCTCCTTCTTCCGGCTTAACAACTGCAAGGCTGAACCAAAGTCCGCCGCCGCTGACAGGAGAGCGATTGACAGAGACTCCGCCAAAGCCCTTGTGGCTGCTGCTAAGCTCGCCGCCTTATCCATGGCCAAAGCTGCCGCTGTGGCTAGGGTTGAGGCGGAGATGAGAGCCAGGGAGGCCGCTTCGGCTAAGAAGAGGGCCAGAGATGCTCTCGAAGAACTCGCCTTTCTCACTGCCAATGACAATGACAATTTTACTCAATCCCTCGGAGGAGTTGCTGCTGTTGGAGACGCTGCTGCTCCTCACCACCAGCTGCTCAATCATAGCAACAGCAAGCGGATTCAGGCTGATGGGGTCATCGTCGCTAAGGACCCATCACGAAATGGCGACGCTATTCAAGGAGAAAAGAAGACTGTTTCTATCGTCGATGTTAATGCCGGACACTTGCGACGCCTACATAGCAGCGGCCATTTGAAGAAAAAGTGAGCCAAGTCGTCTCACCACCTCCCCACTCTGCCTGGTTATGAAAAAGCTAAAGTTTCCCTTCCCCAATTTTTCTTCTTCTTGTTTGGCACTGGGTGTTTTGTGCAGAATCTTGTAGAGAGAGCGTTATTTTTTCAGTTACTATTGGCTTGCTGTACTTGCTTTCCTGATGTTCTCCTTGTCTCACTATCCAGCTCTGGCAGCCAATTTTTGCTCATCTTAAGGCCATTTGTAGTCGGTTCTACATTTCCATGATCAGAATTGCTCCTTCAATGATTTAGTGCGCTTTCATAGTTCCCTTAATATCTGCAAAAAATTGTTGGATTGGTCCTTGTACACTTGCTTTGCCGATTATCCTTACTGGAATCACTTCTGCATCATAATTTATACAAACAGTAACTCGGTGCGATGAGGCACTAGCTGTCATTTCGCTGAGAGCAGCAGGGCAGCAACCCCACTTCACAGTATCCATACGCAGCACTCAATTCGTCAGGTTTGTCGCATGCATCTGATTACATTGCATTTCGTTTTTGTGATGGGAGATGACATTGCTTATTTACTATGCTGGATTTATACCCAATTGACGCAAATTAGTAAATAATAGGATTGTATTGTATAGCTGTAGATTTTTCACTGAATCTGAGTTCTCAACTCTGGACAAATTGTATTCAGAAGTTCGAACCAGCCCTTTTATCAAAGCCCCCGCACTTCTTTTGCAAGTTATACTCCAAAAATGTCTTGTGACCTTCTACTTAAGTTGAGGGCGTGTTCCATGGGCACATGGTTCAAGTTCTGCTAAATCTCAGGTAGTTGGGCTGATGTTTCGTTAGTTAGTTTGATGTTGGCACACAAAAGCAGTACGTCAGCGAACGTCCTTGTACTTATGCCTACACTAGAACTATTATGTTCTAGTGATTATAGTGCATTTGGTTGGCTGTGGGCCTCTCGGAGCTTTTTCTTTTTAATGGCTGAATGCATCCAAATATTTGGATTTGGATCTTCCCCTTTTTTTTTTTTTTTTCTTTTTGATTCAGGGGAGCATTCTCTAACTTGATTGATTTGATATGGATGAAAAATGCATATTCTCTTCTGATCATCCAGCATTCTAACTTGCCTTTATTATTATATGCCCAACAGTTGTTTCTTCCCCCCACCTCCAATTCCTCTTTGTTTTCATTGTTCATCTTTTTAGCATCTTTCAGATTGGCCTCCAATCAAATCTTGCGTAATCTTTACAAGCCCTTCACCATGGTTTTCTGATACGATGAGAGCCTCAAACAAATTCTGGCCAGATGAATGATTAGTTATTTGGGCCAGAAGTTCATAAAATTAGTGCATGCGTTATGCTATTGCTGCATATCATGTCTACGGGCATTTGCGGTTGCCCACATCCAATTATGCAATGTCTCCTAATTGGCTGGCAACGATTCTCATTTCCATGGCTGGGTGTATTCTCCCAATGTATTGGGTACCATAAACGGTTCTCCAAATCAATCAAGCTGTCCGAGATTTTTGGGAGAAGTAAATAACATTACATCCATTCATTGATTTTCGGTTCTAATGGCAAGGAAATTATGAATCAGCCCCCTTGAATCCTGGAGTCAGAATCAAGACAGAAAACCAGTACTTTTTTCTGCTTCCATCTAGCCTGGCCAATTTACAAGCCTTTTGGGTCCGGTTGTTCTGCTAAGTAGCTGGAGGCAGCTTTCTGAGAAGGATCATATTTTGATAGCTGCTTACGGGACATTTAGTTGTATGTACTTTCGATCCTAACGATGTTGGGTGCATTGGTGGGTTAGTATCAAAATACACTGTGGGTTGGTTGGATTGCAATTGAATTTTTTGTGATTGTGTTGGCAAATTAACGGTAGCCAACTTACTGTAATTAGCAGTATAGTAATTATTTGTAATTTTTTTTTTTAAAGAAAAAACAAAAAATATATATAATAAAATAGAAAATAATTAGGATTAGGTTAATTCATCCGGCATGCCTAACGAAGAAGATACAACAATGAAATATACAGCAAAACCCGTGACAAATGTGACAAGATGTTAGAGTCAACTATCACCAACAACCCAAAGGACAAAACAAATCACTTAAAATTATGAAACCGATAGATGCTCACCATCCTCAGGCAGAGCCAGAGCCAGAACCTGAACCTTCACCTTCTGGCTAAACATTACAATTTCAGTTTTCTTCATAAACAGGTATGATAATATATTATTAAAATTATAATTTCAGTATTTGTGCCAGTGCTTCTTTGACTAAAATGGGCTCATATACACATGCAACATGTTATTAATATTATAGTATTTCATTCGGGGTAAAATAAATAAATTAAAAAAAAAGGGTCTAAATCGCTTGCAATCAATTCGAAAAACCAACTCCAGCAGTTTGAAAAGATTTGACAAGATTTATGTTTTAATTGCAGATTGAAGTTTGAATAAAATAAAAATAAAATGAAAAATCGTCTTAGATGATATCCATGTCCTGCCCCGTCATGTAGGACGGGGGGAAAGGGGATCTCACACGGGAAAAATAATAACCTGTTAGTGCATCGGTTCAAACAACAACAATGGCAGTAATGTCTGCCACTAACTCGACTAGCCGCGTAGGTAGGGCCCAAAAACTCCATTGGAGTGCAAAGGTTCGGATTCCCCCTTTACTTACATTTAGAGGGCCTTGCGCTCTCTCTGTATATAATTGAGTAATCATTTTATTCCTTTTCCTTTGCACGTTTCATCCCCCCCTCCCACCAAGACCAAGATGTATGATTTCAGTGGTATAAGTAATGAATTTTCTTTATATGTTTTTGAATTTTCAGAGCGATGTAAGAAGAAAGCATTAGTCAAAAAAAAAAAAAAAACATTATAATTACCATCCAATATTTTAAAACGTGACAAAAAAGAAATGATAAGAGGACACGTCAACTGCTTTTGTTTGGCAAGATTTATATTGGTTCAAAAAGGATAAACTCTAATAATACAAAACATTTTGACTAAAATTTCTCCACATCAACAACGTTGTCATAAAAAATAAAAATTAATTGATTTAACAAATAATTCATGCAAAATTCAACCTCAAAATAGTTTTTTTTTTAATTAATATTTTTATAATTATTTTAGAATTTTAATAATATATTTTTATGAAAAAATTAAGTGTCATTAATTATCTTATATATGTGTGTGTATATATTACAATGAGACGTGAGGAGATTACAAAGTGAAATATATTTTAAAAAATAAGGAATATATGTATAATAATGAAATGTACAGAGATTACTCCGATGCACAAAGATGACAATTATTTTATGCATTGAGTGCGTTGATTGAGAGGTTTTGAGTAATTTCCGTCTTATCGAAATTTCAAAAGAAAACATTTAAATTTGTAATTTGACTCTATTATTATTATTATTATTATTATTATTATTATTATTATTATTATTATTATTATTATTATTATTATTATTATTATAATTGAAAAGGTTTCAGGATAGGAAAAAAAAAAAACTATAATCTAAAAAGATCTATAAAATGTGGTGGTTGACGAAAGTGCTGGACTATGTGGCTCAAAATCGCAACGTATATGGGGCTCTGTTCTCTCACCTCACGCCACACCCTCACGCCTTAGGCAGCCCTGCTCCGCTTGTCCTCTCTCGCCGGCTGGATGGCTAGCTAGCTAGCTAGCTTAGACTACATGTTCGTTTATCTTACAGTGATGAGAGTGATTTAGACGAGAAAAACAAAAGGGGGGGGTGGTGTTCTGTATAATATCTATGTTAGTTTGGGATCGTGTGAGTCTGGGTCTGGAGATAGGGTTGGATGCATTTGGGTGGTGGTGGCGGCGGTCAGATTTGCCATTAAGATTGAAAATTGTTAGAATTTAAGCAAGTGGGAGTGTTAACAGAGGCGTATGGCAGCCAAGAAGGCGTGCGAGTGGCTGTCGAAGAACATGATGGAGGAGGTTCAGCGATGGGGAAGTATGAAGCAGACAGGGGTCAGCTTGAGGTATATGATGGACTTCGGCTCCAGGCCCACCCAGAGGAATCTTTTGATTTCCGCTCAGTTTCTTCACAAGGAATTGCCCATTAGGATTGCTAGGAGAGTTCTGGAGCTCGAGACCCTCCCTTATGGCTTGTCTCAGAAGGCCGCCGTTCTGAAGGTACCTGTCTGGCATATATTTGATTTGTATCTGTGTTTGATTAATAGCGTTTTGGTGGTGGAAAATAATGTTTGATGGGAATTGGTTATTTGTTCTCTTTACTGTTATATATATATATATATATAATAATTGATTAGTTAGTTTAACCCTTTTAAGTACGTTTCCATTTTGAGAAGGCAGTCTTATCTCATTTCTGCCTAGTTGCATTGATTGGCTTTAATAATTTTCAAATTCAGTTATAATGGCAGCGTGTCACTTGCATCCACCAAATTTAGCATTACAGATAGGGTATTAAGCTTGCAATTATTGTTTTACAGGTGGAAAGTCAGATGCATTTTTCCTTTTTTTTTTGGTTATTTTATTTTAGAAGCGAGTTCTTGCTGCGCATGAAACAGTGGTATTAAGTTTAGTATTGCTCTTTCATAAGGAAATTCAGAAATCACTCAAGTTGTGAGGAAAAAGTTAATTGATTTCGCCGAAAATTAGTCTAGGACATGAGAGACTGGTTGGTTGCAAAACTGAGGGTTAAATTCCCAAGTTTCCAAGTTAAGTACTCATTCATGTTAACTTTTTGTATGGAAGGTGCGAGACTGGTATCTGGATTCTTTCCGTGATTTGAGATCTTTCCCTGATATCAAAGACACAAGCGATGAGGGTGAATTTACTCATATGATTAAGGCAATTAAGGTCAGGCACAACAATGTGGTCCCCATGATGGCTTTAGGGGTCCAACAGTTGAAGAAAGGCATGGATCCAACCATGTATGGGGACCTTGATGAAATTCATGAGTTTCTGGATCGCTTTTACATGTCAAGAATTGGAATTCGAATGCTCATTGGTTAGTTCTGACCTCTTTTTCTCTTCTCAATCTATTGGAGTCATTTCTTATTTAGGTGTTATTTAGTTCTCTGGAGTCCCTTTCCTGGTGGGAGCTATGCTTATACTTTCCATATACGATCATTGGCTTTGGATGATACCCAGGGCAGCATGTGGAGTTGCATAATCCAAACCCCCTTCCTCATTGTGTGGGCTATATTAACACAAAAATGTCTCCAGTTGAGGTTGCACAGGATGCTAGTGAGGATGCACGTTCTATTTGTTTACGAGAGTATGGAAGTGCACCTGATGTTAATATTTATGGGGATCCTAAATTCACATTCCCGTAAGTCAGTTGTGTTTTTTTCATTTTTTTCATAAATGCTTCTTTGTGTACTATCTCTCTCTCTCTCACTGTCACTACAAACACACACACCCTGTACTATTAACTTTTTGGCCCATTTGATTTATCTTATACTTGGTGATTACAATTTCGTAAGTTTCCATCAGTGATTAAAGCAATCAGGAAGTTTCCTTTCTTGAATGTTGTGTATGTATACTATCCATTTGTCTTTTCTTCTATGTTTGTGTAACAGCTACGTACAATCACACTTGCATCTTATGGTATTTGAGTTAGTTAAGAATTCCTTGCGTGCTGTCCAAGAGCGTTATATAAATTTGGATGAAGTTGCACCTCCCGTTAGAATAATAGTTGCTGATGGAATTGAGGATGTCACCATAAAGGTAATGTTGTCCTCTAGTTTTGCTCCTTTCCTTTATACTTTGTCCCTTTTACTGTTAAGAAATACATTTTTTCAACTGCAATTGAATGCATAACAGGTTGGTTGGTATCTCGTTGTTATGCTAGGTGTCAGATGAGGGGGGCGGTATAGCTAGAAGTGGCCTTCCTAAAATTTTTACATATCTCTACAGCACTGCCAAAAATCCACTGGATGAGCATTCTGACCTTGGAACAACTGATGCTGTAACAATGGCAGGATATGGATATGGGCTTCCAATTAGCCGCTTGTATGCTCGCTATTTTGGAGGCGATCTGCAAGTTATTTCTATGGAAGGATATGGTGAGTTGTTTTACGCGATTGCTTTGCATTCAGCATGTTGGAGACCGGCAGGTCCTTCAGGTTTTAATGAACTCGAAGAACTCCGACTTGTGTGCTGCCAATTTGCTGATTGGTTTTGCGTCTGTTTATGCAGGTACTGATGCATATCTTCATTTGTCTCGACTTGGAGATTCACAAGAACCTCTTCCGTGAAAGCTCGTCTTTGGCGCAACCAACACGCACGGACACGGTGAAAGTATATTGTTATTATTAGCATTTAGGAGGTTTCTCCTTGTACATCTCACTTATATTCTGCTTTACCAGTTGCAAGATAGGGTGATGAGCACCAGAATGCGCTTGCTGCTCAATTCTCTCAGTTGTTATTCATTGTTGACACAATTTCCAACCAGAAAGAGACTGGTAGTTTGCTTAATTTGATTGGTTATCGCGGCCTCTTTAGAAAGTTGGGACCAAACGATACTGATTAGCACGGCGCCTCTAATTCGGTTCTCTCTTTTGCTTCAATACTTACCACAAAGAGTTTCAGAAATCCTAAATCAATGGAAAAATAAGTAATACATTTTTTGTTCGAATTTACTCCGACTATGACCTTTCAAGGAAAGTTGATTTCTTTTTGAATGTGAGTTCGGATCCATAAGTCTAAACTTTGTTTCTGTCGAAATTAATCTCACCAAGTTCCTACTCGCCGGCTATTCACTTCACAAGCTATAGCCTGCCCAAGAAATGACCTGAGAGCTATGAATGATCGTTGCTCATCTGAACGAGGAAAAATAGGCCGGAAAAAATATTCATTACTTAACCTCTTTGCCTGTGGTCCAACAAAAAGGGCCCATGTCCTACGAAATTTGTGGCTAATAAAATAAAATGGTGATTACAAAATGATACGTGAAAGAGGGCATTTGGTTTATTTATTTATTTATTTATTTATTTTTAATGCTATGCGGAAGAAGAAATACTAAAAAAACACAAAAAGGTAAAGGCATTTACTAGCCACGCCCATCCCTGGGGATGGCTAAACCAACAACAAGTTACCAGCTTACAATAATGCATTAATTCTTGGTGGAGGAGATTCCTAAATTTGAAAATTGGCAACATCAACGTTAAAGTTTGAACTGAATTTTACAATAATAATAATAATAATAATAATAATAATAATAAAACAGATTTATTGATACGAAGTTAATTTGGACTTTTTTTTAAAAAAAAATTATCTTAGTTAAATAGATTAGTAATAATAATAAAAAGGGTAAGACTACATGGCGAGACAATTTAGTCATAAACTTTTCAAAGTAAAGTCATGCATATACTTAAAAAATAAATAAATAAAATTTTGAATTTTAAAAATAAATTTTCTTCAAAATTATCTTGTAACGCAACAAATTTAATAAAATATGCAAAAAGAGAAAAGATAAATACGTTTAACAAAATTTCAAAAAATGTCATATGCCTATTAAATTCTATTATTCTATTATATTTTGTGTGTGTTATCACTATTATTGCTTTTTTTTTAAAAAAAAAAAAAAAAGGTCTCGTTACGCATCATTTGTTGGTTGTTGAATATCTCGTCTTATTTAATGCATAAATCATATATTTTGAAAAGAAAATAATAATTTAATTTCCAAATATTTTTTATTACGTAGGGCCCAATTCGTGGTGACGTCATTTAATCGGTTTCTATCAAAAAAAAAAATTTAGCCACGTACCGGAGTGAGGTGTATGCAAGTGAGTTTGTGTTGTTTACTTTTCATATTTAAACCAAATTAATATTAAAACATTTTGAATTTTATAATAAAATGAATATAAAAGTGAAATTAATTAAATTATTATTATTATTTACAAATTAATTTAGTGAATTTAATGATTTTAACCTAACTTTGTTCAGTAACAAAGACTATCATGCCAGTGGGTTTTTCCTTTTCGTATTGACATCTTCTATAAGTTACGCGCTTTTAGAATGAAACCTTTTTTCAGCGTGTGACGCAGAGTTATTCTTTTAATGCTACTAATTACTAAATATTATCTTTAAAAGATTATTATTTTTATTAAAATGAATAATTTTTATAAATATTTATTAGATAAAATATGAATAAAATTATTTATCTTAACAAAACTAATATTTTATAATAAATTAATAATTTTAATAGTTAACATTATTTTTATTTGATATTCCGTTAATGAGAGTAATTTGGGCCATAACTGTATTAATTGGGTGGGTAAATGTTGTATAGACGATTGTGTTTTTTTTTAAATAATAATAATAATATGTGGTCACGTCCTATTCAGTCAAGTAATTAGGACAAAACTATTATATTATTATTAAATTACGGGTGAAAAAATAACTGAAGAGGTTAACTTTAGGACAGCTAATAATTAATAAGAACTAAAACGGTCCAGTGGAGACACACTCTCTCTCTCTCTCTCTCTCTCTCTCTCTCTCTTTCTCTGTCTTCGTCGCGTGTGTCTGTCTCTCTCTCTCTCTCTCTCTCTCTCCCTCTTTCTCACTTTATTCTGTATTTCTTCTTTCTTTTGGGTTGTTTTGGGTTGGGAGGGTCGGATACAATGTTGATGTTCATCTGTTGCTTTGAAATTCCAATTTGCAGAGAATCCTTCTATTGGATTGCTGCTTAACTCAACCATCCCCAATTGTTGTTGTTCTTCTTCTAATTTTATTTCATTTATTTTTAATTAGAAGTTAGGGTTTCCCTTTGGGATACACAGAAAGGGGAATTAGGAAAGGAAAAGAACAAAGGAGGCTGGGTGTTTTTAGATTATTTCCGTCTCCCCAGATAGGATATAATCAAATAAAATTAAAAAAAAAAAAAGAAAGAAGAAGGAAAAAGAAATGGCGAGCGAATTGCAGTTGCAATTGAGCCCGCAGTTGGAGCAGATCCATGGCGAAATCAAGGATAATTTCCGAGTTCTCTCGTTCGTCTCTCTCCTCTCTCTCTCTCTCTCTCTGTCTCTTTTTTTTTTTTTTCGTAATTTATTACTGCCAGTGCCTTGAAAATCTTTGCTCTTGATATTTGATTCTTTATTTTCTTCTTCTTCTTCTTCTTTGAAAAAAAAAAATTATTTAAAAAGAAGAAGAAGAAAACTCTGAAAATTCTGCTGAAGATCTGGCTGATGATTATTTGTGCTGTTATAGTATCATAGGATAGCCATGTCTCTCGCATTGTACGGATCACCGGCTCTGGTGGATCGGTGCAAATCTTGTGTTTCTCTCTCTCATTCTCTGAATGTTGCATACATACCACAGGAATGGCTTTCAGAAGCTGGATAAGGTCAAAGATTCCAATAGGCAAAGTAAACAACTCGAGGAGCTTACTGGCAGGATGAGGGAGTGCAAAAGGTATTCCACTCATGTACTGGGCTTTCTCTTTCTTCTTTCTTTCTTTCTTTTTTTTATATTTTTTTTATTTGGGTTTTAGCGATTACCATGGCCTGGCCAATCCTAGTTAAAAGTTAGAATTAAGGACTAGTTGAGTTGAGTTTACTTCTCGCATGGCTACTATAAGAAATTACTTGCAGGACACTTTTTATGTGTCACGGATAAATTTGGACAGTATATCTCAAGGTCTCTGCTTAAGTTCGCTCCTATGTTTTATGAAACTAGCAAGAATTAAATTTTGAATGAAATGGTGCAGATTAATTAAAGAGTTGGATCGTGAAATTAAAGATGAGGAGAGCAGAAACCCTCCTGAAGTGAACAAGCAACTCAATGATGAGAAGCAATCCATGGTTAGTCTTTTTGAAATTTGTTTGCTGATTCCTTTTAGTTTTGAATTTGATATGTTTACATAATGGCTGTTTCTGTGCAGATAAAAGAGTTGAACTCTTATGTGGCTCTGAGGAAAACGTAAGTTGACCTAACAGTTTTATCTTATATATGATTTTGGACTTTGTATCTTCTGAAGTTAAAAACTGTACTGTGCAATGATGCTGGTCAATTCATTTTAAAAGCTACCTGTGTTGTAAATGCAATTTGACTTTACAAGCACAATGATGAGCAAATTTGATCATAAAGTTAAAAGTCTTCTTATCCACTGCTTCATTTGAGTCCTGAAATTCATCATTGTATATCTTATGGTGGAACTACAGGTATATGAGTACCCTTGGTAATAAGAGAGTTGAACTTTTTGATATGGGAGCAGGAGGCAGTGAACCTACAGCCGAAGAAAATGTTCAAATGGCTTCTGGTAAAATCTTGTGTTAATCACATTTACAACCCTTGTTTAATTCAGGAAATCTATTTAGTTGGCAAAGAAAATCCATGATGATGATGGAAATGTTCCTTTTAATCATATGGTTATCCCTTATCAACTTTTCCTATGTTCTTTTCTCTTTTTGCCTTAAAGTTTGGAATGTCCAGTCTCAATTTTATGTATGGCACATGCATCAGAGCAACTCTCACCAAAATGTTATCAATGGATGAAATTGAGATTATTGTGCAGAGCATAATTTTGATCTTGGAATTGCATGATGTTTGGAAAGTTTAAATGCTAGACTCTCTCTCTCTCTCTCTCTGTGTGTGAATCAGAGAGCAAAATAGAGAGAGTGGAGGAGAGGGAGAGAGAGATGCTATGTCAGTGTTGACTTAGTCACTGCATCCTAAAGCAGACCATTGGCATCATTGCTGATGTACAACAAAGTTGATAGCACATTGCCCAAACTTAACGTGGATTAATCATTTAAGTAATATGTTACTTTGATATCATGTAGAATAATCTTTCATTCTGCCCCTGATGTGGCAAAAAATAGTTGTCGGCTTTTTTTCATGGTTTACATTCCTACTTTGTAGCAATGTCAAATCAAGAACTTATCACTGCTGGGATGAAGACAATGGATGAGACAGACCAAGTCATTGAGCGCTCTAAACAGGTAAAGGGCTTTATGAACAACATTTTGTTTATAGTTTACTGTTAATTTGTACTGACTTAAGGTTTGGCTAATAGGTTGTTGCACAAACAGTCGAAGTGGGAACGCAAACTGCTGTTACCTTAAAAGGCCAGGTAATTATAGGCTACAGTCATCTTGGGGTTACTGTTATTGCCTCTCTCTCTCCCCTCATGATACATTGTTTTGATCTGGAATTGGCCAGACTGATCAAATGGGACGGATAGTTAATGAACTGGATACTATTCAGTTTTCAATTAAGAAGGCCTCACAGCTAGTGAAGGAGATTGGTAGGCAGGTTAGTTGCAGGCCCAATTCCACTTTTGTACCAACTTCCCCCCTTCTTTATGAGCTAAATATCTTGTAATCTTTTTTCCAGGTTGCTACAGATAAATGCATTATGCTATTTTTGTTTCTTATTGTCTGTGGTGTAATAGCTATTATTGTTGTTAAGGTACTCTCTTGTGCTCCCAAACTTACTGTTTTTTCATATTACAACATAGTGGAGTTCTGAGATCTTTTTCTTTCTTTTTTTTTTCCTATTTTTGCAACTCAGAATCTAATTAATTGCAATGTCTAAATATGCAGATTGTCAATCCGAGCAACAAAAGCATCAGGGATATTCCTGGATTGGCACCTCCAGCTCCTTCAAGAAGGCTTTTGTATATAAGTGATCCGGGAACATTTTGAATAGATTCACCATGACAGATGAGAAAGCAGCTTTTTGTACTTGAGTTGTGATGTATGTGCTGATGATGACGAGTGGTGGGAAGAATGCTGTTTCTGGGCATTATACTTCTCTTTCCTCTTCTCCTTGGCCTCCTGCTTTCTTTTATTGCTCTTTTGTTCAAATTCTTCTCCCACAGGTTGCATCTTTTGATTGATTATCCATGTAAATCATATGCAAGTGCTTTTTGTGTTTATTCGATTGTTATGCTAATGTTCTTGTAAACATCTTGTGATTGCTGTAATGCCAAGAGGAAAAGGGGAAATGGAAAGGAAATGTAACCTTTGCGTTTGATACATGTATATAATCAATGTGTTGTGTTTACCTTTTGTTAGTCCAGTAATGGCCGGTGCCAAATGTTCCTATGCTTCGATTCTACGAGTGTAATTATGGTGGCAACGACCCATTTGGATGGCTCTATTTCACGCGCTTGTATGTCATCCCAATTTCGTTGTGGATTGGCCACTCACTGTGTTTACTACTTGATGGGGGCGATAGCTTTTGAGTGTGAATCTTGTTTCAATCTTATGCAGGGCAACAAACTGGGGCCTCAGAAATACCCTAGGATTATTTTGCTTGGAAGGTAGCTTTATCATTTATAGGCATCTCTGACTTTTTGAGATTGTCAATTATTTGTAGGTGGGGTGAGAAAAGAGGAAGGCAGCACAGTAGAGCCTAAAGAGTAGAGCCTAGAGAGTAGAGCCTCATGTAATGCATCCCTGCACCAATTGCTAAAGACGGAGTAGCAAATACAGAAAGCCAGTCACTGGATGTTCATCAGATTGATTGTTTTCAATAACAGATGAGAGCAACATGATTGAATCACATCGACTGCCGCCAGCAATCAAAAGCTATTGCTGGTATTGCCTTATGATTAATTGGACTTGGCAATGCCTATGGAACATATAAAACAGAAGGAGCGTCTAAATTAGTAGCCTTGACTATATCACTGCACGCCTGGCTGTCGGTTCCTGAGCTACCACCAGGAAAATGGTGCTTGCAGATTTTACAAGTGCAAGTTACAGTTAAATTGTCCTTTGCTTTGCAGGGTGAGGAACTACCCAGTGGGAAGAAAAAAACAAATCATTGACCCCCCCCTTCCTTGAATTATATAGAGAAATATGCAGTTGGTCTCACCTACGTTTTGTCCCTTTTGTTTCCGTTTCCAAAACACAAAGTTTCACTGCATCACCTAATGACTGGGCACTCTCAAAAATCAGGCAGCATGGTTGCCAAGCTGTGACCGTCCAATATGTGACAACCTTGATGGAATCAGAGGAGTTTCTTCATCAACACTCAAATCAGAGGCACTGATGTTAACCCCACCACCACCTCCATTGTTATTGCTGCCGTTGTTAGGGGTGAATATATCTAATGATTTCTTCTCCAACTTCCAATCCTGGAAAAATATGTTGCAAACCACGGAATGATTTAATGTTAGCAATCATAAAATGCTGATAAACAAGATGAAGCGGCAGAAAAAATAACTTTATATAAAAAGAGATATTGAAATAACATAAGTAGAATAATTGAAGCAACTAAAATAAAATTTAACCAGCGTAATGTGGCTACAGCCAGAGCCATAGGAACTTGTACAGCCTGGGTTGTAAGAGAAATTTATTTGTCTTCGATTGACACCAGCACAACTAAAATAATGCAATAACTCTTTTGCGCAATCGCTGGTTCTATTGTAAAAAGAACTCATAAATTCCTTTTTTAAACCCGCTTGGTGGCAATCCACTCATACAAATAAGTTAGGGAGGCAAAGAAAACCATAGCAAATGTGTGCGATACAGTATTATTTATT
Organism: Kandelia obovata; assembly: GCA_021464305.1. NCBI lineage: Eukaryota > Viridiplantae > Streptophyta > Magnoliopsida > Malpighiales > Rhizophoraceae > Kandelia > Kandelia obovata. Next base: position 3,610,334 of record CM038475.1, on the reverse strand, counting down.
AGTAGTGCATTGGGTCATTAACATGAGAAAGAACTCCAATCAGGATGGTGAAAGTTATTGCCCGCTAAAGTTTCAATGTTTCACATTTTCACTGGCCAAAAACAATCAATTCACATAATTAAACAAAAAGAAGAAAAAGATTTCACCGGAGTTGGCAGACATATAATAACTTAAGGAAAAAAATTTTGATCTGCTACACAGAAGCAAGTTTCAAAATTAAATCAAATAGATGCAGATGCACTGAGTAGACTTTAGATATGAAGAACTGTTAAGAAAATTAACCTTTGACATTCTCTCCGGAATGGTTTCGGGAAGTTGAGATGCACGGACATCCCTAACTTTCAAGTAGTTGTACATAACAACACCACAAAGTGCTGCAAAGAAAAAGACAATACAATCACAAAGTAAAGATCCAAACGCTGCCAAAATGGGTAAAACAGCAGTCACAATCATAATCTTACAAAATTTCAGCATAAAGATGTACCAATTGCATAACCAATTATGTTCAGCCCAGTTATTGTTGACTCTGGAAAGATAACAGTTGAAAGGGCTATTAGTATCCAGTCTTTTAGAACACCAGCAACTCTAATTGTAACAGCACCAGTTCTTCCAATTACTAAGAATATGGAGAAATTCAATGCTAGGGCACATAGAGCATTGGAAAAGAAGATCCAGAAATTGAACTGAATCTGTGAAACTTCCATCCCAGGCTTCTCCAGTAAATACCACGGCACAAAGAGAAACACAAAACTGCAAGGTAAGAACCATAAAAGAGTGAACAGCTCAGACATCAACACCTGTCAGTTTAAATCATTGTAAATCAAAGGATACCATTCATGGCATGGTTGCATCCAAGTGAATGCTTAGTGCTAATTTTTATTTCGTAGCAACAGCTACCCAATAGTAACATTTTTTGCCTTCTCCGACAAAATACCATATCTCACACAATATGATTTGCCTGATTTGACAAGCTTACCAGTGCAGGAAGACAAAGATTTAACAGTAAATTTGAAACAGCAGTTAAACCAGATTTAATAACTTAAGTCTAATATTGAATTGAATATCAGTTTATATAACTTGCATCAACCATGATATAAAAACCAATAAAAACAAATTTTAGAGAACCAAAACACAGCACCTGCATGGAGCTATATAATATAAGCTGGTGATAGGATTCAGAGTCAACCCCTTCTTTTGTAGGAGGACTTGTGTTAAAACCAGCCTAAGAGCCTCAGCAAAGATGCCTGTGACCTGGTAAACTGTGCCAACTACATTAAAATGAATTTCGCCATACGAGGAGATGACAACCCCAACACTGACCAACAACATGTTCAAGAACACGTCACACCTTGCTTTGTCAGTTCCACACAAAATAGCAACAAGAAATGTTGCTACTGGCACTGTAATTCAAATCCATTAAATATATTCACCCATTAGATAGGTTCAAAGAGTATTAATATGAATCTCAAATAGACATGTACATACTGAGGGCTTTAAGCATCTGGATGAAGGCCACTGAAATATATAAATAAGCAGTGTTACCAAACCTGCAAAGAGAAAGAGGAAAAAATTATTAGAAAAATACTCACTTCAGAAATCTCAGCCTACAAGATAGGTGTTGAGAACATAGTAGTCATGGAATATAAGTAGCAATGATATTTATAAGGCATCTACATTTTGAACTGGAAATATGGAAGAAAGCTGATGACTAAAAAAGTTAAATCAAACTAAAGTTATCAGTACAGTAACAAGGCATAACAACTATTGGAATAATAAAACCCAGCAGGACGGCACATATGCATGAAATAGCCTTAGTCCAACCAAATGGAGGTATAAAGGGCAATGGGCTACAGGTCTGCACAGGGGTCTTGGTAAAAGGATCATGGTGTTAATGGCTGGAGATTCCAGGTTCTAGCACATAAAGCCATAATTGAAATCAACGAATCTAACACACTTCCTCAACTATGATAAAAAGCAGAATAGACAATGCTATGATAAGGTGAAATGAACAGGTAACAGGAAGGTCCCATACTTGGCCCAAGTCTAATTATCAAGCCAGATCACAACTCAGCATTCTTTGCCTGCAACACATAATTTACATATTCTCTGCAACTGAAATTGATAATTCAACCCAACCTTCTAGTCTTATCAATCTTACTAGAACTGGATATGAATAAACCAGCTTTGTTCTTGTTCATGCCTCTTAAGCTGTTGCCATATAAGATAAGCAGGGAGGGGCTGCTACAAGACTAGCTAGACCATATTTCAACATGATTACAGCCCGCCCCTCAAAACAGTGATATGGTGCAGAGCTGCATGACTAACGTCTGCCTCCAATAAGATGGTAAATCCAGACGTCCATTCAGACATCCAAATTTTGACAAAACAGTAACTTTTTAGGAGCTCTAGCACCCAAAAGAATGAACTAGGGAAATATGGAGCAGGTCCTAAATGAAAATACAGTTCATGTTGCTGCAGTAGTCTTTTCACTTTTACAAATATGAACAGAGCCACCCTTTGATCTTTCTCATCATAAGTAACAAAAGATATGACAATTTACTTTCACATTTGACATCAGTAACTCTCAGGACAGAAATAGCCCAATCATAGACATGTTAGGATGAGGGGAAAAAAATCCTTTAATTTAGGAAAAGCTTAGTCAACCAACACGTTTAAGTTCTTACCAAAGACTTGCTGCGAAAAAGGCACTAATAGGTATTACACATGTAGCATATCTGCAACAGCATAAACAATGTCAAAATTTTGAGGAAGCAAAACAGATGACATGAAAAATGGGGGAAAAAAAAAATCAAAAGTAGCAAGTCACCTACATTTTAAAAGTCATTTTAACAGGTGATACCACCTGCACAACAAAAAGAGGGGAAAGGAGCAAACAACATTACCTCCAGTACAAAGAGACAAAAGGGAAAAAATATAGAGATACACAGAAGGTACAAAGCCCTCAAATCTGTATTTTGTACATGCATTATTCCAATGCTACTACAAGGTAAGAAATCATACCTTGAACACACGAACCAGAAAAAAGGCTACAGCCCCAGAAAACCCCATGTGGATCATAGTAAGCGTTATGGGGAATGGGAAGTTGAAATATTTTGGTGATAGAACCCACTGCAAAAGATTCATAAGGTCATTCTGGAACAAGCAACCATATATAAATACAAACCCAAGAAAGATAAACCATAATTCAGAAATGGGCTGTTAATGGGGTTTCTGTCTTTCGAAAAATTGTGGGAAAGAAAGTAAAAATCTATTCCGTGTAGAAAGGTGGAGGTTTTCAGTTTGAGAAATGAGAAGCCATTATGATAATGGTTAATTAAATCATAAATGCAAAGAAGGGGGATTACCTTATTGTACAAAATGACTCCAGAAGAAAGGGAAATGTAGATCAATATGTACAGATAAGTCAACAAGAGTGGCTTATTGATCATCATTTCGCCCCTCCGCGGCTCTTTGGTTCCACCGAAAGCAAAATGAGAAACAGCTCCACAAAGTTCCTTTCTTTTCTTTTTTTTACTTATTTTTTTTTTTCTTTTATAAGATTTCAAACAGAAAGTGCCCGCACAAGAAACCAAACAACCTCAGACGACAATGTCCGAATCCAACAGTACCTTTCTTCACTTCGCTTCGCAAACTACATTATAAGAAAGGACTACTTGTATCAAAGCGACCGAAATCATAAACTTAAAGGTGATAGGTAAAGTGGGTCTGCATCAAAGCGGCCGAAATCATAAATTTATAGGCGATAGGTAAAGTGGGTAATCAGCACATTAAAAGAACATGCAGAAGTAAAACAAGTTTGGAGCTGCCTACCAAATTTGTAAGAAAGCAACCCCACCCCACCCCCACCCCCTAAAAAAAAATAAAAAAGGATAATTGAAATTGTGTAATGGGATAGAAAACAATGTGTAAACAAAGTAGAGGGTCTCATACTCTGATCTGATCCACCCGTATAAAAAGAAGAAGAAGAAGAAGAAGAATCAATCTTGAGATTTAAAAACGAAATTATTACCTATATTAGGGGGAAATCTGGAGATCGAAATTCAGTGAATCAAACGAACAGAGATAGACACAGATGGATCGTTCTCTTCTTCTTCTTCTTCTTCTTCTTTTAAATTCGTACTGTTTTCCTTTTATTATTGTCACCGACTGATTAAATAGGAAAAAGGGTCAAAACCATTCTGAATTTTGCTTTATTATTATTATTATTTATTTTTCTGTGGGATGGGGATTGGATTTAATTGAATTTTAAGAGCCCCCTGCTGCTGCTGCTGGCTGCTGGCTAAAGGACTATTGCCTCCGCCTTTCCTTCTTTTTTTTTTTTTTCTCCTCCTGATGCCCGGGGGGTACTGAACTCTCCTATAACGGCTTTTTTGGACAGAAAAATTTTAATTCACTTTTATTTTATTTTACTCTAAATAATTACTAGAGAGATATAATTTAAAATATAAATTATGAATTATATTTTAATATATTATTAAATTAATATATATATATATATATACACACACACATACTTATCATAGTTATAAGATTTACAATTAAATATAAACATAACATAATTTAAATATAAATTTACTTGATTATAAATATTTTAATACCTCATCAAAAAAGTTATGATAAAAAATTAAATTATATAGAAATAAAAAATAATAATTTGTATGTTAAAAAACTATTTTATTTAAAAATTTAAATTATTAAATAAAATACATAATTTAGATTCATATCTTATATTAACATATACCAACTAAAAGAGGAAAATTATTGGCAAGTTAAGTTGTCAATTTAGATTCATATTCCCTTAAGTAAAGACCATTTTTTAAAGGGTGGCTTATTGTTTTGTATTTGGCAGCTTATTTTTACATTTTTTTTTTTCAAAAAAAAAAAAAGAAGAAGAAGAAGAAGAAGAAGGTCCCATCGTAGGATATTGATTATAGAGGAAAGTTCAAATATTTTTTTTCTCAGAAAAAAAAAGTTTGAAAATTTAAACCAATTTAAGAGCTGTACTTGCCGTAGAGAGACATAGGTTGATGCTTGGTCGAATATTAGGTGCAGATTCGCGGGATTTTCTAATTAGGACTCAACTGCTGTTAGCAATGGCCTGGATATTTGCTAATTTTGTTTATTTTATTTTATTTTATTTTTATTAAAATATTTGTATGATTAAATTGGGAATTACGGCTAATAATTATCAGTTTGTACGAAAGTCAACGACCCAAATAAAATAAAAAATAAAATAAAAGAAGAAACAGAGCGAGGGAACATTAAAAACTTTGGTATGTGTTCTTCTAGGGAAGGCCGCATACATACTGCAGACTCTCCCTACAATGACAAATGGGTAATTAAACTTTTCTTCTTTTTCTTTTTTTTTTTAACATTAATAAATATATATATATATATATATATTGTTCCTTTGAAACTTGTCATTAGTGCACATTCACTGTTAAATGAACTCATGACGTTTAATAAATGGACCTAACCAATCTAACCACGAAAATAATAATGGAGTTGCAGCACACCGGAAGAAAGCTTTGGTGCAGTGCTTGTTATATAAATTATAATTAGTGTTAAATCACAACACAGTGGGACTCGCAAGGAAGCCGAGCGTGACCGTCTCTTTCCTCTCCATCTTCAATGCTAACAGCTAATAAAGATAAACCAAAAAAAAAAAAAACAGGGCCACCCCACTTCGAATGGGATTCTCCTCATCTCGGGTCCATCCCTTCCTATCTATGTTCCCAACCTAAAATTCAAAGACAAATTTGGGAGATTTTTTCTTAGGGTACAATCTTGTCTTTTAATTCCCTTTTAGATTTTTTTTTTTTTTTTTTGTTCCTTCACAATTGCTTGTGGAATGACTCGTGAGAGGTTCGTCTATGATTGCAAAAGCTTGCCAGCTGTGTGCAGAATTGGGTTGTTTGTTGGACTTTTTTTTTTTTTTTTTTTGGTGTATGTTGGTTGTAAATTGTTGAATAATTATCCCTTAATTCCAAGGAAATATATTAATTAAATAAGACATCTTAAAAACTATTATAGATGCACTGTAATGATGCGACTATATACCCCCTCATAATTTTATTTTATTTGGGGGTGGGGTGGGGTTTTAAATAGGAATTAATGTAACTAGATGTTTTAATTTTAGTGGTCCTGGAACTAAATTGACATAACACAAGCGATGCAATTTTGTTTCTTTATGTGCATTGAAGATAAAAAAAAAAAAAAAAAGAAGAAGGATACAAAGGACCATATGGGTTGTTTTTTTTTTTTTTTTTACTTTTTTGCTTGTAGTTATTCGAAGATAATTGGGAGTTCTATCATGCAATAACGTGATTGATGATTTTATTATAAGTATGTTCTAAATTTATGGAGGACGTGAGGAATATTTTTAAAAACTTTGAGGGGCCATGACCACTCTCAATCCACAAGAGCCTGTCGACGATGGGTCAGGGGATTTGAATCATGTGGCAAACAAACAATATTTATTTATTTATTTATTTTCTAACTTTACACCGTATATATTTTTTCTTAATTAATTGATTTTAACTGAAATTTAAATTTTATATCATTATTCTTAAAAATTATTCTTATCAATAAAATTTTTTTTTCTTGAAAAATATTACAGATATATTTTTTATTTTAATTATACCTCCCTTAATTATTTTTTTTTCTCTTATATTTTTTATTACATCAACTTCACTTCTTAAAATAAGAGTTAAGTTGAAAATATTTAGAATCTCGTATTTATAATAGCTTTGCAAGAAAATAATTAATTTTAGAATTAAAGGCATGTTTTAGGTAAGAACATAAATATTAAATGCGTTTATTTTACCTTGTTAAAATATAAAATGCTAAAGTTGGAAATCTTGAAAATCTTGGTAACGAATGAGAACCTTAACAAACAAATAGAGGTTAAACAAGAAATTTGAACAAATTTGTTAATTCCATCTTCCTTCACATGGTTTATGATTCTCCAAGATTAAAAACTGTTTCATGATCATGTTCCCCCATTCCCAACTTAATGAGCTCATCTTCATCATGGCTCAAAAAAAAAAAAAAAAAAAAAAAAACAAAAGGGTCTTCTTCATCACATGTTCTTCCTTGTCTATTTATACTCCCATCCTAAAATTCAAAGGGTTTGTTGAAAAATAATAATAATAATAATAATAAATAAATAAATAAAAATTCAAAGACAAATTGGAAAATTTTCTTTCCTCCCTTAATTTTTCTCTTATAATTTTCCTACAATGACAATGCTACATGGTAAGTGATAAGCTTTTTTTTTTTTTTTTACAAAATAAACTTTTTTTTTATTACTTTTGAATATCCTTTTTTTATTTGAAATAGTGTCATCCTCTTAAAGATGACCCTTTTCCTTCCCAATTAAGAGGATGAGGCTATTTCAAATAAAATAAAATAAAAAAAAAAAAGGATATTCAAAAGTCTTTAAAGGCCTTCACCCCACTCAAGTAAAACAACATAGATGAGAGGAAAAATGAAATTATAAACATACCCCCTTGTGAAGATCCGTGTGGGCTGGGCATTAAGGAGCCCAAATTGAATAGCCCATTATAAGAACAAGTACTAAAACATTGATCTCAGGTCCAATCCTCCTCGCTCACCGTCTATGTTGTAAGCAACTTGTACCCATGTACAGCTAAAATCCTCGTAACTAAAATCATTTTCATTTCTCAAGGTTAATCTCCATTTCTTATAAATAATCTATATATCTCACATATACAAAAGTGGTTGTTGCATTAATTTCAATGTCCCTCCTGCTCTTGGAGGGGTAGGGAGGATTCTTAATTAGGTGTAATTAAGAATCAAATTTATTTGGCAGGAAATATTCATTTAATTTAATTGGTCAGGGCATAACAAGAATACCAATCTCCTCCTCATACTATTCATAGGTAAGTGAGGTAAGAAATCGTTAGCTTGATGTCCGTGCCATACAAGAAGAGGGACCAACCAGCCGAAAGAATGTGAATAAAATATAAAAGGTTGGATAATAATGAATAAGTTAAGAGCTCAATTTACACGTGTTAGGAATTACTTCTCGAAAACCAACAATTCTAATAATCTATAAAATTTCAAAGATTCTTATCACCGCGATAAAATTTTAAAGATTATTCAACCTGTCGGTCAAGACTATAAACTCGTTTAAAATATCAGTATAGCGTGCGTGTTGCCTAAAACATCTAAGGGTATAATCAAAAGGACAACTCGATACAAATTCTAACCAATGCTGACAAAGAAGAAAGAGACATACATGAATGACACAAAGTTTCAACCTTTTTTTTTTTTTTTTTTTTTTTTTTTTTTTTAATTTTTTACTTTGGCATCAGGTAAAAGTACAGGCTATTCTGGGCACTGTCATGCCATTGCATTTGCGGCCTTACCATGGGGCCTTTGTCCCAAAGCAATGAAAAGAGAGAATAGACAAACCAATAGCCGGTTTTTATATGTGAATGAAGTGGGGTGAAGGTCGTCTTCAAAGACTTGTCGATTAATATTTCAGGCTGTAGAATTGTTGAGCTCTCAAGTCAAGAGATGTTGCCAAGCTGCAGGTCAAGAAAATTGAAACAGCAGCGGCAGGGCTACAATGCAGGATATGCGAGAACAAGATGCTTGTGGGGGTAGCTAGGACTTCGCTCGTCTCACAACAATGATATATTTATACTATTTGTTGTGAAATGTAATTTTTATTATTAATAAAACAAATATTTTATTAATTATGTATATAATAAGCCTACTGAAAAATGTATTTTCTATTCTTCATAGTCAAAGAATTATGCGCTTTGGGTCTTGATGTTTAGATTTTTATTTTTTTGCTTCTAATTAGTGTTTATTTTGTCAAAATTAGGATTTATGTAAAGATATAATACCAGATTTTAGATTTATAAAATTTAATAATATTTAAATAATAAAATTTTATTATGCCTGCGATGCGAAGGTTAGAGAGATGCATAGCTTCATTTCAGAGTTCAAGACCACCCCTTTTTCAAAACAGGCAAAAATAACAACAACAATAATAAAATAAAATAAAGGGGAGTAGCTGCAGCAAATAGGAAAGACATGTCAATGGCAGTTGCATCGGCCTCATCCACATCGTCGATGACAATGTCTCTGTCCTTCTCTTCTTCGCTCGTTGCTGGCAATGGCATGACGAGGACTAAGAACAAGAAGAACAATTTCAATACCGCCACCAATCATTCTGATACCACCATTCGATGCGCGTCTTCTTCTTCTTCTTCTTATTGTTATAATACAACTGGAAGCGGTGGCACTACAACAGCACTACCTAAAAAGAGGCACTGGAAGCGAGGGGAATTCCCTGGCATCACCGACTCTTCTTCTTCTTCGCTCTCCAATCGATCGGCGTCCTCTCCCATGAAGAACGTCAAAAAGAAATTGGATCGCAAGACCCAAGCCAAGGCATGGGCCAGCACCGTCACCGAAGCCTTGTCCGATCACATCCTCAAGAAGCAGTGGCTCCAAGCTCTCCAGGTCTTTTTCCTTTTTTTAACATTTACATTGTATTGGATTCTTGCTCGTATTTTATTCTATTTTCTAATACATTTTTTGTTTTGTTTTGTTTTGTTTCGATGGGTAGGTGTTTGAGATGCTAAAAGAGCAAACTTTTTATTACCCAAAAGAAGGGACTTACTTGAAACTCCTGCTTCTTTTGGGTCGATCTGGGCAGCCCCACCGTGCACGCCAACTGTTCGACGAAATGCTTGAAGAAGTTATAGAACCAACTGCTGCACTTTACACTGCACTCTTGGCGGCTTATTGTCGCAGCAATCTTATTGAAGAGGCTTTCTCTACTCTTAACCAAATGAAGAATCTCCCCCTTTGCCAGCCTGATGTTTTCGCCTATAGTACCTTGCTCAAGGCATGCGTTGATGCTTCGAGGTTTGACTTGGTTGAGGCTTTATATCGAGAAATGGCCGACAGGTCCATATCTCCCAACACAGTTACCCAAAATGTAGTTTTGAGCGGATATGGGAAGGCTGGGTTGTATGACCAAATGGAAAAGGTGCTATCTGGGATGTTAGACAGCACATTGTGCAGGCCTGATGTCTGGACGATGAACATAATCCTCGGCGTGTTTGGTAGCAAGGGTGAGATTAATTCCATGGAAAGATGGTATGAGAAGTTCCGAAACTTTGGGATTGAGCCAGAGACCCGGACTTTCAATATTTTGATTGGTGCTTATGGAAAGAAACGGATGTATGATAAGATGTCATCTGTGATGGAGTACATGCGCAAGCTTCAGTTCCCATGGACTACCTCAACATTCAACAATGTTATTGAAGCTTTTGCAGATGTGGGGGATGCAAAGCACATGGAGTATACCTTTGATCAGATGCGTACAGAGGGTATGAAAGCAGACACCAAGACATTTTGTTGCCTCATCAATGGATATGCAAATGCAGGTCTTTTCCATAAGGTGATTAGCACTGTTCAATTAGCTGCAAAGTTTGAGATACCTGAAAATACTTCATTCTATAATGCGGTTATATCTGCCTGTGCAAGGGCAGAGGATTTGATGGAAATGGAGAGAGTTTTTAAGCGGATGAAAGATACACAATGTAAACCGGATTCCCGGACTTTTAATATCATGGTGGAGGCATATCAGAAGGAGGGAATGAATGACAAGGCCTATGATTTAGAGCAAGAGAAACAGGAAAAAATTGCCAATGGATTTGCAAATCAGTAAGTTACAAAAGTGAACTGTGATTGATCACCGATTGGGAATTTTGAAACAGACCAGCTGGTTTTTTATGTTTCAGTGATTTCATCTTCCTTTTTCCCTTTGTTTGAGAAGCAAATAGGTTGAATATTGGGGCGGCAGCATATCCTTCTCACGTAAATGAACATTTTTGTATTGGTGATATCCTTTGTATATGCAGCTCTCTGACTACCTTTCTGGTTAACTCAACTATGGATGTGCTAATCTTATTGTAAAGTACTGTCCTCGTCAATGTAATCTTATTGTACACTCACCCTTGTGTCCCTTTCCCCTTTTCATCTCCCATATTGTTGTTCGCATAAAGCAAGGGCGCAACTGGGTTCTCTTTTATCGTAGCTGATGTGCTTTATAACTATTCATTTACCATGGAATCTGTTGGGCATGCGATAAAAGAAATGTAGTGCACAAAAGGACAGAAAACAGCATCATTAGTTCAGAAAAATAAAAAATAAAAAAGAGAATCGTTTCTCTCATTCTTTGGTAAGCTCCTTTTTTGGCATTTAGGAGGAGCCATCATCTCCAGACGAAGACACACATGCATGACTATTTTGTAGTAAAATTGCACAGTACTAAGCTGTGCCAACCCTTTTGGAGACTGCTCAGCTTCCCTTTCCTTATTATATAAGGTCATATGTCTTAGCCTACTCTCAATGTAAATTCTCTTAAATCAATGGACATAAGTTAGTAAAAGGACCCGAATCTGGGTCCCGTCGGACTCGTACTCAAAATAAATTAATATATATTTTTTATTTTTTAAATTTTAAAACTATTTTGAAAGAAAAAAAGAATCACAATGTACATACAAATTAAGTACGAGTTGAAGAAAAAATGCAACCAGAATGGTATTTTATAATTAAACACTTTCTTATCAAATATTTACGCACATTTTATTTAATCTATTTACACATTATTTAATTTATATGCACATTATATATATGCATATATTTTAAAAATAATAAGCTAAATATATATTTTATACTAGGTGACAGGTACTGTTTTCGGTAACAAAATTCCGTAAGGTCAATGGTCTGCTATTAATTAATGCTCAGCTTGTACAGTAATCAAGATTTTCTGATTAAAACTAATCAGTCAATCAGCAAGTTTTACAAAAATAACAATATGCGTTGGCACATGTCACAGAGGATTCGGTTGCACTTCATTTGCAGCCATGTCATTCGCGAGCTTCATGCACGATTGATTAAAAAAAGGACTGTGATCTCAGGTATCCTCATTTCCCATCTAAAAGTCAATGATCATTTCTTGTCTTGATCAAGCACCTCATCTGAAAATTTTGATTTTATTTATTTCGTTCCAGTTTCTATTCGGTGTTTCAAACATTGAATTCCAGTATATACTCATAAAAATCATTAGTTACTGATGGGGCTAATTCCATTAAAAAATAAAAAATAAAAATAAAAATTCTTGACGAAGTAACGCTGATTTTCCATGGACCTTCTCGTTGGCTCTCTGCAGAAAGTCAATAGTTTCTGGTAAGGAAGATATATATATCGTAGCTTGTGCTGTCCCAGGACTTTCAGCTTGACCAACAGTTAACGGCTCAGCTGGCTGGCCCTGACGAGATGGAGTCATCAAGGGTTGAGTTACAGGAGCTTGGAAGAAGCATTAGGTCCTCGTTTAGGACTAATGCGTCGAGTTTCCGTAGCATTTCAAGAGGGGTGTCCGACCGTCAAAGTGATGGATATGATGACGAAAGAGATGCATTGCAATGGGCTGCCGTTGAGAGGTTACCCACTTTTGAACGGATTACTACTGCTCTATTGGAGGTAGAAGATGGTGCAACTGGAGGTGGCAATGCTAAAGGGAAGCGGATTGTGAATGTTGCTCAACTGGGAGCTCAAGAGCGGCATATGTTTATTGAGAAACTCATCAAACACATCGAAAAAGATAACCTCCGATTGTTGCAGAAAGTTAGGAAAAGAATTGACAAGTAACACACCGTTCTTCAATTTTTCGTTGCTTGAAAGATTTCTTGATAAAACAATTAATCATCCACATGATCAAACAATTCCAGTAATACATTTGTGCATATACGTACATGCATATATTAAATGATGATTTTAAATGAATTATTAGCAAGTATATTATCCAGTTACAATGCTTCAATTCCCTGAAAGTAAAAGCTTTTGCACGCAGGCGCATGTCGACACTAAAACACTTTTGTGGTTACTGCATGATTAGATTTTTCTCTAATTTGTTTGAATGCCTGTTAGACTCACAAGGACCAAACGGTTGCATTGATGTACTTCTGCTTAAATTTTGCAGGGTCGGTGTAAAATTGCCCACTGTGGAAGTGAGATACAAAAATCTTAGCGTTGAAGCAGAGTGCAAGTTAGTTCATGGCAAGCCTCTCCCCACTCTTTGGAACACTGCAAGGAGCAGTATTTCTGTAAGTATATGTATGCGATCGTAGAAGCACAGTTCTCAGAATAATGTTTTATTTTAATTACACGCGTTGGGATTTTGAATTCTAAAATACACTCCCACGCCTTGTTATATGGCTCCTGTACCATAGAAAGTTGATTGTTTACTACTAAAACGAAAATTATATAAGAATCTTATGCATTGCGAAAATCTAAGTTAGCTTTCTGTTTGTGCCAGGGTTTGGTGAATCTGTCATGTTCCAAAGAACAAGCCAAAATAAGCATCCTAAAAGACGTCAGTGGCATTATAAGGCCAAGAAGGTAACCTTGAAAATATGCTGGCTTTCATGAGTTCAACTAATCACACTACCGTTTTGTAGTTGTACCAAAAAACCAAAGAAAAAAAAAAAGGAAGACTGATGTTTATAATTCCCAAATGTTAATGAATCTGTTGCGGTCTTGCAGAATATCTATAACCACAATACAATCATGTGAATTTGCCTCTTTTCTATCTTAATAGAAAAGGACTCAAAAGTACTGCAGAATGCTAAGTTCACTTAAGTTGATCTGATCCATGATGTGTTGTAGGATGACTTTATTGCTTGGCCCTCCAGGGAGTGGCAAAACCACGATGTTGTTGGCGCTTTCTGGGAAACTCAGACATTCCCTCAAGGTTTGTAAAATCATGCCTGAAATGTTAAACTGTTTGTGGACTGATATTTCAGTTTTCATCACATTGCTGCCTCAACTACACAGCTTATAGCTTTGCTTGTCATTTACAAAAAAAATAAATAACTAATCTTCATTCTGCTTCTCTGATTCTCTATAGAGTATAGAGCGTATGATCAGATTCTCAAAGCGTTCAGTCATCCTTATTCCATTGTTTAATTAATCAGGATGGAGGCGAAATAACTTACAATGGCTACAAATTGGAAGAATTTGTCCCCCAAAAAACCTCTGCTTATATAACTCAATATGATCTACAAATTCCAGAGATGACTGTCAGGGAAACCATTGATTTTTCTGCAAGATGTCAGGGAGTAGGAAACCGAGCTGGTAAGTTCTAAAGTCAACTGCAATCCCTAGTTTCTCCTTTCTCGCAAAATTCTTTGTCAAATAGTAAAAATCTACTCTCTTTTATGTTATATATATCCTAAAGTTTTTTGTCTAAGATTTATCCCGAGTCTTGACTAGTATTATAGAGAATGACGATTAAAATCTTGCCATTTGCATGAAAGATGTCATGCAGAATGTCATAAGAAGGGAAAAACAGGCAGGGATAGTCCCCGACTCTGATGTGGATGCTTACATGAAGGTACCCTTATATTTGCATTGTTACCGTTAAACAAGTTGTACAATATTCTACTCCCTATGCTTACGACTTGCAATATAGGTTCCCCGATTGAAAAGTTTGCATATGTTCAACATTGGTAAAACATCTTGGCTTTGGTAATCATACTCATTCTCTAGACCCCAGTATTCTTCTTGGATGTTTTTCAAATCACACATTAGGACCGTATTCTTAATTGTTTGGTCTGATGACCTTACACTTACATCAATGTGATGTAATTCTCTTTGATCCTAAAGTAATACCGAGCACTTCATTTCATTGACTTTCTGCATAATCAATCATATCATATGATGCTTATCGGTAATATCGTGTCACTATAACCAAAAATTCTAACTGCAGTCAATATCGGTTGAAGGACTGGAAAGTAACCTACAGACAGATTACATTTTGAAGGTAGTTTTTTTTTTTTGTCCCACTAAGTAGCAGCTTTCAAATTCCCTTCACTTCCACTTCTCGTTGATGGCCGGTTTGTTTGGGGTAACTTCAATTCACATTCTTCTTTCTTTCAGATTCTAGGACTTGATATTTGTGCCGATACAAAGGTTGGTGATGCCATGAGAAGAGGAATCTCAGGTGGTCAAAAGAAAAGGTTGACTACAGGTACTGCAAATGTGAAGCTATAATTTGCTAGATTTCAGCGTTCAGTTGGATTGACGCAGAGAAGCTTTCCTTGGTTCTTCTTGACACAAGAATCAATTTGCATTGATGTTTTTAGCTTTTCTCTTCCCGTCTGAGCCATGCAGGGGAGATGATTGTGGGACCCCGCAAAGCATTATTCATGGATGAAATATCAAATGGCCTAGACAGTTCCACCACTTTCCAGATTGTTACTTGTTTTCAGCATCTGGTGCACATAACTGATTCTACCGCATTGATTGCTCTGCTTCAGCCTGCTCCAGAAACCTTTGAGCTCTTCGATGACGTCATTCTAATGGCAGAAGGGAAGATTGTTTATCATGGCCCGCGGTCAAGTGTTCGCAATTTCTTCGAGGATTGTGGATTTAGGTGTCCTGAAAGAAAAGGTGTTGCTGACTTCCTTCAAGAGGTAGTATTTACAAGTTTCACATTGTCCTTAAGCTGTAAATCAGTAAATAACTTAAAGGCATCTAACTGTTGCAGTTTTTTCCAGGTGATATCCAGAAAAGACCAAGCACAATTTTGGTGCCGTGCGGGACAACCTTATAGCTATTTTTCTGTTGATGAGTTTGCTAGCAAATTCAAAGAATGTCATCTGGGACAGAAGCTAGGTGAAGAACTCTCCAAGCCATTTGACAAGTCTGAAAGCCACAAGAGTACTTTGTCATTCAGAAAATACTCATTACCTAAATGGGAATTGCTCAAGGCCTGTACTACGAGGGAACTTCTTTTAATGAAAAGAAACTCTTTTACATATGTATTCAAATTTTTACAGGTAGCCTCCTTTATATTAATGAAGCTTTCCGCTCTTTCCCATCAGCACTTGTGTCTTATTTAAAAACATATGTGAATTCTTTCTATGCAGCTAGTGTTAATTGCTTCAGTGACAATGACTGTTCTGATACGCTCGAGGATGGCCGTTGATGCGATACATGCAAATTATTACCTGGGTGGATTATTCTATGCGCTGATTATAATCATGGTTGATGTATTTCCAGAAGTGGGGATGACTGTCACAAGACTTCCGGTCTTCTACAAACACAGAGAGTTGCTCTTTTACCCTGCATGGGCTTGTGCAATCCCTGCTGCGATTCTCAAAGTTCCACTTTCTCTCTTTAATTCTTTTGTTTGGACATCTCTTACTTACTATGTAATTGGTTTCAGCCCTGAGGTTGGAAGGTGAGAATCAGGAGGAGCCATAAATTTCTATTGGAAAAAGATGTAGAGTGAAACAATGCCGGATACTAGCTGCAGAGCATGTATAATGGCTGCCTTTAAGTTTTTTGTTCTATTTATCTGTTTTCATTAGGTTCTTCCGCCAGTTCCTTCTACTGTTTTTGTTGCAAGAGACATCAATATCCATGTTTCGTTTTGTTGCTGCACTTTTCCAAACCATTGTTGCTGCAATGACAGCAGGCAGCATCTTGATAATAATTGTTTTCTTATTCGGTGGCTTCATAATTCCAAAACGTAAGATTCTTGTAGCCCTTTTAAGTATATTTTCTCTATTATGTATCCAGAAAATTCTAATTAGCAGTTTGCTTGATTGCAGCCTCTATGCCTGCTTGGTTGGCTTGGGGATTTTGGATAGATCCAGTGTCATATGGGGAGATTGGCTTGACGGTGACAGAGTTTCTAGCTCCTCGGTGGGGGAAGGTAATACTTAACTGGTCAAATGATACCGATAGTCTCTAGCAATTTTGAGCTCTTGGCTTTGCTGTCCCATTACAACCCTACATTTCTATGTTTACATACACAGATTGTGTCTGGTAACACAACACTGGGACAACAAACGATCGAGAGCCGTGGGCTAAACTATCAGGATTATTTTTACTGGATATCAGTTGGTGCCTTAATTGGATTCACAGTGCTTTTCAACATGGGTTTTGCTTTGGCCCTAACTTTCACTAAGCGTAAGATCATACTACGCTTCTTGGAAGGCTTTCTGAAAAAAACAATATGTTGATGCATGCATGCTAAGTTGCTAACGAAGTACACTAGTTTTCTTTCAGCACCAGGAAATTCTCTTGCTATAGTTTCTTATGAAAAGTATCATCAGCTGCAAGGAAAACCAGATGATAATTGTCACATTAGCGAAGACTCGGTGGTCTCTGATGCACATCCCTGGTCTAGTACAGGATCTGAGAAGAGTGAGCAAATTTTCTTTTAGTATGAAGAATTTTAGCCTGGAGAGCTTTAGGCACAGTAGGTTAAGGTTCTGCAGATATATTATTGTAACAGATATTGGACAGCATACCTTAACCGGTGCCATCAAATTATCTTGCAGGAAGGATGGATCTTCCTTTTGAGCCCCTTACTTTAACATTTCAGGATGTCCAGTACTACATTGACACCCCTTTGGTAATCATTATAAAACCTAGTATTAGATAATGCTGATATGCATGGTGCGACCTATGCCTACTCATGTGCTTCAAATTGCCACCATCGGTCCCAGGAAATGAGAAAACGGGGTTTTGCATCGAAGAAGCTACAGCTCCTTTCTGATGTTACTGGTGCTTTCAGACCGGGAATTTTAACAGCGCTGATGGGTGTTAGTGGGGCAGGGAAGACAACCCTTATGGATGTCCTTTGTGGAAGGAAAACTGGTGGGACCATTGAAGGAGATATTAGGATTAATGGATACCCCAAGGTTCAGGAGACATTTGCTAGAATATCAGGATACTGTGAACAAACAGACACACATTCGCCACTGGTTACTGTTCAAGAATCTGTCATGTTTTCTGCTTGGTTGCGGCTTCCACCAGAGATCAATGCAAAGATGAAATCTGTATATTGTTACAAAGCAAACAAAATTAATAAATTTTTAATGGATTCAATCATAAAGAAATGATTTACTCTGAACTTTTCTTCGAACTTTCCCTGTAGGATTTTGTAAATGAAGTCCTTGAAACTATTGAGCTGGATGAGATTAAAGATTCATTGGTAGGCATGCCAGGAATTGGTGGCCTGTCAACTGAGCAGCGTAAACGACTGACTATTGCGGTGGAGCTTGTTGCCAATCCATCTTTGATCTTCATGGATGAACCTACAACAGGTTTAGATGCAAGATCAGCAGCAATTGTCATGAGAGCAGTGAAGAACGTAGTTGAGACTGGAAGGACAGTTGTTTGCACCATCCATCAACCGAGTATTGATATTTTCGAGGCATTTGATGAGGTAACATAATGTATATAGCTTAATAACTTTTGCTGTATTCATAAGAATAGAAGTCATGAAAACATGTCATCTGCAATATGATGACTCTGGAGCCAAATTGTCATGTACAAAGATCAATTCTGGAGTTATGTTAAAGTAAATGTATAATGCTCAATGAAACTGGTGCAGTCAGGTTTCTGTAATATTTGATGTCAGCAAAAGAGGCCAAATTCTTATGATTCCAGACTTTACCTTTCCTATGTTCATTGCAGTTGATTCTAATGACAATTGGGGGTCATATTTTGTACGCTGGGCTATTGGGTCAGCACTCAAGCCGGGTCATCGAGTATTTTGAGGTAAGTTTTTCCGCAAAGACTACCTTATTTGCAGCTTTATATTCCACATTTAATGTTTCTTCTTTGTGGGGAAGAACTTATATTTTAATCTTGGTTGCACCATAACTTTCTTGCGTAGGGTATTCCTGGGGTTCCCAAAATAAAGGACAACTATAATCCAGCAACATGGATGTTAGAGGTCACTTCTAAATCATCAGAGGCTGAGCTTGGTTTAGAGTTTGCAGAGATATATAAAAAATCCACCTTGTTTGAGTAAGTATAGATGCCCAATTTTATGTTGATATAACAAAGGGGATTTTAGACTCTAAAACTGATGACTGAAGAAATGCATGCCTATATCTGTTGATACAAGGCATTAATGTGTGCAACCCATTAGCAGAGGATAACCCATCTGGCTCTTATGGCTGCAGGCAGAACAGAGAGTTGATAAAGCAATTGGGCTCACCAACTCCTGGTTCAAAGCCATTGCAGTTTCCTACACGTTTTCCACAGAATGGTTGGGTGCAACTCAAAGCATGCTTGTGGAAACAGAACTTGTCTTATTGGAGAAATCCTTCATATAATTTATTGCGGATTGTTTTTGTATCAGCCACATCCTTTCTGTATGGCATACTGTTCTGGCAGCAAGGAAGGAGAATGTAAGTGCACACATATTCCTTTATTGGTTTTCCAAAGTCCTGAAATTTGAAGTCTCAGATTTTAGTCTCCTGGTCATCAATATGTCTTGCCAACCTAAACTGCTAAAATTTTAAATGTTCCCTCGCACTTTTTCCCCCAAAACCACCCCATGCTAACACTTTGATCTATAATAAGATATGAAGAATTCATACGAGAGGGGGCATATTTAAAACATGTTGAAGATGCTCATGATATCTGGTTTTAACTTCCAATGTTCTGCTTTCATGGTCAGACATTGACATCGTAATCTCTTCCCGTTTTCCACAGAAACAACCAGCAAGACCTGTTCAACATCTTGGGTTCTCTGTATTGTGCCATTATCTTCTATGGGATACACAATTGCTCAAACGTCCTGCCATTGGTTGCAACAGAGCGGACTGTTTTTTACAGGGAGAGATTTGCAGGAATGTACTCTTCTTGGTCCTATTCATTTGCACAGGTTCAGCTCTCTCGGAGAACTTAGTTCAGTCTCTCTCATTCCAGTCAAGCCGATCAGGAATTCAATATCCCAAAATATAATATAAAATCATACTGATCCTCTACTTTGTCATAGTTGAAGCTCCTTCATTAATTCATTTAAGTTGGATATTTATTTTTTAGGTTCTAATTGAGGTTCCATACGCGCTGGCTCAAGCAATTCTTTATGTGGTCATCACATATCCCATGATAGGTCTCCAGTTATCTGCCACCAAGATATTGTGGGAGTTCTATGTCATATTCTGTACAGTTCTGAGCTTCATCTACCAGGGAATGCTGATAGTTTCTGTGACCCCAAATCTTGTAGTGGCTAACATTCTGACCTCATGCACATACACAATGCTGAGCTTGTTTTGCGGGTTCTTTGTCCCTAGACCGGTAAGCTTTTGTGTCAGGCTATCAAGTTCTCTGACTAATTTATCTTTTCACCGTCTGAATGCTATGCTTCACCATGTCACACTTGCCTTAAAGCCTCGCAAAGAGTTGGCTTTTCGCTGCACCATACTGACTATAAGAAGTAAAGAGGGGAAAGCTGACCCAACAAATTTTCTTCTCGCAGCGCATTCCCAAATGGTGGCTTTGGCTGTATTACATTTGCCCAACATCTTGGTCACTGAATGCCTTGCTCACTTCGCAATACGGCGACTTAAACAAAGAAATATCAGTGTTTGGGGAGACCAAATCCATTGCAGAGTTTCTACAAGATTACTTCGGCTTTCGACACAGCTTTTTGGGTGTCGTTGCCGCTCTACTTATCATTTTCCCCATACTTAGTGCTGCCCTTTTCGCATGGTCCGTTGCTAGACTGAACTTTCAGAAGAGGTAATTAAGTTTCGTGTATTGATAATTTCCTTTGCAACTAATTTATGCACGAATTTCGTAAGCAATATATTAAACGTTTATTATTTGGATTATGTATTCACAAAATCACCTCGTCCGGGTTTGGAATGAGTTAAATCCAATTATTTACATCAAGTCCGCTATTAACCCTTCTAACTGGAACTTGGCAGATTTCTCGGGCGACTAGTTATACCAAAGGCACGATAAGGATCAGAACAATATTAATTATTTTCCCAATATGCAATAATATGGCAGAAAATTATATTGTTGCGTCTCGGACGCCAACCTGGCCCATTCTCTGTCACTGATGCGAAATTGACCATCCTCTTTTACACATCCCTGTTAACTCTAGCAGGACAGTTGGAACACACAAGAAGCAAGATTACAACTTTATCATTTCTTCTCCGTCAAACACACCAATCTGACAACAGCTTTCCAGGTGACCAAAAAAAGGGGGAGAGGAAACATGAAATAGGGGATAAAAAATACAAGACAACATAATAAAATTCCATGACAAACTAACATGCCAGAGAGTATCGGTGTTTAAGAAAAGCTAATCATGTATAGGAGAATTCCTACGAAGGGACATCAATTATGCAGGGACCTTTTCCCACTTGAGTGGCTTCACCACCTCCCATGTGAAGTCCGGGTCATCCCTGCCAAAGTGTCCATATGCAGCTGTTTTCAAGAATCTGCCATTGCCACCCCTCTTGAGATCAAGGTTTATGGCAATCATGCCCGGCCTGAAATCAAAGTTCTCCTTCACAATCTCAAGGATCTCTTTGTCAGATATCTTTCCAGTACCATATGTGTCGACAAACACCGACAAAGGCTCAGGAACACCAATGGCATAAGAAACCTGAACAATGCACCTCCTAGCCAGCCCACTGGCAACAACACTCTTAGCAGCCCGTCTGACAATGTAGGCTCCGCTCCTATCCACCTTGGTGGGGTCTTTCCCAGAGAAAGCACCACCACCATGAGCTCCCCATCCTCCATACGTGTCAATAATGATCTTACGTCCAGTTAGACCGGCATCACCATGAGGGCCACCAATAACAAAGCGGCCAGATGGGTTAAGATGGAAGATAGTCTTCTCATCCAAGTACTTCTCGGGAATGACAGGCTTGATGACATGCTCCTTAAGGTCTGCAGCAATTTCATCATTAGTCACAGTCTCATCATGTTGGGTAGAAATGAGGACAGTGTGGACGCGGACAGGAACCATGGCACCCTTGTCATTGTAGTACTCAACAGTAACCTGAGTTTTACCGTCAGGCCTCAGCCATGGGCAAGTACCATTCTTGCGGACCTCAGTGAGGCGAGCACCAAGCTTGGTAGAAAGAACATGACTCAATGGCATTAATTCAGGGGTCTCATCGGTAGCATAGCCAAACATGTGGCCTTGATCACCAGCACCAATCTCCTCAGGCCGCTTAGTGAGATGGCCATGGACACCCTGAGCAATATCAGGACTCTGTTGCTCGATGTTGACGAGAACTTTACAATTGTCAGCATCAAGACCCACATCATCTGCTGTGAATCCAATAGCTCGGCACGTGTCACGCACAATCTTCTCGTAGTCTACATTAGCCTTGGTGGTGATCTCACCGAAGACCATGACCAAATTGGTCTTGGTGCAAGTTTCACAAGCCACCTTGCTGTCGGGGTCCTGTTGCAAGCAAGCATCAAGCACCGCATCAGAGATCTGATCGCAGAGCTTATCGGGGTGCCCCTCGTTCACTGACTCGGAGGTGAATAAAAAAGTGTCCATTTCTTCCAAGCTGCAGACCACAGAAGAGAGTAATTACTAACTCAAATTTGCAAGATCTAGCAGTAACTAATAAGCAACTAGTTTTATAACAGACACTTTAAATAAAGCTAGCATCTTGATTATAAATCTACAAAAATCAATTCCTCAAATTTCAACTTGTTAAAGCGGAAGTTCAAATGCAAGGGCTATCCATCGAACAACATTTCCACATAGAGATCTAAAAACTTTCCACCAGCAAAAGCAAATGCACCACCAATGAGCAGAAATCTAATATTACTACTACAGCAGATCAGGTCCAAATCAATTTTGAAAAATAGACAAAAAAAAAACCCAACACAAGTTTTGAAACCAAATTATTGAGTAAACAAAGCATCCCACACTGAAACACAAATCCAAGACACAAAATTGCCCAGATCTGAAAAATGACCAAAAAAAAAAAAACACTAAAGAGAGTGGTTATAGAAAAGCACCAGTCTTGGTGAAATGACCTGAGATAGGTCAGAGCTTGGAGAGGAAATGGAGCCTTTTTCTCTTTGTCAACAAGCAAAGCAGGCGTGCGAGACTTCAATGGGCTCTAGGGTGCGAATTTATAGGAAAGAACGAAGTGCATTAGACGCCCCCATAACCAGAAAACGGACTAGGTTCATTTCATTAATTGCCACTGTGCCCTTGCCAATTTATTGTATTAATATTTGAGGTAAGAGTTTAATACTAATTATATATTTATTATTATTATTATTATTTGAAGTTTTGATAATATTTTTGTTTAAAATTATAATTATTATAATAATGAATTTTTATTATTATGACAAAATTTCAATTAAGATTACGACAAATAATTCTGACCTGAATGATATATAATTTTTTTTCATTGAAAAAAAAAAAAAGGAAGGAGTGGGTGGGGGTACGTGAGAGGGATACGGAAAGAGAGATGTTGAAATATTGAATTTGACTGAACTCACCAACCTCCCCAAGCAGTACTCGTTCTCTGGCAGTGGGGTAATAATGAACTTTTATACATGTATTTATTATTTAAATTTACTTTTTTATTTATTTATTTATTTTAGACTTACTTTGATGTTCTTTTCTTCGTTGAAAAAAATGGCCACCTCAAAAAATCTGTAACTATCATTTTAATTATGGTGGCTTGATTTTAAATAATAATCACCTAATCATTAAAACATTAAATAATATATAACTATCATCTCAATTAATAATCTAATTAGTATATGATATCTCTTATTTTATATTAATTTACGTTTGAAATTTTAGAAAAAAAATAAGTTTAAAAAGTTATATATAAAGTCATAAAATTTTAAATTTATTAATATTTAATATAAAAATTTATTTAAATTTAATAATACTTAAATATAAATTATTTGTATAAAAAATTAAATAAACCAAGTAGATATATTCATATATACTTTTTTTTATTGTCAAAAAATAAAATCAAATCAACTAAGAGTGAATAACAAGTGGTATTTAATAGGGTAGTGAACGAGAGAGAGTATTTAATGTCAAACAAAATTTATAATATTAAATGAAAATAATTTTTAATTTAGTAAAATAAATATTATTTAATGTTCCTTGGAAAGTGTCCCATCATTTATGAGGGAAGCTTTTTAAGTTTTAACATTTAATTTTATTTTTAGGAAATTTTTAATTTATTTTATTTATAAATTAAATTAATTTAATTTTAAATATAAGTAAAATAAAGTCAAGTAAAAATTAAAAATAACCAAATAATTTTATATAATATATAATTATATGTATCTTATATTTATAAAAAATATTTTAATTACATTGTATATTCATTATATTATATGACATAACATAAACTTTAAGATATGAAATTATTATTTTTTATCAAATAATCATAAATATACAATCCATGATAATAAACATTTTTATTAACTTAAATTTATCTTTCATTAAAAGAATTATTTTAAAAATTTAAGAATATATCTTTCATTTATCTTTTTTTCTTTTTCCCCCTTTTATTCTTTATTTTTGTTCCTTATCTTTCTGTTAGTTTCTATTTATTAATATATAGAATAGAACCCCAACTCATGATCGAGATGGACAACCACGAGAAAAACACATCTACTTTTCAACAATAACAATAATTCTAACTAAAGATCAAAACAAGCATGGAAATAGTCACATGCTGTTTGTGAAACATCAATTTCAGTTTGCCTTTCAGATAAGAGATCTGGAGTGTGGTGGGGTCTTAAATACTGATAGTCCAAATTCGGTGCAGACGCGTACGCGTACAGGTGACGGTGTCAAATATCATTTTTTGGATTGCATCGATGCCACCTTAGCTGGCACAATTGTCTTTGTTCCGGTGCCTGTGCCAGCAGAAGAGAAGAGAGGCGAAGTATATTTTTGCCACTTGAGGCTTGCGAAATTGGAAGAAAGACAATTTCCCTCTGTATTAGCTCAATAATTAACACTTCGTTCTCTTGTGCAGTCAAGCCCGGTTTAATTCATACACCTGCCGACAGAGAGAGAAAGAAAGAGACAGACAGAGAGGTCCCCTCCAGTAGTTGATAATTGAAACTAAATTAGAAGTTTCAAGTTCAATATATCCCACGAATAATAGAGGATAAATTTAACATGTAGAAAAAGTAGTTTTACGATTGCATGACACTTCTTGTAGACTAGACAAAATTAAGAGAAGTTAAAAAAAAAAAAAAACAGAGAGAGAGAGAGAGAGAGAGAGAGAGAGAATCCACCGAAGAGGGAAGCGGCGCCCATTCCAAGATGGGTTGACAACTATCATTTAATTTTTTGGTAGGCCCAAATTTCTTGAATGGCCATCCCTCCCCTTGAATGGAAGAAGGAAAGAAAGAGTAGGTAACAGGCAATTGGAGGAGAATGCGAATCACCCATGACCTGTGTATTTTAACTTACATAAACTGAAACCAATGGCTTTGGTCGCCAAGGCAAGCACATTAGAAAAGCAAATGCACTTCCAGATTTTCCTTGCAACATCAACGAATTAACCGATAATGGTCCACTAGCTTGCAAAATAGATTTTTCTAAGAACTCAGGTGTCAAATTTTCCAGTTCAGTGGGTTGACCTTCTAACTTGAACCCCCCACAAATCAACGTGCATACTAACTTTACCATCGGAAGTCATATAAAAAGTGTTTCCAAAGAGCTCAAGGTTTGGCGCATTTGTTCAGTTCAGATATGTACAAATGGCATTTCTAAAATAAATAATTGGATTGAAAAATATATAAAAAAGAATTAAAATTAAAATAGTCCACTTGCTTCCAGCAATTAGCTGTTATTGATCGATATAAAACTTCTTGTATACTCAAAATGAGATCATTTCATAGAGTTAATAATTCACAGGAGCTACAGACAGATAAAGAGCAGCATCCAAATGGGATTGGAAAGAAGAGGACCAAATAAGCTGCATGAGTAAGATTATGATTCTTCTAGCCGATAGCATCCAAAGTATAACATGCAGAACAAAGTATATTCCCTAAAGCATAATCATAATCCACTGGTGACAACTAAATCACCCTCTTTAGGACAATTGACCAAATCTCATAACTAAGGAAATATTCAGTCAACGAAAACACCATGAATCTGCAGCAATCTTATACTTTGACATATTAGTGAAAACGAGTTTAGACACGCAAACTTGGTGGCTTTAATGCACTACATTTTACATACAGGGTGAATTGACTAACCAGGTATGCACATTTTATCACATGCAGGATCCTCCTCGCTCCTTGCTAGGAAGATAATCTTTGGGATTTTGGTTCTGTGTATCCCAAACAAATCAGCTTGTCCGCCAATTTCTTCTCCGCATCTGTCTAATCACAAAGAAGAAGGAAGAGAAAAAATACAAAAGGAAACCACTTCACCCATGGTGTATGTTGTGTATAAAAACTTGAAAGAATTTACCAGTAAATAGTCAAGAAACAAGCAGATAATAACCCAAAAAATGAAAATATAGAATCACAAAAAGCAAAATCGATATTCCAAAAAAAAAAAAAAACAATAGGAACATTCAAGATGCCACATGGTACTCCTTTATTTGGAATGGATTTTAATTCAGATCCATTGTTATACCAAGGTTTCACGTTTCTCAGTGACCTGCGTTATAAATGGTTTGTCTAATCTCCATGTACAAAGTAGTTTCCGTCGGTTATTCACAAGACCAGATACCCCACAACCACAGTAAAACATGACAGAGAAGGTATTACGATCGCTTTCTATGTTATTCACACTTAAATAGAGAGCAGCAGAGAACGACCCTCAAGCAAAGGACTATCCTTCAGAATGTTTACATTGAGAGCTATTTTCACTACTGCGAGAAATGTATTAAGATTGTCCGATGTCTGCTTACGGGGCGTGTGGGAGCAGCTGCGCATAACCGACCAAGCTTCGCGGAGTTGCAACCTATCCAAGCGTATATATATCAGGTAAGACACGGCAATTGAACCAAGTATATCATGCATTATTTTCTTTCTCACTTTTGCCCCTACTTTCCGGGGTTGACAGGCCAACTGAGGTTCACAAATGAGGCCCACCACTTTGTATTTAATTCTTTTGATAAATGGAATATTTCAATTCAACGTGATTCTTAGAGTTCTAACTTACACCAGCTAATTTAGCGATTAAGGCTTCGTCAACTCGTTGAGTTTTACACTCTTGCAATTCTCTTTCCTGATGTGTCGACGTGTACCCCACCACATGCCTATGTTATGACCCATGTAACTGTGTCAATTGTGCAATCGGTCAGAGTCGTCGAGTTGCTTACCTCTGGAAGAAAAAGTTCTTCTGAGATTTCGACCAATGGGAAGCTAATTCTATTACAAAACTGAGAGTAATCTAAGGGTTGAAGATCTTACCTGCAGCTTCCAGTTGTCCCTGGAGTTTCCGCCCCACAAAACATCATTTTCAGCCTGAAGGATAAATGCCAATTAAAACCATTAAAAAGCGATGTGTAAATGTAAAGAAATGTTGGGTCAAGCAAAGCAGTTGTCTCTGTACCTGTAGTTCAGCACCTCCTTCAGCCAACAGAAGTGCCGCATCAAACTATACAAGAAACATGCATCGTTCTATCGGTTGGAGCATTTGGATACTTGAGTTGAAGTTAATAGTTCCAATCTTTTGGGGGATCAGTATGTGAGCGGAGACAAGAAAAATATTGGTGGGCAGTACAGCAGTACTAACTTAGCCAATTAAAACGAGGCAATTGATAAGTGACTCAATTTTCATTCTCATGAATTTTGATTCCAGAAATGATCGATCTGCTAAAATACACAAGAACCGTATGAACATCTGTGTAAAATACTCTTGTGAAACTGTTGGAAAATGATCGCGTAAGTTTTCAAATCTCTAATTTCTGGGAATTATATTTAAAAAAAATGGAAATTATATTTTTTTTTTAAAAAATGAAAAATCCTCACAAGCTTTCTCCAGCTTAGAAACTCCAAATTAATACTTCCAAAAGGAAGCGAACAAAGCGCCAACAGCAACGAAAATCTCTGTTTTGTCTGGAAAGTAATGCACACACATATCGTTTCGTAGGACGTTTTAATAGTAAAAACAATGTAAATTTAAATTTTGAAATTTTTTATTTTAACACTAAAAAAGAGAGAGAAATTTATAAAAAAAAAAAATGTATACTTCATAACGCAACACGCGTTAACGAGCTTAAATGAAAAATGCATCGCGCATACATAACCATAGTCTCTCTAGAAAGTTAGAATTGCCCCGCTCCAAATTATAGAAAAGAAAGAATTCTAGTCACGTTAAATGGACGAAGAGTTGAATCACAATTTGTCAACTTTAATTGACATATATAGTTTTTTAAATATATAATCATCAATTATAATTAAACGATGACGTTGAATCTGTGTTAAAATCAGGCGTCCAGATATCAGTTGACCCGTAACGTTTTTTTTAAAAACGACAATGACTTTCCGTGACGTTTAGTTTGAGTCTCTCTCTCTCTCTCTCTCTCTCTCTCTCTCTCTCTCTCTGTGTGAATTCAGTGGATTTCACGCGTTTTATTTCTCGTTTCTCGTTCCAGGGCTAGTCAGCTGTATCCGCGTAACTGTAAGCTCAAGGTTCTTGAATAGGGTTTTTGAATCTCGGCCCCACTCAACCCTTTCATTCCAAATTGTTATATATATATATATATATATATATATATATAATTTTTCAAAGACGGTTCTTGAAAATTAGGGGAAGAAGTTGTAATCAAAGAGAAAGAGAGAAAAGAGAAATGGCTGATAGTAGAAATGACCTTCCCAAACAATCATTAGGTTTTCTTTCTCCTGCTATGCATTTATTGCTTTCTTGAAGTTTTCATTTGCTATCTTTTGCTTTTTAGAATCGAAAGAGTCTTGTCATTTTCTGAAATCTGTGCATGTGACCTCTCTCTGCACGTTGCGTTGATCGAGCCACCGTAGACACAAATTAAAGTATTATTACGGAGTTCTGAGGCCCTTCAATTGAGCATCAACATTATTGATGAATTATAATAATAATTATCTCATTTTTAATAATTTATAATTTATAATTTATTTATTTTTTTTGTCTTATTTTGCTTCTATCTTTTGTTCTTGGCATCCAAATCTTGAGATTTTTTTTTAATAAAATTTTTGGTTTTAAATTTTTGCAGACCTGCATCAGATAATAGAAGAAGCGAGAAACCGTTGGCTTCGCGCAGCAGAGATCATGGAAATACTTTGCAACTACGAGTTGTTCCAGTTGAATAAGGAGCCTCCCGTCCGGCCTCCAGGTTCTCATTGCCGCCTTGTTCTTCTCATTTTTTGCTCTCTTTTTTTTTTTTAATATATATTTTGTTTCCTTTTTCTTTAAGTTATTAATTTTGTAGAAACAGTAATTGCATGTGAGAATTACGAATATGAAAATTATCTTATTATATAAATATATATATTATTTTTTTAGTTTTTTTAGTTTTAGTTTTAGGATGATTTGATTAAACCTGTCTGTGCGTTCCCGTGGTTTCTCTTACTTCTTTCTAATTTTTGAGGGAGGTTTGGTGGTGCTAGTGGACGTAGAAGTATCGATCCGCAGGGAGCAAAATAATAAAAGGGCGTAAATGAGAGGAAGGAATGCTTCCAGTGTTAAGAGAGAGAGTAGGAGGTTAAGCCTGCTTTAGCAATTTCGATGTTTCTGATTCAAATAATCTGGATTCTAATTGTAGCTTCAGGAACCACTTTGATCTCTACATGTAGTTTTCTTAGTCCTTAAGTTTTTGAATGGTAGGCACTTATCAAAGAGAGTAGCTCCTTCCTTGCTGACTGCCATATTGAGTTTGAAATGGAGAGTGGGAGGATCCATTATTTCATGTGAATGTCTTCCTCTTGGCTCTCCCATATCCGATGTTTGCTTAGTTCACTCCTTTTTGGCATTTGCACTCTTGTACAGCATTGTGTTAAAGAAAATAGTTGGTCTCTCTAGTTGCATTTTCATAAATTTGGGATGACGATGTATGTTTACCATAGAATAGGTGGCAGTTTTCTATAATTGAAGTAGCAAACTGTTGTTTGTTTTCTCAAATGATCCTGTCTCTGTCTAATGGCTTAATCAAGGATCACTAGTTTATAACTATTCCTGAGTTGGGCATTGAGTATAGCTTTGGTGCAGGCTGACAGCAGCTATGTGGTTTTCATTTTTCAGCTGGGTCTTTGTTCCTCTTTGATCGGAAAGCACTCAGGTATTTTCGTAAAGATGGTCACTGTTGGAGGAAGAAAAAAGATGGAAAAACCATCAGAGAAGCTCATGAAAAGTTGAAGGTGTGCTGTTCTATTTTCTATTTGTAAGTTCGCTTTTTTCTTGGTTAGTCAGTCCTATACCGTAAGGTCAAATCACACTTTGCATACTTGTTATAGATAGGCTGCTGCCAATCTCTATGCTCATTTTTAGCCCCAAAGTTGCATAAATTTTCTGGTCTACTGCTGCATAATGTTAATGGTCTCTAATTGACAGACACTCTTTGAAAAAATCATTGACTTTTTCAACTACATCCTGTATGGCCAAATTCAACAAACACAGATCACTTTGTGTTGTGTGAAACCATGACTAAATCTTATTGTCAATATCTTGTTCCAAATGTTATAAGTTCTGGCTATGTATCTCTGTTCGTGATTCCAGACCAATTGCAAACTATATACAATCATGCATTGATATGTCTAAGAGAAAAAGTTATGGAAATGCTGTGGCAATTATGTTGTGTGCTGTGTGGTAAATGTTGGTGATGGATAAAATTGCATTGTGCAAGTATGCTAAAAGCTGAAAGTTTTTCCAGCACATTTGTGTTGAGGCATAAATTATGAAGTTCCTTCTGGGCAAGATGGATTTTTTTTTTTTTTTCCTTTTCAGCAATCTTTATCAGCATGCAAAGGCTTGAAAAAACCCTTAAGAACTGTCTCTATTGACATAGCCCTTATTGAAGTGATCTCCTTTACACAAGGCTTAGCCTTTACAAAGAGAGAATGTGGTTATGGTTAATTCTATTTTGGTTTCATTTACACTCACTGTTAAGACCTGGGTATTTTCTCTCTCTAGGTACATTTGAGATGTTTGCTTGCTAAAACATTTCATCTAAACAATTCTTTTATTTATTCCTCATTCTTTTATGCTTGAGTAAATCAAAGCTGCTTAGGCAGTTTGCTTTCTATCTGGTCATTTGTTCTAACTTGTTTATAGGCTGGCAGCAAAGATGTTCTCCATTGTTACTATGCCCATGGTGAGGATAATCACAACTTTCAAAGACGATGCTATTGGTTGCTTGACGAGTGAGTATCACTGTTAATTTTGCTGATACAAAAGGTTGATGTATGGTGTTTTGACTACTCAAACTATATGTATCTGACAGACTAGTCAACAAGGCACTAATACCATTATGGTTGGGTTGGGAAGATATTCACCTGGCTAAAAAGTGATAAATGGGTTTTGATTGTAGTTTATTTTGCTTCTTTGTTGTCATGACTGTATCTATGTTGATGAATTTGACATTAAGTGGGCATCCTTCATGTTACCATTTTTAGGAAGTAATTGGTTCATCAAAAGATGATAATACATAAATTGAACATTAGAGATATCTACTTCCCTTTCGCACTTCCATGTGTTACATTGTCACACTTCTTTCTTCTTGAATGTGTCTCCAGGAAATTAGATCACATTGTTCTTGTTCACTACTTGGAAGTAAAAGAGGTATTTCTTTGTGCTGACCTGTTGTTCATCCCTCTCTCCACCCCACACACACAAGTGAGAAGCAACAAATATCTTACAGTCCTTTCTATCTGCCTTTTATATTATTGTGAACACTGTGAACTATTCATTTTTCCTGCCTGTGGACCTGTGAATACTTGCAACTGATGATTGATCTAGATACAAGTAAATCAAGTGTGCCTCAATTCTTTATAATAACTTACTTTGATTTGCCTTAGACAGTGAACTTTTTCTGTGATGCAGGGTAGCAAGTCTGGTGCATCACACTTATTGTCAGATTCAAGTGACCCACTTGATAGCTGCCAACCCAGTCCTGTTCAATTTATTGTTCCAACAGCCTCACCTGCTTCCACTGCTCAGACATCATATACATCCAGTCCAAACATAATGGATTCTAACAGAGAAAAATTATCTTCAGAGATTGAGGGCATGGCTGCTAAGGATGGTTTAGGGGCCTCTTCCCTCAACCTACTGATTTACAATCCATTATTGCTTAATGATTCTTTACTTGGACCAGATGTTGAAGGTAAGGGTTCATTGCTGGGTGGCAATAATTCATTCCAATCCCTTGCTTTTCAGTTTAAATGAATTGGAAAATTTCTCTAATGTCTTTGTCAATGCATGCTAAAAGGAATTTAAAAACGATCTTTCAGAAAGATAGGTGGTTTTGTAGTTGTTTTGGCAGGCAGAAGTGGTTTTGGTCCACCATTAACATTTCACCTCTAGTTAGTGTAAAGTATTGCTTCTAACAGTTTTTCATTCTGTTTAGCTTCTCACCTAACTCTGGTTATGTCTTTGTCACCCAATTCTTGTTGCTTTCTATTTGCTTATTTGATATCTTTGTTCGTATCTTATAAATATGTTAATGCAAAGACTTGGCTCTCATCTTTGACAGGCTTCCCTGTTTTATCAAGTAATTCTCGTGGATTATATCTTGGGGCTGATCAGGGCACTAAATTTTCTCTCCAGTCTATGATTTGTGACTCTAACAGAAGCTCTTATAATTTGCATGACCAAAATTTCTCTGCTGGGCAACCTAGAGGGGCAGACTTCATTAAATGTAAGCTAACAGATGCTGAAGTAGACAGTGAAGGTGTGACCAAAGATGCTGTAGCTGCTGGAGATTGCTTAATTACTCATTCAGATGCCCCAGAAGCAAGTGAAACTTCTCAAAGAATAATTCAGGTCTGTTCTTTGAGTCTGCAGTATTCTTGTTGTTCTCTTTTGGTGCTCTTTTTTAAGCCTTTTAATTTTATACCCAATCAACATTTCTTTTTGAAATCATTTTTCTGATATAAAATTTACCTTCAATGCCTGACTGGCATCAGTTGTAATTATTTGGTTCAAGTGTTGAATTTTGTCTAGTTACACATGTACTTGTTGGTGTTGCAGGAATATGATTTCAATATAATTCCGCCCCAGTTTCATAATTTTTCTACCTCCCAAACAGCTGATTGTCCTACTGTAGAAGAGGGAAACAAATCCAAAGATCGTTGTTCAAGTATCAATGAACCAGGAGAGTTAAAAAAACTTGACAGCTTTGGAAGATGGATGAATGAAGAGATTGGTGGAGATTGTGATGATTCCTTGATGGCTTCTGACTCTGGAAAGTACTGGAATTCACTTGATGCTGAGAATGACAATAAGGAAGTGTCCAGTTTATCGCACCATATGCAATTGGACATCGATTCACTAGGCCCTTCCCTCTCCCAGGAACAGCTGTTTAGTATTTGTGACTTCTCGCCAGACTGGGCCTGTGCTGGTGTTGAAATGAAGGTTTGCGTGCTTAACTGCCACTGGTTTTTGGGCCTTTTTTCTTTTCTAGCTATTATATAATTTATGTTATAAGTTAATGGTAACAAATAAGGGCTATTTGTTTCAGGTTCTAATCATTGGTACTTTTTTGGGAAGCAAGAAACTTTCTAATGAAATCAAATGGGGTTGTATGTTTGGTGAAATTGAAGTTCCTGCTGAAGTTGTGACTGATAATTGCATCAGATGTAAAGCCCCTGCACATGCTAGTGGTTGTGTTCCATTTTATGTCACTTGCTGTAACAGGTTAGCATGTAGTGAGGTCAGGGAATTTGAATATCGTGAATGTCGATCAAAAATTACTTCTCTGTCTGTCAAAGACACATTAGGAGAAGAATTGCGCTTTCAATTGCGTCTAGCAAGGCTGTTGTCTCATGGCCTGGAGGGAAAGCACTTGGATTGCTCTGAGGGATGCAACAAATGCAAGCTAAGAAGCACATTGTATGAAATGAGAAGTAGCAAAAGGGACTGGGAAAGTGATAAAGAGAGTTGTTCAATGTCTGATTTTGGTAGCATGGATACTAGAGATGAACTGATTCAAAGATTGCTGAAGGAAAAACTTTGCGAATGGCTTGTCTATAAAGTTCATGAAGGAGGTAAAGGTCCGGATGTTTTAGATGATGAAGGACAAGGAGTCTTACACTTTGCTGCTGGTCTCGGTTATACATGGGCAGTGAGTCTTATAGTTGTTGCTGGCGGCAATCCAAATTTTAGAGACACACGAGGAAGAACAGGACTTCATTGGGCATCATACTTTGGGAGGTTAGATTGATGGGTTTTCTTATTTTTATCAATGCACACAAGAATTCTCTTGTTTATGATTTTGAGGTGTTTATTAATTATTCCCCTGACTCATCATGCTATAAGCTATGGTTTCTGCAGCTAGAAAAATGGCATCATTGTGCTTTGACCTATAATCTGTCCAACTGCTGGAGAATTATAATCTACAACCTGCATTATTATTTGGCTGATTTTCCTTGTATTGCCTTATAATGATCTGAAGGATTTCAACTTATTTTAAATATTCATGGAAATCTTTACTTATTTAAATTTAGTTGCTTGGATGTCATTTTTAAGGGACTCCTTATATCTTTGTTGTACTCATTGCATCAGCCTCAGTGTTGACTTTTTAGTTGAGCTCATAGCTAGAGAGATCATGGGCCACCTAATAGCCTAACTTCCCTTATTTTGTACTGTCCGTTGAGACCAATTATGCTCATGCTTTTGCTTCCATCTTCCAGGGAAGAAACAGTCATTGAACTTGTTAGATTGGGTGTGGATCCTACTGCTGTTGATGATCCAACATCAAAGTGTCCCGGGGGACAATGTGCTGCAGATTTAGCGTCAATTCAGGGACACAAAGGAATTGCTGCATACTTGGCTGAAGCTTTCTTAACAAGGCAGCTTTGTTCACTAAGTTTGAAGATTAATTTGATGGATAGCACTCATGCAATCATTGCTGCAGAAAAGGCTGCTGAGGCTGCAGCCCAAGCTGCTGCTCTTTCAACTAGGAAATTGGACGAGCAGCTTTCTGTGAAAGGGTCTCTTGCTGCTGTCACAAAATCAGCTCATGCAGCAGCTCTGATTCAAGAGGTCTACCGGGCTGATTCCTTCCGACAAAGACAAATGCACAGACAATTACAAAAGAGTAGCAGTGACATTTCTGAAATTTCCATGGATTTGGCTACCCTTGGTTGTCTGAATAAGGTTCAAAAAGGTACCCATTTTGAAGATTATTTGAATTCTGCAGCTGTAAAGATCCAAAAAAAGTATCGTGGCTGGAAGGGTAGGAAAGAGTTTCTGAAGATACGAAATCGAATTGTCAAAATTCAGGTACTTTCGGCATTTATTGTCCTTGTCTTTTTTGCATGAAATTTCTTGAATTAAATGAACTACCACCCTTCCAATGGGAACCAAATAGGTAATATTTCTGTTTAACTGAGAAGATTTCAGTAATATATTTGTCCAGTGATTGGTGCTTGAAAAAGATGATAGTGACCATAGTGGTGAAGTGAACTATATAATTACTAGAATTATGAAATCAAATATTTACCTCCATCTATTGGCAGGTGTTTAATCCATTTATAATTGGAATCCTTTTGTTATCTCTCTGGGACTTCTTTTTTGGTCCTGTCTAGTTGTTTTCCACCCTTTTAACTTTCCCTTGCCACGAGTTCAACTGCCAACTGCAAATCAAGTTGTTTTGTCTGTAAGTTATAGTGAACCAAATAGCATAACTGCCAGCAGCCATCTTTTTGGCATTTGGTGAACTTTTAGGGATCCCAGGGAAAAGGTTATTTGGAGACGCTTACCCTATATTTTAGCTTCAAGTTCAACTATTTTGCCCCTTGTGGGCTTGTAATTGAATTCTTAATCTCAATATTTATTTATTCTGTGATTTCTTCTGTTCTGTTGTTGCATTTACTTGTATTTGGACTATTGCTGTATTGCTTATTTTAATGCTCCTGTTCTGTATGGTAAAAATGCTACTCTAGGCCTTTCATGGTCTGTGACTGTATTTTGCAAAATGACAGGCCAGTCTCTGTTGTGCACATCCTTCAGGATGACAATATATAAGCTTGTACCTCCTGTCTTTGTTAATAGTTCTCGGGTGTGCCAGTCATCATTGTTGAGAAGAATATTTCATTAGGGTTTTCATCTCTTTAGACTTGGGAATGAATTTGGTGGAGTATGCCAATTAATTTTATTCACTTTGCTGCTTGTTGCAGGCTCATGTGAGGGGACTTCAAGTTCGTAAGCAATATAGAAAGCTTGTTTGGTCTGTTGGTATTGTTGAAAAGGCAATATTGCGGTGGAGAAGAAAAGGAGCCGGTTTGCGAGGTTTTCATGTGAAAAAGGGGATTGGATATGTGACGTCAGAAACTGAGAAAATGGACGAATATGAATTTCTAAGAACTAGCCGCAAACAGAAGGTTGCTGGAGTTCAAAAAGCTCTATCAAGAGTCCAATCTATGGTTCGAAACCCTGAAGCCCGTGACCAGTACATGAGGCTTGTTACCAAATTTGAGAATCTGAAGGTAACAAAAATTTGTCAGAGCATTGACTTAAAAATTGTGGCTGTGCTAATTATTGTTTAATTACCTATATTTGATGGTTTGGTAGGTATTCTGTTCTGTTCCATTTACAGAAAAATTATGGTACTGCTTTTTTTTTTTTATTTTTGGACAGTAAGAGATGTTATATGCTACGATCTCATGGATTTATAAGTATCACTATTTAATTGCATATGCTCTGCCGTATGCTGGAAATGCCCTTTCCGGTTTCTACTTATTGTCCACAATGATTGTTTGTCATCAGTCCATTATGAATTTGGAAGAGAAACCCGATGAATACTTATTTTCTGTTTGCTTTTTGTTTATTCTTGCTCTCATTTGTCAGCTTCGCTTTACTTTTTATCAATCATGTTATTGAGAATTCTCTACTAATTATCTTATTTTACACTATTGTAATTAACAGATGAGTGAAGAAGGGACTGAGGTATCCCGGCTAGGTGAAAGACTACTATAGACCAGAGTGGAGGAAGATATCTCTATTATAAATCCAGTAAATCGATGTCGTAGATTCATCGAACTGTCTGTTCGGTGAAATATCTTCTAACATGTCTTGACAGGATTTTAGATGCAAATATCAACGAGGAAGGAAGCAAAAACAATGTGATGGAAGAGTTGTCGTACATAAACTTGCAGCTGAAATAGCGTAAATTCTCTTAGGATGTCACAGTGGACTGGAGCATAATTAAAGGTAACAAAATATGATGTAGCAAATTTTCATTAAATTAAGATAATTTTTCTTATTTCAGTCTCTTCTATTTCATTGCTCTCTACAAAACATACGCAAAGAGCTAGGTTTCTCATACTTGAAATAATAAAGTAAATTTTATGTACTTAACTAAGTATTAGTATGATATTTTAGAGGTTTTAAATGACAGACGTAATGAAAACAAGTATTATAATGTTAAAAAAAAAAAAGTTCTCTCTTGATTAGAAATGAGAATTAATTATAAAATAGAGACAAATAGAAATGAAATGACATTTTCTGTCTTCACCTCACTTTTTTTTTAAAAAAAAATTAAAAAAAATTAAAATATTAAATTATTGTAGTTAAAAAAAAAAATCAAAAAACAAAGATTACAAAAATGGCACATTGTTTATCTTAACGGGTAATATAATCATTCTCTATTTTCGTTTATACTTGTTATCTTGTGTAGGGTGAACAACCGAACATCCTCTTTTTTTTTTTTTTTTTTTCGGGTTGCTCAGAATTTGAACCCTTATTACCGTTTCTAAGAGGCCACCTTAGACTGAGAAGAAATGCGATGTTTGTGTGGCCAACGCTTGTAGACAATACAGTGCAAAAAAAAAAAAGGAGCACCATGGTAGCTCTCACTTATTTTCTTGATCAACAAAAACATTTCCAATGTGTGTGATTCGAAGAAAACCCAGTAGAAAGTGAGCCAGTAGAAAGTGAGGAAAAATCTTAGTCCCAGCTCAATGGCCCGCCTGACTGCCTGAATAACAGGCTCAAGACCGGCACATATGTCTTCACCCTCTTGCTTTCAGCTGCAACGGCAATCATGCTAAGCTTTCAACTATGAAAAATGTAGTTATAATAATAGGCGTTGATCCAATTTGTTAAAAAGTAGTTTCATGTACCAGGTCATTGCGGATACTCCTATATATTTTGTTGCCCTAGCCCGTGTCCATTGGCCTTGACACGCTGATGACTAGCGCTAGACTTTCGGTATGGAGCAAGTTCATCATTCACATGAGAAAGAAGCCTTTCGGACTTTTCTAGCCTCTTCATTAAATCGACATCATCCGGCTTCAGTACGTCATGCTCCTATCAGATCAAAAGGAGCATCTAAATCAGGAAAGGGAAACTATATGGGACGTTCAGAAATGAGGTACTATTAGAAGCATACCCTAATCTTTGGCATGTGTTGCATCCGTTGTGCGGAACTTGGTCCTCCGAGAAGGGTTTTCACCATCTCATCTAGTTCTGCAATCCTCCTCAGTAGATCGCTCTTGTCCATCTGTAGGAAGAAACCGATTGTTAATGAAGAATATGAAAGGATGGCAACAGCAAACATATCAGATCTTTGAAAAAGATGGTCATCTTTTTAAATTTACACACCTTCAACATTTCGTTCTGTACAGAAAGGAGCTCAGCCCGCTCTTTAAGTTCCTCTACTCTCATCTGGGCAGCAAGAATATCTGCTGCTTTCC
The DNA here is from genome assembly GCA_021464305.1 of Kandelia obovata. NCBI lineage: Eukaryota > Viridiplantae > Streptophyta > Magnoliopsida > Malpighiales > Rhizophoraceae > Kandelia > Kandelia obovata. Next base: position 3,571,622 of record CM038475.1, on the reverse strand, counting down.
TATTTATCTCACATATGCAACTATACGACCAAAACATACAGAAAGACGGAGAAAAGTTAAAGTTTTGCAAATAAAAGATAAAAAAAAAACAAACAAAAACCTAGAAAAAGAAGGGAAAAAAAACTGGGAACCGGCTCGGGACACAAAGTGCAATGTCTTTGCAATTAACCTTTTTTTCTCATCTCCTTGTGAGGTTTTACTTAATGAAAACAGTCTTTCTACACTTTAATCTCGTTTCATGTATATGACCAATTGAAACTATCTCAAAATGAAAATTAACAATAACGTTGTATCATATTATGGATCAAGGATTCTGACCTCTGTCTTTCCTCTGCAAGGTCATTTATATGTTTCTTTAGATTTAGGATTTCTTGCTCCTTCATTGAAAAAAAAAAAAAAAAGGAAAATTAGGATTCCATTTTCCAAACTAATCCTAAAGCAAAAAAATAAAATAAAATAATTTAAAACAAATATACCTTTTCTTGGAGCTCTTCTATTTGCTGATGATTTTCCTCCAATAATTTTTGAACCTGGTGCTGGTCAATCAAGTTCTAGAATATACAAACAAGTAGCAGAAAAATGAGCGATGAAGGCTGAACAGTCATTGCATTAAGTTAAGAGTTTGAAGCTTACTGCATAGTTCGTCATGTCCAGTTTGACACCGAGCAGATCCCGAATGACATCGTGTGTCATGCTTTCTGCAGTGGCCAGCCTAGCATTCAGCATACATATCTGACCCAACATAATAAATCTAGTCAGACTTTCATTTGCATGTTGACTACTTTGTTAATCTAGGCACCAGCATCCCCCATAATGCATCTAGGTTCTGGCTGAGTATGCTGTGCTTGGCCACTTGAGTGAGCAGGTGGCTGTGTGGACGGGTTGGGGTGGACAGGTGTGAGACAGTGTGTGTAGGGTTGGGGGAGAGGGGCAAAGAGATGCTGAAGAATAGAAGCAAGCTTGGTGCAGAAATTATATAGTGGTAAAAGGAAAGATCTAAAGCCTAGCAACCTTTTTTTACACTTTTTTGGCCTGAAGATTTTAGACCATGAACTGCAGCACCATAAATCATCACTCAAGAGAGATTCGGTCTATGATGTTTTTAAATTCTGAAGGCATCATTACTAATGAGTGTTTAAACCTTCTGAGATCTCAAGCTACTTAAGTTGGACAGGAACTCCAAAAACAGTTAAGTGAGTCTGTACTTGACCTCCTTTTGCTGACTAGTCAATAACGATTCTAGCTCGTCTATACGAAGCCTTGCTACTGACAGTTCCTGATCCTTCTCTGCATTCATTTGCTGAACCAAACTTGCAATGCATCTAAACGGTGAACTTGAACCCCTTGTTCTCAATGAGCTTTTCTCTCTTGTGTCCAATGTTGAAGCTGCTGATTCTGTATTTGATGGATTTTCTTTTACTTCACGAACCATGGCTTCCAATGTCTTGTACTGTTCAAAGCGGGTCAATGGAACAATTATAACTAACATAAGAACATTTGGCAGAATGAAGACAGAAATTAAAATGAAAAAGGGCATCCCGGGGGACGAGGCTCCCACACTATGAGACCCAAGGAATGGTCAAATTTACACAATCTTATCCCTGTTTTTATAGGGAGGTTGTTTCTGCAATTCGGACATGTGACCTTCAAGTCACAATGGAGTAACATCACCATTACACCAAACCAAGGCTTGCCCTTCATATTTAAATCCAAAGTTGAAAAAACCAATGGACCATTGGTGACACATGAAATTTCAAGACATAGGGCATTCCATATTAGATCTTAAGATTGTGTCACAACACATTCACAATGGGAACACAGGCCTGAATTTGCCTCTTGCATCAACATTGTTCAATAAATATTTAAAATGGACACAATAGGAAACTGCTGGAAAATAAGAATCACGTTAGTCTGCATAATATATAAAAGAATCTTGTCTCAGAGTTTCTCAAGTAATAACGTTTGAAAGAAATAAATGTAGACTACATATCAGAAAGTTACCTTCTCTTGGTACTGGGATGCTTGGGCTTCCGAATGCAGGACAAGTTCAGAGATATAATCTTTGCATTGTTTGATCTTCAAAACATGGGAGAAATTGTTGATATAAATGAATTCTGGAAATAAATTGGACGGCAAGAAAAATTTCCAAGTTCAAAGACACCCAAATGGAGACAGTGAATCATCAAAGTTAAGGCCACACCTCTTTATCCTTCTCAGCAATGTCCTTCTCAAGAAATCTTATCTGATTACGTGCCTCACAAAGTTCCAGTAATCTACCATGCAGTTGCCTACATCAAAGATAAAATCTAATAAAACAAAATAAATAAATAAATAAGGATGTATTATTTCATATCATCAAAGAAAGCAGTTATCAGACCTAGACATAGGATCTCCACTTTGTACTGAATTTGCATTGTCAAAATCCGTTGTGTCAGCAAAGTTTTCAACTGTTGATAATCTGTGTCTCATAGATTGAAGTTCTAGTTCTAATGAATCTCTCACAAGCTGATGTCTTTCCACCTCCTCATCCATTTCATGAACCTAAGTGAGCAAACACCACATTTTGGAGACAACCACTAAGTTTCAGCAACCAATACAACCAAAAGCACTATAGAAGCTCACAAGTCAAATACAAAGGCAAATTAGTTTTGCAGATTAAGCAAATGTAGAAAAGAAAAATAATAGCCATGATTTTCTAATCATCAGAACATCAATACATCTGATAACTGAGAAACTAACCTTTTTCTCCAACACATTAATGGTATACTCAAGCTCCTCCACAGAATGTTCTAAAATCTTGACTTCCTCTTCCTTCTGTTCTGCATATACCTTAGTTGCCTCTGATTCCTGGAAAAGTTAAATACATGCTCAAGATTGGTTTATTTTTACCTGCAATCATGTTCCTTATCTCAAATAACAAGTCTCTAAGTGCATACCTGTTGAGCTTCGATAGAAATAGCTTCTTTTTCGTCAGCCAAAGCATAAGCCATCTCCAGCTTATCGTTCAAGAAGCAAATTTCTTCATATAGCTGGTCTCTTTTGTCAGTAACCTTTCTCAATTCCTTCTCAAAGTCTTCAGCAGAAGCACACAACTTTCTCTCAGCAGAAGCAGTCAAGTGAATAATTTCTTCTTCCAAGCCCTTGATTACCTGCTTATGTTCCTCCAGGTGTTCCTCAGCTTCAGAGTTTTTAAGATACAGATCTTTCAGAAGCATCCTCAACTCAGCATTTTGCTCTGACATAACATCTATTGTTTCCTTTGCCTCATCAAGATTGGAATTTGACATTAACAAAGCATTCTCAGTATCTGATAGATGGCATTCAAATTTTCTGAGCTGAACTTTTAAGTCATCAAGCTGCTTAGTTTTCAGCTCTAGCTCATGTTGAACTTCGTGTGAAACCAAAATTAGCTTTTCTGCTTCATCTTTCACATCCTTCCTGTTGGAGGCCGTCTCTTGCAACAAACTTAAATCAAAAAGCAGACCCTTCAACAAAATCTCTTTCCTTTCCAATTTCTTCTTAAGAAAGCAATTCTCAATTACTAGATCATCATGTGATACATCCAGCTCTTCCTCTTCCAAATTTGGGACAAGTTCATTTTGGTCTTTTTCCCCTATGCTCTTTGCATTAATAGCTATGAGGCTCTGTTGGCCATTTGAGCGTATATTTTGTGAGCTACTCAAGGTGACAAGGTCTTCTAGCTGCCTTAATGGATTGAAACCAAGTTGTATGTTAGAGCTTGAAATTTTGTCCATAGTCTCTGCTACAAGGTAGTGGCACAAGACATATGCAGTAAATCCCTTCTCCATCATCCCAAAGCAAAACTCTTCCAGTGTTGATCTCGAATTAGCTATTGAATACAGCATCTCTTTTCCCACAGATAATACCTCTGAATATAAAAACTTGCACTTGTCCTCCACTTCTCTTTGCATTTGCAGAAAATATCCTTCCAGCAAAGACATGGAGTTTTCTATTTCTGCCATACTATGACGGATTTCATTCAACAGTAATTTGTTCTCTCTTTCTGACATGCATATTGAGGAACTAAGTTGCTCATTTACTTCAATTAAGCATGACCTATCTACCATTTGTTCCCCACTAGTTTGACTGCACATGCCATTCAGTTGTTTTGCACTTTTGTTTGCTTTCAGCAATCCATTCAACATATGGTCAGCTTCTATCATGGTTGAATGGGCTTCCTCACAATTTCTTAAGAAGGTACTAACAAAATTGATCTTATCATTTGGAACCACCTGCATGTCCTCCAATTCCCCATTGTATAAGATTAGTGATTATGCTACTGTCTTCTTAAATTTGGTGATCATCAAACAGTAAAAGTCAAAAAAGCACTTTTTTGTATAACTTTTAGCCAACCTTTTAAAAGAATACATACAATTTTCAAAATCAATGGGTACCTTTCTTGCACCATGGCAGCATGCTTCAGCAGTCTCCATCCTCAGTCTGCATGATGGAACTGCACATATCATCTCTGCCATATAGAAATTGATGAGGTCCATTTTCAGTAGTAATTTTTTGGAGTATTTATAATCTATAGTTTAGAAAAATATGTACCTTCCACGCTACCATTCTCACTCAATATTGTCATCAGACAAACATATACTTTGCTGAAAGTATTAAATGTCTTGTCCAACTCCTTTCTGAGGCAGAATGTCATCGACTCACCCTGGTGTGACTTTGTCAACACCTTTTCAGATTCAGGCCCTGGGCCTTTCTGCATTTTGATTTCATCAATCGGCTTATTTATGTCCGTAGATAACTGGGGACGACAAACAGATGAATATTCATCATCTAATAGGTGTCCTAGAATGGTACTTCTAGTTAAAAAATCAGATCCTAATGTAGAATGACTTGATGTACAGCTCTCAGCACTCCAAGCATCTGCTTCTGTTAAAAATTCATCATTTACTGGACAACCCTCTGCTTTCAATTTCTCCTTGATAGAACCTTCAATTATCTCAAGTATCACATTCATCTTAGCAAGCTCATCTTTTATTGGATACAAAATATCTAAATGGTTATCAAACTTCAGAAAATTGCTTTGTTCCAATCCATGCAACTTGGCGGCAGAAGATGTGCAACATGTATGATCTTTTAGTTCTGTCAATTTACCTGTCATCTCTTGAATTTCTTTAACTGAGTCCTGAACCAAATTCATGTGTGTTGTAGAACCTTCAAGAATCCCTGATTGGACAGCAGCTATATGTACCTCTGCATCCATGCAAGATGTATTAATAGCATTTTCAGAGTCCAAAATTGAATTTCTTAACTCACTTTGGCCCTTCATGCCCATAGCATCTTCATCATTCTTGAACTGGGAAGTCCTTTGACTATCAATGTTGGCTGGAAAAACCAGTTTTGAGATGTCAATATCTTTCTTAATGTCATTATGGCTGCCTACGAAAGCAAAAGGATCTTGTTTCTCTTCTCCATGACAATTGACTTGACTTCTTAACCACTTTACCCTATCAATCCTCTCATTTAACAAGTTTACAGGGGTTGCTACTTCTGCGCTCTCTTCAGTATCTAATTGTGGAAAACAATTCATAGTCATTGTTGCTTTCTTTAAGAAATTTAATTTCACCTCCATATCCACAACCATCTTTTGTGCACCCTCCAAGCTTTCCTGCAAGTGCAAAATTGTTTCTTCCTTGTCAATGCAAGCTCTGGCAGCCCTCTCAACATGTTCACTGACCCAACCATTGACTTGAGGAAATGAACTGACAATGTCTTCAATCTGCCTAGAGGCATCTTTAAGAGATTTAGACCCCTTAACAAGGAAGCTTGTTAGTTCTAAGGTTGCCCTTTCCCACTCCTTTCCAAGTTTCCTCAATTCTTCCTCTTTAGCAGCAATTCCTATTCTTAGCCTTACATTTTCTTGAGTTGTGGAACGTAATTTCTCATTAAGCTCTGGCTGAAGGGCTGCAACTTCTTCCTGTAAATGAAGAATTGTTCTACTGGCCTCTATTTCAACCTGTTCACAGACTAATTCAGTTTGATGCTGGTGAGATAACTGCAATTTCTGATCCTCTTGATATCGGCAATTGACTAATCTAGCCTCCTCAAGGTTTTTAGAAAGTTCATCCAGCTTGATTTGCAATGCATTGCTCTTAACATCTTCCCTGCCCTTCATTGCAAAGTCATTGCTCTGGTTTGTTACATTCTGTAATCCTATATCATCATCTGCCTGGATATAGGATGCAATCGCATCTCGCGAGTCACTTCCAGTGGATGCTGTTTCAATCTGCAAAAAGAAATGATTTATACACTGCAACCATTAAAATGCAAACAAAAGGTAGACCCATAATACATCTGTGTCTTTCCACTAAATCTGTCCACGACTAGCTATAACTTTATATGCAGCAGAAAATAAAACCAAATATACCTTCATAGGTGACTCTGATAGATAGTTAGCAGAAACAAAAAATTGGTACTGCTTACCAATGAATATTTATCTGTATGCCGAATTTCCTCAGGATCCTTTGAGAAAGTATCCAATACCTGCAAGGATGCAAAAATGTAAACTACCTAGTCAATGGCTGAGCCAATTTATCAATGATTCCTCCCAATGGTTTATTCACAATTCTTACATTTCCAAATGCATCTTGACCAGAGCTTGGGTATTTTCTCAGTTGTTCTTGTAATTCATCAACTTCTCTGCACAATAAACCAGAAATTACATTCATAGCAAAAAATCACAGAAAGAACACACTATACCCTCAGTCAATGTTTGTTTTCTTGGTTCTTGTTATTAGCATAAAAAATTAAAAACAATAGAATGAAGTGCTATTTAGAACTATTTTTCTCACAGAAAAACGAAAAACCACATAAACTCCTGCAATATTGATACAGAACAATGAGATGACCAGATTATGCCAAATGCTCCCATGATATGCTGCAATAGAACTTGATTGATGGGTGATAATGGGACAAGGTTGATTAACAGTGGTCATATGATCTCTTGTATACAGATATAAAAGTCTGCATGTCGTTTCATGGTCCAAACAACCTCTTTGGGCAGTGTGATTTGAAGCAAGAAATCTGAAGTTTGATCCAAATAGTTAAAGAAAAGTATCAGAGGACAAAAGAGGGAATCAACAGGATTTTGTTGGTCAACTCTCCTCCCCATCCAATGAGAAAAGTAGGTCAGAGACTAAAAGCACAACACACATGGAATCAATGCCTAAAAGGGCCAACTGAGTCTCACAGTACCTCATCAGTTGGAAATTCAGGTTCCTGTAATCTTCCAACTCTTTTTTTGTGTTGTTATCCTACAGTTTCAGAGTGTTAGGATTGAAACCACTGACTGTTAAAAGCAAGAAAAAATTGCAGACAGTTGGAAGCTGCTTGTCAAGGAGAAAAGGGAAACAATAAAAAAAGAATTGGAGCTTGCATCTGCAAATTCCATGCACCTAATTGGGGCACATCTTCATTAAAGCCAAAGAAAAAGAAGGCCAGAAAAATCACGAACCTGATTGCGTAAGTCTGAAATTTCAGCCAATAACATATCTCTCTCCCCTTGTTCATAAAAAGTTTGGAACCTATCATAAAAAATTGTGGATTTATTCATTTCTAACAGTTGATGGAATCAAGAGACCATACAAAGCAATAGTGAACCATTTGTGGTTATTACAATTGAAGCTGCTCAAGATGTCTTATGTTTTCCAGAGCACAATGTGTTGGTTTTGGACTTCTGTCAATCCTTGTCTGAAGTAGCTCAATTTCTTCCTTTAAGGATTTATTTTCTTCCACAAGATAATGATCAGCAGGAAATGAACCATCCAGTAACAGCTCAAGCTGTTTAATTTTCTCATCTTGGAACCTTAGCATCATTTTGGTATGCTGCATATCCTCTTCTTTTTGGCAAGCCTGCAAGCAATGCTCAACAATAATTACAAGTGCATGACACTGCTTATATTTTTTCCAACCTGAAAGGTGATTAGTCATTTGTATCCTAATAATGAAGGAAAACTCTCTAGGTTTGAGGATAGATAAAATTCCTTGTTATTAGTAGACTTACCAATTGATCCATGTGCTCTATTTCAGCCTTCAACTTCTGATGTGAGTTCTCTGCCATCTTTTCTCTCCTAAGTGCACCAAATAAGGCAGCTTCCATGCATTTCATCTGCTGTGTAGATATAAGTGACAATGGCCCTTAGCACTTTGTCACTATCATACAACTCCTTGGACAGAAGCAAATAGTTTTTAAGAGGGCATAAGGGTTTACCTTGTCAGTTTCACTACTAGAAGAAATTTGGTCACAACTAGATGGAGGCCTTGAGAGGTTATGTTTCATTAGGAAGGACAGCTGGTCCTGCACAAGTGCAAAAATGACTATGTTGTAAGCCCTCATTGCCGACATATGTCTCAGTTCACAAGAAAATTTGCAAAAATGAGCTTCCACAAACCTTCAATTGCTGGATTTGCCGTTGAAGTGCACTGACATCACCTGAAGCATCTTCATTCACTTTAGCCTGAAAAATAATGAAACTAGACTCAAACATGTCCTTATTTTTGAAAGAAATATAAAGGTATACAAGTCCAGTGCAAATACATTGTTCCGGATGAGTTTGGCACGCTGAGCAAACTTCAGAGTGCTGAGTGTTTCATGTGCAGAGCTGCAGGGAAGGAAAAATTTAAAGATGCCGAAAGAACATTGGAAAGGACAACTAAGATGATGAAAAGAAGCTTTATTTTAAGACGGACCATATAGATGAGCTGACGTTTGCAATAATAGTTGTTTTTGAATTTCCACCCAGAGAATCCTGTCCCCACATATGTGAAAAAATGTAACCATCTTACAGGAAATCACCATAAGCTAAAAGCTACAACATAAAACTGGATACAGCATCCATAGTTAAAAGCGATGGTTAACTAACCTGAAGCAAAAATGTTAACCGAGAATCTCTGTAAGGAATATGTCTTTGTTTTCCATGAGCCAAATCAACCAAAGACATTATCACCAAGCTGAAAGAAACAAAGGAGGCATAAATCCCTGATAATCCAATGAAACACACAATTTACCTATAACGGAAAATCAGTTGCAAGGCCTTCAAGTAACCTAACCAAGAAAAGAGGCTTGTGATCTTATTACCCTAGAGTTGACAAGGATTTGTTTATATTTGCTGCTTCTTTAAGACGATCTCCTTCCGCACCAGAGCTTTTCTGCCTAATAAGTTGCATAGTTTGTCAACCACCAAAGAAACATTAAACTGAGTAAGTAACAGTAAGAGAGTAGTTACCTTTCAGAACCAGCTAAATCAACTAAATTCAACCTTGCAAATCTAAAGTGGGTCATGGCATCTTTTTCCCAGCAGCTCTCAATGATACAAGTGAAGACACTGTGGGAGCGACTGCTCTCACTGTTCATATGAGTTGCTGCTATTTTCCTGTTTGCAGTGCCCTGTAAATGTGGAATAATATTAACATTTAACCATGTTCCCACAATACAAGCCATGGTAAAGCGAAAAATTCACTGACCTGCAAAAGAAGCTTGATAACATCATTAACATTCTTCACATTGTATTCTGTAAGGTTTTCAACATATACACCTTTTTTCAAGTCCTCTCTGAGCTATAATAAAAAAGATGAAGGCATAAGATAGACTGTATAACAATGTATACAGGCCTCACAATGAATCCAGCTGTCAATTTTGGATTACTTGCAAATTTAATGATGAAGGCTCCAGGAGATCTGTTATCTGCTCATTGTATATCTCCAGAAAAGAACACTTGCAACTGAATTTCAGATTTTCATCCCTCCTGCTGTCTTCTTCCTAAAAATATAAAATGTGTCAGCATACTCTTTTTGTCCACCCCAACCATCTGAAAAGGAAAGTGAAAAGGGAAGAACATAACTAACGATAAATCTATTTCTGAAATGAAGCAGAAATCACTAGTGCACCTCTTTGATCCTTGAAAATAAAAACTCAAATATACGAGGGGTTATTCCGCAGTCTTCACTGAGCTGGCCTTCCATCCGCTTTATTTCGCCCATCATGGTATATGTTTTCCCACTACCTGTCTGCAGGACAGCATCTCAAATGTCAATATTTGCTCAAACCTTCTCTCAGCACCACTTCCTTTTCCTTCCCAAACACATTCATACATTATATACCTGACCATAAGCAAACATACAGCTGTTGTAACCAGACATGCAATTCTCTACCATAGGCAGCCCAGCAACCCTGAATAGTTTTTCCTACAGCAAGTTCAATGGCATCATGGTTAAGCAGTCATACAGACCATTGTGTGAACTTTAGTCCCCGTGCCAAACCAATAACGGAAAAATGAACACAGTTTTGAAGCTAATGTTTCAAAATAGTTATGATTACTATTTGGCTGTATTGATCAGTTTTACTATTTGGCTGTATTTGTCGAAATTTAATAATTTTACCCAATCAAGTATGACATGGAAACATCAGATATTAACACAGAAGGTGCGTTTTTCCAGCCACCTCACATTGCTCAACATCCAGACAAGATAATGACACTATCTTCCAAGATAATGACTAATTATTGGTTGGTATAGAACCTGTGAAATGGTCTCACAAGCTATGTGATCAAAAGTGAATCTTGTCTCTGGATGGCCAAGCCAGGCCAATGTCTGTGCACTGTCCTGCCTCAAACATGGACCATGCCCTGGGGAAACTCTCTCCATAGTTCTCAACGGAAGAATTCTTATCAAGACCTGAAAAGCAGTAATCATCTCCAAATAAACAAACTCCAGCGTATTCCCTACCCTTCATCCTTTTCAACTTAATAAAAAACATAGTCAAAACTCGAAAGGAAGGAAAAAAAAAACAGAGAGAACAATTCATGGTGGAAACCTGCACACTATGATCCTCCCAAAACCGAGGGTCTTCGTCGAGATCAAAATGCTGAACATCCACCGAAATATTGGAATCAACCACGGAAGCTCCTCTCGAGATCCTAGCAGAAAAGGAGCTCGCGTCTTTCCTTGTCGTCCTTGGCCCGGAACAAGGACTGATACACGTTCCCGTTGGGCCTCCACCGCCCAGCGAAGCGCGGGAGGCGCTCCTGGCCGGCGTGCTCTGGGCGGAGTTCGGCTCTGAGTGAGGCTTCCCATGACGATTCGAAGCCCTAGGGGTGGCGTAACTTCCAGCCACTCCGAGTCTGTCAGAAGATTCGAGTTTCTTAGTAGTCTGGAGCCTATCCTTGAAGTCGAAATCGGAATCTTGAGTTTCTCTGTGGTACTGAGACGGATCTGGAATCGCGTTGAACGGCGTTCTTGGAGGAGGAAACGTATATGAGTTCAGCGAGTTCTGGAATTCGTTCTCGTTGCCTTCTTCTTGTGGAGGATTCCTCGAAGAACTAGCAACGCTTCTTCTGAGAGAGCTGGCTGCTGCCTCTCTAGACATCTTGAGCGTCAAAAAAGAAAACAAAAATTTTTAAAAATTAATAAATTAAATTAAAGAAGTCGATCGATTGCTTTCTTTCTTTCTTTCTTTGAGATTTGGATGTGGAGAATGAATTAAAACAATATCGGCTCAGGATAAGGTCTCTGAGGAGCTGAAAACTGAAGCTCAGAATCAGAGCTAGAGACTTATGCCCGCCCGTTCTCAATTTGAATTTTGTTTGCCCCGTTTTAGGAAAGTTTTCGAATTTTCGGAATGGCCCTTTTTTTTTCTTTTTACCATCCAACGGCCAATGTTCCATCCCATCAGACTCGGCGCTCGCCTTTTGTGCAGGCTCCGCAAACATATTTCCACACATACATGAGGTGTTGCCCGTTGGTTTCAAACTAGCGGTCATGACTTAGTTGAGAGAATTTTTAATTTAATTTTTTTAAAAATTAAATTAATTTATATATTTTAAATAATTATCTAAATTAATATTTTTATTAAAATATATTTTAAAATTTTAAAAAAAAAACTATTATTTAAATTAAATAAATTAATTAAAAATTTTAAAATTTAAATAACAGTATAATTCATTTAAATTAAGTGTTTTTATTTGAATAAAATATTTTTATTTATTTATAAACTTTAAATAATTTACTACTTAAATTGTGAAAATTAAATAGAAAATTTTAAATTTAAATAACATTGAAATCTATTTAATTAATTACTCAAATTGAGACCTTTTCATTTAAATTTAATATATAAAAAATTAATTTTAAGTAATATTAACGTTTATTTGAATAATTTACTTCAATTATACTTTTTTTTAAATGTGATATATTTTACCTTTTTTTTCAAAATTTAAACAATCTATTACTTACACTATGCAAATTATATAAAAAATTAAGTTTAAATAATAATAAGATTGATTTAAATATTTACTAAAAAAGTAGCAATGATAGAGTAATCAATTTAATTTTTGAAAAAAAAAATCATAAATGTGTTGACTTACATTAAACAAGAGTAAGGTTGGATTTTTATTTTTTATTTTTTGATACTTACTTGTCAAGTAGTCTTACTTTTCAAAAAGAGCATTTTTAAAAAATAAAATTAACAGGCATCCTTCATTGAATATATGCCACTAGCGAGGAATTCAATTTGACAACGTTTAGCGGCGCGAAACTGATTCAAGGAAAAATAATGATAAATAATTTTACTATTATTTCTTTAACTTCATTTGACGTGATAATGCATATTAATGATAATAAAATATTAAATAATAAAATTACGATAAATTATTTTTCAACGTCAGTTATAATTAATCGGAATATTTATCATTATAAAAATAACCAATTTCATAAATTATTTTTCAGCATCAATCATGATTCATCGAAATATTTATCATTATGAAAATAATCAATCTGAAAGTCAAGTCGATCCGTTTAAGAGTTGGGGAGGCATCGTTACAAAATCTTTAGTTAACGGTGAGCCTCGAATTCAAAAATAGTTAATGGGCCCGGACTGGAAAACCGACCGTTGTCAATTTTTGACCGGCAAGAGCGCTACCGTTCTGAGTTCAAGAAAGGGGTTTGCTCGTTGGTATCTCGGCTTGACAAGAGTGATTATCAAAATGCTTTTTTTTTTTTTTAATGACGATCATGATCAATCATTGGAGTGATAAAGAAAGAAGCAATTTAAATGATGGTCTGGCGAATAATGTGATTAATTGGAACAAAAACATGAAAAGCCTTTTTTGAGATCAATATTGGCTGGATTGAAGGAAATTTTATTAATTTTCATTAAAAAAAAAAGGAAAGAAACTTTGCATTCGCAATTAAACGAGAAACATTTCATGACCAATGAAACATATAGTGCAAGTCAAAGTGGAATTGTTTGTTGATGTTCATACGTTGTGTGGATTAAATAAATCTAAGACATAGATTCGTCTTTTTTGGTATAAAGAGAGAGGACCCAAAAACGAAGGCAGATAGCTGAAAGAAATCCAAGGCAAAAGGCTATCGGCCCAGCCCAAGGGAAAGCAAGGCGCCTAACGCTTTCAAAAGTTGTGTTATACTGCAACAATATTATCAGGTCAATTCAATTCAAAAAACCTATTCCCAGTTAATTCTAGAAAGTTTGCAGCCCAACACAATGTAGGCTGTCCCATTTTCAATTGTCTAGATATTCTTTCAGAAGCCACAGAAATAAAAACTAGGCTTACACCTTAAGAGTTTAGACTACAAATGTAGCATCCAAACTTGCAAACACGAGGGTCATAGATATGGAAAATGGGATGACCAACCGTTCTCCAGTGTAGTTGAGCAGCTTGTGCCAAATAATGGTTTGGGCTCACAGGAACTCGTAATGCCCAACTGATTCAGCAATATTAGTCTTCTACAAGCAGCTAGGGAACTATGTCAGAACTGAACAAAGTTTACAACCGATCAATGTAAAATATCAACTGCTGCTTCGGTGGCAGAACAGAGAAAATTAAATTTGCAAAATCAAGTTTAAAACCACACAAACACAATAACATCTGAGGGATTGCTGCCTCAAACTCCCCGCGGACAAGCCATTTAAGTTCAAAGAAAGAGCCTAGCTCTAAAATGACTCCCAATGCCAACAATAGCATATAAATAGATAATGTATTTTTGCACTCTGTTGTATTTCACTATGCGAATTCCATCTTTACATGCTCCATTGTATCTCGCATTACCTCTGCTATGAACCTAACCAGCAAAGGGATTGTGTTAGTGGAACAATGCATCTCCAAAAGGCACTGTTTTTTTAGTTCATCCGTTTTGGAGCTTGACCCTGAAAGTCGAAAATATCATCACTCTGCTCATTGCATTGGAATGATTAACTGTGCGCTTTTCTCTTTATGCATCAATTTATTAACATTTCTTCAGCTTTTATTTCCACAAGGGACTATACATTCATACTAATTTTCACAATTATCGGATCTAATCTCAGCAACATAAGATCAAAACGTCAAGAACAATTTTTCAATGGCAATACACAGAGCATAATAATTCGAGCTCAGGAATTTTGGCCCTTATTCCTCACTAATTTATAATTTGCAAGAATAATGGTTAAGAAGCTTGTTTCTAAGTGCAACTAATTTACAGAGACACAAGGACATTACCACATTGTTTTTAGTGATATACTATTCATGTGCGAAGAAGTTCCAATGAGCATAAAGAATCCAGTTTTATGCTCCAAAGCCATCAAAATTAAGCAGACTAATCGTAAGTACGAAGAGTGCTAGCCAGAATCTGAGAAATACATATCACGAGGAACTATAGGATAAGCAGTGCAAAATTCAAGATCAGTACAAGTGCTTGGAGATGTGTCAACGGAAAATGGCTGCTTGCATCGTCGCCCGTGACACTGCCAGCGTCTGAAACACATAAAACATCAACGAAAAAATTAGCCAACAAAACCGATGTTATTTCTACTGAATCCTCAGTTTATGGAAACACAAGATGCATTTATTCTTACCACATTCTCTAGTAGCATTGGTGGAACTGGAGCAAAGGCAATGCATTCCCTCTGTCTCAGTATCATAACCACAAGTACCACCCGAAGCAGAGCACCTTTCACACCCAGTATTAGGCACGCTGTAAGAGAGTTTGATCCCATACACCCAATCGGCGGGCCCAACTCCCTTCAAGCTATCAGTATTAACCACACTAGTATAATGCGTGCAGTCCAGGATATTCATGCTCATGTACTTCACCGTGTCATAGTCCGTGAAACAACAGGGAGGGGAGCTGTTAGTCAGCAAGTGGAAAACTCTAAAAGCATTGCACGCGCCGTAAAGCTCGTCGCAGGAGTGACCAGCGAAGTTGAAGCAAAGATTCTTGTAATGGTTAAGGACTGGAGAGTCAATGGAGCAATTGAGGAGAGCAAATACGGTGTCGGCAGTTGGTGGGATCGTGACAGATTGTATGTCAGTCAGGATAAAGTCATGGTGGGGTTGTAGGATTGAGCATGTAGACATTGCGGGATCGTAAACTAGCATTGTTTTCTTGTCGTAGTCGATCTGTTGGACTTTGTAGCTGCCTGACGGTGTTATGAAGAAGAGGTCATTGCTGCAGTTTAGCATGTGGCGAAACTGCGGGGCACCGCATCCGTCATCTACGCCGAACGGGTAGTTTATGGCAATGTTGCCGCAGAAGCTTCTACAGGGGGTGAGACAGAGGGTTGGTACCGTCCGGAGTATAGTAGTTATAAACGTCAGCCCAAAGGCTATGAGTGCTGTTACCGGAAAATGCATCTTCAATAGTTGTGCTTCCAAGTTCAAAACATCGGATGCTAGAATAAAGATGTCGATGGTTGAGCCAAAAGTGTTTGAGATTGCAGAAAGTAAAGAGAAACTCGTGGAAGCCAGAAAGATTTTAAAAAAAAGAAAAGAAAAACATTCGTCAAAAGGAGGAACAGTTTGTGGGTGTAATCTCCCCGGAATTTACTCCATTGTTTGGGAGGACTTTTTGACTGTAAAGACAGCCTAGCAGTGGGATCCACAAAGTTGAAATTGAGAGAAAACTTGGCTACTGCTTTTCAAACATAGCGGCCCCAAGGGTCTGTCGTGGTCTCACATTCCACTCTTTACCCTCCATTACGTCAGTGACGCGTGTATTCACAGCCTTCGGGAGCATAAGCACTAACCATTGATCTCATCGGAGAATGCAAAATTGGCTCACATATACGAGCAGTCTAAGGACCTATTAAACACCTCGAGTAGCTCTGTCAGGATTCACAAATCCTTGCACTACGGCTTCATGTAAACAGGACGAAAATTATGAGTCCTGTGACCCGAGCCCTGACCATTTCGGATGATGATGATGGCAACTAAAGTGAGTAAATATTGGCTTTCACTAGCCGTTGCTTGGCCTTTACCTGAAAAGTGAACGTTCTTGCCAGATTTAAAACTTCATTGAACAACAAAACAAAAGCTGGCTAGAAATGGTAATATCTGCATGCATATTTTCACCTGCAGAGATGGGTTTTAACAAGAACACTCATTAGAACCACAAGAGTAGACGGAGTGGTTTTAATTCGCAGAAAATACATCAATTAACACATATAGGACTGTTTGACGAGCTTATGTCAAGACTAAACTGATGCCGGACTCAAAGGGACTAAACCCTCAGAAGACAGACAACCGAAGTAGAGTTAGTAGCCCATCTACTCTCCGTACTTCAATTGAATCCCCTTGAGACATTTATATATTCTATTCTGATCCACATTGGTAAGGCGGAGGTATTCCTTCTTGGATGGGAGGTGGACGGTCTTGTAATCCTGCGGTAACAACTTGTTGTCCTCCTCATTTGACACGCCAGGAGAGATGACCGCTGGATCCCCTGGTTTCCAGTTTTCTGGGGTTGCAATCTTGTACTTCGCTGCCCTCTGCAAGGAATCCAACACCCTAATCACCTCGTCTGTGTAGGAACACAAAATTGTGCCCAGGTGCGAGCCTATAAAAATGCTTGCGCCCAAATGTCGATAAAAGTGTCTAAAATGTCCACTAGACATACGTTAATTATCCAAACTTATAAAAATTTTGTAACTTTTTTCATACGGGGCTTTGTCCTTTCTCTTTCTTATTTTTTTCTCTTTTAAAAATACACTAGCAGTCTATGTTCCTTCTAGTGCTTGCTGGTTAAAGAAATATCAACTTGATTTGCAAAATATTAATTCAAGCCAAAAATTAATTTCTAATCTTCCATCTCAAGCTAGCTGGTACAATTTTATTTTCAAAAAATTTTTCTGGGCTGTCACAACTGTGACATTAACTACTGTTTATGAGGATTAGGAATGAAACGCTGACTTAAGCACCTTCTTATCGGACCCCACATATGCAGAGCTCAAGATGGCACGTTCTTCTCATTGGCGTCCCTCTCATCTGGATCCACCGTTAGGATCTGCTATAATCGGTTACGATACCTTGCATCCACCCTGCGACTGAGGAAAAAAATTGTCTTACTTTTGATCGTGTATTGCAACACATTACGGCATGTTTTGTTTTGAAAGATTAATAGACAACCAATACATCACGACCCAAGAAAGGACCTTATATATACATACAGAGAGGAGATGCTCACAGCGTATACGCTTCAATGTCCCTTTTCTGCTTTACGTGAGACAGAAGGTCATCACAGGACAACCCCCATAAGCTTGGCACTTCTCTTGGCAGACTCCTGAAAGTAGGGAGCTATCTCGCTTAGTTCAGCAGTACACACGGGCGTGAAATCACCTGCATATCCAAACAGAGCCCAAAAACACCATTAATAACAAAAAAATATTATAAACATGAAAATTCCATTAAAAATATATTTACACTTGCACATAAGTAGGCAGATGTGGTATGAGAGAAGAGAATGGTCAGAGTATCTATGCAGTCGTTTTGAACGTCGCTAAATTTGGGAGAGGAGCCTCGGATGATGATGTAGATGAGTCGTAAACAACTCAACGCAAACAGGTGTGTGCTTGAAGAGAAAGTGGCATGACTCGTGGCGAAGTGAAGGATGTAGACGATTGCGTGCATGCAATCAACAATGGGCCCGTCTACTTCCACGTGTACCTTTCGGGCTGCATTTGAGGGTGTGATGACCTATAGAACAGTATATTATATTTACATTGTACACTTTATTCTATGGAGGGGATGTAGCTCAAACGGTAGAGCGCTCGCTTTGCATGCGAGAGGCACGGGGTTCGATACCCCGCATCTCCAATTCAGTGTTTTAACTTATTTTCTCTCATTATTTTCGTCTATTAATTTTATCAACGGAGGCGCGCTCATCGGTCAATTTCTTTCCCGCGCAACAATAGAATTTCACACTTGTCTATTTAGTCATTTCTTTTCAAACCCAGCCCACCAGGATAAAAAAGAATAAAGGAGGAAATTAGGGTTCGCGCTTCTCAAAAACCAGAGCTGCGACCTCCCCACAACTGCCACGCCCATGGAGGAGGCAGCTCAAATTGCTCAGCTCCTGAACGGCACTCTTAGTCCCGACGGAGTAGTCGTTCGCTCCGCAACAGAAGCCCTGGATCGCCTCTCTTTCCTCCCTCACTTCCCTTTCCATCTTCTCTTCATTACCACCGGTAACATTTTTGAAATTAATGGCATCTACTTAACTAGGCTTATCAATCTTGGTTTCCATCACTTCGTGGCGATCAAAAAAATCCTATTTCTTTTTTCAGCCCTCAGCTTAATACTTCTCGTACTGTTCTACGCATCTGTTCTCTTTCTCTCTCGACGCAAACACCATTATCCTACTTCTGTCGAGATGCGTCTCTCTTTTTATTGATATGATCGTGCTTTACTCCACGTTCCTAGGAGGCGATAGTCAAGGTCAAAGGATTGCTGCTGCGGCATACCTTAAAAACTTCACTAGGCGAAATGTTGGTAGCCAAAGTCCAGATTTGACAGTTGCTGCGGAGTTTAAGGATCACCTTTTGCGAACTTTGCTTCAGGCTGAATCTGCTGTTCTAAAAGTCTTAGTTGAAGTGGTACGCTTATGTTGCGGCCCTTTTGCAGATTCTCCAATTGCTGTTTTGTCACCGGTTCCTTATTGTTTGAAAATTTCTCTGCTGTTTTGCAGTTCCGTAATATTGCTGTTGCCGAGTTTGTTGAGCAGAATTCTTGGCCTGAACTTGTTCCATACTTGCAGTCGGCTATCCAAAATAGTAGCCTTATCGATGATGGTACGAATCATGAATGGGATGCTATTAATGCTCTCACAGTTCTGCAGGCACTTATCAAGCCCTTCCAGGTGGCTATTTTATTCCCTTAACTTGTACAAATTAGATTTTGTGGGAGTATTAATTTCTTCCTTACACGAGGACATAAAAGCCTGTGGGAACTAGTTTTCTTTTGTAAGTGTTGAACAAGGACCAAAATTGAGATGTGAAGCATTGGATTAAAGATAGGAGAAACCTGTACAAGATCGCCTGCTTTGTATCTGCTCTCTGTTTATGCTGGTCATGTGCCAATTCAAGATTGAATGGGGGACTTGTTTGGATGTTTCCACATCTTCTGTTGTCATGTATTTGATTTGCCTTTTGCTGGTTGTGATGCAAACTTTAAACATTTGTGTCATAAGTGCTAACATTCCATCAGGTTCTATTCATGGCTTATTACTTCTTATCATGTGGCAGTACTTCCTAAATCCTAAGGTGGCCAAGGAGCCAGTACCACCACAACTAGAGCTCATCGTAAAAGGAATTCTTGCACCCATGTTGGCTGTGTTGCATCAGCTTGTTGAACAGGTGGCTGTCAATTACCATCTGCACCTCAATATATTCTCAATCACCTGCCAACAATTGGATATGAGCTTCCTTATTATTTTGTTATATGTTGTATGGAACAGGTTTTATCTATGCATGGTAGAGCTGGACTGGAATTGGATAAGATCCTTCTCATTATATGCAAATGTATATATTTTGCTGTAAGTACCACTATCACTGCTTAATTGAAATTTTATTGGGGTCAAGAACCCATCAGTAGTTGTTTATTTTCACAGACCTCCATGCCTAAACCATATGCATTATCTAATTGTTTGGAACTTTTTGCAATCCTACTCAAACATAGGTGTAGTCTTAGACATTTGAATCCAACCTGAAGCATCTAAGGCTATCCCTTCTAGGCTGATATTTTCCCTTGTGGCAGTCCTTTTTAATTTTTTTTTAATTTTTGCAGGTGAGGTCACACATGCCATCTGCATTAGTTCCTCTTCTGCCTGCAATTTGCCATAACTTGATTGAACTTCTGGGTTCCTTGAGCTTTGATGCTCTTGCTTTAGAAGATGGCTATAGCCTAAGACTGAAGGCTGGAAAGAGGAGTTTGCTCATTTTCTGTGCTCTGGTAACCAGGCACCGGAAGTTTTCTGACAAGTAATAGGGCAAATTCTATTTAGTTTTTATTAGATCACAAGTTTTTTTTTTATATATATATGACACTGTTCACATTCCCTCTCTTTACTTCTCCAGGTTAATGCCGGACATTGTAAACTGTGCTCTGAAGATTGTCAGATATAGCATCAATATTGCTGTAATTTTTTTTTTCTTTCTATTTTCCAATTATACATTGATGGCAGTTAGCATTCATGTATAAGTGCATACATGACATGCTCAAGACAAAAATATGTAGCTTCCACCCGTTGTTAGTTTTGTGCTGTACTTGATCTGAGTGTCAAAAAGCTTCATATAGAGCTTGCTGATGTGCTTCGTGGATATATTCATGTAGATACATTGAAAAATCATGAGTACACAATGGTTTGTAACATCCAGTTTTTGTATACCACCTGTGCAACATTGTGTCATTTAAAATTGGTGCGTTGATATGGGCTACTACTCTACCTGCATTTTAGGTTTTTTATTGTTTATGTCCCTGTCCAAGTGGTTCTTTGCTCATTTGAAATTGGTAGGTTGAGATGAGCTAGTACTCTGCCTGCATTTTAGCTGTTCAATAGCTTGTGCCCCTGTCCAAGTAGTGCTTTGATGTCGATGATATATCAATAAAAATTGTAATCTTCATGTGCAGAGGCTTGATTTCCTGTCAGAGAGGATTATTTCCTTAGCATTTGATGTAATTTCCCATGTTTTGGAGACAGGTCTAGTAAGTCCTTTTACACTACTTTCTGATTGGTTTGTGGACGACTAGGCATTTCTGTCTTAAGAACATCTTTCTCTAAGATTCAACCCAACTGTAAACAGGGATGGAGATTAGTTTCGCCCCATTTTTCATTTTTGTTGGAATCTGCAATCTTCCCAGCACTGGTCTTGAATGAGAAGGTGTGCACCTGAAACAGAAAGAAGCGGATCTCTTCTTTGTTAAGTTCTATTTGGTACCTGTCCCTCATGTATTGTTTTGATGTTTATAAGCAGGATATTTCAGAGTGGGAAGAAGATGCAGATGAGTACATACGGAAGAATCTTCCATCTGAACTTGTATGGAAATCAAAGTATTTTTCCGAGTGATTCACTGACCAATTCAGTTGTTATACCATCATAACTTTTAGTGCATATCCAGGATGAAATTTCTGGATGGAGGGAAGATCTGTTTACGGCTAGAAAAAGTGCAATAAATTTACTTGGTGTGATTTCAATGTTAAAGGTTGGTATTTGCTTGTCTTCAATAATCTTTATATAATATCTATTCTTTATTAGAACTGGCATTTATCTCCTTGTTAAATTTCTACAGGGGCCTCCTATGGGCACTTCTAGTAATGCCTCTTCAGCTTCATCAAAGCGTAAGAAGGGTGAAAAGAACAAAAAGAATTATCAATGTTATTCTATGGGAGAGCTAGTGGTGCTTCCATTTCTGTCTAGATTTCCCATTCCGTCAAAGACTACTGCATCCGAATCCAAAATTTTACATGAGTGAGTTCTGGATCATCTATGACAAACATTGTCACTATCTATTATATCTCTCTTCTGTCTCATTACCTTGCACCTATTATAATTTGCTTCTCTCTTATTACGTAGCAATTTTACCCTCCCTCTGTGGGTTCTGTTGTCTTTAATAATATGAGATCTTTGAAAAGGCTTTTTGCAAAACTGAAGAGAATCTTCACCTTCTGCTTGTACCTCTTCTTGTCCTAAAACTTTTGTGTTGTATGATGATGGCTTCTTTGAGACAATTCACAGAATGAGTCTTGTTTCAAAATGTTAGAATTTTTTTTTTTTCTTGTTTATAACCTATGGCTAAAATTCAATGAATTATGTCTATTTTGTCTTTGAAAAGTAGTTATTTTATTTATTTTGTTAATGGCTGAAAAACATTCTGTCTCTCTCTACCCTTCCCCCACCAAGGGTGTTTGTGCGCGCTCACTCTTGTGCTTATGCCTCTCTATGTATACTTGATACTTATGTTTTGATCATGACTGGGAGTAGAAGCAACTCTTTTCAGAGATGATGCTGTACAAGGAATAATGTTTGAAAGCTACAGTTTTCCGATGTTGGTTGTGAGATGGTTCAATAATTAAATGTTTATCATGTGAATTGTCAAGCTTGAAATGTCTATAACCGTGTAATTTCCTTCATCCTGTGTATAGAAGCATTTCCATCCTTATTGATACATGCTTATCTTTTTTGAATTTTCTCTCCATAGTGCAATATTTTTTCTCATCCAGTTTTTTTATTAACTGTGGCAGTTATTTTTGTGTTCTGATGGCATATGGTGGCCTGCAAGATGTAAGGGATGAGATACCATATACTCATTAGTTGGTCAAAATGTGGTTGAATGAGAGTCTTATAGTTTTCTGGTCCTACATTTGGTATACAGTTTCTAAGGGATCAACAATCTTCATTTGTAACTGGTCTTGTTCGCACTCATTTGCTGCCGCTATATACACTGTCTGCTCCCTCGCCACACTTAATTGCATCTGCAAACTGGGTTCTTGGGGAGTTGGCATCCTGCCTACCAAAAGTGAGACCTCACTATTGCTGTCACTACTTTAATGCAAAGCAATTTTTTTGCTCCATCCATATCTTGTAACCTTGTTTGCTGAATTCCAATATTTTGGTATGAATGCTGAATGTGACACCCTGAGACCACTCTTTTTATTTTCTGCCTTGTTTTCAGGAGATGAATGCAGATGTATATTCATCATTGCTCAAGGCACTTGCAATGACTGATACGGGGAATATTTCTTGCTATCCTGTTCGTGTGTCTGCAGCTGGGGCCATTGCTGAGCTTATTGAAGTAGGTTCCATATCTCTCTTGATCTGCAATTTGGCATTCAGTGTGTTTCTAGTTTCTCAATCCTGAAATGTTTGTTTTCTTCAGAATGACTATCAACCACCTGAGTGGTTGACACTTCTTCAGGTTGTTATTAGTAGAATAAATGTTGAAGATGAAGAGTCATCAATTTTATTTCAGCTTCTCAGTTCTGTGGTAGAAGCCAGTGGTGAAGACGTTGCAGACCACATCCCATTCATGGTTTCATCATTAGTTGACAAACTGGAGAAGTCTGTACATCCTAATCTCAAACCGTGGCCTCAAGTACGTGTGAATTGCTACAACCAGTGTATTTCTTTTTTTTCTTTCCAATCATGGTAATCTTGGAACCTTGGCTTCAAGTACATATCAACTGATAAGGCCACGAAGGTTCTCTAGTTATCATAATCTTGGTAAGAGGGCTAGGAAAGCGTTATATGATTAAGAAATCTTGGTTCATCATCCATGTGGTGTAAAAGAGAAGAGATGCATAAAAGTTTATAATAAGAAACTATTGTCCATCTGACATGATTTTATAATTTGATGGCACTGGATGAATGCTATCATCAGTTATTGTGTGTTGTTCATATATCTTTTATTTAAGTTGCAGTTAAAAAGCTTGTAGTTAGACCTTGGATTGGGTTGATCTGTCTGCCTTGGGTGAGCACCAGTTGCCTCATTGCCTTTTGTTTTTTATATATCTTTGTGCATCCACATATCCAGTCAGTTCCTGTGGAGGATATGGTTCTTACCCATCATATAGTTACATTGGTTGGGTGCTTTGAAGAATATGGTTGCCTATATTCTTCAATTCATTTATGTAACTATTCTAAATCTCACAGCAAATATGTAATGTGTTTCCATTAATACCATCTTTGTCCTTACCAGGAATTTTATACGTTAAAGCTCATGATCCCTTGCTATATGTTTTAAGGGGTTTGAGGTTGTCATAAATCGTGCAAATATCTGTTAATTTGTCTGTTATTCTGGAACAGTGGTTCTGTTCAAGAACTCAACTGATGTTGTCCGCCATAGGTGGTTGAAAAGGGCTTTGCAGCATTAGCAGTAATGGCTCAATCTTGGGAGAACTTCATGCCTGAAGAGATTGAGAAGACTGAATCAACCAAAAAGTGGGCATTGGGTGGGGTGGCCATAGGCAAAGCTTTGTCAGCACTGTTGCAACAAGCTTGGCTTACACCCATGCTTATGGAGGTTAGTCTTTGCCTTTTACCCATTGTGTGGGAAAGAAAATGGATTTCTTCAGCTTACAACATTTGCTTGTGCAAATGTACATATGCACCATACTCCACTCAATCTGCTGCTCAGTTTAGTTTTCCCAAGTTTTGAGCAATTATCACATCAAAAGGGCTTATTAGAACAAATTTTGGAGGCATTGACTTTGGATATTTGTATTGCAGGCATATTAAGGCTTGTGTCTGTGCAATTTAATGATATGCTTCCTAGTGTCCATTTGTTTTTATTCCTATTGGTTTTGCTTTTTAAAAGGTTCTGACACTCTACACTCTCTGTGCCCTCGATCTTTCTTTTGTCTGACATGTAATAAACTTCTGCAGTTGATTGCTGCATAAAAATGGCATAAATAGTTGCTTAGGTCTTGATAAACATTTTGTCTTGGATTTGATAAGGACCAAGAAGGTGAGCTTTCTCTCACACCATCATACATAGATGATTCATCGACACTTCTACGATCCATAATGCTCTCTGTTACTGAAAGCCATGCAATGCTGGAGCTTAAGCTGTCTGAGCTCTTGCTTATTTGGGCTGGTCTGATTGCTGATTGGCATGCTTGGGAAGAATCCGAAGATTTATCCATTTTCAACTGCATCAAGGAAGTCATTAGGCTACACAGAAAACATGTACTTAAAAATTTCATCATGGGACAAATGCCATCACCTCCTTCTCCACCGGTGCCTCAACTATCTATAATTGAAGGCATTGCTGCATTTGTTAGTGAGGCTATTTTACAATATCCATCTGCAACATGGAGGGCGTGTTCATGTGTGCATATGCTACTTCATGTCCCACTCATTTCACCAGAAAACAATGGCTTGAAACAGTCATTGGTAATTGCTTTTACTCAAGCTGCTTTTTCACGTTTCAGAGAAACTAAAAGCAAGCCTTGTTCACTGTGGAAACCTTTGCTGCTTGTTATATCATCATGTTATTTGTGCTACCCTGATGCTGTAGAGGGGATTTTAGAGAAGGACATGGAGGGTGGCTTCAAAATTTGGGCATCTGCTCTGGCTTTTACTTGCACTAACTCTTTTGAGCCTGGTCTACTTACAAGGTCTGAGCTAAAGTTGACAGGTTGGCACTTAATTCTTTTCTTGTTGAATGCTCAAAGGAAAGCTGGCCATCATACATTGTACTTGCTCTGTAGACTTTTGTTGCCAGCCTTGACTGGAAAAAGATTATGCCCATTGTAAACTGAACCCCAGAGCGCACACTAAATGTTTGTTTATTCTCAGTGATGACGCTGGCCAAGGTAATTCAACACCTGTTCGCACAAGTGAATTCAGACAGAGATTTGTTGAGGGATTGCTTTAATTCACTGATGGAGGTGTCAATACGCCTGAAAGAAGTGCAGGAATACATGGAAGAGGATGACAACTTAAATGAGCCCGAAGATGATGAGGATGGGGATGGAGATGATGATAGTGATTATGAGGTCTGTTTTCTAATTTACTTTTGAAGTTTTTTTTTTTTTGTTAGGGAATATTGATAGCATCTTCACACGACCACTTAATCAGTATGTGTAACATCTAAGCAAGCTATCAGTTGTGCTTGAATATCTTGGCAGCTGATGTAAATTCTAGTTTTAAGTATGGGAATTCTCTGGGAATGGGCTTCCAAAACGTACACTGTTTTACTCTACTTTCTTGATTAATTATTATGGTTATGCTTTTCTTGATTAATTATTATGGTTATGCTATTTCTCGCTAGGACTCTGAGGGTGAAGAGCATGAGGAAACTGAAGAGGAGTTTCTTGAAAGGTATGCAAGAGCAGCTAGTTCCCTTGATACATTTGTCGAGGAGGGGGATGTGGATGATCAAGAGAATGAAATTGAATTGGGTGAGTATGTTTATTATAATAATTTAGAGGCTATATCCTCAGAAGCCAGTTGCTGGTATTTCATGTGTGGAGGGCATATTGTTTTCCCTCAAAATATTTGCAAAATTTCCAATATTAATCAACGGACTAAGTGTCGGAGGTCACTTGCCTATAATGATTCCAGTGTGTTCTGCATTGATCCACATAGTTTCTTGGATAAAATGGTTGACTGCATTACAATTATAACTTTTGCACGCATGTTTGCTGTATATGGGGTTGTTTTTATAACATCGGGATGACCTGGCGTATTTGCAGGTTGCTTGGAGGAAGAAGACGAACAGGGGGTTGTTTTTTCATTGATAGAGAAATGCCACGGTGCCCTGGTACATGGACAAGCGTTGCCATCACAGACCATATCTAACTTCTTGAATGCCTTTCCAGGATGTAAACTTTTCTTTCTGTGACCGAGACCTGATATTCTTCAAAATTTTGTAAGTGTGCGACAATGTTTTGATAACTTTCAGGCATTTTCTTCTATCCAGCGTTTTGTTCTTCGGTTTTTGCTCATATAACCCCGGGTCTTGAAATGGGCAACACAGTGTTTGATTAAACAGGTTGCTATGCAAGTCCGAAAGATAAATGTGCAGAGTTGTATAAATTAAATAGATGTTAGTAAAGGGTATTGCAACCTGTCAATTTTCCATTTTTTGTTGCCAGATTGGATAATCTCTCTGGTAAAGGGCTAATGGCATAATGATTAGCTGCTAGTCATAGTCAGAGTAGCATAAAACTCAAACATCTTCACTTAGCAATGAGGCAGATTTATAGTTAAATAGCGTAATAGCAAAGGAAGTTAAAAACGTACTTATTAGTTCATACGTGACAATCATAGACGTTCCATAGAGTGACATATTTAAAAATCGAGGACCACTGCCCCTGTAGCAACCCTACCATCCAACTTCTTTTAGAAGTGTTTTTGTCGTCTTGAGTACTAAACTAATGGTCTCGCAGGACCACAATTATCCATTATCTTCCAGTTATAAGATGACTTCATCGGGGTCATTCATATAACTCTTATGGAACAAGCCATTAATGTGAAGGATAGGAAAAAATATATGTAGAGTGTATTACAAAAATAAAAAAAAAAAAAGAAAGAAAAAAACAAAGAACAGTATCATTTAGACAGTGTACCTGCAATCGAGTCTTTACAATGTCCAAAGGAGTAGTGATAATTGAGAAACAAACACCAGCCACCATTCCTGCTGTAGCCTGGACTGTCGCCATTTCTATATGAGATGGTGGTTTCTTATCCATATCATCTCTATAGCCCAAGCTCCTGAAATACTAAGAACAGAACAACACATTTAAAACTTTCAGTCAGAGTTGCTGTAATAGCATAGACAGATCATTGAAACAATTGGATACACCTCCAAATAATGTGTTAGGCAGCACCATAGGCAACCCATCCAAAGCCTCTATATAAACCAAAGATGCCTTCAATCTTTGTCACTTTTCTCATAACATCAAAAGGCCCATTATAATTGCTAGTCCCAGGAAGCCCTTGCACCACTAGTTTTTGGCATGCCTGGTTTTGAGGAGATCATGAGAATTCATCCTGCACTGCAAAAAATTATAGGGGGAAATATGTTAATTAACATACATGAAGAACATTACAAATGATATCAGGGCACAATCCTAGGCTTGCCTACATATGATGCAGTTGATCCAGCATGCGTCAGGTAACCCAATTTGTGTTCCGTACAAAAATTACCACCACTAGCTGCTCCCAGTTTCAAAACCATCTTACGAGTTCATGTATTTACAACATCAGGAGCCATTTTAATTGCAAGCCAAGGAGATATTTGAATTGGGATATTTTCTTTTTGTTTTGGTAAGACTTAACCAAACATCAGTGTTATGTTCCCGAATTGTGAACCTAGCATTTTAGGCAATCATGTTATATGTCTGCGTGCATCTGGGTAGAACAATTCCATAAAATTTTTAAAAACTGATAACTAGGAAATATATACCAATTCAACGAACACACTGAGTTGCATACATTTCCAAATGTGCATAGTGGATGCCACAGAATATTTTATATATATATATATATATTTAATGGAAGCCACAGATTAAGCACAAGGAGATTCATTGTGCATGTTTCAACATGTACATGGTGCATTTAAGTACAAGGATACCGGAAGACTGAAATTACATACCACATCCAAAGGTACATAGTATTCACAAGAAACTAGACTTGACAACATGCCTGCTGATCCATTTGCAATTCAGCCATATCGAAGCCCCTTACATGTCTCAGCATCACATCATTTGATACTTCAAAAGATGTCAAAGCCAGGACCCTACCAGGCAACGCTTCGATGGCCGACGAGCTAAAACCTCTAAAAATACCATATCATTGCTCAATATATTTTTTGGACACAGTTATTCCTGGCATGTGAGCGAATCCAGAATCAGCTGCTTGCATTCTAGTCTTTACAACTGCAGTTGGATGCAGCAATGCTTGCTGAGCAGTAAAGAGGACAGCTTTGATAATATGTAATCTTGTCTTGTCCACCCTGAGTCAAGTTCATTAGGGCTAGTTATCACAAGGACTTAGTTTCAGTACCACCAACTATTGCCGCATTTGAAGAGAATAATTCACCAAATAAAGGAAAAAAGAAAAAGGAAAAAAAGTAAAAAAAAGAACCCCAACTAAAAATAAGAAAAAAATAAAATCAAGGGAAGCTCGAAAAGGAAGAAAAGTGTGCTTAGGCACACATTCACCAAGTCTGAATATTTGCATGTACAAAGCAAGATATGGATAGGTGAAATGTGGAACATGGGCACCATAACAAGTGTAAGTCCATTTAAACTGGAAATAACATGAGCTGGTCCCACCACGTCACAAAACTCCTCCCAACTCTCACGCACACATGCATTCTAAATCCTTCTTAGTTTTGACCATTTCATGATCTCTGAACAGCAAATGCCTTTTCCATTAAGATACCGAAAGAGAGGAATAAAATGAAAATTTTAACCAATTAAAATGCCAACTTTAAAGACGTCGTTCAAGACATTAATAGCAAGACGCTATACTTTTTACTGGCTAAGTTGGGAAAAGAAAAAAAAAAAACATAAATCTTTAGGGACAAAAAGGAAAGTGGCCCAGCAACTAATAATCATACAAAAAATCCCAATTTTTTTATTAATCTAAAATGCACTCCCTTACAATTCACTAAGAAGGAAAACATCACATGTCTCACTAACAATCCTGACATATAACAAAAGTGTATATACTTCGGTAATTACACAATAAATTATAATATTTAATTTTTTAATATTAAATTATAAATATTTTAATATAATATTAAAATCATAATAAATATAGTTTAACTATTTAATTTTTACATTAACATTAATTTTTAATCTAAATTTGAATTAACTTTAACGTTGTTTTCAAACAATGGAACCATGTAGCGGCCCCACCTCTCGATTCGTTGCTGCTTTTATTGGGGGCAAACTGACTGCACCCTGTGGGCGGTTCTCAATTGGGCCTCTTATTGGCCCGGAATCAAGAGGATGCACGGAATCTATTCCCTGCGCACTAATTACAACTACGTTCTCAGCCCACTCGCTCCAAAATTAATCAAGACCGTCCAGTGCTTCTACTCAGCCAGTCAAAGAACAAGAAGTCGGCTACCGAGGTCCCAGCACAGGTGGACGTTCCAAAACGCAAAATCTGGAGCGTCCATCTGGCTTCGGGTAGTACTGCAGTGGCTGGCAGGGAAATACACTTTTCCTTTTCTCCAACCCTAGCAAACTTGCATTCGAGCTCTCTTTTTCTCCCCAAAATTTTCTCGGATTCTCGACAATTATTTTTCGAATAATTTTTAAAAAAAAATTTAAGGGGGAGATATACAATCTATTTATCGATTGTTTGCTCAAACAAGGTACGTCATTCATTTTCTTTTAGTTACTTTTTTTTTTTGTTTTTTTAATGCGTATCAATTTTCATTTCTCCTCTTTTGTGCGCTTGTGTGTGTGTGGGAGGGGGGGCTCTGGAAGAGCTTTGTCAAACCGATCGTGTTTTGATTCTCTTCTAGGATTTATATATTTGATTGGTTTAGCTTGTGCCGTTTGGGATTGTTGTGAATGTTCTCCTTTTTTCTTTTGCTTTCGTTTTTCTTTCTTTTTTTTTTTTTTTAATATTCGGCTGATTTTCGGTCTTAAGTTTGGATTGTTTACTGTCTGTGTAGTTGTTTCTTAGTTTCCGATAAAATAGGAATATCATTTTGTAAATTTTTATGTGTAAATTCGATGATATCAGTATTTTCTGCTGTGAGCTGCTTAATGGTATACGTGTAGGGCATGCAATGTGATTGTTTCTTATAAACATTACTGTGTTTGTGGACAATTTTAGGTATGGCAACAGCAGGACCATCTCCCGCATCCACTGGACCACGGTATGCGCCAGAGGACCCTAGTCTTCCTAAGCCATGGTTGGGATTGATTGATGGAAGCACAGGTCTTTTGTATTATTGGAATCCTGAAACCAATGTCACACAATATGAAAAACCGGCCTCCTTGCCTCCACCATTACCGCCTGGTCCACCACCTACTGCTTCTACTCCCAAGTTGGCTCAATTACCAGTGGCTCATTCAGCTCAACCAAATGGTCTGGGGGCTCAAGCTACGCAACAGATTACGCAGGCAATGCTACAGCAGGGGCAACAGATCAGCCAATCGCCTCAACAGCAGGGACAGCCAATGGCACAGTATCAGGCTTCTTCGGTGGCACAGGTTTCTAACCTGCAGGGTGTACAGAAGCAAGGTTCACAATTGGGTCAGACAATACAACAGCCGGGGCAGTTGAGACCGCAGATGATACAGCATCCAGGTCAACAAATGCTATCCTATATTGGCCAGCAAATGCCTCAACAGGGAGGTCAGCAGTTGGCACAGCAGCCAGGGCAGCCTATTCAGCAACAAGCCATTCAGCAGATGCCACCGCATCAAAGCATGCAGATGCCACCACCACATGGCCAACAATATATGTATCCGCAAACACATTATATGGCATATCAACAAAGCATTCTTCAGCATGGCCAACAGAACTCACAGCAGCAGAATCAGCTCAGTGCACAAGGGCTGCAATTCCCCAATCAAAATGAATATAAGGCAGGACCCCCAAAACGGGACGAAGGTGATTTTGAACAAGGAAATCAGACTGGATCTTCTCCAGCTCATTTTCAGCAGGCCGGTGCATCATCCTTGCAAAATCTGCCTGCTGGAAGCACTCCAGTTTCAGCAGGTATCCATTCAGGTCAGGCTCAGCAGTTCGGTGGCTCTGCACCCAATATGAATCAGCCTTCATCAGTGGTCCGGTTGCATCAAAGTGGGAGTGATATTGGTCATCAACAACATGTTCCTAGGCTTCCAAATCAGATGGGTGCGTCTGCAATGCATGGTCAGCAGTCTACTGTACCACCTGCTGGTCTAAATATTGGTTATGAGAGGAATGTACATGGTATGGCTGGCAGTGATTACTATTTCAGTCCTAAACTGGAAGGGCCAGCAATGACTTCTAGTCAGCCCAATCTCACAGCAATACCAATGGCACGGAATCAGCAGGTATATTGTTTTATTTGCTGGTATGTCTAGTCTACTCTGATTTTGGTTTTATCAAATGGCAGAACCAAAACTTTAGTTTTCTACCCAAAGTGGTAGAAACATGACAACACAAATGGGTGTTGTTGTTACTTTTATTTGGATCATATATCATTTTTGGATTTACTTATCAAAGAAGATGTTTGTACTTGGAACTTTTCAGGAGTCCAGGATGGGTGGCGTTCCTTTCCAAGATGTCACACCTGGTTATGCCAGTGGATTTAATTCAGCTGGGCATTCCATGAATAACATGTATAACCATGCACCTGCTGGCCCACCATTTCTTAATAATGCTTTTGTGAGGCCACCTTTTATTGGAACTTCAGATGTTTCCAATCTTTCACCCGCTGAAGTTTACTGCCAGGAGCATGAAGTTACAGCTACGGTCCGTTATTTACTTCATTTTAGTACCATAATGCCTGTTTGTCATTCCAAGTGGTGCTAAAGTCAACTACTCCTGGTTCTTTCTCATGCACTTCAGCATAATCTGTGGCCACTTCTATTACTAGTAATTGTTGCTAGGAGTCGTGGTTAATGAAGATTCAGTGAAAGTGCTGTTACTTTTCTTTATTTGGTCCCAGTAATTGAAGATTTTAAGCCAGTGATTGTTTATATTATTTAGATAAAATAATGTTGTAGATATGATCAGTGCTATATTTGGCTTTAGGGAGTATTGTCTCAGAGTACTTGGAATTTATTATAAGGCCTCTCTTGAGGCACTGCTAAATAATTTTTTTTGTTTGGTTTCCTTAGTATGGATGAGTCAGATCATTGAGAACTTGAGTTTTCTGGTTGTGGAAGGTGGTCTTGTAGTTGTTTATGCTGGCATGCATGCTGAAGCCAATGTGATGTCTTGTATTTCCTATTTTGCTAGCTGGTTTATGAATAATAAGAAATTTTTATGGTATGATCCTTTGATAGAGCTTACACTAAACATGTTATGCTTTGCATGGTACTTATTTGAGATTTCTTCTCTGTGTGCACAAATTTTCTTTCTTACAAATAGTCTTGATAATTTCAGTGCTCGGTTCCTTTATCTTGTGAATAGTGCCATGTTTGATGAACTTAGATGGTCACTTCTGTTTTCTGCTACATTATGTAGGGCGACAATATTCCTCCTCCATTCATGACATTTGAAGCCACTGGTTTTCCTGTAGAGATTCTGCGAGATGTAAGTTTTTCTTTCTTTATGAAATTTGTTTGTGTCATTAGGTTCAGAAAGGCATATATTAGATCTACTTCACCAGTTTTTTCTAGTTAATTCTGATTCTGTAATTTTAAACTCATTAGTTCTAACTTGTCGCAGGTGCGATATCTGCTCCAC
Source organism: Kandelia obovata (assembly GCA_021464305.1). NCBI lineage: Eukaryota > Viridiplantae > Streptophyta > Magnoliopsida > Malpighiales > Rhizophoraceae > Kandelia > Kandelia obovata. Next base: position 3,538,450 of record CM038475.1, on the reverse strand, counting down.
AGGAGGAGCATATGTCGTACGCTGCCTGCTATTGGCACACTTATACATCCAACAAGTATTGTGATTTTTGGAGGCTGCAAAATGGACAGTTGGAGCCTTTGTTGCGCATCTTCTAGCAGGGGTGGTTGGCTTTTTGTCCAATTCACACCTGATGTGACTGGTGTTTCTTGCTTATTGGCTCCGCCACTTATGTCTTTATTGGCCTCTTTTAGTTGGATCGAGTTGCTTCTGTAAGCAACCGTATACCTGTGGATTTTTAGTTTTCTTTCCTTCTAACATGACACATATTCATCCCAATGCCTCTGTGTTACTTAAAAGTGTGGCATTAATCTTCCTGGTTCTGATGATCATCTTTCACCTTTTGATTTCAGATACATTCTGCTGGATTTTTGTCTCCTACCCCGATCCAGGCTCAAACATGGCCAATTGCGCTGCAAAATAGAGATATAGTGGCAATTGCCAAAACTGGCTCTGGTAAAACACTGGGCTACTTAATACCCGCCTTCATACTTCTTAGGCAACGCCGCAATAATCCTCAAAATGGTCCAACAGTCTTGGTATTAGCTCCAACCAGGGAGCTTGCAACACAAATACAAGATGAAGCTATAAAATTTGGTCATTCTTCAAGGGTCTCTTGCACTGTGAGTTTTTTCTTCATTCATATATTTGTTTCGAATATTACTTCATCCAATAACTCAGTCTTTTATTTACTTGTCAATAAATAGAAAGGAAAACTTAACCCCTTATTTCAGTGCTTGTATGGTGGAGCGCCAAAGGGCCCTCAGTTAAAAGAATTAGATCGTGGGGCAGATATTGTTGTAGCTACTCCTGGTCGACTTAATGATGTCCTTGAAATGAAGAAGATCAACTTTCAGCAGGTCTCACTTTTTGTACTTGATGAGGCAGATCGAATGCTTGATATGGGTTTTGAACCTCAAATCCGTAAGATTGTGAATGAGGTACCTCAAAGAAGACAAACACTTATGTATACTGCAACTTGGCCAAAAGAAGTGAGGAAAATAGCAAGTGATCTTCTTATTAATCCCGTGCAAGTGAACATTGGAAGTGTTGATGAGCTTGCTGCAAACAAGTCTATCACACAGGTAAATAGTGAACTTTCTTTATTGGTTTGGATTGATGATTTTACTTTTATCCAAAATCAATGGAATGGGTGATGGTATATATTTACTATGTGGTTAAATTAAATGTCTTATATAAAGGAGTTATTTAGTATCTATCTTAAACCATTTGTTGAAATTTTTTCTCATGTTCTTCATCACTTCATACTCTTTTTCTCTCTCTATCAGTCACATGTGCACATGCACTCAGGTAGGTCTTCTATTTAATCTTTTCTTTTCCTTCTAGTTGCATTTTCTATGTTATTCTACTGCATTCTGCACATGTTCCTTCATGTTGCCCTAAACAAGGCTATACAATACCTGTAGTATGTTGAAGTAGTCCCACAGATGGAGAAGGGTAGGCGATTGGAGCAGATCCTTAGAGCACAAGAGAGAGGTTCTAAGGTCATTATTTTTTGCTCCACAAAGAGGTTGTGCGACCAGCTTGCACGCAGTATTGGACGCAACTTTGGTGCTGCTGCAATCCATGGAGACAAGTCTCAAGCTGAAAGAGACTGGGTTCTAAATCAGTTCCGGAGTGGGAAGTCTCCTGTTTTAGTTGCCACTGATGTTGCTGCTCGCGGTCTTGATGTCAAAGACATAAGGTTAGCTTTTGTTTCATCATTTCTTCATTTGCATAGAATTTCTGTGAAATTTCTGATAGCAAGCTTAGAGAAACACATGGTAGGTCATGGTGGGATGCCAATTGGCTGACTATGATTAAGCCTATTATGCAGTTGCTGGGGCTTAAGCTTTATCTATAGCTTCCTGTTAGATTCTTACACTCTTATCTTTATCACAGGATAGTGATCAACTATGATTTCCCTACCGGGATTGAGGACTATGTTCACCGAATTGGTAGAACTGGGAGGGCTGGTGCAACTGGTGTGTCATACACCTTTTTCTCTGAGCAAGATTCAAAATATGCAGCTGACTTGGTTAAAGTCCTGGAGGGAACAAATCAGCATGTTCCTCCAGAGATACGAGACATAGCTTTGCGTGGAGGGCCTATTGTTGGCAAGGATCGAGGAATGGTGAACCATTTTGATTCTGCTCCTGCTGGTGGTGGACGCTGGGAATCCAGTGGCCGTGGTGGGATGAGGGATGGCTTTGCGGCCCGTGGTGGGATGAGGGATGGCTTTTGGGGCCGAGGTGGAATGAGGGATGGTGGCTTTGGTGGTCATGGTGGCATGAGGGATGGTGGCTTTGGTGGTCGTGGTGGCATGAGGGATGGCCCCTTTAATAGCCGTGGTGGAAGAAATGATTCATTTTCTGGTCGTGGAAATAGAGGACGTGGACTTTCTGGCCCTATTGGTGGCTATGGTAGTCGGGACAGGAATGAGCGTGGTCCACATGACCGCCACAATTATATGGACAGTCGAGGGCGTGGACGTGGACATGGACGATTTGATGGTAGAAGAAACAATACAGACAGGGGTAGAGGCAGGAGCTATAGCCGTAGCCCTGAGAGGGTTCGAACATGGGGCTACAGCCGTAGCAGGAGCAGGAGCAGGAGCCGGAGCCGGAGCAGGAGCCGGAGCCAGAGCCGGAGCTGGTCACGTGATCGGAGTCGTAGCTATAGCTGGAGTCCCCGACGCAGTCGAAGCTACAGCCGGAGCCCTCGTCGTAGTCCCATCTACAGCCGCAGCCCTCGTCGTAGTCCAAGCAACAGCCGCAGTCCTCAACGTAGTCGCAGCTACAGTCGTAGTCCTCAACATAGCCACGGCCATGGCGACGGCAGCAGCTATGACAGATTTGGTAGTCCGAAGGAGAGAAGTTTTGTTGAGAAGAATGCTGCAGCTCCAGAAGTTAAGGCTTCTGGACCAGGGATGTCTCCTATGTCCCCAGGAACACATGGTGATGCATTTTTGGGAGCAGAGCAGGTACCAGCCATTGTTAATGCTGAGGCAACTCATTTGGAGGCTCCAGCAGATCCAAGCCTTCAATCAGTCAAGGAAACTTGACGTTCTGATGCATGAATTTCTTGGATTTCAAGCAGGGTGACCAGCTGGTGTGGTGTTGATCAAATGGTTTGCGGGAGCTATGACTACTAACTCTTTTGCATGCCGGGCACGGTAAGGTGATGGTCACCGTTGATACCGTGTTCAGCTGTCTTATTCAGTAGATGATATTTCTGGCGGAGATTACACTCAAAACTGGTAGCTACTATCTATTTATATATATTTTTATTTTTATTTTTTTTTGGTTGTTGGTCAGCAAACTTGTAGCCACTTCGGCCCTGGAGTCAAAAGAGTTTTCACATATCACGGTTGAGCTAGTCCTGGGATGTTTGGATTAGAGTAGCTTCTGACTTTTATGTATTTTCACCAGGGAAGAACTTCCTGTTATTGATCAGAGACTCGCACGGAACTGTGATTGGCAAAATGAGTGCCCATGCCCATGCCCACTTTCACGGATTTTTATCATTACAAAACGGATTTTTTTGGATGTATGAAATTATCCTTTTGTTTTTTCCTTAATGCACAAGATTTTATTTTATTTTATTTTCTTCAAGTGTGCTGTTCAAAGTCCAAGCAATGACGTGTATTGTTTAATGGTGTCTACTTTTTAGGTGTGGGGCACCCGTCAAGCCCTAGGGCTTGGCCCCTTTTGCGCCAATTGGACCTTTGGACGTTTACGTAAGCTTTGACCCAAATTTTGTTTATTTTTGTTTTAAAAAAAATGCTAGAGAACGGGACAACAACCATAATTTAATCTTATTTTGATTAAAAAAAAAAAAAATCTTATTTATTTTTTGATATAGACAATAACAAGAGTTGAAACTGGGGGGCAGTGTATGCAGAATGTAGATAAGAAAACTCTACTATGATAGGAGATTGAGGAATTTTCACCAATCGATAGCAGTGATAGGCTTTTATCCCTCTAAAACGAATGTGAAAAAGGGAAATCCTAAAACCAACAAACTAACTAAATGATGACGAAGAAGAGGAAGAAGGAGGAGGAGGGAATGAAGTATTGGAAATTTTCCTCTAATTTACCTTCTTTTTTTTTTTTTGTTGAACAAAATACTTCACAAACTCAAAAAAATGTTTACAAATTGGATTAAATATAAAAACAAAAAATCACGAAATATACAATTTGTTTCAATTTCAACAGGACCTTTAATCAGTATTTATTTTAGCAAAGAACAAAAAATTTCATTTAATGTTAACACACCATCAAAATGAATTTAACAGAACCACCACCAACTGCATGGCTTGTTAAATTATGTTCACTCGGCATGCTACTACTGCGAAAAGTTAAGGTACCTGGGTTGCCGGGCATTCAATATTAGGGAAAATTTTTTAGTTTAGCTTTAAAGAATTATAAATGTAAATTAACTAATCAAATTTAGTATTATTATTTATTTATTATTTATTACCTATGTCTCTTTAATTTACACTTAGTAGTTTTTCTATTCATCGTTATCAAACATTAAATCTGAAAGTAATCATAAGAAGCCACGCCGCGGAGTTTCAGTAAATCAGGCAGGCACAATGCCTTCTAATTGGACGGCAATGCTTGCTTTGACACAGGGCAGTTCCTCACCGAATTTGCAGTGGGCAATTCTTCAATTTTTTTTTTTTTCTTTTCACTTCACATGATTGGAAATGTGCGTACCACTGTGGCAATCATGCCCACAAGCATAGAACAATTTCATTAAATACGATCGGACCTAATTTTGCAGTTAATTGGGCCATAGAAGGGAAAAGGCAGAAGAAATAAATAAATAAATAAGTAAAACGATGGTAACATGTAGCCTGTATCAATAATAGTTGTTCAAATTTTCTGTCGACATCTGAAAATTTTATTTTCTGAATCTAATGTGAACCCGACAGAGATGCATGACGAGTCAAGAATTCCATACACACATAGAACCGTGTGGATTTTCCGGTTCCAATTCAAGACCCCGACACAAGTGAGCTACCAGATTTCTTTGGTACGTTAATTAATGAGCCACACTCTGCCGTGATTTATGCTCCAATAATGATTTGGTATGTGCATAAAAATAAAATAATATATATATATATATATTAAAAAAAAAAAAAATTTCATCAATAGATGTATTCAAAAGCATACTAAATAAATAATTAAAATGATATTTTTTCTATTTTTATAAAATTTATTATTTTTATTTAAATTTAAAATATACCAATTTAAATTTTTAATTATTTTGCATGTGTTAAAGAACGACAAGGATATCTTTTTTTTTTAATTTATTATTTTATTTGATAATAAGTTATTCAAACGCGCAAGAGAGAACGATAGGCATAACAGAGAATGTAATAACCACAGAAGCTACTCGGTTGCTTCCACCAGTCAAGAACAGCTGGTCATGGACTGGCAGTTTGCACTGCAAGGATCACCCACAACACATACACTGCACAGTCATCAAAAGCATCCTTTCATCACCTCTGTCAGTTGACTCTTCTTCGAAGAAAAGACAAGCAAACCATTGCTCTCCTTGTCATTGGCATTTAATCTCTTGAACTTTTATATGTTTATTTTATTTTATTTTATTTGCAATTCATCTCTGGAATTGGATACATTTTTAGTCCTTTCAAGTGTTCATTTATTACAAACATTAAGCTTTATTTTGTTTTATTGACTGTGGAGGCCTCCTTTACACCCATTCTCGCACTCTTGACCCACATTTTCCACGAGCAGCAAATATACTACAGCCCTTTTCAGGCCTATATATATTTGGAGTCCTCCTTTACAACCCATTTCTCCGTGTCTCCTCCTCCACATTGTTTTAAGGTAAGTCTTCAGTAAATCTGAATGATTCCTTGTTTAGAGTAGGAATCCACAAAATGCTTTTGTCATTTTTGCTTTACTTGGGACTCTGTCTTGGATCTTGAAGCCTGTTTGCCTGATATTCGGCCAGCATCTAAACCCAATATTTGAGGGGTGCCACATTTTCACAATGGAGATCTCTTCTTTCTTTCATTTTCCATTTTTGTTTTCTTCAAAGAATAAATAAATAAATAAAAATTTTCCATTGGGTTAAAATGGAAACTGTGCTCTTGGCTATGCTTGAATTGATTTTGCTATGCCCATGTCTTCTAATATTTGTTTATTTATGTGGACAGCTTTATTTGCGTCTTCCTCCAATGCCAAGCTTGTTTGCCCCCAGAACCCAACTTTGAATGCAACTTCTTCCTCGAGAATTTTGCTTTGGTCTCATAGCTGGGAGGCATTTATACAAGAACTCATACAAGAAGGTGACTTTTTGTGCTACTTAAATAAGAAATCATGGAAGAGAGCTTCGTACCATTTCGCGGAATTAAAAATGATATTCGAGGGAGATTAATGTGTTACAAGCAGGACTGGACGAGTGGCTTCAGCGCAGGCTTCAGGTAATTGGCAAAGTTTCCCCATATCTATATGGCAATATAGAGCTTTTTCATTACTGCATTTCAATTTGATATTTTCTTGATGTTTCCATTATTGTGGAATTTGCCTCAAGATGACAGTGCTAGTTGCTTCCTAACCTGTTTATATTTTGCTAGGATCTTGGCTCCCACCACATATATTTTTTTCGCCTCAGCTATTCCAGTCATTGCATTCGGAGAACAGTTGGAACGAGATACAGGTGACTCGGTACACTCAGTTTTGTGTAAACTCTGCATCTTGTGTTTTATAAAGTGCCTCAGTGTTAAGGAGTAGAATCTATAAACATATTTGTCTATGAGTGCATGCTTTTGTTTTCACATTTTCCCTTCTCGTCACAGATGGGGCTCTCACAGCAGTTCAAACGTTGGCTTCGGCAGCATTATGTGGAATTATACACTCTATCATGGGAGGGCAGCCTTTGCTAATCCTTGGGGTTGCAGAGCCAACTGTAATAATGTACACGTTTATGTACAAGTTTGCACAAAATAGACCCGATTTGGGCTCAAAGCTCTTCTTAGCTTGGACTGGATGGTATTCCCTTACACTTCTGATCTGTGAATTGACTATATATTGATTTTATCTTGAGCTGCAAATTTGCTCCTGACCTGTAAATTCATTATATTAGTTCCTTATTGCCCTTCCTTCTACTTAGATGGCCTTTTGTATTTGGATTGGCAGGGTCTGCGTGTGGACGGCCATCTTTCTCTTTCTACTGGCCATTTTGGGAGCTTGTTCCATTATCAATAGGTTTACTCGTCTAGCTGGGGAGTTGTTTGGCCTTCTAATAGCCATGCTTTTCTTGCAAGAAGCAATCAGAGTAAGAGAGCCAAGCTCTTGTCTTTCTTACCTACTGTTCTGTCCTTTTGGCTAAGCAGAATATTTTGCTTTATTGCTACAGTACAGCTCAAGTTAACAATTTTTTCAGTAAGAAAATTTTATTAGGGTAAAAGTCCTTCGCATGCTTTCATCGTTATGTAAAGGTTCTGTGCTTTGACTACTGATGTGCCTTTCACTAGTTTCCATTGCTCAAACAATGGCTAAATGGTCCACTGAGTTGTGTATACCAAGTGTCAAATTTTTATCATTATGTTGGTTTTTACAGGGACTTGTTGATGAATTTCGCATACCTGGAGGACAGAATTCAAGGTCTATTGAGTTCCAACCTTCATGGAGATTTGCAAATGGCATGTTTGCCCTAGTCCTGTCATTTGGCCTTCTTTTTACTGCACTAAGAAGTAGAAAAGCAAGGTCTTGGCGCTACGGTTCCGGTATGTCTATTGAATCTTCAAAGCAGTAGAGATATTTGCTCATAAAATATGTCCAAATGAAGATCACATCAGTGCTTTGCTGATGTCACTGTTCATTTCTTACAGAGTGCCTCCGAGGCTTAATAGCAGATTATGGTGTACCACTGATGGTGCTGGTCTGGACTGCTGTGTCCTATATACCAACAGGAAATGTTCCAAGAGGAATTCCAAGGCATCTCTTCAGTCCAAATCCATGGTCGCCAGGGGCTTATGGGAACTGGACTGTGATGGAGGCATGATAAATTCTTATAATTCCTATGTTTTTTTAATTATATGTTTCCACATCTCTTAGACCAAACAATGCCTAATTGCTTATACATAAAACTGACAGGACATGCTAAATGTGCCCGTTATTTACATAGTCGGAGCTTTCATTCCAGCAACCATGATTGCTGTGCTCTATTATTTCGACCACAGTGTAGCATCGCAGCTTGCTCAGCAGAAGGAATTCAATTTGCAAAAACCAGCTTCTTTTCACTATGACTTGCTTCTTTTAGGATTCATGGTACACAGTTCTGCTCTCTTGCACATCTTTTGCTCAGATAAGCAGTGGCTCCATTTGATTGAAATAGAAATTATTTGTGTATCTAAAAATTGGTGTGGTGTGGCAGGTCATTTTGTGTGGTCTGATTGGGATTCCTCCAGCAAATGGTGTGATACCTCAATCTCCAATGCATACAAAGAGTTTGGCTACCCTAAAGCACCAAGTATGAGCCATCCCACATTCTCTGTGACTTCAAGTTTACCTGGAATAAACGTTTGTTTAGCATACCATTCAGGCATGCTAACTTCTACATTAATATCCAAATCTTGTTGCAGTTGCTTCGCAATCGGCTTGTAGCAACAGCACGCAAATGTATGAACAATAAGGGAAGCTTGGAGCAGGTGTATGGAAGCATGCAAGAAGCCTATCAACTGATGCAGACCCCACTACACCAAGAACCCTCTGCTCGGGTATCTTGACTTCAGATTTCATTTGGGTTATTCCAAAAAATAAAAGGTTACTGCTTGTGAACAAATTATAGTAATATTACTTTTCATGTTGGCAGGGGTTAAACGAACTGAAAGAGTCAACTATTCAGATGGCTGCCAACGTGGGGAATATTGATGCTCCAGTTGATGAGACCGTATTTGATGTTGAGAAGGAAATTGATGATTTACTTCCTGTCGAGGTGAAAGAACAAAGGCTTAGTAACTTGCTTCAGGCTGCAATGGTTGGGGGATGTGTTGCAGCCATGCCTTTAATTAAAAAGATCCCAACCTCGGTCCTCTGGGGCTATTTTGCTTTCATGGCCATTGAAAGCTTACCGGGTAACCAGTTCTGGGAACGAATCTTACTGCTTTTTACTGCTCCCAGCAGGAGATACAAGTAACCAAACCTACTCCCTTTTCTCATTCCTTTTTCTTGCCCTCGTATCCGTATCCCCACTTATACTAATTGCGCTTTTTTCTCCCCACAGAGTGCTAGAGGAGTACCATGCCACCTTTTTGGAAACTGTACCTTTCAAGACAATCGCAATATTTACAACATTTCAGGCTACTTACTTGATTCTCTGCTTTGGCATCACGTGGATTCCAATAGCTGGGGCCCTTTTCCCTCTGATGATCATGCTATTGGTTCCTGTGAGACTATACATTTTGCCAAAATTTTTCAAAGGAGCACACCTTCAAGATTTGGATGCTGCAGAATATGAAGAACTTCCAGCTTTGCCATACAATCTAGCTACTGTAAGTCTATACTTATTTTAACCGGTATGGTATTCTATTTCCTAGCTTTATATCATGTCATTCAATGGGAGTCCTGGTTCTTATGAGAGGCATTTCACATAGTCTATTTTTGGGCTTTATCTCAGCCACTGGTGGCATTATATATTACGTGTTCCTTTGATTATTTGTATGATATCAGGAGGTGGAGATGAGCACGGCTACCTCATTTGCTGATGATGGAGAAATCTTAGACGGGATGATCACTCGAAGCAGAGGCGAGATACGGCGTTCCTGCAGCCTCAAGTTAACAAACTCTGCAGTTACACCATCCAAGGAATTCAAGAGCATAAAGAGCGCACGGTTTTCAGAGAAGGGGTACAGCCCTCGTTTGAGCGAACTGAGAGTGGATCAAAGTCCTCGGCATGATGGAAGTGGAAGAGAACTCTTCAGTCCAAGAATCATAGAAGCAAGACCATCTAACCTCGGAAAAAGTGGTTAGAAGTTGTGCACAAATTATCAAGCATCCGTAGCAAGTTCTTTATCCCTTCACACAATGGGAAGAAATTACTGGCACCGGTATAAAATAAAGAACAGGTGGGAAGTCTGCCATGGAGGTTTTTTTTTCCAATTTTTAGTTCAATTTTGTCTTTTAGTTGGTATATTGTAAATGTGAATCCAGCATTTAAGAAATTTAGAATCCAAATTTTCTTCAATTAAAAAACCAAGTGTCATGCTAACTGAAATTTACAATGCTCAAAAGTTTGACACTCCCACTTTCCATCCTCAGATGAAATGCTGCTTTTGGCTGATAAAGCGTCCATGGCATAAAACAAGATGAGGCAGGACCGCAGCAGAAGCATATATGTAGCATGGTGCATCATTAATTTAGAACTTTATCACTTTTCAAAGAAAAGTAGACCTTTAAGATTTCTGTAAGTGGAGCTTAACAATCCAAGTCACAGCCATGAGACACCGCTATATATTGTCACCATACATTGAAACAGAAGAAAATGCAGAGACAGAACGGGAATTGAAGAGACTGATGGCAAAGAATAATGTCATCTTAATCCAGGGATGCAGAGAACTGGTGGGGCGGGACTCTTACGTTTCCGTTGTAACATGTAGCATGTATACAAAAAAGGAAATAAGGCTGCAGATTGGCTTTGCTTCATTTGCTCACTCGCAAAGCCTTGGAGTTCGATCTTTAGAGCAGCCTCACTCGGCTTAGTTAAAATTTGGTGTCCCAGCATTACTCGGCCAAAAGGATTGAGAATACATGCAATCCCATTCCAGGCCACCAGTGCATCTCCAGTCAACCTCATCAATTAAGGGCTCTCTTGGTAGAAAAACTATTTTTTGGAAACACCAATAAAAATATTCAGAAAAGAAAACCACCAACAAGATACAATGATCCTCAACAAGTTGATAGGTGCCAGTAATCATCAATGTTTGTTATCAATTGGGTAAGGATACCTTTCCCTATGGAATACTATCGTTGCCATAGCCCTAGGATCGTTATTCGTGTTGAATAGGATGCTCTAAAGAAAAGAATAATAACTATCCCCCCAATAAGAATAAAAATTTATTTAGAAAAAGCAAAATGAGATCAAAAGAGCAGTGACTTCACATTAACATAACTGGTGGGCTAGTTATAGCAGCCATCCATGGGTTGGGGGGCAATTCTGGGGTTCTAAACCCCTACCTACCAAATAAAAATTCTTCGCTCTTCCAACTCAGCTAAGCTAAGTGTAACATGTAAACACAACCTAACTCTTATATTCTTAAGAAAGAGAGAGATTTTGGGATATATAAACGATGATACTATACACTCCAACGAGTATCTTTTGAAAAGAAGGTAATGATTCAGTGACAAGTGGTATCAAAGCGAGTCTACCCCTATCCCATAGTGATACCTTCGCTTTAGTGCAGAATGTCGAGAATTCCTGATTCGCTTTAGTGCAGAATGTCGAGAATTCCTGATTTCACCGGCTCAGTGTGTGCTCGAACATCGACGAGTTTAACTTTCAACATAGGATCCAACAGAGATGATGACAACAATGGAAACAGCAAATTGATAAACCAGACACAAAAATAACAACTATGCTGTTATAATTGAAAGAGAATAAGCACCTGTGATTTGGAGATCAAACTAAAGGCAATATCATTCAAGAGGCAGCTTCGATGAAGAGTTGCCTTATCCATGTAAACAAAGTTACAAATAAGACAGAACAATCCAGCATGCAACTTTTAAACATGCAAATTTCATTCAGCCTCTAGTATGCTTGAATGCTTAAAAGATAACAATCTCACATGCAAATGCTAATGTAAGTGCTCAAGTCTCTTCCTTCGTTGTTTTATTTTAACTGTCAAAACATCATCCAACATACCAACATCAATTTTGATAAAAAGAGATGACATGGCACCTAAATCAAGCGCCCTTGCTGAATTTACGACCAGTCATCTTCTCAGACTCATAGAGCAAATGGTTTATAAGTCCTCTTGCCGCACTACAAAGGCAGGTGAAAAAACAGATTCAATTTACAACATGACATTGCCATCACAGAAGTTTGAAGATGAATAAGAACTAAATCTGCAGATGTGCGCATTGTGGCCATTAGCATCGTTGTCAACTCATCAAGTAATGCTCTACCTCAAAGTATACTGAAAGGATGCTAAGAGAAAGGAGCAATACAGACAGAAACTTACTCATCCTTGAGCTCTTGGATCTTTTCCGGATCAGTTTCGCACTTGTGCCTTTTGAACTGCTGCCTAACCATATCCACAACAAGCTCTGTATTATGTTGCTGCAGAATAAGTTAACAAAGGCAAACATCAATTTCCAGAGCCTAAAAAATTGTTAATCAAAATGAAGAGTGGAAAAGGTAACGGTTTACCCGATGACCAATAAATTTAGCTCTTCGAAGGCATTCACGGTAAAGCTGGAAATATAAAAGCTTGAAATTAAAGAACAAAAATTTATTGAATTATTGAATAATGTAAAAAAAATTAACTATTGATAACAAAAGAAGCAAATTGTGAACTGCAACAAAACGATACTCAACTCTGATGACATTTTCGGCAAGTTCCGGAGGCAAACCGGTTTGTAAAGATGGCATCGTTTTCGTTTTTCCCGATTTCTCTTTCCAACTCAAAATGCTGAGAACATAGCTGCTGTTTACAATTATTAGATTAGTGAAATGGAGTTCCAAAAATCAACCACAAAGCTAACCAAACTGATGTACTGGTAGTCTTTCTTAAGCAAAGTTATCATATTTAAGCGATGGAGAGAGCGGTTAATTTGATAATAGTATCAAACAGATTCAAAAGACAGCACGCAAAGCAATATAATATGGTGAGAAATAGGATCGATTTTGAAGAAGAAGAAGAAGATGATGATGATGAATCCAACCTCAGGCCAGCGTTATCGGCAGCGATCTACGTTGCGTTGGTGTGAGCAAGCACGATAGAAACTTTACGATGATACATCCTACCCATTTTTTAAATAGCAAAGGCTACATTACGAAATCCAAATTAATCTTTCGGCCTCTAGTGTTAAGTTAATTATCTTTCGTTTTTTTTTTAATGGTAAGAGGTGCCTCGGTGGAAGGCATAAGGGCACAAAGCTCCAACTGCGAAATTTTCATGTTCCAAAAACCAATCGAGAACTAAAATTGTAGGTCCATTGCCTTGTATGAAATTTGCAATTCCAATAATTGGAAAGCTTGATAAAAACTATAAAAATAATTAAATAATTACAATTAAATCAAATTAATAATTTTTATTCATTCAAAAATAAAAAATTTCTCCTCGTTGTTATGTTAACATTGATGACAACTATTCCCATGTCTTCCTTCGAAATTGTACGGCTTGAATTCGGACCCCAGCAATCCGTTTGGGGTGAGATGTAGGTCTAAATTATTTAAATATAATATATATATATATATAATATTTTATTTAATAATTTAAATGTTTAGATGAATTAATTTTTAATATAATATTAACATTTTATAATTAATATTTTTTTATAAATATAATTTTTTAAAAATGTATAATTTCTTGACGTGAACATATGCAACGTTTTCATTAAACTTTAAACTCTCCCCTCAACTCAATGGGAAAATGAAAGGGCAAAAGTAGTGAGCCCCATTGGCATTGAATTGAATTGTAACAAAGATTCTGTAGGCCCCCGAAGTAGCCCGTCAGCAACCCAGCGCCCATTGTACACGCCCTTATTAATCCAAAAAGTTCACAATAATAAAGAAAAAAAAAACATAGTTAATTCAAAGAGAAAAATTTCAGCAAACTGCGCACAGACCATATTGATTCCTACTTGGAATGGCATTTCATGACGGAGGAGCATTTATCTTTGAAATCCCAGATAAATAAAAATTTTATTTTTTCTAAATAAATGAAAATATATAATAATTGATGTTAAAATATATTAATAATTCAAAATACACATGATTAAATAGTTGAGATGTTAAATTCTTAATTTAAGTACTAAAATTTCAGATATGACCAGGTCTGACAAAAAGAGAAAAAAAATGTTTAAAAAATATATTATTTTTAATTTAAGATGAAGAATTATAAGTAAAATGATAATTTATTATAATTTATCTTTTTTACAGGGGAAAAAACTTCGCCTTTTTATCATTTTCCTTTTCTCCTTAGTGTTAGAGAATGCTGTGGATGACACATATGATAGAAACTTTCTCTCATTTTTCTTCCTTTTTTTTTAAAAAAAATGATATTTTCTTTAAAAACATAAATTATAAATTAAAACTCTGTTTTTTTTTTAAGTACATCGGTAAATTGAATCTCTTATATCTTCACATTTACAAACCTGGTCGTGTAAAATCCAATAGTTAATCTTTGAGAATCCAATTGACTAGTCTACCAAGTACCAAGTGTGCAAGCATAATGGCCTTTTTTTTTTTTTTTTTTAAACGAAAGTCTGTTTGCTGGTGGATGTGGATTGTATACTCGTATACAGGACATGCTATTGCAGAAGAATAAAGTTAAGATGGGCCCATGTTTCGTCTGTGAGTGGGGAAGTACACTTCTTTTTTGCTCAATGGATGGTAGTTTTGGGCCAATTTTAAGAGCAGGCGGGTACTTTCGTTTTGCAATGGGCCCACATTTATTGCCTGCCAAACGCCATAAATACAAGGTTTGACCACACCAATTTATATTTGTGGGTCTCTAGATCTCCCCTCTCTAGATCTCCCCTGCAATCAATGACGATGAGCATCCATGTGAGCCCCAACCTGGTGGATTCTGCGAGCTTATCCACCTGAATCCAGATCTTTCAAGTAGCCAATGGCAAAAGTGGATACAATTGTTGTGTTTCATAGTCCTCAAGGATATGATTTTTTATTTTTTTACAACTAAGATAAGTAAAAAATTTAATTTTAATTTTTTATAATTAAATTTTAATTTATTTACATTTTATATTTTTTAAATTAATCATATATCATTTTGTTAACAAAAAGTGACTAAATTATTTCTATTTGATTAATATACATTTCAAATGAAATGAATTTAAAAAATATAATATTTAAATAAAAATTTAAAAATTTAATTATAAAAATTTATACAAATTGAGATTTATTTTTTTTATTTTTTCATTTTCCAATTCTATAAAAGTAGATGGTAACCAAAAAAAAATAATCATGTCTTAATTGTTGATATATATAGATTTGATTGTCTAATTAAATTGTCCAACTAGTTGATAAAGTAGGAAAAAGAGAATGTTAGAATATAAAACTTTTTTTTTCTGATTTTTTATTTTGCTAAGCATATTTGTCCATATCAGTATTTTTGTTAGTGTATTTTACAATTTAATCGGACAATTAAGTTGGGAATTGTATACCAAATTGATTTTTTTATCATTTTGATTAAAAGGGGTTTATCATTGTGACTTTTTATTTTTTTGATTAACAGGGTTTGTTATATGGAGATCACAGATAGTCATGAAGAATATATATATATATATATATTATATTGATGATATTTTATATTATGAGCAATGCTACAGTTTAAATTATTAGCACGTGTACAATTAGTAATGTTATACTGTTTTGTCTAAGAGAAAGGGCCATTACGGGACGAATAATAATTAAATAAAATCCTAAGTGTGAAGAAGGAGAAAAATTTAAAAGACGAACCGCTTCAACGTGTGTGTACGTATTTATGTTTGTTGCAGAATACCGATACTTATAATTTCCCGTCATTTCTCTTATTGGAACCGTCCGCTCCTGTTGTTCTCTTTCATCTCATTTCTTTCTGTCCTCACTTTCTTCACTACCTGCGGATCGAAGCAACAGAAACCCTAATATTCAAACTTGAGTGGGGGTGGAATCACCTTTCTCGCCGTAGATTCCCCAGCCGTTCAATGGCGTTCCTTCACCGCTGCTCATTGGCGCCTATTTGCTAAAATTTCTTGTGCCTGATCAATCATCACCATGTTCGAAGCGCACGTAAGTTTTCTTTGACTCCTTATTTATTAATAGGGAACCACAGTTTTTCTTGTGTTGCTTAACCGATCACTGATTTTGGTTAGTTATTGGAAGGTGGGTGAGATTTAGGTACTTTTAATGTAGTCACAGTGCACCAGCGGAGTGATGTTCACTTTATCTGATTATCTCTTAAGCAAGATGTGAACTCACGGGAGATGGTGAAGTTACATGATCGGATGATTACCGATGGGATTTAGAATGCCACTAGAACTTATTTCTTATTTCAATTTTTGTGTGTAGTTTGAGTTGGACATTTTGTTTTCTTTGTGTTTGATAGTTAGAAATAATCATGCTAATTTAATTTAAATTCTCTTAGTTATTTGAAGGAGAAAAGATTAGTTTTGCCTTTTAGCTAGCTTTCCCATAATAATACATGAAGCATGTGACTTTCGTGAGGATATTTTGCAAATGTGGTGATTTCATTGATTGATGATGTTTAGGGAGTCTGTTATGGAAATCATTTGGGATAATGTGGTTCTTACTGTTGATTTTGCTTGTAGGTTTTGCATTTGCTTCGAAGATATTTGGGTCAATATGTCCATGGGCTCTCAGTAGAGGCCTTAAGAATCAGTGTCTGGAAAGGTTCGTCCACTATTCTTTCAGTTTTAGGCACTGTGATTTACTCTTCTGCCAGTATTGTGATTCTTCTAGCTAGGTCTGATGACTGTGTGGAAGCAGGGTTTTTTCTCAGAATCCCTCTATCTGGTCTAATGATCTTTGGACTCTCAAATCATTCTGATCTAATATCATTTTTCCTCATCTTCTGGTAGTTTGAATATTTTCTTAAATCAATCTCATTTGCAGGTGATGTTGTCCTCAAAGATTTGAATTTGAAGGCTGAAGCACTAAATTCACTAAAGCTTCCAGTCACAGTAAAAGCTGGTTTTGTTGGCACCATCACATTAAAGGTAGCTAAGTCATCACTAGCAAATTGACAACATTTTTTATTTTGATTTCTTCACACTTCCCTTCAATTGTAACTTATAGAAGTAGAAAAGAATTTTTGTTGTGTATGATCTATTCTCTACTAACAATAGGATATTGTTTCCGCTACATCTAGTTTGTCTGAGCCCTAACAAATCCCAAAACTTGTGGAGAGAAATTATTCCTCATTTTTAGCCGTTGGAATTTTTTGTTTTATTGTTTTTAACAGTCAGGATTAATGGGTGTTCTTCTTGGTTATAAAAAATCAGTTTTTCCCCCTCTCTGCAGGGGTTCTCTAGGGAATAAGATTTGAGAAAAAGAACATTGCTTTTAGGTTTTTGTTTCCAATATGATGCTTGTGTGCTAGTTATTTCATTTTTCTCAATTCTCCTTCATGATTACAGGTTCCGTGGAAAAGTTTGGGCAAAGAACCTGTCATTGTTCTCATTGACCGTGTTTTCCTTCTTGCTCAACCTGCTCCTGATGGCCGGTCTCTTGGGGTAGGATGACATTTTGTTGATGTAAAGGATGTGTGCCCTTATTGCTGCTACCTTCTTGGTTGCTTTCAAGTTTGCTTAGTTTTTATTTACAGGAGGAGGACAAGAGAAAAATTTTTGAAGCTAAACTTCATCAGATAGAGGTGAGAATTTTGGCATATGTGTTGTCATGTCTCCTGGATATTGCTTCTCTCCTTACCACTAGTATTTGTGCATCATATTTGATGTGGGACGACTAGTTACATAATAATACACAATCAATCTCTCAACACTTTCCCACAAATTGGAGCATGGATGTTAGTTATGCCAAACTTGTTACAAAAAAATTCATCCTAGCTCCATGTAAGGACTTCGTAAAAGTATTTGCAGCTTGTTAGTAGGTATAATCAATCTTGTTGAAGCACAAAATAACAATCAGCCTCTATTTGCTTAGTTTGCTCATGGACACTAGATTCAAGGAAAACTGAATAGTATCCTGATTATCACACCATAATCTCACAATTGTACACCTAATTCCAAGCTTTTCAATATTCTTCTTAATAAGGAGAAAGCCTATATTTATATCACTACTGTATTTCTTTTGACATTTTAGATATTCCATGTGGGATAACTATATACATATATGATTCATTTTTTTTTTATTCCACAACCTTGTTTACTTCCTATTTCATGAGACCTGTGAGCATTTAAAGTATTTTTGACCCATTGCTATGGAAGAAGAGAGTTTTGAAGATCCAATGCTTTACTGTATGCAGGAGGCAGAATTGGCAACCCTTGAAGCAACTGCTAGGACTAAGTTGGGAAGTGTATGGCCTGTAGAACTTTGTTTCCATTCTTAATTACGCAATTATGATTGTTCAGTCGTGTTTATTTTGGGCTGGCTGAATTTTTTTTCCTTCTCTTTTACCAGTTTTTCAATAAGTATTTCTTTTAGCAGTCTTTATTCTTATACTATTTTACATTTGACCATTGCTGATATTGGGATTGAATTATCTTTTTGACTTGCTTAAAGTCACTTTCTTGAGTCAATAGCTGAGATGGTGATTGCAAATGGAAGGCTTTTCTCATTGAGTTGCATGTGATTTACCTTTAAAATTTACCATTTAGAAAGACTCTCAAGCAAAGTTTGTTACAGTTGTAAGATCTCCTGGGCTGGTGATAGAATGTGGCTTGGCTTTGGGCTTAGTAATAGGACAGACTGCCATTAGGCGGAGGTTGTTATAGAACCCACATATTGACTAAACTGGTTGGCAATTGAAGTGATGAGGGAAAGTAGGAGTTATGTTTTCATTCACTACAGTTTGCCAGAATTGTGTCATTACAAGGAGACATGCATATGCTTATAAAAGAATTGGTCAAACTCGCTTCCCTTGTTTCTAGTAGGTATCCTTAGGCTGGTTGAGGATATACTTCATTTTGTTTGACTGTGTGACTGCCTGGGGTATATGCTGGCCCATCTAATAAGTTTCTAGGGTGGGCTGACAATCATTGGCATGATGCTTATTAGTTAAACAAGGAGCTGGCATGATATTGTTTAATTCTTTTTCAGGCTCCTCCCGGAAATTCATGGCTAGGTTCTCTGATTGCCACTATTATTGGAAATCTTAAGATTTCTATTAGCAATGTGCATGTCCGATATGAGGACTCAGTCAGGTTGGTGACCATTTCTTTCTCAACTTTTGTGGTTGATGAATATGGTTTGCCATTTCTCGTCTCCTTTTTCTTTTAACGTATATTTTAGTCATTTTCATGCATCATTATTTGTTTTCCACATCATTTAGTTTTCTATCTGTGTTTGCCAGCAATTCTGGGCATCCATTTTCTTGTGGTGTTACCCTGGCCAAGCTGGCAGCTGTGACAATGGATGAGCAGGGAAATGAAACATTTGATGCTAGTGGTGCGCTGGATAGATTGCGGAAGGTAAGGTTGTCTTTGTCCTTTACAGAACTCCAGTTATTGGATTGGACAAATGCAACGTAGTGTATATAATTCTATTTGAATATTTGATGGTGGATTGTTTTATTTAAAATAGCTGTTGGTAATACTTTGCAAATTTATGTCATAGCTCAATTGCTTAATGCAAGTTCAAATCATCTGTCTAACGGCAGTCAGGGATGTGATGTACTTGAATATGTCTCAATGTAGCCATGTGTGACCTTACCACAGCCCAACTTGCTTTAGTTGATTTGTGCTTGTGGGAAGAGTATTATGAAGTGTGTTTATCTTCTCTTTTCCAATCATTGTGGCAAAGCAAGGAATTTGGAAGATGGACCTAATTATATGTTGGGGGAAAAAAATGTTGCTGAATCAGATTTGGATCATTGAAAGACAGAAACTCTTAGAAGACAGACTCATTCATTCATTGGACTGATCGAGGGTTTTCATTTTTGAGTATCCATATTGCCTTGCCCAATAGGTTGAATGTGAAAGTTGATTCATATAAGTAAGGCCCCACAAGCTTCAGATTGAGGCTTAATTGCCTTGAGCTGTGTAATTTTGTCTTTCCTTCCATTATAGTGCAAGTTGTATGTCCCGGTGCTTTTCTGGTCATCAGTTTACATAATGGGACCTGGGTGTTGTGATATTGCTCACCTACTTAGAGTAAACTAATGGTTTTCAAGCTACGTGCTTGTTTCTTTATTAATTATGCATCATTTGATTTCATCTTAATAAGGTTGGATTTCTCTCGATGTGTACTCTGCCACTTATATTGTAGTGATAATTGACAAAAATGTCTATATGTTCATTTGACAGTCATTACAACTTGAGAGGCTTGCTGTGTATCATGATTCTAACTGCAAGCCCTGGAAAATAGACAAGAAATGGGAAGATCTTAGTCCCAAAGAATGGATTGAGGTTGGTTGTTATATGTGGAATGTAGCATTCATACTTGTTTCTCCTCAATATACCTTTGAAGAGTTTTCCTTCTCTTTAATCTGTCATTTTGTCCCTAGATCTTTGAAGAGGGTATAAACGAACCTTCTACTGGCCATGAGATGACATCTAAATGGGCTATGAATCATTGCTACTTGGTGTCACCACTCAATGGAGTCCTCAGATATCATCGTCTTGGGAAGCAAGAAAGGATTGATCCAGAGGTTCCTTGTGAAAAGGCTTCTCTTGTCCTTACTGATGTTTCCGTAACAATTACTGAGGTGTTAAACTTTCTCTTATTTATTTCATTTTGCAGCATCTCATCAATCATTTATCTGTTTTTGACATGCTTGGCTTTGTAGTAAAAAAGAATAGCAATTATGATATTCTTGCATGTTTCCTACGGGCTCAAGTAGAGAAGAATAGGAACAAATGTAGAACATTAATATATTCATCTGGTTACTTCATGTCCTCTGGTCCAGAATTTGCTGTGCCACCAGGAGAAATAGTGAAGTTATGTTCCTTCCAGTTCTTTTCCTTTGGGACTAGCATTCAGAAATGCTTTGATTCATGTACCTCTTAATTTTGTCTCCTAGGCACAATATCATGATTGGCTAAAACTCTTGGAAGTTGTCTCGAGATATAAGATATGCATAGAAATCTCCCATCTGAGACCTGCAGTGCCTGTTTCCAAGGAACCTCTCCTTTGGTGGCAGTATGCTGCTCAAGCTGTTCTGCAGCAGAAGAAAATGTGGTATAGATATATGAATGAGATAGTTTGAGAAAGTTTTAATGCTGTTTCAGAATTGAAACTGATATTTTCTCATTTACTTCAGCTACCGTCTCTCATGGGACCGAATCCAGCATCTCTGTCAGCTTCGTCGTCGTTATGTCCACTTATATGCTGGTTCATTGCAGCAATCATATAGTTCCAGTGCCTTGGAACTGCGAGAAATGGAAAAAGATCTTGATTCAAAGGTTATTCTTCTGTGGAGGTATGTAGAACTTGATTATTTGCTTTTTCCCTCCTAGATAATTTGATTATCTATTTATTGAAGGCATTGCATAACGTACCCTGCATATGTTAATGTATTTGTTTGATATGTGCACACACGTGTGTGTGCGCATGCACACACACATTGTCTGTTTCGTAAGCTTGTGTTTGGTTTATAAGAAGGAAAGGAAAAATATTTGTGCAAGTGAGAAAAAGGTTACACATTTCCCTCACTCTACCTTTCCTTGCTTTTCCCGCTAACAGAGCTTGAATTGATGGCTCCATCTATTTTTTTCATTAGGAGTATTCTAGCAAGCTGGTTGGAAGAAGTTGACTTTCAAATTAGGAAAAATTGGATGGCCTACTTAGTTGAAGACTCTCTGAGTTTTAATTGTATATGGATTTGGTGTTTCAAACAATATCAAAGATTCCTCCATCTACACTGCAAATTTGTCTGGGTCATAACTAGGTGCTGTTTAGGTGGTGATGAGTACTTCCAAGTGTTATCCATGTCTTTTCCTTCTGATTGTCTGTCCTGTTGATCCTTTTCTTTTCTTTTGTGCATGTTCTAGGTTACTTGCACATGCCAAGGCTGAATCTGTGAAAACAAAGGAGGCTGCTGAACAGAGGAGGCTAAAAAAGAAAAGTTGGTTTTCCTTTAGATGGTTGGTAGAAAATCTGTTTTTATGTTTTGTAAATTGTGTTACCATGCCTTTACCTTTATTTTGCTTAGTGTTTCTCTTTGTGTAGTTCTGCTAATTTATTTATTGACTGTTCTAATTTATTTGAATTTCTTTCATTCTAGGAATACAGACTCCAACGATGCCTCTGATGGAGATGTCTCAGAGGCATCAAAAATAACAGAAGAAAAACTGACTAAAGAAGAATGGCAGGCAATTAATAATTTACTCAGTTACCAGCCAGATGAGGAGTCGACATTGCACTCTGGAAAGGACATGCAGAATATGATTCAATTTTTGGTGACTGTATCTATTGGCGAGGCTGCTGCAAGAATTGTTGACATAAATCAGACTGAGATTATTTGTGGTAGATTTGAGCAACTCCATGTGTCAACGAAGTTCAAGAATCACAGTACTCACTATGATGTTTTGTTGAAATTCTATGGTTTATCTGCTCCTGAAGGTTCACTTGCTCAGGTTTGCTTGGTTTTCTGCCATGACTGTTGTGTGCCCTGTGAGATGATTGAAGGATTTTTTTTTTTCATTTATCTTTACTTATAGTTTTTATGTTGCATTTCCCATTCTTTCTTGTAGTTTGGGTTTCAACCTACGTTTTGAGCCGATCTTATTTGGAAGAAATGAGTTGATGCTAACAAAGATCTGGATGTTTGCAATGCATAGGCTTCAGTTTAGTGGGGCTTATGTGTATGTTGTTCTTTGTGTTACAGAGTGTCTCTAGTGAGCAGAAGGTGAATGCATTATCAGCTAGTTTTGTTCAGTTGCCAGTTGGGGAGAATGTTGACTGGAGGCTGTCAGCTACAATCTCTCCTTGCCATATCACGGTGATTACTTAATCTTTGATGGAAGTAAGAGAGAATATTCTTTTGGTTTTGTGTTATTCACATTTACACAATAGCTTCAAGCATTTGGTTAAAAAATCTTTATGTTCCTCTCTCTTTCTCCCCCTTCCTCTTTGGGAGAAAATAAAATTTCTGTATTGAGAGAAAAGAGACTAATGGTGGCAGTATGAGGTTAACCTCATTTGATTGAATTTGTGGAACTTGAAATAAAGATAAAACTTACAAAATAATTTCTTTCATATATTTTGCATGATGTTGGGAGCACCTTTAAAGGATCTAAAAATAAAACCAAAGAGAAGGCAAATGACATTTAATTTTGTAGCAGCTAGAAGGATGAATTCTGGTAGTCTCCATTACTTGTTTTTTGTTTGGTCCATGGTAATCTCTAATACTTTGTTGAGCTATAAGTTGTCCATTTGCCAATTGTAACAGCGGTCCACATGTTAATCAGATTAACTTACTCTTCTCTCTTAGAAAATAGGTTAGGGTGGATGAATACTTTTAATACTGTTATTTACCTTTCATAATTCCCTCACTGTTTGCTTTTCCCAGTGTCTTACCTGGCCCCTATTTTTCAGAATGGTTTTGTATCAGATAATAATACAACTATCTGGAGAAGCCTGGAAAATTTGACTAGATAACTTGGAAGAAAGGAATCTGAAGGCTCTAAACTTCAATCATCACTCTGAATATTATGCAATCTTAAGAGCATTTTTTATCATTTTGGAAATAGAACCATTACAGAATTGAATAGGCTTGTATACAGACATTTGTTAGCCATTTTGAATGGTTACCTGAGTTGCACTATGCTAACATTGAACATTAAGATATAATGCTTATTTTCAATGTAAATTTGTTATATTTGGTTTAGGATCTTGTTATTTGCCTGTTTCCTTTGTTCTCCTCTTTTCCTTCAAATTTTTAATTTCCCTATCATCTGATGCTTCCTCACTTCTTCTGTGGTTTCAGCTTTTAAAGGAAAGTTTTGATCGCTTTACTGACTTTGTGAAGAGGAGTCATGCAGTTAGTCCTACAGTTGCATTGGAAACTGCAAATGCTTTGCAGGTATTATGCTAATTTTATGTCATGGAGGTTCTTACTTTACCTACTTACCTTATTTGGGTTTGGGGATTTAGAGAGGGCTAATTTTTCAATTGTTCAATGCCAAGTTTAGATGAAGATCGAGAAAGTGACTCGTAGAGCACAAGAGCAATTTCAAACAGTATTAGAGGAACAAAGCAGGTCAATAGATGCTTAACTATTTTTTTCTTTATTGTATGAGGCCATGTTCATGTGAACTTTGATTTTTTTTTTCTCTCCTCATGTGCATTACTTTCTAATTTGAAAAGAGAATTTGATGTGTCTAACACATGTTCTGTTTGGGTTTTTCAGATTTGCCCTTGACATTGATTTTGATGCCCCAAAAGTTATGGTTCCTATAAGAACAAGTGGTTCTTACACATGTGATATGCATTTCCTTTTAGATTTTGGCCATTTTACATTGCACACCGTGGTAAATTTTTTTTTTTTTTAATATTTGTTTCGTGTGGGCTTTGATTTTTTTTTCTCCTAACAGTTAATATTTGTTGTCACAGGAAAGTCAGTGTGATGAAAAGAGTATATATTCTCGTTTCTACATATGTGGAAGAGATATTGCTGCCCTTTTCACAGATTGTGATTCTAACTGCCTGGACTCCGCTGTCATCGGATCAACTCATAATAAGTTTCCTTTCACACCTCCTGTACACGAAAAGGTTCACAACTTTTATTCGCTTGTTGATAAGTGCGGAATGGCTGTAATTGTTGATCAGGTATAATTTTAATCTCTCTCCATCCATCCATCCATCTATCTATCTACCTATGTGTGTTTGTGTGCACAGACATAGAGATATCAACAACTTTTTCAATGTTTAGCATATTTTGTCGCTCTAAATTATGGTTGCAAACTTCATCATATATCGACAAATTTCTTCAGCAGGCTCTGTTCTTACTGTGACTTAGTGTTTACCATTTGAGCTTCTCATTTTTTTGCCATGTTTAAAATCTTCATTGTTGGTACATTGGAAAAGATCCATGTGAATTTTTCACTGAAGGTAGTTGTTGATGTAATCTTCAAATTCCTCTTAATTTTAGTTGTGATACCATGGGATATATAGTATTTAAACTGAATTATTTGTTTATTGAAGATCAAAGTACCTCATCCCTGTTATCCTTCAACACGCATATCTGTTCAAGTGCCCAATCTTGGCCTTCACTTTTCACCAGTGAGATATGGTAAAATGGTGGAATTATTGAACATATTGTACCGTACTATGGAAAACTGTGGTCAGCCTGCTGTTGATAATTTTGAAACTCAAGGTGGCCCTTGGCATTCAGCAGATATTGCTACTGATGCTAGAATCCTTGTTTGGAAGGTATGGATTTGTGTCATCACATAGTCATTTATGGGGAAAAGAACATTTTTGAATATATGGCTTGTGGGTATTTGCTCACATATAATTCCTTAATTTAGGGGATAGGCAATTCTGTTGCCACATGGCAGCCCTGTTTTCTTGTGTTATCTGGATTGTATCTTTATGTCATGGATTCTAAAAGGTCTCAGAGCTACCAGCGATATGTGAGGTTTGCCTTCCTTTCATCTCTTTCCTGGTTGTAGATATCAAACTTCTGCCAGCAGCTTTGATTGCATTGATATTGGCTGTTTATTTTGTTGAAGACTTTTATTGTTTCTTCTTGGCTCCTCCCTTGACCTTTTTTGGCTGTTTCTTGCCAATGAATACTTAAGGGTTCTTCCATTTATGCAGCATGGCTGGTAGGCAGGTAAATGAGATTCCTCCAACAAATATTGGTGGTTCACCATTCTGCATTGCTGTCAGTTTGAGGGGAATGGACATTCAGCAGGTATTACTGTGAATTGCAACAAACTCTGCTGAAGAATATACAATTGCTTAAACATTTTCTTTGACCTAGTTAGTCCTATCCCACAATGCATGCACACAGCCACATGCCCATACATTGCAAATGCCTCTAAAAGAACCGCAGCCATTATAGGAGTCAGAAACCAGATAGATTGTCCATAAAGAAGGCAACAAAAAAAATCAAAAATGATACTGTGATATCAGTTGTCCAATTTTGGTCTTCATGCATTCAATTGTTTGTTCAGTATGTCATGATAATCACCAAGTTGAGAAATATTAGACCACTCATGTTGATTGGAAGGGTCTTACCATACCCTGGTGTTCTGAAGATTTTGACTTATGCAGAGGTTTTGAGTTCAAGGATTAATGTGGTTAAAATTTTAACTGCCAAGCCACCTATAAGGTGATTTCTCATAAAACATACCTTGTTTTCCTTTTTTGTGAACTACTATTTTCTGGGAACTAAGCTCTTTAAACTTTCATGGTGAAGTCAATTAAAGTAATTTATGTACAACTAATTAAGCTTTTCTGGCCATAGCTTCATGCATAGAACCAAGGATTTGAACTTTTGCATAGCTGTAATTTGTTCTTTGCATCATTTTTAGGCATTGGAATCCTCTACTACTTGGGTTTTAGAATTTCGTAATGAGGAGGAGAAGGCCACCTGGTTGAAAGGACTGATACAGGCTACATATCAAGCTTCGGTATGACAATAATATTCCAGTGAAGTACTAGTTACTTGGTTGCTAATTTATTGATACTTTTCTGTGCTAATGACTATGCCTATCCATGCTCCATAAAAGGCACCTCCATCAATTGATGTACTAGGAGAAGTTAATGATGTTTCAACTGAGTTGGCCGTTCCTCAGACATCTAACATGAAGACTGCTAATCTTGTTGTCAATGGGGCACTGGTGGAGATGAAATTATGCATATATGGAAAGGTTAGCTATGTTCACTTCCCTTGGCAGATATGATAATTCATTAGAGAACTTGATAGATTGAATCCCTTTTTTCTGTGGCATAAAAAATGTGAAATGGATTAGTCTTGCCAGAAGTTCTAGTTTAGGGTATTTAGCAATTGTTTGAGTCATCTGTCATATTTTACATTGCTTCCTGTGTTAGTTACTTTATTTTCAATTTCTGTCTGTATCTTTTGCAGACTGGAGATACGATTGATGAGAAACTTGAAGAGACTCTAATTCTTGAGGTCCTTGCCAGTGGGGGAAAGGTTTGTGCTGCTGTTTTTCTTCATTTGGTTAGTTGGTGGACAAAAACATACACTTTTTGTGAATCATACACTGTTTGCAGTTTTGGTGTTCCTACATTTATTATGTACTGTCATCTGTCTCTGGTTCTCCATAGTCTGAAGCAGTCAGTTACCCAGCAATTCTATAATTTGATTGGACTGCCTTGTTACACTCTTCAATTGTCTCCTAATTGACAAATTTGAAGCCCAATGGGTCTATTTGGTGTGCTATGCAAAGAAAGGGACTTTTGGTTGCTGCTTATGTGAAGGACTGTGCTCAGTACTTGTGTACTCACATTCATGCCCATATTAAAAGATTTCTTCACTCCTTTACTGCACCCCTATTGTGTCCTTACCAGCCTCCTCTGTTCATTTTAGTATTATGCACCCTTGAATATTAAACCATACTTTTTACAGGTTCACTTGATTCACTCAGAGGGAAATCTGACAGTTAAGATGAAACTGCACTCCTTGAAGATAAAAGATGAGCTTCAAGGTCATGTATCCACATCTCCACAGTATTTAGCTTGTTCGGTGCTGAAGGATAATAAGTCATTTGCATCCATGCACGCACTTGACTCTCAAGGGAAAGAGATGCCTGTATCTCATGATGATGATGATGCGTTTAAGGATGCTTTGCCTGATTTCTTATCTGCACCAGACTTTGGGATTTGTTCACCAAAGATGGATATGTCTCCTAGAACTAGGGGAAATGATGCTACTGAGATGCAGTGTGCTGAAAACTTAATGTCGGAAAAAGATCTGTTACAAGGGTATAGCATTTCTGAGACATTCTATGAGGCACATGGCGGCAATAATTTGGATTTTGTATCTGTTACCTTTTCAACAAGGAGTTCTTCATTACTTCATTATGATGGCATAGATACGGAGGTAGCCTGAGTTACGTACTTTTGATGTCGTACTTTTCTTTAAGTCCTATTCTCTTTACTGATACTGTAATTTTAATTTTCAGATGAGCATTCGCTTGTCCAAACTGGAGTTCTTTTGCAACAGGCCAACTCTTGTTGCTCTAATAGGTTTTGGCTTTGATATAAGTGCTGTCAACTCTGCTGAGAGTATTTCAAGCATGACCAAAGGCTCAGCTGAGGAATCTTTGGTGAACAAAGAAAAGACTGAAGACAATGGACGTATAAAAGGCTTGCTGGGGTATGGCAAACACCGTGTAGTGTTTTATTTAAACATGAATGTTGACAGTGTGACAGTGTTTCTCAATAAGGAGGATGGTTCCCAGCTGGCTATGCTTGTGCAGGAAAGTTTTGTTTTGGATCTTAAGGTGAGGCGAATCTTTTCACTGACCATGTCTCTGGCTTATTTTCCATCTCAATATTGTTACAAATTTTGAACTGCCATTGTGAAGTTAAATCACTAGTTAGACACCACGGACCCAGCCAACCGTGAATCATCCATTTTTTTCCATTTTTGCATATTTTCTTCTGCTTGTAAATTAAAATTTTTTGCTGAAATTGGGTGTTGATTATGTTCATACTTTTTTTTTTTTATCTTTTTCCTTTGTAGCTATGCATTATTTGAGTATGTTTGATTGGTCTTTTTTTTTTTTTTTTCAAGGTGCACCCAAGTTCTCTTTCTATTGAAGGCAC
This sequence comes from Kandelia obovata, assembly GCA_021464305.1. Taxonomy (NCBI): domain Eukaryota; kingdom Viridiplantae; phylum Streptophyta; class Magnoliopsida; order Malpighiales; family Rhizophoraceae; genus Kandelia; species Kandelia obovata. Next base: position 3,509,788 of record CM038475.1, on the reverse strand, counting down.
ATTAGGAAATTTTAGACTCTGTGATAAGTCACTTGGAGAAGATCATTGGTGGAGTTGGCTTTGTGACATACGTAATCCAGGGCTTGAGTCACTCATTAAGGTATGCAAGTTCCTTAATTTATTGCTGGCTTTATAATTGTATACTTCTAATTTAACATATCATATTCCTTTTTGTTTTTCCAGTTCAAATTTAGTTCTTTTAGTGCCGATGATGATGATTATGAAGGATATGACTATAGCTTGTGTGGCCGACTCTCTGCTGTGCGCATTGTATTCCTCTACAGGTTTGTCCAAGAGGTATGTTGTAAATGGCTGTCATTTATTTATGTTCATTGTCAGCATTTCATCTTTTTTAGATGTGTAAAAATCAAGCCTTCTATGTTCATTTTGTCCCTTTCCTTCATTTGGATGTTTTCAACTTATGCCCACATTCTGGTCCTTTGTTTGGCAGATAACTGTTTACTTTATGGAACTTGCCACTCCAAATACTGAAGAAGCAATTAAACTGGTTGATAAAGTTGGGGGCTTTGAGTGGCCAATTCAGAAGTATGAAATTGATGGAGCCACTGCATTAAAGCTGGACCTTTCACTTGATACTCCAATGATCATTATTCCCAGAAATTCCATGAGCAAAGAGTATGTGGACTTGCAGTTTACTTTTTTATCTTGAACATGACCTAGAAATTATAGCCTAGGGAGATTTCTTGGAGATGGGGTGCATGATGACAAAAGAACATCTGTATTTGATTTTAAACTTGAAAGATGGAGAACTTCTGCAGAGCTCTAGTGTGAAAAACTTTGGCGCTTTGGTGGAGTTTACTTGCAGTTAATTTTTTGTAATAAATCTCTGCACCATCTCAAATTAATTCATGTCTGCTGAAACGAAAGTAGATCAATGCAATCTTAGCTGTAACTGATATTGCCTACATTGAGGATATCTTATTCCAAGTCCATTTAAATTGAATGCACTCCTTTGAGTTGCCTCTTCTGATATGACTTCGAATATTAACTGGCCTTGTGTTCTATTGGACCATTTTTGCCCCTATTTCTCTCTTTGCTATTATATTTTTAAGCTTTACTTGGTCCTGGATGGATGTAATGCCAATTTGCTTTCTTGTTAAAGGAGTAATTGGCTGGGGATATGATAGACTTCATTGAACTGCTGTTGATGCCTATTGCTTGTTGTCAATGGTTGCAGTTTCACACAATAAATGCTGATGCCAATAACTTATTTATATCTTTGTCTTAATTGCAGTTTCATTCAACTTGACTTGGGCCAGCTACAGGTGACAAATGAATTCAGCTGGCATGGTAGCCCGGAGAATGATCCTTCAGCTGTTCACATGGATGTTCTTCATGCTGAGGTACCCTACAGCTTAAGTTTTTGGGTTGAATAGTTCCTTGACATGTTATGAGAGCCTTCATCATCAAGAGATCATGATTTTAAATTACACTGACCTTATTCTTTCAATTAAATGTGAATTTCTGGTTTGTTCATGCTTTAAGCCCAATAGAGCTTTTGCATGAGGAGGCATGTTAGAATTTCATATATGATCCATATCTTGGATTGCACTCAACAGTTTAAGCTTTTGGGTTGATTGTTTTCTTGGTGACTGGTATCTAAAATGTTGCAGGTTGTGGGAATCAACATGTTTGTTGGAGTTGATGGTTGCTTAGGTAAACCTATGACACGGGAAGGACAAGGACTGGATATTTATGTTCATCGCAGTTTGCGGGATGTTTTCAGGAAGGTGCCAACATTTTCTGTTGAAGTAAAGGTAATATTTGTTTATGAAAGTGATCCTTCAGGCTCCGGCATGACTCTCTAGCTTCCTTGAGAATATTAGGAGCTGCTCCGAAGTGATCTTTTCACCAGTTTCCTCTTTTCCTTCATTGAATTAATCATGTTTCTCTGCTGCCATATAGATTAGGCATGCATTATTTATGTTGGAAATAAGGATTGTACTAGGTTATAACTCTACATTTTTTCTTAGCATAGCTGATATTGACTATAGCACCCAGTTCCTGATTCAGAATACATATGTGGCTTGCAAGATTGCCGTGGTGTTGTTAGTGATTCTGCATCTAATTTTAAGGGCTGGACTCCATACTCAGTTGCTCATTGTTTAGGCTTTTTTCATTTTTGATTTTCTGGGTCTTTTTTTCTTAGTAGATTATCAGTAGAAGTGGAGTTCAAAGTCCTGTCTGGGAGATTACTTTGAAATAAATTATTTTAAATGCATTCTGTTTTGAAGTATCAGAAACTGATTAAGTGTTCCATTTCAGAAAATGTCTTTTTTTTATTTGTCTAATTTCTTTTTGAGTTGTTTCTGTTTTCTAGCATTGGCTAATCTCTTCCATCGATTTGTTGGAATCCTTGTGGGCTATGTTATGAGCAGGTAGATTACCTTCATGGTGTCATGTCCGATAAAGAGTACAACATTATTCTAGATTGCACATACATGAATTTTTCTGAGGAGACAAGGCTTCCTCCGAGTTTTCGTGGGAGTAAATCTGGTTCCAAGGATACAATGCGGCTGCTGGTAGATAAGGTCAATATGAACAGTCAGATCCTACTTTCACAAACTGTTAACATAGTGGCAGTTGAAGTAAAGTATGCACTATTGGAGTTGTGCAATGGTGTTCACGAGTCACCTTTAGCTCATCTAGCTGTGAGTCCTCTTCCCTGTGACTCGTGCTACAGTTATTGTTTTGGCATGATGTCAGCTATTTAAAGCCCATCCCAACACAATTGGCTTTGCTTCTAATGCTCTCCAAATCGTCATTAGTTCTAATGACATTTTTTAATGCTTGCTTTTTGCAGTTAGAGGGTCTCTGGGTATCTTACAGAATGACATCATTGTCTGAGACAGATCTGTACATAACCATTCCCAGGTTTTCTGTCCTTGACAATCGTCCCAATACAAAACCTGAAATGCGTCTGATGCTTGGATCATCTACTGATGCTTCCAAACAAGCTTCTAGTGGAAATTTGCCCAATTTTCTGAGCAGCAGTAGCTTTAGGAGGGTAAATGAATCTGCAATTGATGTGGATGTTGCAATTTCGACGATGTTTTTGATGGATTATAGATGGCGACCATCATCCCAATCATATGTGGTCCGAATTCAGCAGCCTCGTGTCCTTGTGGTACCAGATTTCCTTCTAGCTGTGACTGAGTTTTTTGTGCCTGCATTAGGGACTATAACTGGAAGAGAGGAATCAATGGATCCTAAGAAAGATCCCATTAGCAGAAGCAATAGCTTGGTGCTATGTGAACCCGTTTACAAACAGATTGAAGATGTGGTACATCTGTCTCCAAGTAGACCATTAGTAGCAGATGCCAAGGGTGTTGATGAATTTGTCTATGATGGCTGTGGAAAGACTATTTGTTTAAGTGTAGAAACCCCAATGAAGGAATTGCATTCAGTGAGACCTCGACCAATCATAATTATAGGGCGTGGGAAGAGGCTGCAATTTGTCAATGTAAAAATTGAGGTACTTTTGCTTCTTCCCCATATTACTGTTGTTATTATTATTATTATTATGGTTGTTCTGTTGTTCATTTGTTTCATTGACTAGCTATCTCAGTTCTGAAATATATAAGGTGGAAAAATATTGGTTAGAAAGGAAGATAGATGAGGGATGGAGAGGACCTTTGAGTAAAATTGAAAAGTTTGGGATTGTCACCTCACCGTCAAATTTTAATTAAAAGAAATAGTTTATTAGTTTTATCAATTTGTTATTGTTTCAAACTCCTAAATCTTCTCAAGCCAATGACATTAGTTAAATGTTTTGTTGTTATTTTCAATGGCAACCAGATGAATAACACTTTTTTTTTCAATTTGTGCCTATTGTTCCTTTGTTTGTCAGAATGGTTCCCTTTTAAGAAAGTATGCATACTTGAGTAATGACAGCAGCTACTCAATATCTGTAGAAGACGGTGTTGAGATTTTTTTTCAAGACAGTTCTGATGATGATAACAGGATGAGTCCAGATGATGTGCATGAATCATTTTATGTTTCAAATACCTCCAATATTAACACTGATATAAATGTGATGCGAAGTTTCACTTTCGAGGCCCAGGTAAATTTTTTATTGGCCATCTTGTTTATTTGTTTCCTGTCTCTTAAAGATATTATCTAGGGTTAATATGATTCCCTTAAGAACATGATCTTGTTGTCATTCTTATTTTCTGTTTATCCTAATTGCATTATAAAAGTGTAGACCTATGGCTGTTGACTGTATACCACATCCTACCAGGTTCTATAACAGGTCTTGTTCTTTATGTGTGAAGACACATGCTCTGCAATCTGTGTAATGGCACAAAATTTTCTCCAAAAATTCATCTTGTTAATTTGTTGTTACATTTATGGGCTATATGTAACATATTTCAGATGAATTCTTTCATGGAGGCAAACAGTTTCTAATTTTTTATTTTTTTTTAAAACGTAGGAAAGAAGTTCTAAAGTTTTCTTCCATTTAGTACCATGTGAGAGTGGTTAATTGCAAAGGCTTGTTTCTCTATAAGCCCTTAAAATGACAGTTTATTTGGCATTTATATCCTTTCCCTTGGATTGCATCTCATACTTCCTATTGAACTTTTTGTGATCAGTATTAAGGGGTCAGTCTCTGTGTCTATAGAGATCCTGTTCTTGGATTGGTGAAAAAGCGTTGTAAGCTCTATTATTAATCATTTCATTTTCATATTGTCTCTCCCTTTGAAACAGTGAGGTCCCAGCCAATTTTACTTTTAAGGCCATGTTGGCCAACTGATTTCAATGGCTCTAACTTGTTTATTGGATTAGTGACCAGATAAGCAATTGAATAATGCTTCCTTCTGTCCTTTTGATTGCTTGATGTGCTACAACTATCTAGCTGTGATATAGTCCTTTCTTCTAAAAATTTTTGTGCTAATTTCTTATTTTGATAAGTTGAGTATAGAAATAAGGTTGGATTTCTTTAGTTATGATGAATTAATTGTTCTCCTTTACTATGAAAATAAAACCTGACTAATGTTGATAGTGTTTTGCTAAACTCTTGATGGTATATGTTCTAATTGTTCTTTTATTTATTATTTTAGGTTGTTTCTCCAGAATTTACATTCTATGATGGTATAAAATCATCATTGGACGATTCAGCTTATGATGAAAAACTTCTGCGTGCAAAAATGGATTTGAGCTTCATGTAAGAATACCTAGTATATTTCTTTGCAGCTCATTTTTCTCCTTGTATCTCTTGGGGCGATTTTGTTGCTCTAATTTTCAACTAGGAGAACCATTCTCTAAAGGTGGTTTAATTAGTGCCTTTATGTGATGTTTTAATGACCTTTTTCAAATATCGATTGAATCCATAACATTTTACTGACTAGATGTGTTAAAGGACTTGAGTTATAATATCCATGGTTAAACCTATTGGCTTAAGCTTTTATGTGGATATGAGGCTCCAAGGCATTATTTGATGTGGTATCAGAGCTTGGTTCACCTACTTATTTGCAGCAGCAACTTGGTTGTTCAATTCTTTTCCAATGTTTGTTTAATCAGTGAGTTTAGTCCTAGTGGGAATACTTGGCTTAAGCTTTTATGTGGATATGAGGCTCCAAGGCCCTTTTAGTTTAGTTTTGTTGTGCCATGAGCTTGGCCACGTGCTAGTCTGGATAGTGTGTTAAAAGAATATAAAATCTCACTTTGGTAAAGTAAAAGAACCTGATTTGGCTTATAATATGTACGGGTTTCATCTCCTACTGGCTTAAGCTTTTAGCTGAGGTTCCAAGACATTATTTGATAAGATGAAAGCTCAAATTCTCTAGTTTAGCAATTGGATTCATTATGTTTTTCAATATACATATACATGCATATATATATCTATACATATTTGTGAGTGTGTGTGTGTATGTGTCATAGTTGTGGGTGACAGAAAACTTGGAAGAATCTTGAGCATGCAGAATTTTTAGAATGCACATCTGAGCCAGCTTAATCTATTCTTCCAAATTATTATTATTTCAAGTTGAATTTTATCTGCTATCAGTGTTTTCCAAACCCTTGCCAATACTCTTTGTGTTCCAATTAAAATTGTAAAATTATAAAATATTTGCTTCCCCAGATTTCCAGCCTACTTTTTAATGTAATGAATGTTTTCTTCTCATCTTTCTGCAAAGAAAGATCATTAAATGCTTATTTTTAAAAATATCAAAGTGCTTATCTTCTTCTGTCCCATGTCTTCTTTTCACCAGCTAAGATAGATCTTTGGCTTGCAGCTGCGTAGATTTGACTATGTTAAGATATATGGTTTTGGAACAATGTCTTTATTTGATCTATTACTTGACAGGTATGCATCAAAAGGAAATGATACTTGGATTCGAGCCCTGATGAAGGCCCTGACTGTTGAGGCTGGTTCTGGTGTTGTGGTTCTGGATCCAGTGGATATATCTGCAGGATACACTTCCATTAAAGAGAAAACAAATGTGTCTCTGATATCAACAGATATATGCGTTCATCTTTCCTTGAGTGTTTTTTCTCTTTTACTTAACCTGCAGAATCAGGCAGCTGCAGCCTTGCAGTTTGGAAATGCAGTTCCCCTGGTACCTTGTACAAACTTTGATCGTGTTTGGGTGTCCCCAAAAGGTAGTCTTCAGTTTTATTTTGGCAAGTTGATGACATATTAGCCTTGTTTTCCATGCAATGTAAAATGCTTATCTGAGGTTGGTTGAACTTTTCTGTCTTACAAATCATTTTGAGAAATATCTATGCAGAAAATGGTACTCCTAACAACCTAACCTTTTGGAGACCCCAAGCTCCCTCAAATTATGTTATATTGGGGGATTGTGTAACATCAAGGTAAGCATTATGTATTTCTTTATTTTAAATGGCTACAGCCTTGTTTTATAGTCTGTTTTTTGCCTTTTTACTAATGAATTGGCTGAGAAGAGAACCTCATCTTAGCACACACCAGGAACTTCATTTGATTGATAATTCATAGACTGATAAATTGAATTATGCTAGTTTAATCCTCGGAAAGATTAACTAATAAGGAAACAAATAAATTAATCAAGTACCTAAACTTGCACCTAGAGTTACTCCCTCAATAATGTCTTAACTAAAACTCTTAATTAAGCTAAAATACCCTAAAAACAACTAAATAAGCTATAAAATAAGAATAATCAATATTATGACAAAATGTCCAATGGTAGACAATTGTCTGAAGTTACTCTATACCATGCCAAGAAACCAGTCAACCCAAAAGCTTCATCTATTGCATGAGGCTCAAGAATGGATCTCATTTTTAAAACTCGAACAGTAGAAAATTGTCTGTATTGTCCTGCATCATATAATATTGTTCATTAAATATGGGCTGTAGTTTGAAGGATGTCTTAACATACAAAAAATTGATCTGCCATCTGTCTCTCTCTCTCTCCCTCTCTTGTAAAATATTTGCTATTTTTGTTGCTTTGTGTTAGGTCAATTCCTCCTTCTCAGGCAGTTATGGCAGTGAGTAACACATATGGACGTGTGAGAAAACCTGTCGGATTCAATCTCGTCTGGTTTTTCTCTGGCATTCAAGCATCAAGAGGCAAATCTTTTTCAGATTTTGATAATGATTGTTCTGTATGGATGCCTGTTGCCCCACCAGGATACATCACATTGGGATGCGTAGCACATGCAGGAAGTCAACCTCCACCAAATCATGTTGTCTATTGCCTACGCTCTGATCTTGTAACATCCACCACATACTCAGAATGCATATATAGTGCCCCACCAAATTCAAAATCTGCATCTGGATTTAGCATTTGGCGCCTGGACAATGTTATTGCCTCCTTTTATTCCCATTCTTCAACTGAATACCCCCCCAGAGGGTTTAGTTACGATCTAAGTCATCTTCTTCTTTGGAATTCTATTCGGCATTATTGTTCATCTAAGAATAGTGGACCAGTTACGAATACAAATCATGATCAAGGAGTTAAACAAACAACTCTTGAGAGTGCAAGTTTATCTGGATGGGATGTTATTCGATCAGTTTCAAGATCGACTAACAATTGCATTTCAACTCCCAACTTTGAGAGGTTATGGTGGGACAGAGGCTGTGATGTGCGTCGACCAGTCTCAATATGGCGTCCTATTGTGCGTCCAGGTTGTGCCATACTAGGTGATTGCATAACTGAAGGGTTAGAATCTTCTCTTGTGGATTTGCCTCTTCCCAACTTTATGGAGCATCTTTTTCTGTTGTTATGTTGGACTAATCAATCTTTGATATTGCTTTTTCATGCTTTCCAGTTTAGAGCCACCTGCTTTGGGCATAATATTTAAGGCTGATAATCCTGAAATCTCTTCAAAGCCTGTGCAGTTTACTAAGGTTGCACATATTGTGGGGAAGGGTGTTGATGAAGTCTTTTTTTGGTATCCAATTGCTCCTCCTGGTTATGCTTCACTTGGATGTGTTGTCACCAGAACAGATGAAGCACCGAGGGTAGATTTGTTTTGCTGTCCTAGGATGGATCTTGTTAACCAAGGTAATATTGTTGAGGTTCCCATTTCAAGATCTTCAAGTTCAAAGTCATCTCAATGCTGGAGCATTTGGAGGGTTGAAAATCAGGTTCTGATGAAGATCATTAATCCTTAGCTTGAACTTTTTTTTTTTTTTCATATGGTTTTATGTGTTCAAAGTTTTCCAATATTTTTAATGATATTCCTACAAGAGCTTCTACCCTTGGAAGTTCTCAATGCCTTTGATCGTAGTAAAATTTTATTTAGTTTCAGTGTTCATAATGTTTAATAGTTATTGCTATCCTATGCTTCTCTAGGCCTGCACTTTTCTTGCTCGCTCTGATCTTAAAAAGCCGTCGAGCCGGTTGGCATTCACAATTGGTGATGCTGTGAAGCCAAAGTTGCAGGAAAACATAACTGCTGAGATGAAGCTAAGATGCCTTTCTGTAACTATCTTAGACAGTTTATGTGGAATGGTATATAAAATGATACTCCACCTTGATCTATAGACAGTTTTTTTCCTCCTTACATTCTATTTATATGGTAAGTTTTGTCTTTTGCAGATGACACCTCTATTTGACCTAACGATAACCAATATCAAACTTGCAACACATGGTCAACCTGAGGCAATGAATGCAGTACTGATTTCCTCTATTGCTGCATCAACTTTCAACATGCAATTAGAAGTGTGGGAGCCACTGGTGGAGCCATTTGATGGAATATTCAAGTAAGATTGCTGGTTACGCCTATTATTTATTATGTACCATTAGTCATTATAGTAGCACCTATTTATTCAGTGATATAAATTTGGCATTCTTGTTCTTAATTTCAAGGTTTGAAACATATGATACCAATGTACATCCACCATCAAGACTTGCAAAAAGAGTACGCATAGCAGCAACTAGCATTTTGAATATAAATGTCAGTGCAGCAAATCTTGAAACTTTGATAGGGGCCATCCTTTCTTGGAGAAAACAGTTGGAACTTGATCAGAAAGCAACCAAGCTAAATGAGGTTTGTTGAAATTCAAATGTACTGTGCACTAAAGGCTCTAAGTTAATGAGATATATTGAAAAAAAATAAATGCTAATTAGATGCATACAAACTTGCTATATGCAGGAAGCTAGTAGACATCATAATCATGGAGAGGACCCAACTTATTCTGCTCTGGACGAAGATGATTTTCAGACTTTAATAATTGAAAATCAACTTGGATGTGATATGTATCTGAGAAAGGTTGAGGAAAATGCAGATGCAGTTGAGCAGCTGCATCATGGTGAGAGCGCTAATGTGTGGGTTCCACCTCCAAGATTTTCAGACAGGCTAAATGTTGCAGATGAGTCTAAGGAGGCACAATGTTATGTTGTTATACAGATACTTGAAGCCAAGGTTGAAAATGTTTTTAGTTTAGTTCATATAACTCATCATGTATCTTTGCCAGTGACTTTGATAACTACAGATGATCTTCATATTTTTTACAGGGTTTGCCTACTATTGATGATGGCAGTAGCCATAACTTCTTTTGTGCTCTGCGTCTTGTCATTGATAGTCAGGCATCAGATCAGCAAAAACTTTTCCCTCAGAGTGCAAGAACAAAATGTGTGAAGCCTGTGCTTGATGGCACTGCAAAGTGGAATGAACTTTTCATATTTGAAATTCCAAGAAAGGTATGCCACGATTTTAGTAGCATAGAAAAATCTAGAATTGATGAGTCATTTTGGCTGAACTTATTGCCGTGTCATGCTACAGAAGCTTTATTTTGATATTGTAAAACAATATTTTAAACTTCTTCCCTCCACATGAGAGGATGAACTTGCTAACAAGGTATGCCATGATTTTAAGAGTATAGAAGAATCTGGATTGATGAGTAGTTCATACAAAAAATAGTGGAGAAAGACAGTGGACTTACAGCCATTTGTTAGATATGAACCTTTATACTGGTATAATCATCCAAAATTGGAAGCACTCTTCCATGTTGATGATCTCTTACTTTGCAGGATATGTTTGTCAAGATATAGAAGTGGTGTCAATTGCACTTTTCCCCTTTCTTATTTTGCATGCAGATGACTTTTCTTTGTAAAATCTGTCGTCAAATTTCTTTTAAGCATCCACCTCACTTGTTTCCATTATACAGGCCATTTACTTTGGATGACAATATGAGTAGCTCATATAGACGTCGCGTTTTGGCGGTAGTAATTTTTATTGCTTTCTCAATTTTGTGTGTGTATTTTTGTCTGATTGTGTCTGCATTATTAATCAACTCAATGATGGTAACTTTTCCACTTGCTTATTTTGCAAGCAGATGATGACTTTCTTTGTAAGATTTGTCATCAATTTTTTTCCAAGCTTCAACTTCATTTGTTTCATTTTTACTCATCATTTACTTCAAATGATATTACAAGTCCTTCATATAGGCATTACCACTTTGGCTTTAGTAACTTTTGGTGATTTCTCTCTCTCTGTTTTTTTTTTTCCCATCAATTTAGTCTTTGAGTGTTTTTCTATTGTGAATCAACTCATGGATGTAACTTGTGGTAACTTTTGTTATGGCAGGGGCCAGCCAAGTTAGAAGTAGAGGTGACAAATCTTGGAGCAAAAGCTGGGAAGGGTAAGCATTATTGGCAGATGCATAAATCTGATTCCCTTTTCTTGTGGACATCCACCACATCAACTGATGATCAATATGCTATATAAAGCAGATAGAGCAGCTACACAAATTATATATTCTGTGCCTTTGAAATCTGAGCTATATTAGTTAATTTGAGCTTTGATTGGTTTCCTGACTTTGTTGTTCCACTTCTTTCAAGTACTCTGCAATGCCCCACAGTTTGCTGGACCACTATTCATTCATTTACTGTTTTGGGGGGTTTTCATACCCAGCAAATCTGATATGTCACCATTAAAGTTCAATATCTTTCCCTTTTCTTTTCATTCCCTTCTATTTTTCCCTTTCAGGATGAAACCTTAAAACTAGAAATGATTTCATGGAGGACATGATAATGAAAAAGATGTTTCTGTACTAAGAATGAATGGTGATGATACAGGTGAAGTTATCGGTGCATTCTCATTACCTGTTGGACATGAAGTCATCATGTTGAAGAAGATGGCTTCAGTTAGGATGCTACACCAACCACATGATTTTCGTAATATTGTGTCATGTTCTCTAAGAAGAAAGGTTAGTTTATTGTTGTTTGCTTATTTGTATGTTCAGTTCTGTGTCTTTAGGCTCATGTTTGTACTTTTTCATTAACTTCTGTTAATGTTATTTATTATAGGTGCAGCATGACAATATTGAAGACATACAGGACTCTGGAGACTTATTAGTTTCTACTGCTTATTTTGAGAGAAACACAGTAGCAAACTTTCAGGGGGAGAAAGAAACTGAGGAGTCTTGTAATAGAGATATAGGCTTCTGGTTTCGCCTAAGCCCAGAGGTTGCATGGGAAAGCATACGTTCATTGCTTCCACTCTCAGTGGTCCCAAAATCATTTCAGGGTGATTTCATTGCTATGGAAGTTGTCATGAAAAATGGGAAAAAGCATGCAATTTTCAGGAGTCTTGCAACTGTGGTAAATGATTCGGATGTTAAATTGGATATTTCCTTGTCTCACATGTCATTAATTCACGGCCAGGGTTCATCTTTGGAAACAAGCAATTCTAACATTGTGATAGAAGAAGTCTTTGAGAATCAGTCCTATCACCAAATTTCTGGTTGGGGTAGCAGGTGGCCTGGCTCCCAAAGTATTGATCCAGCTCGATGGAGCACCAGGGACTTCTCTTATTCATCAAAGGTGAGTATATTTTCTCTCCTCTCAGGATTCAGTTGATTTTAATGATAACATGCACCAGTTTATTTTCCTATTTTGAAGGAATTTTTTGAGTCTCCCCTTCCTCCTGGATGGCAATGGACATCTTCTTGGATTATTGATAAATCTGAGGTTGTTGATGGCAATGGCTGGGCTTATGGACCTGACTTTCATAGTTTGAAGTGGCCTCCAACTTCTAAGTCCTACACAAAACCCACTCGTGATGCTGTCCGTCGAAGGCGTTGGATTCGAAGGAGGCAACAATTAAGTGGAAACATTTGTGATACTATTTCTTTGAACCCTGGATCTTCATATATCTTACCATGGAGAAGCACATTCAAGGATTCTGACCAGTATCTGCAAGTTCGTCCTTCTGGGAATCAGATTCAGCCCTCATATACATGGGGTCGAGCATTTACTGTAGGTTCTGGCTACACATATGGAAAGGCGCAGCCTTTTGTTGATCAAAGTTCACTTGCTGGGCAAAGTACATTGAAGCTGGGAAGTAAAGTACCTGATACTTTCAAGTTGAATCAACTTGAGAAGAAAGATGTTCTTTTTGGCAGTTGTCCTCCTGCTGAAACTGAATGGTTTTGGCTTAGTGTAGGAGCTGATGCCTCAGTTCTGCATACTGAACTAAATGTTCCTGTTTACGATTGGAAAATATCCATCAACTCTCCTCTGAAGTTGGAAAACCAACTTCCTTGTCCAGCTGAATTTACAATTTGGGAGAAAACAAAAGAAGGGAGTTGTGTTAGGCGACAACATGGAATAATCTCTTCACAGATGGGTGTGCATGTATATTCAGTGGATGTGCTTAAACCTATCTACCTTACATTGCTTGTTCAGGGTGGTTGGGTCCTTGAAAAGGTAATACTCCCTCTAAAATATGCTGACACTTATCCCATCTGATAGTTCAGTATTATGTCCTCATTTGAAAAGCAGGTATGCTTTGTACCCAATGTTTAACTTTATATGGGATGCTTACATTTAATAAGCATTATTTTGTGGCAGGATCCTGTACCTGTTCTGGATATTGCTTCCAGTGGTCATGTCGCATCATTTTGGATGGTCAACCATCAATGTAGAAGGTCTGCAGTACCTTTTGTTTAATGTCCTTGTTATTTAATTTCCTTAACGAACCTAAATATTAAATGCTTCTGTATTTTTGTTTCCAAACCACTGGATTCTTATTAGACATTTTTATTTTAGTTGACAAGTGCTGCTGTCCCCTTCCTCAGTGCTTAAAAGTACCTGTAAGCTGAACTATTTGATTGTACTGTTCCATGATTATTGTGAACTTTTAGATCATGACACTGTTTTTGAAGTGAAAACTCTATGAGCCATTGCATTGTCAGACCCTTATTAATTGATTTCTGGAAATAATGGGGCCAGCTGTCTGGCCCACTCTTTACAAGTGTCATGTTTATCCTTTGGTTTCATTATATGTTCACACAATAGTTGGCATGTCTGCTTGGACCAATTAATCTGGAACAACTAAATTCAACCAGTACATGCAAAAAAGTTTTAAATTTTTTTCACAAGACAACCTATTTAATAGCAAATGTCTGATTTTTCATAATCACAGACACCATAATTATTATTTGTGCAGGAGACTGCGTGTGAGCATTGAAAGAGACATGGGAGGAAGCATTGCTGCCCCAAAAACAATTAGGTTTTTTGTTCCATACTGGATTGTGAACGATTCATCTCTTCCATTGGCATATCGAGTTGTAGAAATTGAGCGAGTGGACAATGCAGATATGGATTCACTCTTGCTGTCTAGAGCAGTCAAGTCTGCAAAAACAGCCTTGAAAAGCCCTTCAAACTTGCTGGAACGTAGGCGTTCTGGTACAAAGAGTAACTTTCGTGTCATTGAAGTAATTGAGGATACAAGCCCAACACCAAGCATGCTTTCTCCACAAGACTCTGCAGGTCGAGGTGGGGTTGTTTTGTTTCCACCTCAGAAAGATGAATATCCATCCCTCCGGGTGGGACTCTCTATTGCTATTCGTCACTCTGAGATTTACAGTCCCGGGGTTTCTCTTATTGAGCTTGAAAACAAGGTGATTTCAATCAAGAAAATTTTCCTCACCATTAGGGTTCAGGCTAATTTTTCCTTTAATTGGATTTTGTTTATTAGTTCACATGCTGATTGAAATTCACTCCAGGAGAGGGTTGATATCAATGCATTCGGCTCAGATGGATGTTACTACAAGCTTTCAGCACTGCTAAAGACTTTAGACAGAACCAAGGTTTGCTCCTATACTCTCATATAGTTGCTTTTGGGGTGGATTTATACACAGCCCAATGATGGAGGGTTTGCTTGGGATTATATCTCCTCCCATGAAGCAATCAGGGCATCATAATATAAGTTGGGAAGGCTGCTAGCTTACTTGGATTTAAATGGAATCTAGTGAATTTTACCTTCTGTCTTTTTTCTCCTACTGTGAGCTTCATGGAAATGAATTAATAAAAGCTCATGAGGTGAAAATGTTGTCAAGAAACTATTCAACTCAAAAACTTACCCTGTTGGGTGAGGCCTAGAAGGTATCGTAAATTAGCTCTAACTCGCCCCCTCACATGCAAGCCCATTGGGTTGAACATGGGTACAAAGCACAGACTCACCTTATATGTAGAAATTCACAATTAGATTGATTGGAACTCAAGACTTCTTGGTCATAGGACCTCTGATGCCTTGTAAAGAAACCATTCAAACGAAAAGCTTAAGCTGTCAGATGAGTCCCAAGAATTGATCATATATTAGACTCTTATAAAAGTCTCCAAATCTGGAAGTTTAAGACTGTAGGAAAAGGTGTCAAAGCCAAGTGGTTGAAAGATGAACTGCAACATATCATCCAAGTGGTTAATGGAAGGGCCCGTCACTTTTTTCTTGTCCATTGGGTTGACTTTGGGCCCACACTTGAGAAGAGCTGTTAGTAATTCCAACTTTGGGTGTGTGAAATACCATAGACATGGATGGATGTGGATTTTCCAACTCACACAGAAAGTTCAACCCTTTTTTATCCATGGCAGTCTTCAATGAAATCCAATAACTTTTCAGTTTTGAGACATATAGTTGATAGATTATCTAGAATTTATTCTTCTGATCAATTAGCGCTCTGGCTACATGGAATATATATGGCACAAGCAAGAAAATATGGTTCATTACTGAGAATCATAAAGGCAAAATGGTAGAAATTCCCATGTATTCAGGATTAAGAAGCTTAATTCATTTGCTAATGTTCTCAGAATGAATGCTTTTACTTGTAACTGATTGCTGTTAATTGGATGACATTCAGGTTGTTCATTTTCAGCCACACACTTTGTTTATCAATAGGGTTGGCATGAGTCTATGCTTGCAGCAGTGTGATTCTCAATTGGTGGAATGGATTCATCCTACTGATAACCCAAAGCCCCTTGGATGGCAGTCTTCTGCAAAAGTTGAGCTGTTGAAGGTGTGTGGAAATTGAAAATTATGTTATCTACTGGATTTATAAATGTACTTAACCTATGAACTTTATGTTTCAGTTGCGGCTGGATGGATACAAGTGGAGCTCACCATTTAGTGTTAGCAGCGAAGGTAGGATGCGCATAACCTTGAAGAAAGACACTGGCGGTGATCCAATGCAGCTAAGGGTACAAGTGAGAGGTGGTGCAAAGAATTCACGCTATGAAGTAATTATCCGTCCAGACTCTTCATCCAGTCCTTACAGGTCATATTTTATGCCTCCTGCCAAACTTCTCCCTTCTGTTCGTTTTCCTCTTTCAGATCATGGAATGGTACAAATTTCACACATTACAGTGATTATAGCTATTAGGAAATGCTTAGTATTAGTGTTTATGTTGCTATGATGGGAAATAATCCTTCGCAATAAAGATTGGTTAGCCTATATACCCTCCATTATTCCTCTTCTCATCTTTTTCCCCTTATAAATTATGCATGTGTTCTTGCTCTTGGTGTCTTGTAATGAAGAATTCATACAACAGGATTGAAAATCGGTCCATGTTTTTGCCCATTCACATTCGGCAAGTGGACAGTGCCAGTGATTCATGGAAGCTTCTTCTTCCCAATGCAGCTGCTTCCTTCTTATGGGAGGATCTTGGTAAAAGACACCTATTGGAACTCTTAGTAGATGGGACTGAGACATTGGAATCACTGAAATACGACATTGATGAGGTTTCTGATCATCAGCCCATCCATGTTGGGGGTGTGTGTTCTAGAGCTTTACGGGTTACTATTTTGAAGGAGGACAAAATGAATGTTGTCATAATTAGTGACTGGATGCCTGAAAGTGATCCTACTGCTCTCTTAAGACAGAGTACCCCACCACTTTTGTCGCAGATTTCTCTAAATGACTCTCAACTGCAGCTTCCATCCACCACAGAAAGTGAATTCCATGTTATTCTTGAGCTTGCTGAGCTTGGGATGTCTGTTATTGACCATACACCTGAGGAGATTTTATATTTCTCAGTGCAGAATCTTCTTCTAGCATATTCCACGGGGTTAGGATCTGGTATCAGTAGGTAGGTACTTTCAATATTTGTCTGCAGAGTGATTTTCCAGGTTAGCATGCTCCCAGTCATCCTAAAACCAGAGTATTGGTGATCAAGAAACTTAGCTTGTTATCTTTTTCTAATTCCGGAAAGCCTGTTTTGTTGTCTTTGAACTTAAAGCTTGTTTGTTAATTTTTCAGTACCAGTGAAAAAATTCCGCCAAAGAGTTGTTGAAAGTAATTTCAAAACTTGCCATTTCTTAAGGCATGAAAATGGTCCATGCCCTTGTTTTGATGGTAGCATTATCCAGAAATCTCCTCTGAAACAATATAGATTAGCACTTTTAATGACTTGCATTTCTAATGGATCTTTTGCCATGCACACAGGAGATGGACATCTGCCCTGTTTAAAAAGATTTTTATGTTGTAGACAATTTTACTGTTTTTAGTGTTTTAAAGACATAATATTTTATCAAAAATTCATATTTATTATTTCCAAATATTGCCTCCAAGTATGGTTTTTTATCCTTAAGTACTTGTGTGTTTTTCTTCTGCAGGGACTTTTATATCTCTTTTTGTACTTTTCCTTTTCCTTCCAAAAAAATGCCTGCCTCATGATTTGAAAATTTTAAAGTATAAATTTAAAGAAATCCGTGTTAGAAGATGGCTGCTTGTATCAGATATGCTTTTGCTTAATTTTGTACTCCAATTCCAGTTATTGGATCTGTACAAGTTCTATCTGTAATCATTGAAAGTTGCAACTTCTTTACTTTTCCTCTCACAGGTTCAAATTGAGGATGCGTGGAATTCAAATTGATAACCAGTTGCCGTTAACCCCAATGCCAGTTCTCTTCAGGCCACAGAAAGTTGGGGAGGAGATGGACTATATCTTGAAGTTCTCGATGACACTGCAATCAAATGGGTTATTAGATCTATGTGTCTATCCATATATTGGTTTCAGTGTGAGCTTGTCACAACTTTAATTGGTTTGCCAATATCTATCAATTTCTTAGTATTTATCAGTTTATTTCCAGATAAAATTGATGATTTTGCTACTGATCATTTTATTCAGGGACCAGAAAATTTTGCCTTCCTAATTAACATTCACGAACCCATCATTTGGCGCCTTCATGAAATGATCCAGCAGGTTAACTTCAGTAGGGTATATGATACTCAATCCACTGCTGTTTCAGTTGATCCAATCATTCAAATTGGGTAAGGAAACAGCCATATTCAACTGTGGTTTTGAATTGTTGCCTCCCCCTCCCCTCTGGCACCCACCACCCACACACATGTTGCTTGGGGGCTTACAAGCGTCATGTTCCTGAATTACAGAGTTTTTAACATCTCGGAAGTTCGATTCAAGTTATCAATGGCTATGTCACCTAGTCAACGGCCTAGGGGAGTACTTGGGTTCTGGTTGTCCTTGATGACTGCTTTGGGGAACACTGAAAATATGCCAGTAAGTTAGGGTTTCTTTTGTCCAATTCCAAATCTCAGGTTTTTCTCTAATTTTTTGACTTTTGACCATCAAGTCATCTGGAGCCTCTGTGACTGAACTTTTGATTCTTTCCTAATTTATCTATTTGATCAGCTTCTCCATTTTGTTTTCCAGAGTATGTTTTAGTCTTGTTATTTAATAGGCTATCCAAGTATTGTCAAAGGGCATAAACTCTGATGTCCTAATATTGCAATACTGCATCATAGCTATAATATTGTACCTATTAAATGCCTCTCTCTTACTCTCTCTTGAAGTAATATCTGTCCATGTTGAATTGGCATGGTATAGCAAGTTAAATTAAAAATAAATTTCAAAACTAAAAAAAAAAAACTCAAAGAAACTGAGTTTCCAGAGCCATTCTGATGTTGCTCTTAGTGTGGGTTCAATTTATAGGGGAAACTGTTTGAGCTATATTACTGCATTTATAACTCACTAATGTTCAATAGGCTGATATAAGGACATTCCTTTTGCAGAGAATAAATGCTTGTTTACTTTGAGCTGATTTGTCTTTGTTAATCAGGTGAGGTTGAATCAAAGATTTTGTGAGAACGTGTGCATGAGGCAGAGTACTATGATCAGCAATGCTATTTCAAATATCAAGAAGGATCTTCTGGGCCAACCCCTTCAACTTCTCTCTGGTGTTGATATATTGGGTAATGCAAGCAGTGCACTTGGACACATGAGTAAAAGTGTTGCTGCATTATCAATGGATAAAAAGTTCATCCAAAGTCGGCAGAGACAGGTTTGCCATAAACTCTTATCTTCCTTAATGTACTGTTTCCCATTTGCTGTTGAACAGCATGAGGCGTAAGAGGTTTTATCATGTTGGCTATAAGGACCCTATGTGTAATGCTTAAAGATGTTTTTGAGGTTGGAGCAGCTGATTAGGAATGAATGGTGGACAAACAACTGGGTTGTAGGTTACAATCTTATTGCTGCCCACCTTGGGTGCTGGCTTTGTCTGGGAGGTAAAACGTTGAAAGGGGAGGGATAAGGAACTTCTGTTACTGGCTGATACTAATGCCTTTTTCTAACGTTTATTGCTACTGCCCTCAAGAGGTATATGTTGGAATGTATTTTCTCAAAGTTTCTTTTCCAATCTGTGTTTACATTGCAGGAGACCAAAGGTGTGGAGGACCTTGGTGATGTTATCAGAGAGGGAGGTGGAGCACTTGCAAAAGGCCTATTTCGAGGAGTGACTGGCATTCTAACAAAGCCTCTGGAGGGTGCCAAAACTTCTGGTGTTGAGGGATTTGTTCAGGGCGTTGGAAAAGGGATAATAGGTGCAGCTGCCCAGCCTGTTAGTGGGGTCTTGGACCTTTTGTCAAAAACTACTGAGGGGGCTAATGCTATGAAAATGAAGATAGCATCTGCTATAACATCAGAAGAACAACTCCTTCGTAAGAGACTGCCTCGTGTAATCAGTGGTGATAATTTTCTTCGGCCTTACGATGAGTATAAAGCACAAGGACAGGTATGAAGTTTTCATGTTTGTCTAACTTACATATAGTAGCTGTTTGACTAAATATTGCTCAAGTACCCCAATTTATGTATAGTCAATTAGCAGGTTGCGTCTATTTGACCTAATATTACCTTCACAGTCAAGATGGGGAGATTGTATGTTTTGGCAAAGCTACTAAAATGTTACTAATATGTATAAAAATTGTTCAGATTCTAAATCTCATGTCATTTGAGTATGGAGACCTAAGCTAGCTTATTGTCACGGGTGCACACTACCCAACTCCCACATTGTCGAGGAAGAGGGGATTCTTGGGCCTTATAAACGTGGGCACTGCACACCCCAATAGGTTAGCCTTTTGGGGAGAAGGTAATGGCCCCGTGACAAGTGGTATCAGAGCCTACCCCTGTCCACCGTGGGACTCTCGACTTGGCACGGAATGCCGATAACCCGCCTCGGTGCGTGTCCAAGAACATCGACGAGGTCGTTGATGAATTCGGTGTGGGAGAATGTAACGGGTGCACACTACCCAACTCCCACATTGTCGAGGAAGAGGGGGTCTTTGGGCCTTATAAATGTGGGCACTGCACACTCCAACAGGTTAGCCTTTTGGGGAGAAGGTAATGGCCCCGTGACAAGGGGTATTAGAGCCTTCCCCTGTCCACCGTGGGACCCTCGACTTGGCACGGAATGCCGAGAACCCGCCTCGGTGCGTGTCCAAGAACATCTACGAGGTCGTCGATGAATTCGGTGTGGGAGAATGTCACGGGTGCTCACTACCCAACTCCCACATTGTCGAGGAAGAGGGGGTCTGCACACCCCCAACAGGTTAGCCTTTTGGGGAGAAGGTAATGGCCCCGTGACATTAAGCTTTCTTTTATGGAGGCTTTGTAAGAACATTAAGCTTATTTTATTACTAAATGCCTTGCATATTGGCTCTTTCCCCCCTTTCCTTGGACCAAACGATCGATTCTAGTTGAGCTGTTTATGTTCTCTGTAGCCTAGTTGCGTTGGCCTTTGAAATTGACATGCATACATACCTCTTTGTGCTTGTCTCTGTGTTTGGTAAGCAAAATTTTTCTCTTGCGCCACAGCTTTGTTAGCTGTATCTCAGTTGCACTTTCTTGTGATTATGTTCAATGTAAATATTTTTGGCACCTGATCTTGTTGCATTTCGTCATATAGGTTATATTGCAGCTTGCAGAATCAGGTTCTTTTTTGGGCCAGGTTGATCTTTTTAAAGTATGTGGGAAGTTTGCCTTATCCGATGCTTATGAAGATCATTTTATGCTTCCTAAATGGAAAATTGTAGTGGTAACTCATCGAAGAGTCATGTTGTTGCAAGTAAGTTACTGCCTATGGGAAATATATTGCCACTTGTAGTGGCAGATGCCATATCTTTGGATTATTCCCCATACTGAATGAGCTTAATTTGAATGATACTTTTGTTATTTCAGCAACCATCCAACATCATAGCTCAAAGAAAGTTCAGCCCAGCTAGGGATCCATGTTCAGTGCTGTGGGATGTGTTGTGGGATGATTTGGCAACAATGGAATTGACATATGGAAAGAAGGACCAACCAAAAGGCCGACCTTCTCAACTTATTCTTTATTTACATAGTAGACCAGCAGAGGTGAAGGAACAAGCCCTTGTAATAAAATGCAACCGTGAAACTGATCAGGCTGTTGAGATCTACTCGTCTATTGAAAGAGCAATTGATACTTATGGACAAAACTTGTCAAAGGTACTCTTCAATGCCGATATGTTTCCCTAGGTGACAAATGGGAATGCTACTGTCATGCTTTTGCAAGCCTACCTTCCTTTGACAGAAGTCAACCTATGAAAAAAAGTTGAATTCTAATCATTCTGTTTCTGTGGTTTGCCAAAGTATAAGTCTAATACAACATAGTGCTATATTCGTGGGATAGCCAACTATTGCTAAATAGTTATGGTTATTTCTCTTGCGTTGATAACTTATTCTGGACGATAATTCAGGAAAAGTTGAAAAACAAGGTGACAAAGCCATATTCACCACATTTGGATGGTTCCAATCTAGAAGCAACTCCGAAAGAAGGGGTCTTCAACTTGTCACCCCAGAGAGTCCCTGCATCAATTCCCTCAAGTTCAACTTTTGGCAGCGGCTCCAAATGATCTATTGGTGTCCAAGGTGAATTGGAAATGGTTTGAGGGATGCCAAAGGGGCTGAACACAAGGAAGGTATCATTCAATGAGAATTTTAGAAAATATGCCATCTGACTGCACAAGAAGGTTTGCTTAGCTTAAAGGCAAATGGTACGATGGATGAAACAGCCTTTCAGAGTACATGAGTGTATTTGATGGCTAAGGATGACTGCCTCCTATAATTACAATTAGCAGAAAGGTACGCATCTGCAAGCGTACAGTTTTTGACGCTTTGTAAATGCCTATTTAGTTCATTACAGAATGTTGAGGATTTCAATTTGTTCAAGGAATATTGCCAGCTTATGGATCCTGCAGTTACCCTCCAAAATCTGAATTAGACTTGTATTTGGAGGAACCTGTCTTTGCTCGGACCAGAAATTCAGTGCATTAAAACGTTGAAGAGCTGCAAGCTCCAAGTATTTTATCCTCTCCACGATGTTCTGACAATTCAAATGTCACTAGTGACTTTGCTATGAATCATACTCTTCGGAGCTTAGGCAGCATCATCTAGGGGTTACTCTTCCATATAAATTCCAATCGCGCTATATTCAGGTTGGCCCTCCATCCCTCTTTTCGTGTTTTTTTTTCAAGACAAATCCATGGTTCTGTGCTTGTTCTATCGACGCATCACATGGATGTTGAAGCTAACACTCAAGATAGAGCTTGAGCTTTGGTCAAAAGAAAAAAAAAAAGAAGATGGTTTGAGCTTTTACATTGTGTATTGTTGAAACTGAAGGAATGGGTTGCAGAATTTATGTTTAAATATGTCACTGAAACGTAGACCCAGAACTAAAATTGGAACTGATGGTTGGATTAAACCATAATAGTCTTGAAATCAAAGAACTAGAACTGCAACTGCCCAAAGGGTGATTTGGCGAAGGTAAACCATTTCTGTAAATCTGAATTGTTAGATTCAAAATCGTAACAAAAACTGATGATTAGAATTAATCGTCGGTTTGGTAATTCTGAAATGCTTGAATCGTAACCAACCCGTCCACCTAGCTGGTTACGGTTCGAAATTGGAACAAAGCCCATAATTTGGATAAGTTGTGATTTTTTCGCTGGGTCAGTTTTGGTCTGGTTTAAGACTGAACATGCACTATGTCTATTTCAATCTGATTTAGTCCGTTTCCTATAATGTGATTTTTGCTCCCACGTTCTATATGTGTCTTAGAAGCTAAGGCGTAACTAAAACACAATAGCACAACGAACGAATACGCGTTGTAGAACATCATTTGAATTTGTAAAATTTATTTTTAAAATACATCAGCCCTCTCAGACAAGAAGCTATAAAGAATTTGTTGAACCGATAGAAAGGGCAAGTCAACCTATTAGTTAATAAAAAAAAAAAAAAAAAAAACAAACTTAGATCTGGGAAAGAATATTAGCCCACAGCAGTTCTGTCAATACTGGATAATTAACTCCATTGTTCCGACACGAGCACTCGCCAAAGCAAGCTGTAAGTAGCACAGTGGCAGTGGCCCTTCGTCTGCATGTCCTCCTGGGTGCGAAGAGGTGTCATTGATCAGACCTCGAACTGAATAGATCACACCCACCTAGCACTAACTCAGAAACCCGTTTTACCACTCAACAAAAAAGGTTGGTCAAGTTTGGTTATACTTTTTCTTGGGTAGCTCCCACTCTCTCTCTTTCTCTCTGTGTGCTTGTCGTTGTGTTATTTGCTAGTTATAGGTGTATCGATCCCCTGTGAGTCTTGTACTTTGGTTATAACCTCGTTCTATAAATTTCTGTGAAAGCTTTGAGTTCTAATTTTGTCAAAAACTCTTGCTTTGGTATGTTAAGGTCGGCTACTTCAAGGGCATGCTTAAAGTATACGGGGCTATGAGGATACATTATAAGATGAAAGGTTACTTAAGATCTTATTTTGATACATAAAAATGACGGCGATTTTATGGGCCTGTGTTTGAAAATGGGACTGAGCTTTCCAATCTTATTTATAAATGTAGCTTTGAAGAAAAAAAAGAAAAAAGAAAAAGAAGCTATTTACCTGGCTTTGTTTAGCTTCAATTGTGCTAAGCCTATGTTCTTTGTTGCTGACAGTCTAAAAGAACATATGCAAAATGGAGGCAACATTACAAGAACCAAGTTAATTCATGCTTACTTGCTTACACTCCTGATGAAGTTGGCGCATAGAAGATTCTGACTATTTGGCATGTGAAAGAATGAAATTATTCAAATCAGCTTTGCCTTTACTACGGATGAAAAAGTTGTCTGCTGGCCTGGTGATTATAGCTCTTGCTATAATTTTCATTTCTAGTTATGGCCTTATAGGAAACTTGCCACAGAAAAAGCAGCCAGCAGATGGTGATTCTCGTTTAGAGGTTCCTAACCATACTATTGGATCTCCTCAGTTGCAACCAGAGGAAGTGGCTAAATCAAGAAATAAGCCATATCTTATAAATGTCAAAGGAGTTGATGATCTATATGCTTCAAGAAATATTTCCAAGGAAGAGACAAAAGCCTTGCTTGGATGGGCTCAGATGCGGTTGCTGCTGTCCAGGTCTGATGCTTTACCTGAAACAGCTCAAGGGATTAAAGAGGCTTCCATGGCCTGGAAGGATTTATTGTCCATGATTGAGGATGACAAAGCCTCCAAGTTTGGAAACCATGAACCAGATAAAAGCTGTCCTTACTCTGTAAGTGCCATTCAGATGTTAGGACCAACTAACGGGACCATTCTTGAGATTCCTTGTGGTCTGGTTGAAGATTCTTCCATTACTGTTGTCAGCATCCCTGATGAGCACAATGGAAGCTTTCACATTGAACTGTTAGGCTCACATTTTTTGGAGGAGCCAAAGCCGCCTATCATATTGCATTATAATGTGAGTCCGCTTGGAGAAAATATGACTCAGGAGCCTTTCATTGTTCAAAATACATGGACTAATAGCCATGGTTGGGGGAAAGAGGAAAGATGCCCTTCTCATGGATCTGCCACTATCTCAAGAGGTATATAAACCATAACAAATCCCTTGTGCAAATTTTGGAGTTTATCACATGCCCTTGTGTCTTTGGACCTTAAGGTTACAGCTTCAGGTCACAGAATTGATCTCTAAAACGGAAAAAAAAAAAAAAAAAACAGATAGAGTTATGTACATCTGACGCTTTTACGGATTTCATTATGTAAGAGTCTCATGCATTGAAATGCTTTTTTTATTACACGTATTGTGTCTTTTGATTTGCTAATGCATCAAATCATTACTACATTATGTTCCTTATTTGACCAAAAATTCTTATAGTGCTATCTAACTTCTTGTTTTGTGCTACAGTTGATGGACTTGCCCTTTGCAATGAACAAGTTTTCAGAAGCACTATGGAAGGGTCTCTGAATGCAAGCCATCCTATTAGTAATGTATCAGCTAATGCTTCACAGGAAGGTGCCCATTCAACTGCTAATTTTCCCTTTGTTGAGGGGAATCCATTCACTGCTACATTATGGGTTGGTTCAGAGGGATTCCATATGACTGTTAATGGAAGGCCTGAAACGTCATTTGCATATAGGGAGGTAAGGTATGAATTTGTCAACTACTACAAATTGAAGCAAGAAGCCAGTTAATTCTTTTAATTTATACCATTCTGATCAGAGTGAACCCTCCCATTGTTGATGCTCTTTCTACAAATATAGAAACTTGAACCATGGTCAGTAAGCAGAGTCAAAGTGGCTGGGAGTTTGGAGATCTTATCAGCCATAGCCAAAGGGTTGCCAGTCTCTGGAGATCATGATTTGATCGTTGATGCTAATGAACTCAAAGCTCCACCAGTGAAGAGGAAAAGACTAAAGATTTTGATTGGGGTTTTCTCTACTGGAAATAATTTTGAGCGTCGAATGGCGCTGAGAAGGTCTTGGATGCAATATGAAGCTGTCTGCTCAGGAGATGTAGCTGTCCGATTTTTCATTGGACTTGTAAGTGATAAGCTGCAGACTCACTTGCTAAGTCCACTGCTTTTTGTACCAATCTTTAAACACATGATCTTACTCTGCTGATCTCAAGAAATGGTCATGGAACTAAGCAAGCCTGGAAAAGAATGATTCTTCACATCAATAGCTGTAGTATGCCTCTACTACTTAATATTGTACTGGTCAGAAAATGTATCTGTTAACTTGGTATTTCTTGCGTGCAGCACAAGAATAGTCTTGTCAATTTTGAGTTGTGGAAAGAAGCCCAAGCATATGGTGATATCCAGTTGATGCCTTTTGTTGATTATTACAGCCTGATTACCTTAAAAACCATTGCCATCTGTCTCATGGGGGTATGTCACATTATCTAAGTTTATCATCTCATTGGATTTCCTTGTTGAATCTGAGTTGAGAATAATGTTTTGTCACTACATGCAGACAAAAATTCTCCCAGCTAAGTATATCATGAAAACAGATGACGATGCTTTTGTTCGAATTGATGAGATTCTCACTAGCCTCAAGGAGAAGCCATCTAAAGGTCTCTTGTATGGTCTTATATCCTTTGATTCATCACCCCACAGAGATAAAGACAGCAAATGGTTTATTAGCCATGAGGTAACAGTCCCAGCTTCCACGTGAAACTGCATGCTGGTGATATATGTATACTTCATTCCATTTCATTACGTATCATTTTTCCTCCCGTGGCATTTCATTAGTTTGCTGAGTTCTCTCTTCGTGCAGGAATGGCCACATTCTTCGTATCCACCTTGGGCCCATGGCCCAGGTTATATTGTCTCTTGGGACATTGCTAAATTCATTGTTCAAGGCCACCAGGAAAGAGTTCTGAAGGTACCAGTTCCTTCTCCATAGGTAAAAACGCCAAATTTCTTATACAAATTCCTTCATACTCTCTTTACTTTCCTTATTTTCAGCTTTTTAAACTAGAAGATGTTGCAATGGGCATATGGATTCAACAATTTAAGAACAGTGGCAAACAAGTGCATTACGAAAGTGATGAGAGGTTTCACAATACTGGATGCGAATCAAATTATATCCTTGCCCATTACCAAAGCCCAAGGTTGGTATTATGCCTTTGGGAGAAGTTGCAGAATGATCATCAGCCTGTCTGCTGTGAGTAGATATCTTACAAAACGTTGAAGTGTACACTTCTCTTCGAGTGAATTCCATTATTTCATTAAAAACTAGTTGGATCGACGTGTAGAAGAAAAAATATATTTTTTTTTCTTCTCTTTTTTACGATAAAAGATTGATGTAATCGATTTCAACTAAAATTTTTTCTTTTTCTCTTTTTTTTTTTTTGGTCGTGGGCTCGAAAAAAAACATGTCATATATCAATTTCGACACATGACTCGTAACTATATGATTCATAACCACATGATGATGTAAACACACGAATAAGTGAGTGATATGGATTTGGTTAACACGTCAATTAGATTAACTTAGATTTTATGAATTTATTTATTTATTTATTTTTCAAAGAGAAATCAAATTTATTAACATCACCAAAAATAGAGAACTAATGTTATAAAAACTACTAAATATTTTGTATAATTTCAATAATTTTTTTTAGTATCGATCATATTATAAAAATAAAAAATAAAAATTAGACTCATTTTTTTTTAATAATTCATCATCGAGTAAAAAATAAAAAATATTAAAAAAAAAAAAATCAGGGATTAAGATTTACATGAAACTTGTTTTGGTGGGGTCCAAGGTAAAAACGACTGATTAACCCTATGATGTGGGAGTCGAACTGAATATAACATGCTTTGTAGAAAAGCAAAAACATTTTTGCCGCTTCCAACGAGATACCCAACGCGGCAGCCAACCCCTTACAGCCTACGGATTTTACTAAATCGGGAAAAACGACACCGTGAAAGTAAAAGCAATCCCAACTGTAATAACTCTCCGTAAACAACCGCGCGCTCGCAATTAACAGAGGCTCCCCCACCGCAAAGGCTCAAAAACTGGGCAAAGGGTAAAGCAGAGGCACCCATTTACCATGCCGCTGCTTGCCAGCAGAAAATGTCCACGTGTCCTTAACTAATGTCATACCGACACGTGTATGCTAAACAATCTATTATCACCGGTAGACGCCGGTTTGCTCTTCTATTTTAATGCACACTTCGAGACTAGGACTTAGAATCCAAACTCTAATATAGAGATACGGTAGACAGATATATAAATATAAATAATAAAAGGCAAGCAGAGCCTATTACCTAAAAAAAAAAAAAGCCACCACCCCTAACGATAATAAGCAATAGCCTGAATTCCTTTGTTAAAATCCGCAAATTCTGAAGGGAAATTTTTGAATTCTTGTTTTTTGTTTGTTTGGAGAGCTGAGGAAGAGGGAGAGAAAAAAATTAATTTAATTTTCTGTCAAAAGATGGTGGCGGAGACGGAGATAATATGTCAGCAGAGCATACCGGCGGTTATGGATGTGCAGTATCACCACTTGCGTGTTTCTAAAGATCAGAACTTGAAGGTTGATGCGGCCTCTCCTTCTACTCCGACGACCTTGGAATCGATTTCCACCCAAATCTCGGTGAGCCTCTTTGTTTTTTCCCCTTTTCTTTTTTCTCAAAAAACAAAAAAAAAAAAATAAAGGAAGATTTTTGTATTATATATATATTATAAAAGATATGCTTGATGGAATCGCACACTGTGAATCTAAGGTTTTACCTTTTTTTTTTTTTTTTTTGGCTTTGTCAATTTGTTTATCGATTTAGGGTTAGATTGGAATTTTTTTTGTTATTTGATGCGTCTTTTTTTTTTCTGGGCTTGGGGGATTTTTTTTTTTATCGATTGGATCTTTGATTAGGATTTAACGGGGTTTTTTTCTTTTTTTGGTTCAGGGGATTTGTTTTTGTTCACTACGGTGTTGGTGATAGGTAAATGTTAGCCAAAAAAAAAAAAAAAAAAAGGAATGGGGATAAGGTTTCCTCTGGTTTATCGAACATATTTTCTTGATATTGTGTCTGTTTGTGTGATTTGTGTTTTCATTGCCTGCCTGTTGCAAAAGGAAATCAATGGCACAACTTACAGTATAGGGGCATTTATTTCTATGATTATTGAGGTGTCTGTACTAGTTCAGGAAATTAATGACTTTGCACATTGATTTTTTGGGGAAGACTGGAATCCCTTGTGGTATGTATGAATAAGCTTAGAAAAAGGATGGCATCTAAGGAAAAAGGGGAAGAACTGGGGAAGGCTGCTATACCATTGAAATCAGTGTAACAGCAAGAGCCTACAGTCTAGTTAAGTTTTGGGCCTATTGAGATTCCTGTTGATCTTCTATGCCTGTACTGCTTCATGTGTTTTTGTGGCAGTATATTTTCTCTTTTTTTAGTTACTAGAGTCCTTTTGGGTCACTTTAGGAAGCACTTACCACTTCTTGTCTTGCTCTGTAGGTTGTGAGTTGCTCAGACACCGTTAAAGAAGTTGTTGTTGAGCCTTCTGCTACAAAGCCTTTTCCATACATTCGTTCTGGTAGCTATGCTGACATTGGACCGAGGCCCTCCATGGATGATGAACACATTCAAATTGATGACTTATCTGCTCATCTTGGTTCTTTCTTCAAGTGGCCAAGTGCATTTTATGCTGTCTTTGATGGTCATGGAGGACCTGAAGCAGCTGCCTATGTGAAGAGGAATGCCATGAGATTGTTTTTTGAAGATGCTGATTTACCGCGAACATCTGATGTTGATTCTGTCTTCTTAGAAGCAGTGGTCAATTCACACCAGAAGGCATTTTTACTAGCAGACAGTGCCTTGGCTGATGAAAGTAGCATTAGCAGTTCATGTGGAACGACGGCATTGACTGCCCTGGTACTTGGAAGGCATTTGATAGTTGCAAATGCTGGTGACTGCCGAGCAGTTTTGTGCAGGAAAGGAGTAGCTGTTGATATGTCGCATGATCACAGGCCTTCTTACTTACCAGAGCGCAGGCGGGTTGAAGACCTAGGTGGTTATATTGAAGATGAATATCTAAATGGATATCTCTCAGTCACCCGGGCACTTGGGGACTGGGATCTGAAACTTCCACTTGGTTCTGCATCTCCTCTTATTGCAGAGCCAGATGTTCAACAAGTTGTGTTAACAGAGGATGATGAATTCTTGATCATTGGATGTGATGGTATATGGGATGTCATGTCAAGCCAGGAGGCTGTCAGCCTTGTCCGTCGTGGCCTCAGACGCCATGATAACCCAGAGATCTGTGCTAGAGACCTAGTCATGGAAGGATTACGGCTGCATTCAGCAGATAACCTCACTGTGGTAGTTATCTGTTTCTCTTCCCCTCAGTCTATCGAGTCATGCCCCCCTCCAAGGCGAAGGTTTAGGTTCTGCAGTCTTTCAGAGGAGGCGCGGAATAGGTTGAAGAGCTTGTTAGAAGGCAATTGAGTTTACATGAAAATTATTTAGCTCAAGGATAAGGGATTTTTGTCTATTTTTGGCTGTTTCAGATGGTTGAGAAAGAACAGCAAGCAGTTTTGTAGGGTAGAAGAGAAGGAGGACGTTGATGGGCATAATGTAGAGTTCGTATTCCTGGATCCAGCGCAACGTTTAATTGAAGTGCTTGATTATTTTCATTTTCCTTAACCAAAGTGGTTTTGCCAAAAGAATTTCAGGCAGTCAATTGATTATGTGAGTTGGGAACGAGTGCCTGCCAAATGAGGACCTCATCTTCCTTTAGCGGCAGGAACTGGGCTATTTGCCCAATGCCCCCCGTTATCATCATCAGCACCAACCATTACTACTACTAGGTCTAAGAGAGGCTGCCATTTTCTCTAATTTTAGTTTTCACATTATACATTAATTAAAAAAAATAACAACTATGCATGTACTTTGCAACACTTTGCTCAATCTAGTACTACTACGGAAGGAATTCAATGGAATCAAATCCAAAGAAAAACTTTACACCAAAAAAAAAAAAAAAAAAAAGAAAAGAAAACACCCACACCAAAAATTTACAAAGAAAGGCGAACTCATTCTACGGTTGAGATTCAATCACGAAGAAAAGTAGAGGCTTCTATGTCATCCGCGTGTCAGTGGAAAAAACGTCGAGAAACCGCAGACCAAGACAAAAAAAAAAAGAAAAATCTTAAGTCAGCCGCCAGCACAGAATTGTCAAAGAGGCCCAAACGGGTTTATTAGTCAATTTGATTTTTTGTTTGTTCCTTTTTAATTTTTGGTGAAAAGGAGGCAGAAAGAGAATAATCGAAAATGGCGATGGCAAGCTTCGCGAAGAGAAGGGCGTACCTGCTGACTAGAAACTTGTCCATTTCCTCTTTCTCTGATGCTCTCAGCTACTCTTTCTCTCTCACGAGCTTCTCTCGCGGCTTCGCTTCCGCCGGATCCGAAGAGAACGACGTCGTCGTCATCGGCGGTGGCCCAGGCGGCTACGTCGCTGCCATCAAGGCCGGCCAGCTTGGTCTCAAAACCACCTGTATCGAGAAACGCGGTGCTCTCGGTGGCACTTGCCTCAACGTTGGCTGCATCCCCTCCAAGGTATAACTTTTCATTTCAATCCAACAATAACACACACACACAGATATATCAACGAGTTGGAGTCCCTCTTTTGTTGGTTTGTTTGTTTTACTACCTTGATTCAATCGACGGATATTGCTTTTTTCCTTTCCGTCCATTTTTTTGTACAAGCTTGAGCCCCAGTCCAGATCTAGCGGTTTTGCTTATTTAGCTCAACTTTTTGAAACTTGACTTTGATCGTTGTTTTTTTTTTTGGAGCGAAGCTTTTTGGATTATTGTGCATGATTTAAAACTTTTCTTGAATCAGTCTAGCTGCTTTGGTGGACGAATTTATGCAATACCATGTGTTTGACTACTCTCTGTTTTTTTTCCCTTTCAGTCTAATTTGCACGTCTGCTGAACTTTTATTATTATTATTATTTTTCTTATCTGGGATTAATCAGAGAGAGAGTGTGTGTATTTATATTTACCTGTCACTTGTCTAAGTATTTGGAACGGCGATGGTTCTCGTGTGATGAACCTTTTTGTCTTGTTTTGTTGCTTCTTTTACTTAGAGTTTTGAAGTAACTTTCTCTTCTTTCATTTGTCTATGTAATCACATATGGGGAAAGAATGTGAATTTGGTTGTATATGTTAGTGCTTCTTTTTTGGTTGATTAGTTAACAGTTTGTATATATGCAGCGGAAAATAAAACTCCTGCAAGTTGTGCTTTGAGATTAACAATAAAGCCAACAAGTAGCCTTTGTATGTTTAACATTCACTAGCAAACATGTTAACGGACATCTTAGATTAAGCAGCTACTATTCTTTTTACTCAACATCTGGGAACTTGCTAATATTCACCTCAAAAAGTTACTAATTGATGGTTAAAATGGACTTGTTATTGTGGCTTTCTTGCACCATAACGCTCCCCTTTGATCCTCTATATACCAAGTTAGTTATATAGCTTTCATCTACTCAGACTGTTTCACCATCTTTTAACCATTACATTCCTGGTCGTTATTGCACAGGAAAGATTGTGTATAACCTACAGTGTTCCATGCTCAGAAGTCCTTTGCTTTTATTTCAGGCACTTCTGCACTCATCCCACATGTTCCATGAAGCCAAACATTCATTTGCCAACCATGGTGTGAAGTTATCTTCGGTTGAGGTAGATTTACCTGCCATGATGGCCCAAAAAGACAAAGCTGTATCTACCCTTACAAAAGGTATTGAAGGATTGTTCAAGAAGAACAAAGTGACCTATGTCAAAGGTTATGGAAAGTTTGTCTCTCCCTCTGAGGTGTCTGTGGACACTCTTGATGGCGGGAATACTGTTGTGAAAGGAAAAAACATTATAATTGCCACTGGTTCTGATGTCAAATCTCTGCCTGGGATTACAATTGATGAGAAGAAAATTGTGTCTTCTACTGGCGCTTTAGCCTTGTCAGAAATTCCCAAGAAACTTGTGGTTGTTGGGGCTGGCTACATTGGGCTTGAAATGGGCTCAATGTGGGGCCGGCTTGGTTCAGAAGTTACTGTTGTCGAGTTTGCTCCTGATATTGTGCCAAGCATGGATGGTGAAGTCCGCAAGCAATTCCAGCGTACCCTTCAGAAACAGAAGATGAAATTCATGCTTCAGACAAAGGTTGTAGGAGTTGACACTTCTGGTGATGGTGTGAAGTTGACACTTGAGCCAGCATCTGGAGGCAACCAGACAACACTTGAAGCTGATGTAGTCCTTGTCTCTGCTGGAAGGATTCCTTTCACTGCTGGACTTGGGCTGGACAAGATAGGTGTCGAAACCGATAAGATTGGAAGAATTTTAGTTAATGATAGGTTTCAAACCAATGCTTCCGGTGTCTATGCCATTGGAGATGTAATTCCAGGGCCAATGTTAGCTCACAAGGCGGAAGAGGATGGGGTTGCTTGTGTGGAATTCATTGCTGGCAAACATGGCCATGTAGACTATGATAAGGTTCCTGGAGTTGTCTATACACACCCAGAGGTTGCTTCTGTTGGTAAGACTGAGGAGCAGGTCAAGGCACTTGGTATTGATTACCGTGTCGGAAAGTTCCCATTCT
Organism: Kandelia obovata; assembly: GCA_021464305.1. Taxonomy (NCBI): domain Eukaryota; kingdom Viridiplantae; phylum Streptophyta; class Magnoliopsida; order Malpighiales; family Rhizophoraceae; genus Kandelia; species Kandelia obovata. Next base: position 3,476,381 of record CM038475.1, on the reverse strand, counting down.
TGGCAAATAGTCGTGCCAAGGCAATTGATGATGCTGAAGGGATAGTCAAAATAATTGCTGAGAAGGAGTCGGACAAAGTATTAGGAGTCCATATCATGGCACCTAATGCAGGGGAGCTTATTCATGAGGCAGCACTGGCCCTGACTTATGATGCTGCAAGTGAGGATATCGCACGTGTGTGCCATGCACATCCAACAATGAGTGAGGCGTTGAAGGAAGCCGCCATGGCCACTTATGACAAGCCCATTCACATCTGAAGGATATGAATATCAATTATTTTTTGTTTTCAATTTTTGTTTAAAACTGGAATGGTTTTGGTGATCTCTTGCCCTTTCCTTGTTCATCCTTGATTGAAGCAGATGGAATGTCTGAAAAGAAATCTGACGTTCATTTTGATCTAGATTAGAGAGAATAACTTCACAGTTCACAGGTGTTCTCAGATCAATATGCAAGTATGACATGCTTATGTTCTAAAGTTGCCAGTTTGGTACATCGGTATACTGATTCACTTGTGCCTTGACATATAATTGCCAATTTGGTTGCTAGCTTTCTCTGATTCTGCCATAGTTGTTGATTTGCTGGAGACAATACAAAAAAGTACCCATATTTTCATGGAGCCGTTTGCTGCATGTTGGACTTTGTTTTCAGGTTCAGCCTTCTGGCTTTGCATGGGGCATTTTTATTCCCCTTCTTTTTCATTTCTTTTTTAACCCATTCGGTGGATTTAGGTCTCTACTTGTTCGGTTGTTCCATCGGTAATGGCTTTTCTCGTGAGTGAATGCCTCTTCTTCATTCTCTCTCTTACAGACGGACGAACACGCACCCACACAAAAAGAGGGAGAAAGTCACATTATTTGAAGGCGCCTCTGTAGAAGTGACAAAAAGGTTTAACCTAGCTCAATAATTCTTTGAAATTTAATTGGGTCCAAAGTAAAATAATTTAAAATTTGATTGATATGAAATTCACTCAGTTAGAAATTAAATTAAATTTCAAAAAATTTTAAAAATAAATAATTTAATTTAATATTTAAAAGATTAAAAAATTAATTATTACAAATTTGTAAATTTAAGATTCATTGAATTAAGACTTGATAAAATTGTTATTTGATGAATTTATAATTTAATATATTTAAAATTCAATAAACTCTTAGCTCATAATATCCAAAACAAAAATTACATGAAGCTCAAATTGACATAACTTCCGAATTGACTAGTTTTTGACTGCTGTTGTTCAAGCAGTTGAATTACTATTTCCCATTACAAAGCTCGAGAAAGTTTAAATTCAGAAACAATTCTTTTTTTACTTTCTTTTTTCTTTTTTTTTTTTTAAGTTTCAAGGAAATATCATATAATTTATACCTATATAAAAATATAAAAAAAAATAAAATTTACATTTTTATCTATTCTATTGAGACGAAAGTTATATTGGAAAGTTCATCTTCCCCAGAACAAGTCCAAAATTGATGTCTCATTCAAATATAATTGAAAACCCATTCGCTTTCCTTTAGAGGCAGGATCGTATAGAGAGCTACATTATAACGCACAAGCGCGGGGAAAGAGCCAGCCAGAAGGTACTCAACAAGGATCATTCTTGAGCTAAATGCCTTGGGAGACTTCGGTGCTCTCACGGAAAATGTATCCGATCATTATGGCCTAAAATTAGACTACGAGAGTAATCAAAGGGACAACTTTGTTTGAAATGTGTACATATTAGCATCATCATACAAACAATGGTTGCTCCTGCTCTTAGAATCTAAATTACATCCAAGCCCAGCTCGTAAAAGATAGAAAAAGATGTCCAACGGGTCAACAGTACCCACACTCTTTTGGCATCTGCACCAATGCACCACTTCAACACTGCCAATGAACGCGTGCCCTTGTCGATTAATTCAATACCTTCACTTGAGCAGAGCGACCCAGCAGTGTGATGAATTCATCAATCCTCTTGCATATCTGGCCGCCTCCTAGCCTGCACAGCCAATCGTGCATCTCTCTCCCTCTCAAATTCCCGATAATCTGTTCGTTGCAAGAAGGATACCTTATCTAGATACTGGTTTGAGCTCTTCTTATATGCATCCAACTCCTCTTCCAATCCTTTATTCTCTTCCTTGAATTCTCCCCAATCTTTCTTCGTCTTGTCAAGCACACTTAGTTTCGGTTTCTTCCTGATTTGTTCTAGCACTGCATCAACAGTAGAAGATGCAGAAGCTTTGGCCTTCTCGGCCGCCTCCTTCGACTCTGCATCGACAAACTTCTTAACTTCAATTTCCTGACCAGCAAAGTCTCGGACCTCTGTGATCTGCAAAGGATGCACAACTTGTGAATTGTGATGATAAAATAGTTCAACTTGCAAGATAGTTGTCCCATTTGCCAACTTTAGCAAGACAGTTTTCTAGGCTATAGAACCCTCACACAAGTCAGCTAAAATAAAAATGCACCGCTGTGAGGTTAATAAACAAGGAATAAAATTTCCTCACCTCAACTTTACCCCTGGCAGATGCACTGGCTGCAGCATCCTTTGCCGCAGAAAGAGCAGCAGCCGCAATCTTTCTGACCTCATCACTACCGTTTCCTGCACCATTAGGTTCATCCTGTTGCACATCATTCAGGGCGCATTCTGCTTTCTTTGTTGCCATGCCCAGATAAGTCATCCAATTCTGCAAAATTAAGAGGTTGTGGAAAGGAGGAGATTAGAAAATTATGGCCGACTTAATTTTCTAATAAACAGAGAAAATAGGTAAAATCCTCACATCAGACTTCTTCTGTAAAGTTTTATCCACAGTTGAACTAGACATGCTTTTGGTTGCAGATGATTTGAATTTCTTGTTACTAATTCCATTATTCATCTGCTCCCACAGGGCAACAATCTTTTTCTCTTCATCACTGGCACTGATCCGCTCACTATCCGGCCCCTTCAAATGGGCATCCTGTGCAGGAGAATCTGACTGTTTTGTTGCCAGACCCAAATACGTTGTCCAACTCTATTGAACATGACCATGGCAAATCAATAAAAACATGAACTATAATATGTTTCAAATAATCCCAGGAGAACAGCGTAAAAAGAAAAGGGAGACTTTCCTTACATCATTCAGCTTTTGTGGACTAGAATTCAGGGTTGAAGCACTGGACTTGTTTGAAAATGCTTTGACAATCTTATTAGACACCCCTTTATTCATTTGCTCCCACATAGCTGTCACACGGGCTTCCGTCTCTGGAAAGAAAGAAAGATTGATTTTTTTTTTTTCTTTGTCCATCAAATGTTTGTCACTTCAAAAACCATTTACATGACACCATCACAGGTACATACCGGTTTCTGCAGGTTTTGGCTCTGAATTTGAAACAGGACCCACTTCTTCCTTAACAGGCTCTACTTGAGAACCCATCCTCGGCACTTATGTCCCCACTGAAACATGCAATTCAAATGTCTCAATATAGAAATGATACAGAACTACTAAACTAAACGTGTCCCTCTTTTAACACCTTATTCTCAACAATCACTTTCGACCATAACAATCTACTCGTGACCAGGAAATTTAAAAGCTAAATTATTAATAATTATACTGTATTTCAGCTATTGTTCCGAGAAATATAGCTAGGCCATTATTAATAAAAGCAGGAACAAGAATCTGGGAAAGCAAAAACGTTAAAAAATCACCTTGAGGGTATACGGATAACGGATCGGCCGTTAGATCTTAAGCTTCGGTCGACTGTAAAAAGAACGGGAGGAATTTAAACGTCATGGGCAGTGGAAAACTCCGCCTGAGAAGAGGAGTTGGTACGGTGGCGCGATAGATATCGGAGAAGAGTGGCGATAGAGATCGGTGAAAGGGGCCGATGATGTCGTGGATAGGGTTTGTGGGACTGCGATCTTATTTTAGAACCTTGGTTTTCAGAATCGAGAAAGAAGCGTACATAGGAGCTGACATTTCATTTAATCGATAATTTAATATATTCTTTTATTTTATTGATTAAATTTAATTTTTTAATTATTAATTATCTTTTAATAAATTATAATTTATATTAAATTTTAAATTTCTGAAAATAGGAGTTAAACGTGAAAAACCTATTTAGATCCAATAACGAAGAGAAGGTGAGCACGAGGATGTTCACTGTAACATAATAGTACTTAAATTATAGGTTAACGCAAGACATTAACAAATAATTTTGTATTAATATATTTAAAATATACTTTTTATTTAAGAAAAAAGAGATCGTATACCTATATTTAATGGATCAAAACTATATTTAAAGTAACATCTAAATAAAATTATTATAATTACTCTAATTATTTGTAGAATTAATTTTACATCATTTAAAATAATTATAAAAATTACTTTATTGGTTTAAGTTGGAGTTTATTGCAACATTTACTTTAAAAAATTAGATTAGAATTTATGACAAGAAAATGATAGTAAAATTTAAATTTATTAAAATTAAAATTAATATAAAAATAATTTATTTGTATTTAGTAATATTTAAATAATAAATTATAAACACTAATGAGATATAAAAAAATTAATAAAATAATTTGATTTTAATTTATAAATATAATAAATTAATTTAATTTAAGCATATTTTATCTTTGCTTTAAAAAAAAAAAGGGGAAATCGATTCTTAGGGTCCTAAGGATTCACCGGTTAACAAAATAAACAAATGAATAATCTATATAATAACGACTCAAAGCTTGGGGAAAATTTTGACGGTCCGACCCGGTCGCAACCTGATGACATTTGGGCAAATTTCATGGTTTTCAAGTTTATACGTTAGACAGGGCGGCTCGATCTGGTTCAACCAAGATTACGAAAACCAGAAGACCAGACCAGTTTCAACCGTGGGACTTAAAAGCCGACCTTATCTGGCGGAGCATCATAGCACAAGCACGCAGAGTGCCAAAGGGTCGAAGTGCCCAAAGACAGAAGCAGAGAGAGAGAGAGAGAGAGAGAGAGAGAGATGGCGTCGTTGGCTCAGCAGTTCACAGGTCTGAGATGCCCTCCGCTCTCAACTTCGCTACCCAGAGAAAGGGCAAATGCTGCATTTGTTGTATCTACTCCTTCTTCTTCTTCTTCTTCTTCTTCTTCTTCTTCTTCGAGGCCCTCCAAAAAGCCCAACTTTGTAGTCTTGGCGGCGGCGGCGGCCGTGGCTGTGTCAAATGCACAGACCAGAGAGAGGCAAAAGCTGAAGCAGCTGTTCGAGGAAGCCTACGAGCGTTGTCATACTGCTCCCATGGAAGGTGTTTCCTTCACTGTGGAAGATTTCCACGCTGCTCTTGAGAAGCATGACTTCAATTCTGAAGTTGGTACCAAGGTTCGTTTGCCTCTTCTCCTTCCTCTTTTTTTTTTTTTTTTGATTATTTTGGATTTTCCCTAAACTCTAAAAAGAAAGATTGTTTGCTGTTAAACTGAAATTGGAAATGGGCAGGGTTTTATTTATTATTATTTTTTTTTTGGATGAGTTTGATTTTTGGGTATCAATTAAATTTGATGATTTCTTGGCTGCAAATAGTACTTGAACACAGAAATGGATTTCGCCATGAATTTATTGGAATTGGCTTGAACGAGGTTCCGGTAATGGAGCTTGTTACATTGTGCACATGTGTTGCAGTGATCTTAGTGACCTGAATACTGAATTTGTAGTTGAATTTGTTTAAAATTGGATTGAATTGTTGATGGATTAGGGGTTTGTCAGTTATACTTTGTGTTCTTGGGGGGAGGGGGCGTGCCACCATGCATTGATTTCTTTCAAGTCTTTTTTTAATACTTCATCCAATAACCATACTTAAGATATGGAATCTCATAGGGAAAAAAAGAAAAAAAAGAAACCAAGCATTGGGAGGTTCCATTCATATATTAGGAGATTTTTTTGTTGATTTTGGTTATCATTGTGTATGCATATATGATCAGGTAAAAGGCACTGTTTTTATGACTGATGCAAATGGGGCATATGTTGATATTACGGCAAAATCTGCTGCATATTTGCCGGCTCAAGAAGCATGCATTCACAAGATAAAACACGTAGAAGAAGCAGGTATAGTTCCTGGGGTGAGAGAAGAGTTTGTCATTATTGGTGAAAACGAAGTTGATGATAGTTTAATCTTGAGCTTAAAGCTAATCCAGTATGACCTAGCCTGGGAAAGGTGCAGACAGCTTCAAGCTGAGGATGTCATCGTGAAGGGTAAGGTGAGTATTTAATGCACTCTCCTTTGACATGTAGTCTAGAACATATGCTTATAATGTTTGGAACTAATGCTAATTCTTCTTGATCTATATACAGATTGTTGGTGCAAATAAAGGTGGAGTGGTTGCTTTAGTGGAAGGGCTTCGAGGATTTGTTCCTTTTTCACAAATATCATCGGTTAGTTCTCAAACCTGGCTATCATTTGGTTTCTTTCTGTTGTTTGCTTATCACTTATTGTGCATGTGTCAGAAATCCACTGGAGAAGAACTTCTTGATAAGGAGCTTCTGCTGAAGTTTGTTGACGTTGATGAGGAACAGTCTAGACTTGTTTTCAGTAATCGCAAGGCCATGGCTGACAGTCAGGCACAGCTTAGTATTGGCTCAGTTGTCACTGGAACTGTTCAGAGTCTGAAACCATATGGTGCCTTCATTGATATTGGTCGAATCATTGGCCTTCTTCATGTCAGTCAAATAAGTCATGATCGTATCTTTGATATTGGGATGGTTCTTCAACCTGGTGATATTCTCAAGGTCAGTTGGTTAATTACTGACAAATTCTGCTGCTCCAGATAAGATGTCTTCCAACATTCTGTAATGCAGGGTTAACTGTCCATTGTGTAGGTCATGATACTGAGCCATGACCGTGAGAGGGGTCGACTAAGTCTTTCAACCAAGAAGTTAGAGCCAACTCCCGGTGATATGATTCGCAATCCAAAGCTTGTCTTTGAGAAGGTAATTCCTGATTAATATGTAACAAATATGTGATCAGTGAAGGCTAGCCTTGGCCCAATGTGTTGTTCATCTGTATGAGTCTATGAATGTGTTTTAGTGGATTAAGATTTCACTAATTCCTGGACAAGAACTCTTATTGTGTCTTTGCATCTATTCTGCTTTATTATGTATTTCTGCCTGCATCTTATTTGGATAGGCCGAGGAGATGGCTCAGTCATTCAGACAGAGAATTGCTCAAGCAGAAGCTATGGCTCGTGCAGACATGCTGAGATTCCAGCCAGAGGTACTTTCTCAGTCATTGTTCTCACTGGAATTTACGCCAAGTACCAAAAGGATCAATAACAAGAAAGCAAAGAAGAATTTTATTTTATTGTTTTCATTTCTCCTTAATTTTACAAAGACCAAACAAGACAAACCTGAGTTCTGTTTTTTTTTTTTCCCTGGTAATGAAGAGCACTGAAGCCTGAGTTGTGGTTTAGATTGTTTTAGTCAGCTAGATGGTTCAGTTTATTGTCAGGGCATAGAAGTCCAGTGGACCATTGGTCATAGATTATGGTAGGATGCTTGGGTAATAGTTTCTAAGGGCATTGAGTCTGTGGAGAGAATATCAGATTATCATTTATTTGCCTCGTGGGTATTTACTCAACTTAAAAGCTTGAGAGAGATTCTAATCCTATTCAATTCACTTGATGTGCGTTTAACCTTTTCCACAGGGTGGACTCACTCTCACCTCGGATGGAATCTTGGGCCCACTTACTTCAGACATGCCCGCAGAAGGCATAGATCTCACTGGCGTTCCCCTGGCAGAGGAATCATGATTGAGTTTCAGGGCTTCATCCTTTTGTAATATTAGTAATTGTTTTCATCAGTAAATATAACTTGTGAAAATGGGTTCGCTTTGGCCTCTCAGGTTGTCCTCCCTTCAATGCGACTCCACTGTTGTACGTGGATGAGCCTTAAATTGAGGGACACAATGGATTTTTGGACCCATAGTTTCACCTGTTCAGCACATCCAGTATTTTAGGATGATTCGCAGTTCTATCTCAATTAATTTCATTTTCACCCCCCAACAGAAATCTTAAGAGAGTTCTCGTTTTTGCACGAGGCAAATATTTAGGAATTGCCTTAAGCCGAGAAAAGGGCATGTTCTTTCCGAGATACATGAGACTGCTTTAAAAGCAAGGCTTGTTTGGTCACCGAGTAAAATATATCAAATGCTAAGGGGCATCGATTTTGGCTGACATGCCGAAGTTGGGAATGGTATGCCCAATTAGAGAGAAATTTAAAAGAGAAATTTGAGCAAGTTTATAATTTTATTTTTATTTATTTATTTGTTATACTTTTAATGTAAAATTTTTAAATCATTCAACTGCCTGTCATCAAATGCAAGTTTCTTATATTGAATTTATCCTCTTTTAACACAATAAGAATTCATTATCTCTCTAATAAACTCATTTCTAAGAACCATTTATACTCGTCCTTTAGCCTACATTTTAAGGTATAAAAATACTCATTTTTTTAAATTTTAAATTTTAAGGTATTATGTTTATAAATTATTTAATTATGCATTTCCTGTTAACCCAGTCAAAGTACGGTGGCTGGTAATTAGCAAGAGCCTCTAAAGGGCATGCGGTGAAATTGGCAGGACTTAATTGGATTGAGTCTTGGTATAAAAATTTACTAGGTGATAACTTTCAAATTAAAACCGTGGAATAAAAAATGGGCAGTCTTGAGCCAAATAAACTCTAAAACAAGGCAGAATGTTATTCAGCAATATCAATAATAACGCTAAAATCAAAGCGTAGTCATGGCAGTGGCTACACCTCCTCAATTAACATGATTTACCAGAGGTGGTAAATGGGTCAATTAGAATGGATTTACACTGAGTTTATTACGGGTGTTAAGCAGTTCATTCAATTTCAGATATATTTAATTTTAATTTTGTTTTTAATTTTTAGCTAAAATATTTTATACCTAAGTTTAGTATTAATCCAATTCTGCAGACACCAAATTTCCAATTCATTAAATTTAAATTTTATTTTATTTCAAATATGTTTAATTTAGGTTCTTTTAAGTTTAACTTATTCAGGTTTACATTTCGCACCAACCTTTTAATTCCAAAACGCTTTGTTCTACCACCGGTTCAAATACAGAGGACAAAATTGTCTTATCCAATCCGTACAGAATATGCAGGAGACAGCATCGCTATAAACAAACCCGCTTTGCTATCATAGCCTTCCAACCTAGCGCTACCTTGCTATCTCTCCTCTTTGTTACTCTTTTTCTTGCCTTTCTTCTGCTTCTGCTTCAATTGCGAAAGGCCAGCAGCAGTAATCTTCACGTTGCCAACGATTGCAGCCACCAGCTCGGGGTCCGTACATGCCTTCATCAATTCTTTCTCTCTCGCAGAGGTTTCTGGCATGTGGCTAAACAAGTTCATGGCAGTTTTCGCCGCTAGAGAGGCCAAATAATAAAAAGTGAAAAAAAAAAAAACCCCCGTAAGGAAAAATTCCAAAAGAAAATTGGTAAAATCATGGATTTCCCAACAGCTAACTAGATAATGCATAAAGAAGCATCCAAGGGTTCAAGCTAATTCTGTGTAATCTTTGATCTCCATTAAACATAGAAAAGAGAAAGACAAATAAAAGATCCAGAATGGCCCTTGTCCGGAACACGATCGAAATTTCACTAAGCATACTAAAAATGAAAAAAAATAAAGAAAGGTTCATACCTTTGCCTTTCTTTGCAGTGCCAGGGATTATCTTTACGCGATATTTGTATGACTGGACTGCACTATAAGGACCACAGACCGGCACAGCATACAAGAGTACGTCACTGGACAAAGGAATTCCAGTCAAGTAATCCAATTCATTCAGTTTTTCTTTTTCTTCATCACCTATCTCATGAACATCCTCCTCCTCCTCGGCCACCCTGTCTGCCTCTGATGTTGTTTCATTAGAACCGGCATGAGAGTTATCTGCAACATTTTCATGACTACTTGAATTATCATCTGGATGTTCAGGGCAATCCCGAGAAAGATGACCTGGCTTTTTGCACTTATAACATACTTTTGGAGCATCTTCACTACCTGCTGGATTGAAAACATGGTGCACGAGCATGAATCACAGGTTAATAAGTTTATCCCAACTTAAGGTGCTCTCACATAGGGATTGCCTGAGTTGGAGAAGAATGAGAGAATGATTTGTCACCAAATTAAATAGCTGAACAATTAGAATACATACTATTAGCAGGAGCCTTCATTTTTCCAGTAGTAGCATTTCCATTCTGCATCTTCTGATCATTCTTGTGCATATTTCCAGCAGACTGAAGATTTACATCCATTAAAAATTGCAGAGATGTTAGGAGATCACCAAAATAGAATAATTATTGTTCTTGGTAACACTCTAAAATGGAAAAATCATTAACCACTTTTTCCGATTTTTCTTTTTGGGATGGAAGGAGCTAAAGTCTCATATTTTAACAAAAAGAAGATACAAAATTTTGTATATTAAAAAAAGAAGCATGTAGAAAATGAAAAATAAGAAGTCAAATGTGGAAGTTATTGCATGTAGAGCTGCCAATATAAGATAAAGAAGCATGTAGAAAAATAAAAGTCATAAGGAATTCAAGTCAAATGTGGAAATTATATGCAGAAGTGTTGAATAATACAATTGAAAAGTGAAAGATATTATACACACAGCTAGTAAAGCCATCCGAATGGTCCTCTCTTCCTCGTCTTGATTGGCGTACTTCTCCTTCATTTTCTTGAGTTTACTCATTTGTCCACGGCTAATTTTGCCACCACTGGGCTTACTGTTTTGATTATTCTTATCAGGTCGACCAACAGAAATATCATCTGCCTTTGAATCTTCCTTTTCCTGTCCCATATCTCCATCTGCAAGACCAATACTATGACCTTTCTTGAGCTTTCTTCTCTCAGCTTTTGAAACATAAGGTCTATCTCTCACTATTGCTTTCCTTTCTTCATGATTCTGTTCAGTCAAATCATTCAGAGACATCTCAACTCCATAGTTTTTACCTGATACAGTGGCAGGTCCAAGCTCAAGAGCTCTATCAATAAGATCTTCAAGTTGAGGGTTAACAACTGAACCAATGCCATTTTCAACCATACCGGATATATCATCATTGTCACCAGTCAAAGCAATCCTGTTTTGGATAAGAGACTTGCTTGAATCAGTAACTTTACCATTGGAGGCAGTAAGGTCATCAGAAATGCTTTCCGGTTCTAAAACTGTATTTTTGCCAGTGATTTCACTCTCTGATTCAGAGTCCAAAATTTCTTTGAGAGGCTCACTTTCTTCAACATCATTTATTCCTTCCTCATCACCTCTTATCTTCCTTTCATTTAAATGTGATCCCAAAGAGCTTTCATCCAAGCGAAATAACAACCCAAAGCCCATTATTAGAGGATGTGGGGGAAGGAAGTTCTTCTTCCCACGAACCATGAAACTCCCTGCCATAAGATATTCTCCTGTGGGAGCAGTTTTACTGACTTGATGAGGATAAACCCACCAAGCGCTAGTAACAATCTTTGAATCCCATGCCTGGCTATGGCAGACCTGTACAGATAAACTTATGACCCATTCTGTCTACGTTCTAGTTCATCAATGCCAGCAAAATATGAAGAGACAAAAATAAACATGAAAAAGAATAATAACTTACTGTAAAACATCCAGCTTGATTTAAAGTAAGAGGAGGTACAGGTTGTTCGGGTCTGTGATTCTTGATCACAGTGCTAGAAGCTCCATGCAGGTCTGCATGGACATACCTGTTACCCAGTTTTGATTAGAAATATTATTACTTGAGGACCTCATTTTAAAAAAGGTCCTACAGTCTAGATTTGCAACAGATCTCCTTAAAGAATTACAGCCCTACAACAAATTACAATAAGAGACTTACAGATCTCCTTTTGACATATAGCGCTTGACTATCATCTCATTCTGTTGTGCATCACGTCCACTTATCACCAAATAATTCTCGCTGCTTATAAACCAATTAAATTTCTCAAACCAGTGAACTTTCCGCATATGTGAAATGGTGGCAACAGATTTTTCCTGCATGTTCAAAAATAAAAAAAGAATTCAAGTAGGCTGTGAGCAACTAGATTGAAGGGGCAATGATTTCATGAAACCAAGGAAAAAGCAAAAATTGTCAGGGCAAACTAAGGAGATGGCCTGTCCAAGTTCAAAGAAAAACACAAATCTGACTTGGCAGGACATAGTTATCTGTCTTGACAAACAAACAGTACCCATCTAAAGAGAAAATAAATTAAAGCTACCAACTAGTCATTAATATATCACACTTTATCCTATTCCAGCAGAAATTGTCTTGCTAAAAATTGAAATGCTAATCTTCTAGTAACCTAGGTCTCACGGGCAGCTTAATGAATAGAAAGGAGGATTAGGGAAGTATTGGCAGGCCATGCACCAACAATGCTACATGTTCAACTAAATCTACCTGTGAAAGCTGGAGATGAGTCTTTCTCTCAGCTGCTTTAAAAGCTTTTTCGTGAGCTGTAACAGTCTTTTCCTGCTTGATCTCCTGCTTTTTTTTATGTTCATACCACCTCCGAGCATTGGCATGTGCGGAAAGTGCTAAATCAACCTCAACCTATCAGTAGAAATTGATTAATTACATGTAAAGTATCATTTGAGTTGCATCCCCTTGCTATTTATCCAGAAAAATGTGAATCTAAATCAATGTATGCATCTAACCAAGAAGAAAATGAACCTCATAAAAGAAGCATGGCAATGACGATAGCAATTTGACAAAGAATGGAGATACAATTAAAGCTTACAGTCTAATGAGCCTAAAGAACATTAGGTAAGCAAAATTGTCAATAAAATTTCTCAGCAGTTTTCTACTTGTCAATCCACTTGAAAAAATTGTATCATCTCCAAAATTTCTACAAATAATTGCCTTAAGAAACAAAATAAATCTTCTCATGAAATGCCCAGATACATCCCCCGAATTTTAGCAAAGCATATATCAAATGCAGAGGATTAACATTTTTAGATCCACTTTTACATGAACAGAAGTTCTATAACAAACTCAAGTCACACCTTATCTGCTGGAAGTGTCTTTTCATCATCATCCATTTCATCAAGATTGTTGCTCAACAACAATGTCATGCAATTTCTTTCGAGACAAAGCCTGTCAATTAGGCCAGCCACAGGGTTTCCCAACTTCTTCTCCTCCTTCACCATACGGGCAAGATCCTCCCAACTCATCCCTTTTGCCAGAGCTACGCGAACAGCTAATATAGCAGCATCCACATCTTCTAAGTTGTATTCTACCAATTCTGCCATTTTAACACAATGATCGACCTCTGTCCTTAGTGTTTGCACACGATTTTCCTGTATCATGAAACTAAACTTGTCACGACTAGAAAAAACATCACCAAAATATCAGTGACCAACAGAGATGACAAACTCCAAACATAGAATTAAACATGAAAGACAATATAATTACACTATGTTTGTATAGGATGATGCTTGGGAATGATTTGAAGATCACTGACATCTTGAGCATGTAAATCATGAAGGCAGTGGAAAAAATAATGATGTAACTCTTAGTTTATAAGAAGAAGCTCTGAGAGAGCAGAATTGCCAGTTCAACAAAGAAATATATACTTGCCTCAGTAGATGCACTTCATACATGGTCATCATCATAACATAATCTCAAGGCATAAATCTTGATCAAATGAGAATTGAATTAGCATCAGCACTCATAAACAGCAAACAAGCCAGTGATAAGCAGGCCTTGAGGCATGTGCATCATTAAGCATTATACAAAGCACTAAATGATTAATAAACAATATAAAAAATAATTTACATGGAAACTTCACAAACTAAAAATGAAGAAAAAGACATGACTAAAACCCAACTACTACATTCAAAAACAGGGGAAAAAACTACAAAAGGACACTGGACAGAGATGATTAGCACCTACTTAGTTATCTCAAAATTCAATAAGGACTCTTATCATCACTATGGTACATCAAGTAAAATAAAAGACCTGATCCAAGCGAATCTTATTCAATTTCTGAACAGCAACACCCTCTTTTGACTTCTGCTGTTGTTCTGCCCGTTGACTCTCAATTTTGCTGTAAAACTCGTCTAAAGCTCCATCAAAAGTATTGAAATTCATATAGTCCCTTGTTTTAAACTGGTTAAGTAATATAGGGCAAAATTCATCATACATCTGCAAAGGACAACAACAATATGCTGAGGAAAAAGAATTTGGATTGGCTGTACAGTAAATTATTTCTTAATATAGTGCATGCCAAGTTTCCTTTTTGATGGGGAGGAGAAGATTGACCAATTGCATCCTTTTTTTTTTTTAAAGAAAACGTAAATAATAAGAATGACCTGGCCAGAACCTCCAGAATCAGATGGAGGAATGTCCTTTCTCCCATTTTTATTCTGCATCAAAATGTACCCTTCAGGTACTTTGTCTCCTGAAATAACATCCTGAAGCCAGTCTTCAAACTTCGAGACTGCTTGAACCAAGACAGGTATTTCATCATCATCTAACTTGCTATTTTTTGACAATTTAGTATTTGGTGCTAATACAGCATCCAAAATTATATGTTCAGAAATTGCAGGGCCATAGCCCAATGCCTCCCCAAGAACAGTCTTCAGTGTCGCTTGCTTAGAACGGTTCCCATTGCCGGCAGTTTTATTTGATTCGGAAGGTTTCATACCCTTAGATTTACCCGGTTTTTCTTTTTTAGACTTCACAGGCACATTATTTTCTTCTACATTGTCTTTAACATGTTCACTGTCTTCGAGTTCCTTCATGGATGAAAGGGCCTCCTGCAGCTTTGCAACAGTTGTTCGCTCAAAAACCCGGCAGAATTCAGTAGGATACCGATGCCTTGACATTATTGCAAATCCTTTATCATCATCCCTATTATTCATATCTTGCCATCAGTCAACTAACCAACAAGCGATTACATTTAGAACTAAGACTAAAGAAATCACAGAGGACACCTCCAAGAGTGTGTATTTGTCGCTGGAAATAATAATAATCACCAACCTGTGTGAACGAAGAAGGGTCAAAACTGTAAACTCAGAATCAGTAAGTAGAATGTTTCCTTGCGCGTACAACTCCAAAATGACATAGTGAGCATTAGCACCAAGGCCAAATTGGAAGAGAATTATCTGAAGAACACATAAACATGTATTTCAAAACGCCCATCACCTAATAAAATAAAACAGCAAACAGCTTAAGGTTGAAACTTAAAAGAGATTAAAATACCCTATCGTATCCAAGCTGTCGCACATCCTCAAGCCTTCTAGTACGTATATGCTTTCTTAATTTCAACGTAAAACCAGAAGGAGTGTTCTTTTTGTCCCTGTCAAACCGTACATATAAATCATCAGACAACTTAAAAAACGCCTAAGCAATGAAAAAGAAAAAAAAAGGAAATAAAAAGAATTATCAAAACAAACCAAGAATGCCTAATTACTGTCTCTCTGTTTTTTTTTTCTTCGCAGATGAGGGATCAGAGATTAAGAAATAATTTTATTGTCTAGAGGACAGTGTAGAGATTTCAAAATAAATAAATAAATAAAATTACCGAACATAGGCAGTGGTATGCAAACGGACACCACTTTCCATCAACAACAAGACCTTCTCGCTTTCGCCTGATTCAGTCACTCCGCTGCTATTCATTAACTTGAATACGTATGTCTGTTCGTTTATCAGAAAAAAAAAATCAGATAAAGAAAAAGAAAAATGAAAGAATTAGCCAGCAATCAATCGATTACCAAATAAAAAATAAAAATCAATTAGAACATTTTTAAAATTAAAATAGAAAGAGGCCGTGAGTGAATGGTAATTAGTGATGAAAAGACGAAGGGAGCTGAACAATGAATTGGAAAGCGAGATAGCAGAAAAAGAAAAGAGGAAGAACCTTCGGGGAGAGGTCGTAGACATTGGAGCAACGCATGCCGATTAGCTTCCTCAGGCACTTAACCTCCGCGGCCACATCGGCCGTGTTCATCCGCACCTTCACCATCTCTTCCTCTTCCTCCTCCTCCTCCTTCTTAGTTTTCTACCAACTCCCTCTGTCTCTGTGGCGTTTGCGAATGGAAATGTTGAGCTCCGTGCAACCAACTGCGGGAGACAATGAACGGAAAGAGACTTCGACACTGCACCCTATTAATATATATAATCTTTCATAATTAATTATTTACGCGAGCTGTTTGCAAGGTTTTCGCTGACTTGTACCTTTACTTCGCACAACGGCGTCGGTTTTACCTTTCTTGTTTTTATTTTTTAATAATTAAAACACGACGCTTCTAACCAAAACTTGGGCCGAGAAACAAACCAAACTTGGGCCGACACTTAGTTTATATTTTGTTACAATATATGACATTTTAAGTAAATACAATATATTAGTGATAATTTATCCAATGAATTGCTAATCAGATTTACCCAATAAATAGATCAAAATTATTTTTTTTTATCAGTTATTTCTTCGGATCCTTATCAGCAGTCACTAGCCAATAAAAATCTTTACCAAATACCGACAAATGGATAGGAATCACCAGATCTAAAAATTTAAATAAAACATCCACTTAACGATAAACCCCCCACCCCAAAATAAAACAAAAATAACTAGTTTTGCCTGCTTTAAGAAGATGCCTTTCACAAGTAAAAAGTTTAAGAGTTTCGTTTTTCTCTGTTCACAAGTTTTTGCAGTTAAAAACGGCAAATGAATTATTCATATTTTTCCAGGCAAGTTTTCATATATATCCGCAAGAAAAACATTTTACAAAGACTCCAGACTTGAATGTCCAATATTCTATATTCTAGTAATGCAACACCACAGAAAAAAAATGCACATTCACCTTAAATCTGAAAACTAAAAGCCCGTGTGACCACAAGGAAGAGAACACCCGCCACAGACAATTCTAAACGTCGGGGCCACGCTTGTAGAGCAGCCTTGTGCCAGTGGATTCCACTACTTCGATACAAAGCCATAAGTTGAGCGTGCAATGCAACAAATCTACAAAACCATAAGCTTGAGAATGTCTACAATCGCATATATCCAGAAACGAACTTCCCCTTTCCATCCTCTTCTAGGAACCACTGCTTCGGCATTTGAACCAAATATCCCACTAAAGTGAACTAATTTCATTATTCTTCCCCACTTTAACTTATTTACAGATTGATTACAAGAAAGAAATTTACGGAAACATAATGTAAACAAGGATGCTTTTGCGAGGAACCAATACAGGAGACCATCCCAAAGCCCGTTCCTCCAACTAAGTTGATTGTCTTGAAAAGCAGGAATTAGCAAGAGCTTCCACACGTATAAACTTGACAAAAACTTTCACATGGACCACGGATATCCACACTTTCTTATGCACACAACAATCAAATCTGCAAGTTGCGTGCTATCTATATCCCATGCCTCACTTCATGTTCTCAGAACATTATCTCCTGCATATTTCTGCTGCTCCTGGACACTTTCTGTAGTTATATGTGAAACACATCAATTGCTGTGACAATGAGAAGGCCACAACACCAATGCTCCACTTATCATTATCCGCAAACAGACCATCAGCTCAAATCAAAACCAGCATCTGCATTTATTGCATATAGCAGCTTTGTTTCCAGTTGCTCTTTACTGTATCACAAAACAAGGCATCTTAGAATTGGTAAATAATCACAATTTAGGTGCAAAACCAGGAATGAATAATATGTGTAAAATAATTGGTTAAATGAGAAGATGAGAGATGTGGGATTTTCAAATGCATGACTAATATGAGCTCAAGCTGGTACTGTCGTCTCTGTGTCTTTGGCTCCCCTCCAATTCATTTAGTTACTACCATCAGATATGCAGACAAGCCCTGCCTGTAATGACCTAAGTCTGTTAATGGTATTATTGATTTGTGTGGATGCCCTCCTATCCATTTGTTAGGCATCAGTCGAAGGGCACGCAGACAAACCTTCTATAAGGTGGAAGCTTTAAGAGATTCATACAAGTAGCTGATGTTGGTAAGCGGTCAAGAGCTTCTTCTGAAGCATTCCCTGAAGCCCTAAAGACAAGAATTGGTAACAAATATTATAATCTTAATGATATACAGAATAAAATAAAATAAAATAAAAATTTGGGGCTTTATGTTGCGTGGGATGATTTGCATACTAAGCAACCAACTGCAATCAAATTTATCATCCATTCATTGATTAAATCTGCCTTAGATAGTACCTCTGTATGCAAAATAATGGCTCAAGGTGCCTAAAACCAAGCAGTGGTCCCCGTGAGCAACCAGTCACAAACCTACAACATAATTCTCTGGTTATATCGTTTTAAACATTTACATTATAACTGGCAACAAAATAATAACTGACATAGCAAAACTGTGTTTTGAGGGAATGAATAATAGGAAAGCAAGCAACTCACTTCAAAAATTTCTTTCGATTTTCCAATGAAAAGCCTTTGAGAACTTCCCAGAACATCTCAATAACATAATGCTCCTGTTAAGCAATGATTAAGAAGATTACAACAAGAAGTATATGGGCATATCTGTTGGGAACTAACCATCCACTGATATACAAGTTGGTGATTGTGAAGTTATGGAGATGAAAATCCTCTTGTTCCAAATTGGTGGCAGGATGGTGAGTTCTTGTGTAAATTGGACATGAATGAATATTAAGAGTTTAGACAACATCAATTTACCAGAGGTAATGTATTAAAGCCACAACATCAGCATCGGGGGCTGAGGAATGAAGGGGAAGGGAAGCACAGATTCTAGACAAAATTATCAACAAATATATATATATATATAACTTCATACAGGAAAAAGTTGCAATTAGGGGAAAACACGAAAAGGAGACAGGTAGAGAACTTAGTGAAAGGTTAAAAGTGAAAGATTCAAATTGCATGAATTAGTTCCACCACGTATGATTTGGAATTTGTTGCAGTAGATTGATTTTAATATATTAAGGAGAAGTTTTTGAAATTTGTGCTTCATCATCTAAAGCCTTGATATTTATGGAGTTTGTGTCAGTGACTTTGATTACCAGAAAAGAAAATGAAAGAAATGCTACACAGGTTTGAAAGCAACACTGACAGTTAATTGTACTTTGTGTTGTTCCCACTCTCAAACAAATAAAAAACTTACACTATGGTAACCACCAGCATAATTGGTATGAATGCGAAGGTCATCAATATCCAGACTGTCAACTGAACCAGAAATAAGGAGCTGCAAACAAAAACAAATATGTCAAATGAAGGAAGGACTTCAGTGCTTTTTTTTTATTTTTTGTGTGTGTGGGGGTGGAGTAGGAGAGGGGGGAAAGAGAGATGCCTGTATGCCACTTATCAACAGCTGAACTTTCATAGACCATAAAAGAAAAACTTAACTTTCATAGAAAAAATGGAAAAACTGCTCAACAGTGATTCAAGAATTAACACTCCAACAAATGCACAAAATGGTGGGAGCATATAATGCATAAGTATGTTTTGCATAATACACTCTTTCAAATGCCATTGCCCTTTGGAGCACCCTATACATCGGAATGACTTCCAAATACTGACCAGCATGTCTTCATGTCAAGGTGTAATAATTAATGATTTCATTTAAAACCATATTCTGCTGTTAGACATTAGCTTAACCTTTCCCTGCATAGATGGAGATATTATAATCACTAAAAGCTAAAAATCAAAATACCTGAAGTTCATGTTCGTTAAACATGTCAATCCAATCTTTCTGTATAAGCTGCTGAAAGCCCCTCAAAAAATGAGAACTTTGTTGGCGTATCTGCAAGTAAGAATAAATTATACACAATATACATGATTGAAGATGCATTACAGGATGAAATTGCAAATATGAACTGATGGGAGTAGACAGAATACCTGAAAATTCAAACGATGATTTGATACAAGATGGATAAATGTAATGACGTTCTCATTTGTGACTCGGATGTTTCTGCCTCCAGGAAGCAGCTCTTCTTCTGTTTGCTCTCCATATTCATTATTTACAATTACAAAGTAAAGTTCCAACTCAGAAATGTCACCTTGATAATGCTGTAGACCACAGAACGAGGGTATTTGAAAAAAAAAACAAAAAGAAGAAGAAGAAGAATAAAAGAGCCTGAGCTCTGGATCTGGGCATGGGGAAGCATGCTATTCAAATTCAGCCTGTAAGATTATTTTTAGCTTAGTTGTAACTTTCAAGTTTCAATTGCATAAAAATTTGGCTTTAGCATGGCCAAATTTACTTTTCCCCTGGCCTTCAGCCAGGGTGCGCTCACCTTAAATAACAGCACATGGCACAATGTTCAAATACATACAAATTGAAATAAACAAATTGCATCAATGTTTCAAGAAAAAATTTAGTTACACGTAAATAGTCCACATTCTCTCAGTAGCTTCACAAAACAAAAGGGAAGAACTTCAATGATTTAATCATAGTCCTTTTTATCCCAACAAAGAAATAAGTCAACTAAATGCAAATTTTCATTTTACTCAGGTGAAAGACAGAAGCACTGAAGAAAAGAAAAGGAGTTATAGAGCTGAGGTGATCAGTCTAAAGATATTTTCTTAAAATTCACCTTTTGCAGCAAAAAGAGATTGAGATAAGCCAATCACACATTGAATAAAAGAATGAAAAGGAAAGAGTACCTTTAGGAAGATAAGGTGGCGATATAATTCTGGATCCAGTGAAGGCAAGTCGTTCAAATAGTTATGCCTGACCAAAGGGGAAACAAAGTTAGACAGCATCATTAGCAAGGCAAGTTCCGTATTGTTTTAACCTTATCACAGACATCATAAACACAAACTACATAGATGATGATAAATGAATATATCATATTAAATAGAAAACCTTCAGAACTGAGGACGAGCATCAATGAATGATGTGTTTACGCTAAACCATCTACATCATCTACTGAAACTATCCTTTGAAAAACTTCCAAGGTACCAAAATAAATGATTTCAGAAACAAATACAAAATATCACAGCATAATATAAAACTGCACACTTTCCATCCAACAGAAATCAAAATGCAACGGCCCTTGTAAGATATGGAAATCTAAAATGTGGACACAATATGACCAACAGCATTTATGCAACCAAAAAGGGGAACATTTTCTTTCTCTAAAATTTTCTAATAAAAGTCTCTGTTCAATGATAGGGTAACATTACTTGTCATAAACAAAATTAACAACTGATCCAAAAAGCAAAAAATATCAGCTATAAGTAGCACATCTTAGTTTTGTTCTTTTGTATCATTTCTTGAAAGATATCAGGCCTGTGAAGAGAATGAATTACATATAGAGGAACACTGCTCATAGAATTGTCATAGAATTGCAGGTCTTGAATCTGTGTCCCTCATTTATGTGCAAGTAGGAAATGTGTGAATGGTGACAAAATTAATGATGGAGAAAACAAACTATTGGCAAGTAGAGTGCAGGTGCAGAAAGCCTTAGAAATCATACTTCTGCTTTAACTTGCTCAAGAAGAATGCTGCAAATGGTATGTCAACAAGAATGCTTTCAAACATAGCCTGCAAAGAGAAAAAAATATATAAATATAGGGAATTTTATGACTGACAGTACGGTGAGGATTTATTAATTGGGAGTTACATCAAAACACAAACAGAAATGCAGGAACTATTTTTTTAACTCACATAGAGCAAGGGAATTTTATTTTTCAATTTTTTATTTCTGGAGGAAAGGAAAGATAAATAAGTGACAGAATTATTTTTGAAAGGATAGTGACAGGGAAGAATGGGGCATCAAAGCAAAGCTATCAAACTTCTACACATTGATATATAATTACATGCATTTGTGCATGTATGTATCTATGGACACAGTACACGTGTTCCTAAGAATACTAGAGAATTCACGTGATGGATGATCCAATGGTTAGCCAATAGACAGAATATTCCCATTGAGAAACAAGAAGAAAATATTAACATGCCTGTGATAGAAAGTACTTTATACAAAGCATATCACACCTTGGAAATGGCATGTGTTTAGCATACCTACAGCAAGCAATTGATCTTCTAGCTAACATGTTACCATGTGAAAAAAGGAATAAAAAGACACAGAAAATGGAGCATATCAGACCTTAGCAAGAAGAGTGCCAAGAAAATGAAAAAACTGAAGATGCTGTTCATGTATCATTCCTGATCCAGGATTGGGGTAGAGTAGATGATCAGCAGTTTCCTGAATATACCACCAAGCAGAAACTAAATAAATAAATAAAAGCTACAAAAAACACTGGAACAGAACTATCAAGAAGAGGCATGGGGAAAGCGACTGCTAAACTGCATTTTTTCATCTGTCAAATTACAAGCTATATGCACATAGAGTCAAAAGGGAGCAACAAAGCCATGTAATCTAGAAGTATACAATTAACACTCTCCACAACCAAGACTACTAAAAAGTTCAAGAAATAAAATAGCTAGAAAATATATAGTAGACACATTAACGAGCACTGTGTTCCAAGAATAACAGCCCTTAATAGAGAACTAAAATACTGTCCCTTTAAGGACCTCTCTAAATTTTCAAAGCCCAAGGATAACACCAACAGTACCTACAAATCTATTACTTACTTCAGACCTCATTTTCCAATGTAATATTCCCAAAATTGTACCAACTCCTGCCAACGGACCCATCCAACCAGAATTAAAGTTTGACAGCATATTCTTCTTCTAGCTTGTCACTTGAACCACTCCATTAGATTTAAAATCTTCTTAGTCTTCAGAGATAAAACCATTGTCAAACTCTTTAAAAT
This sequence comes from Kandelia obovata, assembly GCA_021464305.1. Classification (NCBI taxonomy): domain Eukaryota; kingdom Viridiplantae; phylum Streptophyta; class Magnoliopsida; order Malpighiales; family Rhizophoraceae; genus Kandelia; species Kandelia obovata. The sequence goes on along the minus strand of CM038475.1, from coordinate 3,453,694 downwards.
TAGCTCACAAAGAACCCCAAGACATAAAAGTTCATATCATCATCGATATTCAGTTCTCAATCACATGGAAATCATCTATAAAGTATACAACATAAAATCTAGCCCAGTAAACCACAACTGGAGTCCTCAACCTTGCTATCAGTTTTCACATGACCTCCTGAAGGCAGATAATGCATGACATCAGCCAGCTTAATGTAAACCCATCTGATCGCTTCTCCTTTTTCAAGTCCTTTTTTCCTACAAAAATGAACTCTCTCCCATACTTTATTCTACTACCAATTGATGCAGAATTCTTGTAGAAGAGGGAATCCTGTAAACAATCTCTACTGCTAAACGACATATGATAAAAATAAGAGGAACTCCTGAAAACGAGCTGGCAGCTTAAAAGTATGAATTTTAAAAAAATCTAGAGACCCACAATGTTACAAATTCATTCTTCAATTTTCTCCCTCAAAAGGCTTGTCAAATAATTCATCATCTCTTGCAGCACTTTATTACCAAAGAAAACATTGAGTTATCATATCTTCCCAAATATTTATGACCATTTTGCCAGTGTTCGTGCAGAATATTTTTGTATTTGAATGTTTGTATATTCTACTTCACACGCATAGAAGCTTTTGCTTTTTTTTTTTTCTTTTTTTTTTATTTTTGTGTTAAAAAAAAAAATTCTGTTTGGGGGCAGGAGTGGGGAGGGCTTAGATCCAGGAAGTTGGGTAGACCTTGAATAAGCCATATTGCACATCAAAGGCTGCTCGAGTAATGTTCTCCATGAAATCTTTAAAAATTCCACCACCATCAATGCCAGCCTCCTCAACTCCAAGCTCATTCACAAACGACACACGAATCTGAGCAAGTAGACAGACAAAAATGATTATTCTTAAAACCATAAGTTCCATTATTACAAATATTTACACATAAACCAAGAACAATACCACTCCTCGAAGGTCCTCTTCAGACAATGAGCTCATCTGATTGTAAGCATCTTCCAGAATATGATCCCGTCGTATTCTGAATCTGTTTCTTGTAAAAACACCATGTGACCCTTGACTTTGTCTAACTACCAGTAATTGTGACTGGAAGACAGATTGTACGAAACAATTCCATGTCAAAAGTAACTCAGTGAAATATTACATTTTTATTTTCTCCCAAGGGAAAGGCAAGATACTACGTCCATAGATTCTAACAAAGGGGTGAAGATGTGTAGAAGATGGACCGGGAGACAAAATTTGATAATAAATACAGCCAGATGTAAATCCAAAAGCTCCGTAATCCAAGTCACTTACATTGAATATTTTAACCCTGCTTGTAAAAGGTATCAAAAAGGGAGCTCGCTTCAGTATGTCATTTGCTTTGGTTCCATCTATTATGGCCTAAAAAAGCCAAGGTGAAAACATCAGGTGTCAGAACATTAGGATTCTGTAAAGGTAAAGAAGAGATAGAAATCCTATTACCTGAGAAATAAAGAAATCATCAACACCATCAGCATGGAAGTCACTTGGTGGTGTAAACTGCCTTCTATTGTTCCAATCTTGCAACTACAATAATGATATAAGAACATCAAAACTTAAAAAGGCCTAAAATCTAATATACACTAATTAGAATAGATACAATGGACCAAAGTACAAGAAATGAGCGGCCAGTAAGATTTATTGTATTTGGAGCCACAAGTTCATCAATTACCTGAGAGAGCAGCTCAGAGGCCACAATGCCAACTCTTCGTTTGATAGATTCGACAGGGTTCTGCTTATTAGCAGGTGCACTTGTGGCAGGTTTCACTGAATTGTTGTGTGCCATAGGATTCACCCATAGGAGCTGCCACAAGGCCTACATATGAAAATTGTGAAAAAAAAATTAATTTATATAATCAATATTTAATAGCTGCTAGTTTACTCCTCCCTTTCTCTGACTCATTAAATAGCAAAATAGGAACCAATACTCACCTGTCGCAAAATAATAATCAGGGAACGGATATCTTTCAATGAAAGTGGCTTCTCCTGTTCATAGAACTCCTCATTATGAACTATTGTAAGCATGTGCCTGTTTACCCATGTAAGAACCAAGGAATTAGGAATCTACTTAGATTTAGAAAAACAGTTGGGTATCTACTTATGCAAAAAAATATCTGCTGTTTCCAGGTTGATGGGGTGCATTTCAGGATCGCATTAGATATATCTGTTCACCTCAATCTCAGTAGTATCTTCCCAGAGGGAAGACGCATGAACATATATGAAGGGAAAACCAAAACCAGCAACAAGAGAAAATTAGACTTACTTATATACTGGGCAGAAAACAGCAAGAGGTAACAGCCAGCCGGGAACATCTTTTGGTAGATATGATAACTGCTCAGACAAAGATGACCATCTTTGATTTTCATGACAACTCTTCATAAAATTCCAGAGCACCCGAACAAGTTCAGTTCTGTAGGCTAGTACGGTCATGATCCGCTCCAAGGGTAAAGTATCAAAGGTGACATGCAAAAAAGCACATGCAGCACCAATAGCTTCAACCTCTCTATCCAGTTGATACTGAGACCCACTGATTAGTGAAATCCCTCCAAATAAAGAATTTGTCTGCCCAAAAAACAAAACTCTAATCCTTGCTTAGTTGCTTTAACAACAAAAGGTAATCTTTTTAGTCCATATAAAAGACAAAGGGTGCCAATATGGCATACCAATTGCAAAAGAAAGCGTGAATCTATAGCATTAGTTATCTGTTGCTCCAAATCTCTACCCAGAGCTACTTCAGTTTCCTCAGGCAGAGTCATACCATCCTCACTCATTGTAGAACCTGAAGTCCAAAAATTGCATATTTTTTAATGACACAGCTCAAATCGAAAAGGTAAAACGACCACACAAACTAATAAAAATTTTATCAAAAATGATGAAACCTTTTCACTATCAAGGAGAAGTGTGGTTTTCTTTTGGGGAGGGGTGCGAACAGGGGGAGAGAGAGAGCCCATTATAGGCATTCTCAGCATACAACTAGTATATTAACATATGGTAATGAATACATACTTTCCTTAGTTTCCTGACTTGATGATTTCATACAAGGAAGTGCCTCCAATAAGAATGTCGTCACTGCTGCAAGGTCGATAGCCTAATCAGAATAAACAATAGAGAAATTAGCTTCAAATCCTAATGACTTCTAGTTAGACATTCCTGTTCCCACTAATGAGCTGCTTTGATAAGAAACCAAACAGCAATTATTCTCAAATTAGCAGAAGGAAAGAACAACAATAAGAATGCCCAGAATTATCAACCAAGAGAGGGAACTCCTATAGTGTAATCACTTGGCTGACAGAAGATGTTCACATTTCTCAACTCTATTTCTTCTTCTTCTTTTGTTCAGGTTAAGTTTCCCATAAATACGATGTGCTATACTGAAATCAGAAAATACTTCCTACAGCTTAAAAAAGAGAGTTTCACAAACCCTTCCCCATTCTAATTTAGAAAAATGAAAAACCTTTTCCTCCAAGTCCTCAACTAGAATGGGAAACTTGGAGAGCTACCAAAAGCAATTTCCTATGGTGGCCTTCAAAAAAATGAAATCAAAGAACCCTTGTAAAAAGCAGTTCTTGTTTATTTAATGTATTTTTCAACTATTTACTGTTTTCTTCAAAGTTTCATTGAGAACTGGAAAATCTTCCGTAAGTATCTGACCACATGTCCTCAAGGACAAGAAGAGACCAGTAAAACAAAACATGAAATAATATACTCTGGTTTTCATAGCATCCTTACCAACTCAAATGAACAGTCAGGCTGACATAAAGCAACTCCTGCAGTTTCTAACATATTTCCAAGGAGGCAAGCATAACCAGGATACTCAGCTGATATATCATTGGGCAACACATTAATATGATTCTTTACACACAATGCCATCTGATGAACATAATGTTGGCTCATACTCTGGGCTGCAAAGACCTGGATGGGAAAATCAATCCAATTAATAGTATGCAATGGTAAAAATTATCACATGATTACCAGTTGAAAGAACAATTAAGGGATGTGTAGAAAACACATCAGAAAGATTTACAAATTCTTGGCAACAAAGAATTACGGGTTGACTGTTATACATATTTAGTCAGTAACCTTACAAAGGAAACTGCTAAGCCCCACCAAGAGTAGTCTTAGGCACTTAGCCAAATGTACCTCTTTTAAATTAGGAAAGAGCTGCCATAAGAAAGGGATTGTCAACATCTGTGATGAAAAACTACATGAAGGGTCAACATTTGGGCAGAGACATGGCTTCTGACCAATGTGAGAGATCACATGGGCAAGCAAGCACTCTAGTGAAGATATTCTCCCAATAGAACCACAAGCCTTTGTATTATCCTGCGCATCAATATAGGAAACTTCTAAAAAGAACAAAGTGTATAAAAGCATGCAATAAATTTAAGAATAATAACCCAGAAAAATTAAGAAACCTCAACAGGATCACACATAATGCATATTACAGTCTGCTTAGCATTGAATCAAAGCCTGGATCAGGCATTAACAACAACCATGATAGTTTCAGTGCCTTATCTTCTGCCATTTTCTGTCACAAAAATCAAGTCACACGAATGTAGAAAAACATCCACAAAGGCTATATGGTCATCATAAACACTAAGGTCTATTTCCTAATCATACCCATTTCTCAATTGTTGAACCCATATCCTATCTTATAAACTCAATTTTTGAGTCATTGACAATTGTCATAAAACAAATACAGTGACACTGACATCCTATTTTCATACAACAGTCAGAGTATACTTTTACCAATACCTAATTGAGTGCATAACTAGTACCATGCAGTGAGCTTCAGGGTGATTGCATGTGGGAGAAAATTGGAGACAACAGAGCAGAAAAGTGGGCAGGAAAGTTTGCAATAGTGAATGGCACTGTATAGAAAAATTTTCCAGAGACAAGAACATTATCCCTAAAATGCATGAAGATGTTCCGTTCTATCCTTGAAAGGCAAGTAACTTTATTACATTTCTTTTCTCAAGATTTCAATGATAAGTTTACTAACTGTTTCTTTCTAAGCCATCTACTTGCAAGCCTATTTCAAACAAGCATAATCTGGATGGAAGATGTGGAGAAAATAGATGGTACCACAGATTATGCATGATATAGATGCAATACCTTCACTGCAAGTACAATTCCTCTGAATAGGGAGAATGTATTTCTTTGCAAGAGATAACCAACAACCTTACAAGCCCATGGAAGTTTGGGATCTAGGAATACAGTTACGGCTTCCAGAAAAAGAGCCAATGGAAAGCTTGATTCCACAGGTGTCGTCAATAGTTGATCGCTCAACTGTTCTCTGCAATGAAATGATGCTTGCATCAGAAAGCCACATTAACAGAAAGACCAAATCAGTCGTTTGATCAATTTATACTTCTTTTTTCCTAGAATAAATTGTTAGCATCAAAGTCACTCTAAATGTACTCAAAAACATATCCATAATAAAGACCAAAACAACTTTGTTTACAATAGAAGCACAACAACCCAAACCAAAACTCCATTTCCCATAATGGACTGCCTACAATAAGGCAAGTGCACTAGAAAGCCTGCAATTTTGATAGTCGAAGTAATGACAGCACTACAAATTCCAATGACAGAGATGGAAAAAATGGACACTTATGGACAAAGATAAAATGCTTTCATTCTTCACTTTACAATAAGGTATTAGTGTTCAATAAGGAAGGATAGCACTCAAATGAAGCTGCAACACTAGTGCACTTCAGTCAATGGGAAGATTTGAAATTGAAAAGGGGGAAAATATACAAGTCCCAGTCCCAGATACATATTAAATCCACATGCATAACCAAGTTCAAATAATAGATAAGGCAAAACACAGAAGAGAAATTAATTCAAAAACAAAATTGGCAGCCAAAATTGTCAGCAAATTTGAGATAAGTCTAAAAAAGGTTTTCATGTGGCTAACCGATTTTGATACACAGCCTGAACAAAAATAAACACAAGTTTCTTCACTCTATAGTCCACCAGAGCAGAATTGATTGGATAATCAGCACCTGCAAACAAGCTCACTATATCTCCTGCTGCACAATGACAGACTGTCAGTGCTACCATACAATACCAGCCAGCTAAGTAAAGCATGCAAAACTATATATTTTGGTCGAGCATTAACATGGTGAAATAAACAGCAATATATGTGCTTTAAAGTGACATACAAGAATAACTGCCAAAAGGAGCCCTGAGGGCACCCCCCACGCGGGGGGAGGGGAGGGATGGGTCGAAGCATCTCTATACAAAAGGCAACTGAATTGCAGGATCTGGGAAGGTTTAAGAAATCCCCCTCACTGGCGGATGAGCTATTTCTGAGAGTCGAATCCATTACTTCAATGTCACACAAAGGAGTAATCTTATGATTGCACCAAAGCTCACCCACACAGAAAGGAAAAGATGGGATAACTCCAAACTCACATAACTAGCACATGCACACCAAGCAAAAAGTTGAAGCAATCACATTCAAACCCAATGATAAATTGAAGAAGAGTGAAAAACAAGATACTCAAATTGCAGGTGTAACTCTATTTTGTACCAATTTCTTCTGATTCACAACATAATTTACACGTTGGGATACCAAACTATAGCAGGTAGATGGTATAGCAACATATGCCAATTCCTAAGACTGTGTCTCAAAGCACGATGTTTAGTGATGGGGAAAAGTAGGAATCAATCAAATATGCAATACAATCAAGAAAACTATGCTCATAAAACACACCATTACGTTGAACAACATGCAGAAGCAGCCGACAGGTCTCCATTAGGGCTGTAAAATCATCATTGTTTTTAGCATTAAAGAAGAACAGCAGCTGGCGTAGAAACCCAGAGTCTGGACCAAAACAATGCCTGAATTCATAAGACAAATTAGAGATGGAACGCTGGAAATACAGTGACAAAAGAGGGCTCTAAAGATATGGTGTAAATGGGCAGAATATTTTATTGACACTTAGTAATAAGATAAGATATTGTGGTCCCACCTGTCTATGTTTTGGCAGTGTTTTCCATAAATTGCATAGAACTGCTCACGCACCTTAGAATGTTCAGCTTCCCTGGTCCTTTTCCCCCTAAAGCATTTCTGCATTCACTCATTAGTCATATCTTTGCAAAATGACTTGAATGGAAACCTTTAAGTTTTTTCTACATTACAATTAAGGAACACTAGTCATGACCTCCAACTAAAGCAGAGTCTAAACATTCAGCTTTTTGGCCAAATCCAGATGGGATTCACAATAATTAGCTTAAGGATAAATAAGTGTATCAATCCACATAACAATCCTATAGTGTACTAAAACATCATAACAATTTGCCAATCAAAGTAAAACCCAGTCGAGGTGATTTGTTCCAGCTCTAGTATTACCATATACATACCACCAAACCCAGAGAAGCATAATCATACACTGTATCTCAAAATGTACAAAAAACAACTTTTTCATTTCATAGGATCAAGACAGATGTTTTCAATCCAGACAGAGTACGAACACAAAAATTACATAGAAACAGTCAAAATTGCAGAAAAAAGTATAAGGCAAGAACCAAATTAAAAACCAGTAGAAACGACCAAATTCATTTCAGTTGAATTTTCAACCAAGAATGGGGAGCAAGAAGAAATGAATTACCAATAAACATCCAAAGTTCAAATACAAAATCAAGGAAGAACGCATGAATTACTCAGCAATAAGTCAACATGCAAATCACGAAAGGGAGCAATACCAGAAACAAGTCAAAATTGTAATCAAGAAATCGAGACAGGTCACATGAATCACAGAGCAGCAGTAAAATTTCGGATAAAGAAAGGAAACATAAATAAAAGAGAAACACTCAAAATAGAAGCCAAAAGGACCATTAAAAAGAAAGCAAAGGAGCTAACCTGAATTCTAATTGCAGCGGCATTCTGTTGGCGCAACCATAATCGGCGGTTGCGCTCCAACCTAGTTTGCTCGAGAAGCTTCTGTCTATCTCTTTCTTTGGAGCTCCGGCCTCCCAAATCGACTCGCTTCCGAGTCGTCGGATCGCCCGTGAAGAACATCCCTCGAGAATAAGAGTTCGCCCGACCCGAGTCAAGCCCTAAAACCCCCTCCCCCAGAACAGAAACAATCAAACGGTGGAAGGATATAGAAGGCGAGTTTGTTTAAAGAATCAACAATCTGAAATATCGAATTAATTTCAGCGAGAGAGAGGATTGACGAGACCAAAAGAAAAGGAGAGGAAAGAAGAAAGATAGAGGGTTTTTCGGCTCGGGTCAAAGGAACGAATGGGAAATTCGTGTCTCTGTTTGTTTTTCTTGGAAAGAAAATGCGGCAGAAAGCGCACTCCGTTTTTGTCCCTGCCCTTTTTCTTCTTCTTGACCAGCCTTAGCTACTAGCAATACAAAGACTCGGGGGAAAATGTAAACAAAGAATGCGTAGTGTCAAGTGGAAGAGGAGATTTAAAAAATAATAATAATAATAAAATTATGACTAATATTTTATATCATATAGAAAAATAAAAAGTTATACAAAATATTTAATATATGTATAATTTTTAAATTTTTTTAATCATAATTATAATGTAAATAAAAAATTGATTGATTTTTTGTAATTTTTATGATGATAACTGACTCTTCCTTTCCAACAATAAAAACAACGTCGGTGTGACTTGTGAGTGTGAAAAAAAATCCTAAATTACCCAAATTAAAAGCAAATGGGCCTAGCAATTAAAAATTTAAAAATAAAAAACTGATAAAGAGCTTGGGCCTGCATTTTTTTGATATTTTAAGCCACTCGGCCGAGGCCGAAAACTGTTTATCAAAGTCGCGAGATAATAGGGGAAAGTCCACCCGCTATAAAGCGAGTAGCCCTCGTTTTATATATATATATATAGATTCATCGGCCTATCTTACAAAAATAATATATATATATATATATATATTATTATATTTTTATTTTTAAGATTTTAAGTTTTGAATTCTAATATTAGAAATGAGAGTATGAAATTTTTGAAAATTAAGACAACTAATTTTCACCACCTAATAGGTTTTTTAATAAATAAATAAATAAGAAGCATATGGGCCTTCACAATTACGTTTAGATGCCAAAATTGGAAAGGATGTTAAATCCAAAGTAAGCCCAGCCTATCACAAGCAGCCCCAAGGGCCTAACCTGTAACTGTGTCAAGGCTAAAAGTTCAAGCTTCTAAACTTGACAAATTAATACCAAACCGAAGACACATCCACACTTTATCAGACTTATTTAGATTATACCAAATACGCAATTTATTATGCGATGTAGATTAGAAAATGGATAGTTAGTTTGACAATATGGAATTTAAGATGACAATATGAGATTTAAGATCCAAATATATAAATGTATGTTGTATGATTCTTTAGATGAATGATAACTAATTAGTTTGATTATGTCTATATTTGAATAAAAAATTTATTATAGAAGTATTATACTAATATTATTATTCTTCTAATTGTTTTATATTATAATTTAAATTTCTTAGTGGAGTCCATTGCTCCAATATCACAGGTCTAGGACTCAATTGAACAAATTTAAAGTCCAAGAATTCAAATGATGGGATTTAACAAGTTCAAGGACTTGCATGTGCTCTTGAATTTGAGATTGGAGGCCGCCTAGTTGACTCAAGTTGAGTTGAGCACCACAAGATTAAAAGTAATGCAGGACAGTTTATGAGATTAAAAAATAAATGGAAATTAATAAATTATGAAAAAATTAATATCTAGTTAAAAATAGCAGGTTGAAAATTTTAATATTTATATTAATTTTCAATAATTGTATAGAGTTTAAAAATTAAGTTTAAATAAAAATAGAATTTAGAATAAAATTTTAAAATTAAATAAAAAATAACTAAATCAAAATCGTAATCTAAATAAAAGATTATCAAAATATAGACTTTCTGTTTAGTTTGATAGGCTACTTGTTCATATCTGCCCCCCCCCCAAAAAAAAAAAAAAAAAAAACAGAAGAAGGTTCAGATTGGCACGGCCACTTTGCAGCGTACAAGTGGGTAGCTGATGACGTTCGCTCGTTTTGTGCGGAATTGCTCCTAGTGTCGAGACAACAGACAATTAAATTATATACATACATACATACATATGTATGTAATGTAATGTAATGGGAACTAGTGCAATTTGTCTTGGGCCTTTATTAGATTCTTATCCAATCAGTTTGAGGACCCAACAAGGAAAAGATCGTATTATGACATTGGGAACTTCGATCAAAAGTGGACGGAGCCCAACCTTTCACGTCAAAGCAAATTAGGTGTCACTGCAAATTTAGCACTTGCAAGGTTTATTAATGACAGTGCTTCATTCTGATTCCGCCAACCAGACTGGTCATCATTACAAGGGTTTTTTTTTTCAACCGGGACAATGCTTCTGGAGCCGACTCCTGCCTTACCCACTAGAGGTTTTTCCTCACATTAATTTGTTGAACCTGGCAGTTTGACCTTTATCTCTGACTTCATTTATCTACAACTATTTTTATGCCCTTTTTCTTCGGGATTAAAACCTTCGATATTGACTGGCCAACTGAAACTCGTTGAGCTGTTCGGGGAATCTCTGCCAAGTTGATGTATGGGTAAGTGGTAATGGCTTCTCCCTAGCTTGACGGGATGGTTAGTGCTAGAATGTCGCACTTTATGATAAAGAAAACAAATCATTGCGTGTTCTAGACTCCTAGTCCATAGAATTCAAATGAAACCATTTTCTTATTCCATCCAATTCTCTACATTGTCTTAGATATCACCCACTTTCCTTGATTCATACCCCGTTTTTCTATTGTCCTCATTTATTTCGTATTGTTTTTTATTTTAATTTATTTAATAATATTATTTCTTAGACTTAGAGATGATGTTTGGTGAAATGTAGTGCAGTGGTTTGTAATGAGAAATACAATAGAGTGAACCAACCAGACTTTTAGCTTGGTTGTCCATAAAAGCGAAGTTCACAAGGGCTGAGGGAAATATTAGCACCATGCCATGGACTTGTCACCTATGAGCGTGGCATCTCCTACTGGACTGACCAACAAATTTACCTGACTGATCATTCTGCTGCTAGAAAGTTCTTGAAATTCATTTGTAGCAGCATCTATCGTAGGCGCGAGACTTATGCTATGCCTGTGCAAAGCTTCAAAATTCTAAGTTGTGCTTCCGCCAAAGACCTAAAATTCTTAGTTCAGAATTGAGATGATAGCATTTGACCCTAACGTTTTTTTGCTGCTAAAATAGTACTTGATTTGGATAACCAAGCATCCTTTTGTCGACACGCAATACTAGCTAGGCAGAGGGCCACGAATGGCATGTCGACCACGGCTTTATAGACTAAACATAGGGGTTGAAACTTCAATCCATAAACTGTCAAAAAACATGATGGCCGCCTAGGCTGCTAATTAATATGCTTATAGACCCTCGTAGTGTCTAAGGGGCTGCTAATTAATATTGGCCATGCCTTTTATTTAAAATATTATCTCAAAATGTTTGACATGCAAAGCACAGTGACTTATAGCCCTCGCATCATGATTGATTGTGAGGGTAAACAGAGCCAGATTTTTTTATAAGGATGGAAAAGAAATATAGATATATTAAAATTAAATTAAATTAATAAATAATATTTAGATACATTTTTAATATTATTTTTATATAAATAATATTTTAATATAACAAGATATAACTATTATTTTTTTAAGATATAATAAATTTTTATGCAAATTTATATTTTAAATAGTATAATAAATCAATAATATATTATTTATTAATTTTCTCTAAGTGAATATGCATATTGTTCTTATTATATGACTTGTTTTTTGTTTGAATAACAATTACTTAGACCAATACAGTAAATTGATGTTGATGATATTGGCTTTCTCGTGAGATATTTATCAACAAAATTTCTAAATTAATTTGCCTCTAGAATGGTATCTCTAACACTATAAAGTCAAATCCTATGGTGAATCAAATAATAATTATTTATTTGATAAATTTTTAATTCATTGCTTCACTTTTAATAATGCAAAAATAATTACTTGTAAATTTTATCTTATCAAAATCAAACATTCAATTAATATTACAATATTATTCTAGTATATCACAAAAATATATATCATAATTGATGGTAACTCTTATATCACAAGAAAGTAATTTTTGTATTCATTTGATGAACAATAAGTTTATAAATATATATCAATGCAAATAATATTTTAAGAGATATAATTCTACTAACATGAGTAAATGTATCAAAATAATTAATATACTTTTTTATCTATATCATTTTGTTATAAGTTTAGCTTTATAGTTGTTAATGAATTCATCTAGTCTATACTATTTTCTAAAGATTCACTTCCATCTTATGAGTTTTATTCCTATAAATAAATATACTAATTTTCATTTATTATTATGATTCAAAGAATTAATCTCACTTTGTATGGTTTATACCTACATATTGAAATTATTAAAGGATATTGTTTTAAAAAGTCAAAGGACTATTGTTTGCTACTATAACGTAAAAGTTATCACCAAAGATCTTTGGTACTTTGTACCTTTTCCTCTCCTCAATTTGGTCCAAAACATATAATATAGGGTGCTCTCTCTAACACAATTATACAGGTAAGAGACTATACTAATTCCTTTTTTATGGAAAATAAATGCCAAAAAAAATTTTCTTTGGTTGTTTTAATGATAGTATTAATATCAAGAATATCATTTTTTTTAAAAGAAAAAAGAAAATGATATATAATATTTTATTCTTTATAATATATAAATATGTAATTTAAGGTCTTTGAATTTATTTTCTCTTTTTTTTGTTCAAAAAAAATATTTTAATATATCTAAAATAATCATTTATGAAAGTCATATAAAATTATTTGTCACCTTTAGTTATTATACTCCGCAAATCTCCCAAATTGGAATAAACTGAGTTAAGTAATTCAGTTTCTTATTTAATTAACTTGTAATTTTTCTTGATTAATTTGGCTTGCTCACAAACCACATATTTACCTACGTCATCATGTAAATTTTCAATCAAACCAAAATGTTTCAACTTATAAATATAAAAATTACTTACATGTCTCAATATAATATATAATAAATTATAAGAGTCAACAATATAAGTAAAAAAAAAATAGATACATTTTCCTAATTTATAACAACAAATACATTTAGAATGAAAAACCTCTAATTATAATAACTCTTCCTCATAAATATATTATTCTTAAACAATATACATAAATTAAATTAATACAAATTTTTGATACATAAGACATATTATTCAAAAAAAAAATATTTTCTAAAGTAAGCTTTATAAGAATTTTTCTCTTACCTAGAACAATTATTATTCTTAAATCTCTCTCAAAGATATTTTCTTCTTTATTTTTTACTAATGTATTAAAAGTAAATGCATTTTTATCCTTATAAATGTATCTTGTATCACTATAATTTATTATCTAATCTTTTAAATAGGTGGTAAACTATAATGCATCATTGTTTATATAAACATATCTTATGTTGGTCAAAAAAATTAATTTTTTTTAAAATTTTAGGTTAAAGTTATTTCATTATATAATAACACGTATATTTCTTATTTTAGAATTAAAATTTTTAATAATTTTTATACAAAATATGTTTTAAACTTTTTTATTTTATAAAATATAAAATAAATATTATTTCATAAATAAATATTATATTATTTTTCAACGAGATATAATAACAAAAACAAGGTCGTAATGATATGTGCAAATGAATAGAATAATAATAGCACAAAGTCCTAAGTGAACATATTTCAACTCAATGCGCTGCTTTGTTGTGCTTTAGCCAACCAAATGTTTTCAAAATCAGGGAGATAACAGGGAAAACATGTCTCAAACGCTTTGCTTTCTATTTGTCGGAGCATTGTTGAGTTCACACTCTTCATTGTGTTTCGTCCTTGCTAGAACATGGAATTCAGGTTTGATGATGCATGCATGGCGCCCAACTTGGGAAGTGATCACAAACTTTTGTGTAATCAAAAAGCTAACAAGAGAACTGAATGTACTTAATTAGTTTAATTATATCTAGCGAATGATGTTCGATTTCCGGTCCAGATTGAACACTATGCATGCTTTTCTTTTCTTTTTTATTCATATAAAAGTTCGATTTGTCGTATTACGGTAAGTAAATACTCAAATTCCAAACAGACGAAACTAAGACAATCGTGTTCGTCAGCACGGACAAATATCAAGTTCATGGTCTTATTAAATACCCGGAGACACGAGCATGCGTAAAAATGTATTAGTCGGCAATTAAACAAAAGAAGGTGGCCACACGTGACTATTTGAGGAAAAAGCATTTAAATTTATACATTAAACAAACTACATCTAGATTGGGAATTGGGATTTAGAGCTGAAATACGCCTGGTGTTACAATCATGTTTATGTTGTTAAGAACTCAGCGACTCTGCTTGATAATAATTCACCCGAAGTCTAATATGAAAACTGGTGTAATAACCGAGTATAGTTTGAAACAAAGATAGTTCAATTTATTGAAATTTACGAACAACATTTTAAAAATCATTTAAAACTAATTTTACGTAGTTATTTAAAAACATGTTTACCATGCTATTAAAATATGTTTCCTAGGCTGCTTCAAATCACAAAAACCACTTTTTTTTTTTTTGCTAAAATAAAGATAAATTTAGGTTTATTTGACCTTTTCTTCAACTCATAAATATGAAAATCTTATGCATTGAAACACTTTTTTTTTATTTTTACAATTACACATTAAAATTTATAAAAATTATTTTTTAATTAGTTATTTTTATTGAAGTAAACATTTTGTACCGGTTTTATTTTATTTATAACACTGAGTTTTATAATTTTAATTATTTCTATTAATATTATATATTTAAACTGAGTTGTTTTTTAAAAGCTCGACGCTCGACTTGTTTCATTAACTAAATGAGTCAAGATTGCACATGCCAAAACTTTTTAGCCGTCTATGATGACCTTGTGAAAATTGAAAAAAAAAAATCTTGATTGGTCATTATTGCAACTTTTCTTTTTTAATGTGCTCTTTTCAAGCATCCTTCATTAACCTTACTTAGTTAGAGTCAAATGACTGCATAATCGCAAAATTATAGACCCTTACTTCCTTGGCTGACCGTCCAAAGTTTCTGACCCCTGTTGAAATTGAAAATACGCCTAGTGGATTTTTGTTAAATTAAAGAAGTATAAAATTTTAGTATTTACTAAATTTAAAATTTAAAATGAAAATTTTTGATTCAATTAAAAATAGATCTAGTGAATTTTTTGTTAAATCATAGAAGTATAAAATTTTAGTAATTATTAATTTTAAAATTTAAAGTGAAATATTTAGTTCATATTCAATACATCAATGATAATTAAATTCTCTTCTCAGGCTTTAATTGAAAAAAAAAAAAAAAAACAAGGAGGTACCAGACTCACTAATTATCTCACAAATGGCACGACGCAAAAGAAGAATTGAGGGGAAAAGAAAAAGTTGTCACTTTCTCAGAGTTCATGGTTTTCCATTACAGACACGTGTATCTAGATGATATAATCAAAAAGAAAAAAGAGAAAGAAAGAAAAAAAAAGAGGTGGTTAGTCGTGGTATGATCAGGATTGACTAGCGTAGTTATGAAGTAACACGAAGTACTTGATAATAAAAAAGTAGAAACAAGGAAGAAAAAAAAAAAAAAAAAAAAAAAGCAAGCCCATATATCATGTGGAGTTAAGATGAGAGGTTCCTTTGAATCTAGACTAGCTAAAAAGTTGCTCATCATCATTTTCTTTCTGTCTTCCTATTTTCCACAATAATTCCTTCCTATTGATTTCATTTTCGTTACGACTGTACTTAGCTATGCATACACAATAGCTAGGAGTTGATTATGAATTTTAGATCGTAGTCGTAGTCATCTTCATTGTTATCATCATCTTCGTCTTCAATGTCACCGCTGACATACTATCACAAAAATCCATTTGCCCTTTAGAAATAAATTTTCTAAAATATATATATATATATATATGTACCTGAACGTCCCCAAAACAGCTCTTGAATTTTAGGCACAATTGAACAAAATGATAAACTGGCTGCCACAGTGATCGGCCGTTTTCATTTGAAGCTTGAAAATGAACTATGTTATAGCCTTATAGGCTACATACTTTATGGCCTATCATAGCCTATACGATGATATGGATTGCTACCATCCCTAAAGAAAATGAAAGGAAGATATTTTATTTTATTTTATTTAAAAAAAAAAAACAGAGAGAGTAACCCATTTCCCCTAGAAATACAACAAGTGTCATGAAATTTATCACATATAATGTTGTTCTATAGTAGTTCCAAGTGAATGACTATTTAAATTTTTCTTGTGGTCAATTTGCTCCATGTAGATGTGACTATTGGATCCTCGTACTGTTTTGTTTTCCCGTTTCTCATGTCTTCTCTCCGTCCACAAGATATCTTCTGAACGTCACATTTTCATCAGAGAAACGTCACGCCCTGAATAGCCGTTTTAAGTGGTTCAATTAATTTAAACTACAAAGATTTTTTTTATCATTTTTCTCTCGCATCTTCATAGAACCAATAGCACTGCGTCCTTCTTGACCACCACCGAATGAAAATCTTAGGTAAATATGCACTACACGTAACCACGTACTTCAAATTTGTGTCATGTAATTTGATGGTTTGTTCATTGTTGGATGGTCCTGTGCCTTTTGCATCAAACTCACGTCTGGGTATAATTTATTATGAATTTTTTAACACATTAAACTGCTTTTCATTTTTTTTTATCTTAAAATTACAGATTCCTATTAGTCAAGTCAGGTTAAATTAACATTGTTAATGATTTTGGCAAGTTTATACTAACAGGGCAGTTTGATGCAAAATTTTGAAAAAAATATAGAATATATTATGTTAAATATAAAAATATATATATATATATATAATACAATTATTATATATCATATGTATGTAAGTTTGACTACTTATCTATATCTCTGCCTGAATCAGTGTACGCATGGGTTTAATAACTATCATTTACCCCTGTCTCTTATACACATCTAGATGTGTATAAGAGACAGTATATATATATATATATATAATACAATTATTAAATTTCATTCGTATGACAGTTTGACTACTGATCTATCCCTCTGCCTGAATCAGTGTACGCATGGGTTTAATAACTATCATTTACCCTTCATTTGGATAACAAAATAAGAGGAGATAGAAAAATTATGGAAAGACAACAAGAAAAATGAAAATTGGAATGAAAGAAAATTTTTGTTCTCTTTATGTTTGAAAAAAAAAAAGGTAGTACGAGAAAATAGAATTACAAAAAAAAATATTAAATAATTTATTAAATTGTAAGTTATATAATAAAAAGTAACTTTTCGTATTTCTATAAATTAAATATATTCTTTTTAAAATTAAAATTTGAAACATTTGAAAAAGAGTTTTAAGCATATAAAATTAAAAACGATATACATTACAATTCTAATTATTTTTTAATTTAAAATAATTAATGTTAATAAAAT
Source organism: Kandelia obovata (assembly GCA_021464305.1). NCBI lineage: Eukaryota > Viridiplantae > Streptophyta > Magnoliopsida > Malpighiales > Rhizophoraceae > Kandelia > Kandelia obovata. The sequence goes on along the minus strand of CM038475.1, from coordinate 3,436,155 downwards.
TTAATAATTATAAATTAATCATTTTATTAATCAATTAGAAAGAATCAACTTTTCTTCTAAAATTAAGAGGAATAAATTTAGTGAATTAAGTAGAGAAATTTTAAAATTTTCTTTCTCTCTGTTTTAGGTATATTTTTTGAACATAATGATAATTATTATTATTATTATTATTTTCTCTTTCTTTACTCTTTTTTTTTATATCTTTTAGTATTTTTTTAAATTCTAATACTACCGAATTTATTTGTTGTGTTTATAATTATATATCTATATATCAAGGGGATGTGTTCATGTAAAAATTGTTTCGTAATGATGCCTAATCAGGTTAGACTGTAGGGGAAATAACTACGAGAAGGGATTGTGAAGCAATTGCTGGTGGTTGTGGGAAACCTATCCACAATCCAGTGAAATATCTACTTCAGTGATAACTAGCTTAAACAAGATTGGACATGGCGGCCCCATTGGGAGGTCACCTTCCCTCCTTAATTTTTATCCTTCGTTGACTGTAAGGCCTAAAGGTTGGTCCCCACCGCATCAAGTGTTCCTCCCACCGCAGGTGTGAACTCTAACTAAGAAAGATGGTGAAACTGAAGGGTCCAGACAATCAATTAGAAGGAAAACAATTAAAAAAAAAAAAAGAGGGAAAAAGGCTTATTAAACCTACCATGAACCTTTGAACCTTCCCTCGTTAGATAATACTTTCAAGGCATTGCAGAGTTAGAGAACAACATAATTACAAATGGCAAAAAAGACCAGGGGGAATAAAAAAACACGTACTTGAATATTAAATTTTGGCTTTAAAGTCTAAACCAAGGCATGCGGTCTAGAGATGAGACAAGGGGCTCGTCCTTTTCGCGAATTTAAACTAAAGCATGCGCTCCAAAGATTAGACAACGAGCTCCCGCTTTTGGCGTTTGCTTTGGCGGCTTTCTTCATTCTCGACAAAAAAAACGTGTATACGATGCTGGAATTAATTTAAGGGAAATCTTCGATGTTAAAGCTCGTAAATTAAATAACTTGTTATTTAAAAATTTAAAATATTAAGTACATCCATAATAATAGTAATAATAATATAAACGATATATTATATTTAATATATATTTTTACATAAAATTTATTAAATAAATTTTAAAATATAAATCCTATATTATATTTTAACCATACTTACGTAACCTTTGCAATGAAATGACTCTTCACGTTGGAACCTGAAATTCTAACTTGGAGGAACTCCGGCTCAAACTGCTGCATGCGTGACTACTAGCCACGTGGCATAGTGACAGAAAGTCTCAAACCTAAACGTGGGAACATGGTGAAATAGGAATCGCCAACTTAAAACATAAAGTTACAAAACCAACATTGTCGAATGTTCTATGACACCGGTTCTATGCATCATCTCAGAGCAAGAAAGCCATCCGTTTTCTTTTTTATTTTCTTTCATATTAGAGTTCAAATTTTTTTTACTTTTTCAATCAAAATATAGACAAGTACCCAGCTTAATTCACGAGACACTCCACTGGACCGAAAATCTCGATGCGGTAGAGCGTGCGGACGAGGCTTGACTAGGAAAACACAGAAAATGAGTACTAGACATCACATGGTGATCTATGTTTAAAGGGTTTGAATTTTAAGAAAGTTAGTTAAGATACAGATTGTAATTAATTAAATATAATTCCATTTGGAAAATCATTTTACTTCATTTTCGTTTTTCATTAAGTTTTTCTGTGATGGTTTCAAGTACAATGGATTGTATACTTTCCCCCATGGCACGCCTCGTTATCTTTTCATAGAAGTGTATGTTATTTTTCCAAACAAGAAATACCCTCGTCAACCATTGTCTTCTACCTAACATATACATCTTGTTAAAGAAAAATACACACATGCCTCAAAAAGGTCAAAAAATTGGTGAGGAGAAAAGGTGTTGCTACATAATTTGGGTCAAAGACGCTTCAGCTTATAAAGCAGCAGCAGCAGCAGCAGGAGAAAACGAATATATCCTTATAATATAACCCTACAGATAATAATAATAATAAAAAAAAATTTTATAATAACGGAGAGAGTTGTTGTATGCGTGTATGAATACACCGGCCAAGTGCACATGTCAACCCCATTATGCCTTAAAATCCGCTTAGCTTTTGAAAAAGAACCAAAGAACCAGAAAAGAAAGGGTGGATTGGTGTCACTTTCACCAATCAATTCCTTTTCTCGATTACCGGATTTCAATAAAACTTGGTAGTTTATCTAGAAACAAACATTATTCCCTGTTGATAATTAATTTTGTGCATTGGTGTCTTCACTCATTTTTTTTTTTAACAAAAATAAAAAAAAATTAATTATACCTTATAATTTCACCATATTACAGGCTGGCACACGAGCTAAACCTACAGAAGAAGAACACGCTCCTAAAACAGGAATCCAGTCTTATTTGTTGTGTGGTCTGCTTAAAGTCAAAGTCTTTTAGCCCTCATAAACCACTAAAACCCAAGAGTTTCAACCATTAGCTTCTTGGGATTGGGCAGTCACAGCAAAAATGTCAAAATGGCATATAACAAAATTTGACAAAGCTAAGCTCATGCATAAATTGGTGTGGTTCCATGTCCACCAACTTACTTCAAATCATCGGACTTGCTGCTATTGTGGGAATATGTTGTACTCCCACGTCAAAGCATACACCGCTATTGCAGTGCAGCTGATCGTGCCTCCTAGCAACTGCCAACACTATGTCAGACTTTAAGACAATCCAAACAAAAAGCACATGTGAAACCAGAATTTTATTTAGATAAGCTAGATTAGTTCATTAAGCATCAAGTTACGAGGTTGTTACAAAGTCTAGCTAGGCGGAGCAAACCCAATTTCTCTGTACCAAACCCTTTCATTTTTTCTTTTCTGCGCATTTTAACAAACATGTAGCGGACATGAGAGAATGCCCAATTATTTAACCAACCTACGGGGCAGTAATCCCACGTAAAAATCAGATGTTTGCGTCACCACCAAACAGTGCAAGACCTGCGTTTAAGAATAAAAAAGGACCGAATATAGAATGTGAGTGGTGGGACACGCGTCAAAATATTAAGAATTGATTCTGTATCCTCACTGTTTTGCTTTTCCTCCCTGCAGTTCCCTTGCGGGGGAGTAAAAGAAAAGATGCTTTGATAATCCATCTAGAATTAGACCCTCCACTCAATCAAATATTCAGGGACAAATAGTTAATATCAAAATCATGAAAGCTTAAGTTACAATCGAAATCTTTATTTGTGTTCCCACTGTATTTTAAGAATTAATTTTTTTATTATTTTTAAAGTCTCAAAATTTAATTTTAAAAATATAAAAAATTATAAAAATAAAAATAAAAATAATTATTTTTATTTTTATTGTGTAATTTCATAATAATTTAAAAGAAATTATTTAGAGTTTTTTCTTTTAAAAAAATTATTGAAGAATATATTGATTATTGCAAAGGTCAATGATTATTTGTTATTATTCTTATTCAACCTCTCTTATTATTAAATTCAAATTATTATTTTTTATACTTAATTTTAATATTAATAAATTTAAGATATCTTTAAATCTTTAAATTACAAAAGAAAAGAAAAGAAAAAAAGAGTTCTAGATGGTATGACCTTGCAGAAACTTCTTGTATTCTAACCTTTATTCTAATCTTTTACTATAAAAAGATATTGGATTCAATCTATCATGGATTCCATTTATTTATACTTTTAATTGAGATAATTTAAAAAAAAAATTAGTTAGAATCTAATAAATTCATATGTAATATAAAATTATGATTAAGACGCAGCACTATTTATTTATAAAACATATCTCTCTCTCTATTTTTTTTTTCTTTTTTTTTCCTTATTAATCAAGATAAAATATCATCAAATCCGAACCATTTGTATTTAACAGGGTAAGAATTTGAATCTTAATCCCTAAACCTCACGCCAAACAAAAACCTTTCCAAACCTATCACTATTTCGTTTTCGCTGCAAGGAGACAAAAACTACAAACTGCAATTTAAGACCATAAATAAACCCACGAGGAGAAGACAGACGCAGACACATGCGATTAGCATTTGATGTACAAATTCTTAATGTATAAGTTTTAATATCCCGCAAGTAGTGGCTAAGACCTTGGTGTTTTCGTTTGAAATTAAAAAATGGCAGAATGTTGCGAGTTTGAGTTGCACAAGATGTGATGTCAGCTTTCAGCCTTGTAAAATAAAAGATATGTAGCTCTCCTTCTCACCCCATCAATTCTGTTCCTTTTTATTATTATTATTTTAACAAATCTGAAGTTAATACCAAAAAATTTACTTAATTGATAGTTTGAGTTTACACTCCATCAAACTAATTTTTTTTATTTTTATTTTTTACCAATTCTTTAAATGTTGACACAATTGACTTACGGTTGATGCTATGTACAGGCAAGGACTCCATACACGTAAATAAAATGCATGAAGACAAGAAATAATGGTTTAAGTTAGTGTGTATAAAGTCTTTTCTATCGCTTCAATAGCCTCATCCTTGACTTACCTAGTTGTGTTTGCTAGGTACGCATGTTTCTCGGGCTATAGTTACTTGTATTCGAACCCAAGCTACTTACTTGACTCTGCATGTTAAGCTTAGGGGTGCGTCATCGAACTTCAGTAGACTTAATTTGTAAGGAATAGACTTAATGTCGGTAGACGGATGAGTTGGAGCATAATATAATACAATAGAGTGCAAATAGCAATATACTAATACATATATAAGCTAATAGCTATTCACAACAAACGTAAGATCCAAAAAACTTTTTTTTTTGTCCACTAAGAAAAAATTACTTTAGGGAGAAAAATTAATAAATGCTAAAAAATTCCTTATAAGCAGTAAACGAGAAAGTTTGCAACCCATTTGCATATCTTATGAAACTCAATTTTACTAACGTATTATATCGAAAAATAAAGATATTTTACAAAATTTGTTTCTCACATAAAATATAAAATAGCTTATCATACTTGTGTATAAGAAAGTATTTATTTTATATCTTAAAAATAAAAATAAAAATAAAAATAAAAAATATTACGTAATTAAGAAAATAACTCAATTATAAATATTCTTTCTATTTCTTAATAAAAATTATTTTTATATTATATATCATTTCTGTTTAATTTATTTTGATTTGTATTCATATATATTCTTTGTATTTTTATATTTCCTAACATATCAATATGATTAATAATTAAAAAAATATTAAAAAAATTATACAAAAGTTGTGCAAAGAAAAACTATTTTCATTTTCTTAACAACAAAACATGGTTAAAAAAATTCTGATTTCATGATCTAAAGTTTTATTTTCAAATGTTAGAATGACAAATAAATCAATCAGTGTTTTAAAAATAAAAGAATAAATTTTATCATAAAATAATGTATCTCTAATATTGCTAAAGAAGGGTTAACACAAAAAGGGGGTCTATAAAACTTTAATAGAATCTGTAACCAAAAATTTCATTTCCTTCTCGAATGTTTAAATTAGTGGGGAAAATTTTTTTTTGAGTAGGAGTTAGTCTAAAATCCCGTATTGATTTAATTTTATTTTCTTGATTTTAATGGGGGAATTGTCCCCATGGTCAATACGACAAATTGATACAAAGAAAAACGATGTTCTTTAAACATCAGGCATGAGATGCAAGCACCTTATACAGCTGATAATTTTTAGAAAATTGGAAAATTTAAATTAAAGTTGCTACTTTACCTTTAAAACCAACATGATATATATATATATATATATATATCATGAGGAGAAATGAACCTAGCTAGATCCCTTCTTCTTCTTTTTTTTTCTAAAGGAAATGCCTGACTTAAACCTCAGCCTCTTTCGCCAAGCTCCTTAAAATGCATGGTTAGCTAGGCCTCTGGCCAACACTTATTTTCAAAATATTCAAAGTTCCTCACAAACATGTTTCCAATTAAGCATCATTAACAGAAAAGTTCCTATAGGACTTAGCAACTTTTCATAACGAATATTATTTCACACCTGTAGTTGGCTGGGATTAGTTCCACTAGCTAGTTAAGGTTCACATATGCGTTGCGGCATTAAGTCATCATATGGGTCTGATTCTTTTCCATTTATTTATTTACTATATGTGACGTGTGGTTTTATTCGTCATTTTGGGCACAATAATTTTTTTTCCTTTAATTATGTTTTGCTTTACAGGATTTTGGATCTAACTCATCTAACGTTGATGAGAAAAATATAAAGGAAAAGAATAAAAAAAAATGAACTCCGACCAAAAAAAAAAAGAACAAATAATGATCTCTAGAACTCAAAGATGTCCTCTATTGTAAGAGAAGTTAATGGATGCTAGGCATGGGGCTTAGAGTCGCAAAGACAATTGCATACTAAGCAAGGATTATTCCTTTTTCCATAACACGTGATTCTCATGACATATAATATGAAACTACTTGCCCATTATCTGAACCCTGAAATGAGCTTACTTTAGAGAAAAAAAGTCTACTTGTTTAATAATCTATGCAAGTGCATGCCACGAAAAGTTCATGCTTAATTATTAGTATTATTTATTGATTTATCATAGTTTGCCATTTGGAAGCTAGCCAACTTCTTTTGCTGGTCTTTTCTTGGTTAAAATTATTTATTTATTTATTTATTTATTTATAATTATAAGTCTATTAAGCTGCAAGTTTTATAATAAAAGTATATATATTTTTTATTTTCATAAATTTTATACTCTTTATTAGACTAAAACTTAAAATTTTTAACTTGAGAGCTCAATTATTGTTTTAAGGTTGCCTCAACCAGTGTCCTGATTGAAGGATAGATGAAGTTTCCACGAGTCTAACACATGGATGGTCACATCACCGCATGGTTATCCAAAATTTTAAAACTTGTTAGCTTGCCACCGGCCAAGAGTGAAGAAAAGTAAGTATTAGTAATAATTAGTAGTCAAGGTAAATTCCATCTCTCCCAATTCAACTGGACAAAAAACAAGATTAAGAATCAATCCTCCCTGCATCATACTTTCTCTGATCTTTTCTTTCTATCTGCATGCATCCAAATAAAATTAACCCCAAGTAATTCAAAGAGTGTTTAGTGAAAAATGGGCAAGCCTTGCCATTAGGCTTAGTTAATTAGTCTCACATTTTTTCCACTTCCCTAGATCTTGTTTTGAGAAATTTTACACGTATAATACAACCGAAAAGGTTAATCAAGCGGGATGGCACTTATTGGTTGTAGCCTCCTCAGAGGTACGGTATAGTCTAGAATTAACATACACAAAAGATGGTTACTAATGTGAAGTTGAACTTGGCGTGACCAGGGATTAGAATTTAGAACCCGTTACTTTTCTCTGTAGAAATTTAGATTAATTCATGAGTTAAAGAACCTGTTTTGCATGATCAACCCAGGATCTTCCGGCCAGCTTTCATATGAATTGAAACTAACATGCTTCCATGAGAGATTGTCCATTGGAAAGGCCAAGTTACAAAGACAACATTAACCCAAAACAGAGCATGTGCTTAGCAGTGAGTGATTCCCTTTCTCCTGGGGAGAGTGGACTATATGGATCTGGTTGGTCCACCCCTTTGGATATTACTCCTCCATTACTCCCCGTTAACCTAAATGTCAAGCGGTCTGAATCCAACTACTTAATGATATTTATCCTCTATGGCTAGGCCATTAAAGCATTCAATTAATCACGGCTAGAATGGCCATCAAGTTGTCAATGCAACCGCAAATTGTCCCACTAATGTGAACCATTCATAAATACAAAAGCCTATGGTGCCTCTTTTCTAAATTTGCTTCTGGTTCTTTAATATTCTCTCACAGGACTCTAAACCGTTTCCATTCTGGCATTTCAAGAGTGTCAACGAGCAATTTAGCTAATCCTCTAGAGCCTGAAAAGTTCGTTTCTTGTTTCATTTTCTTTATGTGTGCCTTTGCGTGTGTTGCTTAAATTAACTCAAAAGGTTAAAGACCATGCTGCTGCTATTGGATGGGGGGACGCTCTAGCGGAGTGGTCCATCTTCTGTGACTCTCTCCTTTAAGCAATTGAAATATTTGCAAAGCCATCCTCATTACCTGGCCGTACCTGTGAGAGAGAGAGAGAATGAGAGAAAGAGAGAGAGAGTCTTAATAAATTCAGCTATTAATGCTTTTCTTTTGTCCTTCGTGATCTAAATATCAACGTTGACTTCTTAAACATAAATGTAATGGGTGGCTCATAGAATGCATCCACTAAGGAAATAACTTATTTATAATTTTGTGCAGCCTGTGAGGATAAATAGAAAAATGTAGTAGCCATTAATAATTACAAATTTATAATTTTAGTTGGAGTTTTCCATTTTTAATATCAAATAATTGGAAGGAAGAATATTCTCTTTGATAAAATAAAATAAAAATCTTAGATAATTCAAGCAAAATTAAGATACTTCCAAAACTGAGAAGAGTTTAAGATTTTTCTGTAACACTTTGTTAAACTCCAAAGTGAAGTACATGTTAAACACAGTTATGTATGTGTCCGCCATTCAGGGTGTGTCCACCACAAATGGATGAAAGCTCAACGCAATAAAAGTGAGGCGTTACTAGCCGTAATTTTTTAGGTACTATCCAAAACAAGCAAAAAAAAAAACAAAAACAAAAACAAAAAATGGAGGAAGGAAATTGTGCCAAATTTAAATTTAATAAAAAAGAGCAGAAAACCATTCCCACGGTATCGTGCTTCTACACGCAAAAAAGGAAGGGAAAGTCAAAGGGTCAAAATTCAAAGCCGCATAGCTCTTTTTCGTTTTTTTTTTATTTATTTATTTTTATTTTTTTGGGTTTGAAAGTAAACCGCCCCTTGGCTTCTTGTTAAGCATAATAATTAGGAAGCTCAAGTAGTGTTATATTAAATACTAATGTAAAAAAAAAATCTAATTAAAAAGACCCCAAGTTGCTGTTGCGGCTTGCCATCCTCGCACATGCGAGTTTTCTTCTCCATTTTGAAACCCATCTATTCTCTCTATAAAAAGGAGACCTTCTCTAATCTTCGTGTATTAATCCATCCGTCTGTTTATCTTTCTCTCTCTCATCTTCCTATTGCTCTCTCTCTCTCTCTCTCTACAAAAATATTCTCTGTACCAAAGCCTTTTATCCTTCAATCAATCAGTCAAGCCACTTGAGGGAATGATGATGGATGCTCAAGAGAGAAACGGCAGAAACAGCTCTTCCATCACTCAAAGTGAAGAGGAGATGGGTGGCTTAAGGAGGGGTCCATGGACTGTTGAAGAGGACTTACAGCTCATCAATTACATTGATACTCATGGGGAAGGCCGCTGGAATTCCCTCGCCTGCAGCGCAGGTACCCACCACCAATAATTATACCCCTCACCCACACTAGAGGAATAGTTATGGCTTGCAGCCAAAGAACAATTTGACAACCATGTCTTTCAAATTGTTTTTGGTCATTTTTTGCTATCCCCTCGTCTTCTTTCTCCAATGAGTTTTCCATTTCCTTGTACAACTTAAAATTGGCTTCAAGTTTAAGACCCCGTACACATTCCCATATCTTTCGTTTTATATATATATATATTTATTTATTTATTTATTTAATTTTTTTTATGATTACTCTCACTCAATTCTTTCATCTCTTCTAGTAGTACGATGAAGAAACTTTGGTTTTCTAATTAAACTTGCTAATTGTTGTTAGTGAAGGATCTATCATGTTTGTGTCACAGTAGGAAAGATGTAAAGGAAAGAGCTTGTTGTTTCAGAAAAAAAGATAAAAGCACATGTATAGATAATAGCAGTTCAATCATAAAGTATATTTGCAAAAGTCCCCCACCCAGAAAAAGTTATCAGCAAGAGTTCTTCCTTTTTCCCTTTCTATTTATATTAATTATGTTCTCCAGTTAACTTTACCAAAACTTTGTAGCGTCTAAATAAACACGATACATTAATGAAACAGGTCTCAAAAGAACTGGAAAGAGCTGCAGATTAAGATGGCTCAACTATCTCCGACCCGATGTTAGGCGTGGAAACATCACCCTCGAGGAACAACTCATGATCCTCGAGCTTCATTCCCGATGGGGCAATAGGTAATTATCTGCGTACTAAAAACAACTAATTTTCCAATATGTTTTGCCTTTGTGACTAATTGTTGGCTTGGCAACTGACACAATTTAAATACACTATCCAGATGGTCCAAGATTGCACAACATTTACCGGGAAGAACCGACAACGAAATCAAGAACTACTGGAGAACCCGTGTCCAAAAGCATGCGAAACAGCTCAAATGTGACGTGAACAGCAAGCAATTCAAGGACACCGTTAGATATCTATGGATGCCTAGGTTGGTCGAAAGAATTCAGGCTTCTGTCGCTGCCAATGCCCCCAACGCCGCCACCACTGCCACTTATGCTGCCACCAATGCCACACCTAATGTCGCGGTAACCACGGCTAATTCTAATCATCGCTTGATCAACAACGCTGACATGGGTGCCTATGGCCATTTGGTCATGAACCCCGGGGTCATTGAAAAATTTAATTCCAGCTACACACCAGAGAATTCTAGCACTGCAGCCTCATCAGACTCTTTTGAGACACAAGTTTCGCCTGTTTCTGACTTGACAAATGATTATTATGTCCCGGTTAGTCACAACTCGAACCCGGATGATTTCCTAGCGGGGCAAATTGGTTTCTCGGAGTCCATTACCAGTCCCTGTGGTTATTTTCATCAGGGATTAGATTTTCAGTCTGCGGAGCTGAATAATCAATGGGTGGATGGTGGAGATACGTCTGACAATTTGTGGAACGTCGACGACATGTGGTTGTTAGACCAGCAGCTAAACGGTAGCAACATGTAAAATGCATACATAAATGGGTCAGATTGGAAATTTATTTGTAGAGAAAAACAGAATATATTATTGTGGAGGGGGGGTGTTAGCAGAGAAGAGTAATTAATAGAATAAGAATTCAGGAAATAGAGCAATGGTTGAGAAATATAAATACAACTTGGGGAAAAGAGGTATAATTGTGGGCTATTTGTATAATCTGCACTTTATTTTGTTTGTTTGTTCATCGTTCTTTGTTTTTACCTTCCCTTTTTTACGGGGGTGAATTTGTAATCTGAGGTTTACTTAATCTCATTCTTTGATCGACATCGACTCTGTAGCCCCCCCACCCCCCTCGCCCTTTTTCCACCTCTTTTTATTTACCATTGATTGCATATTGCAGAATCGTAATTTTATAACATAAAGGTGAGAATAATTGGTTCCACAACCTTTACTTGGATGTTGTTATTTTATAAGTTACAACAAGAAAGCATTATATTGTAGACTAGTGATGCCAACTTTTGAAACATTGTCCATGGGGCCTGAACCAGATTAAAAGTGCCAAGTTTCTAGAAGAAAAAATGAACTTAAATTAGTGAACAATTTTCGAGACGTGGCCCTCCAGGATTAGTTGGCCATTAAGAACAATACATATTCACAAAATTGCAAAAAGTGTCTTGTTAGTATTGACGATTAATTGGACACCCCCAGCAGAAATTCCAATTTCCAACCTTCAATTTCTCCTATCTGTCAGTTGTACGGGGAAAAACGGCATGTATTGAGCCCACCCATCCATCGAACATGATCTCCTATGATTCCAACCACAAAATGTTACTTTGATTTTATAATCCTTTGTTTTTTTTTTCTCCTTTCCTGTTGTTATTATGTGATATTTGCTCACTTTTTTTTTCTTTTATAAATGTAACATACGTCTCACAAAATCAATTCAGCAATTTTTTATTTAAAGCAGGTCGATTTAGAAAATCGATTGTTGCTATTAAAAGGGTATTTCTCTCGCAGGTTTTGATTTAGTGTGAAAGTGAACATTGACACATGCCAAATCATTTTGATTAGATGGCCAACTGTGCGATCTCTGGATCCAAAGATCGAGAATGCGTTCCCACGGTGCACCTGTTTGTATTTTTTCTTTCTTCCTTAGTTCCTTGGGCTAACACACTTGTTTGAGATGCGTTGTGATGTTAAAAGAAAATTGGCACGTGCGAGGATCACGGTGAGCCTAAACACGTGATCAAATACAGCATGCGTGGGCGGGGGAAAAGAGAGATGACTGCGAGGTATCTTTGTGAGCCGCCTAACTTCGACAAATATGCGGAGGATGTGCCACGTGTTACCCGTTGACGAAAATGTTAGCGTATTTCGGCCCCTGGCCACTGGCCTGGGCTTCCTAGACAGAAGCGCCAAGCAGCCGCAACCCTTGAAACCGCTCCCACCAAGACTCCTACGTAGGACTTCACATATAATTGCATAAAATATATATATATATTATTTTAATTAAAATGTACTGGACTGTATACCCAACACACCACACGTGCGAGGAAAGGACGTACAGCTGGAATCCACAAACGCGAGGGCCCACTCCTGGGTCCCACGAATGTATAATAAAAAATAATTTTTTATCCTTACTCTTGTACCCCACTTAGGAATGTATATATATTTATTATTTTTATTATTTTTTTAATCCTTATCTTGGCCCCACGATTTCACGAAACAAAAATAAAAACGAAAAAGAGTCCTGCGTCAGGGACGCGTCAAAGTGCCACACGCGTCCTGTAGCCGCACCGGCACCGAATCCACGGTATTTTGCGAACACTTATCTTACGGCCACATTGATTTCTGGTTTTGCCAGGTTTCACTTAGCCCACGTTCAAAGACTGCAGGGTCAACCCGTGGGGCTTTAGTTTTAGACCACGTGGGTATTCTGTTGTATGAACCATTTCATTTTTATTTGAAGGAACAATTTCATCTTGTGGGACCAGCAAGTAGCACCATTATGTTTGTTTGAAGCGTAAATAAGAGTTAATAGTTACTGAGTAATAGTTAAAAACTTATTTTTGCATCTCCGAACTTTTTAAGTTTGTTTATTTTTTTAAGTGAAATGGTCTTATTTTCAAATCCTTCAACATTAATTCTGTTGGGTACGTAAGTTGAAAGTTGATAAATTAATAGATAATGTTTAGAAGGTAAGAAAACGAAAAGAAATAAAAAAAAAAAAAAAGAGTTATCTCAACTTAGTAGTAAAAGGGTGCAATGGTTTACCCCCTTAATGCTTATATCTCTATTATCCATCGTTAATTATCATTTTCTCTCAATATTTACTATTTTTACCCTCCCCACACTTTTCATTTTACTCTCGTTATTCTCTTCAACACGTTTACCACTGTTACTCTTTTAATCTTTAATACGGTTAATAATTACACTTCTACAATATTTCGCCCCAACTTTTAATCAAAAGAAAAGGCAAAAATCTTAGGTTTTCTTTCATTATATGGAAATTCCACGTTCTAGATAACTCGGGACTCAAGTTTTAACCTATGGTAAAAGTTCAAACTTTAAACTAGGAGATATAAAATTCAAATCTCACCTTCTACGTGCAAAAAATTGTATATAAAACCTATCGTACTGGATACGTCTAATTATTTATTTGACTACTTAAATTAGTTGTTTAACTTTTTTTTTTATTTTTTTTGTACGAATCCTTGATTTATTCTTGTCCATTATGGACTCATAGTAAACTTTTAGCTCTCTTTTTCTCATTAAGTCTAAATCCTCTCATAAGAAATCCAAAGTGTCTAGACTTTTAGCTATTAGCGGTGTGCCCCTTTGAGTACGCAGTTGATTGTTTTTATTATCATTATCATTTTTATATTTTGAAGTGAAGCTACCCCAAATTTCATTTAAGATCAATACACATTTTAAATTCAAAATTTGAAAAAGTCATGGTATTTTTTTTTTAACATAAAAATAGTCCAATTTTTAAATGATATGTATTTTCTACCAGGTCAAGCGGATGTATGAAATAGAAGCATATATCTTACTCGTTTGATACAAATATTTCATGTTAAGAGTTGGGCTTGGAGTATTTGGAGCAACTAAAACATGTGGGTGACATAACTTTTCACGTATTTAGACATCAGTTAAAGTATAAGATTGGAGAGTTCTTTTGTCAAATTAAATATAAATTAAAAGAATAGGATCGCTGCTGTTCTGAAAATGAAAAGAATGACAGAAGGGATAAAGTCATGGCTTTATCGATGATGTTGAAAAAGGTGGTCTCTTCAGGTACCTACAATGAACTTGAACCAGAGGGTCGCTGCTGTATCACTGTGGCCACGCTTACAATGCGTCTAGTGGTGCATTGTGATATCCTTGATGTGTCAATTTTGACGTTTGATGGCTTCATTTTGGACTGCTCATTCTCTCTGCTTTTGGAGATTCTTTTCATTTTGGTTTGGTACTTGTAATAACAGTTTTGTGCATAAAACTGTACATGTCAAGTCAACCAAAATGCCTAGGCTAAAATAACCTTTTTACAGTACTAATAAGTGTACCCGTACGCTGCCTAGTTATAAGTTGGCACAATTGTAAATTGGCTTCCCTAGCCTTCTAGCTTTCTTCATTTTGAGTTGTATATTTTTATTTTGATCAATTTGAGTTTTAAATTTTAAAATTTTGATCAATTTAGTTAATTGATGACCTTCATTACTGTTGATGTGATATTCTTATTTTCAATTGGGGTTATAGACTTTAAAATCTTTTTAATTTGAATTGAATTATGGCTTAAACTGACAAAGTCAAAAAATCAAAATTCAAATTGAAAAAGGCCTAAAAATTCATAGTCTAAAATTATAATAAAAAATGTGTGTGTTTCAATTCTAATTGCTGCGTCAATATTGATAAATTAAAAATAGAGACAATTATGGATTGACACAAATTGGCTAAGGGTTTGTTTGGAATTATAGTTAGGTTTTATTGTTGCAGTCAATAAACTGACAATGAAAAAACTTGTTCTTAACAGATGTAATTTGTAGTTTAATAATTGTTTATATTATTTAAAAATAAAAACAAAAATTTCTAATAAAATTAAAAAAAAGGAAAATTTTTATATAGTTTAATTATGATTATTTTATATAACAATATAAATTACTATTTAAAAAAAATTATTAAACTATAAGGAGCTTATTGTGTTTTTTTACTGCATCAAAATGTGCTATTTTTGAAACACATGATTAATTTGTGTTTTGCTTCTGTGAAACACATATTTAAAATGATTTTTGATTATATTTTTGTCAAATATAAATTTTATAATTTATTAAATATTAATAAAATTATATTTAACTCAAAACACAAATTTTCTAAGTTGTAACCACAATTTCAAACAAAAACATCTATGTTTCCAAAGCCCGCGACCCAAAAGGATACATACAGGGTCCAAAATGACACAACTTCAAAAGTTGATTGTCTAAATTTGCACTTATCCTTACATATGTTAGCCAAACTGGTACTCATCGTACGAGAACCCGTACAAACTGCTGCAGAATATTGGGCTTCACGTTACATTGGTTTGCCATTTGAAGAATAAAAGGTGCCGTTGGAATGATCATCGGTATTCCAACAATCACGTTACTAAATAATATCCAATTGTGGCATAACCTAACTACTGGTTTTTGCATAAAAGACAGTTATCCTTCAAGTTGTCCAACGTGTGTGTCTTCCACTTTACCTCTGATAGAGGAGACTACGAACCAAATATTGCTCGATGATCACATGCATGGTGCAATAGGAAATAGAGAGATATACTGGTCCCCCTGCATGGAATCCCACAAGACCGTATACAAGGCGTCCTGGTCAATACACATCTATGGACACCCCAATTTTGATGTCTTACATAACGCTTACCATTTAGTGCACTTCAACTTCTTCTCTTTGGCAACCATTTCTAGTTAACGTCCACAAAATGCATTATTCCATTTTCATTCTCATTCATCGCTTGCGTGAACCTTTTCAAATTAAGGAAAGCGAGATCACTATACATAAGGGGCAGCTTAAATTAGTTTCATTAAGTTCCACAACCACAAGTTCCTCAGCTGGGTGGACAAGTTTTTGGTAGTCTCTTTCAATTTATGGGTCATGCACGAAAATGCCAAGAAGGTTTTTCCAACCCGTAACAAATAAGGTAAATGCTCGCGCTGGCCTTCCACTATAAGTAAGATCATATTTTTTATTGGTCATGCTAATCCCCATCTACGGAGAATATGATAAGGCACTTTTTCCGTGTCTACTTAAGATTATGCTGCTATGTATGCAATACGTCATAGGGTTTGGACTACCCATATTGATGATGGGAAACTACAAGCTAATTATTAAGTTTTTTTTTTTTTTGTCCATCAATAGGTTCATTTCCACCATCAAATAAAAAATAGTAGTCTTTTCATATCTCGTCAATCTCGGTCTTGATGGCAAATACTAAAATTGTTGAACTTTTAATCTTAGAACTAAAGTCCAATACCTAGTCTCAGTACGAGCTAGGAAGTCATGTGCACTTATCGTGCTGATGGGCTCTTAAGAGCTTAACAACCACTATTAAGAGGCCTTCCCCTTTTTGGTATGCACACAAGCACATATGAATACCAGTATTGAAAATCCTACCACGTTCATTTTCATATGGCAAGAAAAAAAAACAGAGAGAAAGGGAGAGAGAGAGAGAGAAAGAGAGGAGAAGAAATACCACATTTTTTTTGTACTTAATTTCAAATGATGTTGGCAAGACAATATCTTAAGAAAGATCCATGGAAATGAGACATGTTGGGCATAGGCGTTGCCCAACGGACCTCTTTTAAGAATATAAACGTACATGTTTATGCATGTAACTGCAAGAGAATTGGAAAGGCTACCTCAAATTAGATAAGTAATCATTATAGTAGCGCTTAGCCAAGTTAATGGGGCAGTCGAGGTTTATGCGTACGGAAGTTCTTCTACGAGATCAATTGTGATCCACAATCCGTAAGACAGATTCCCAACTACTTGATGATAGCACTATTTGTTTGAAGTTTTATCAAAGGTTATGGTCGTTAAGGAGGCAAAGAAGTTATAAGGGTAAATGCACATGCATGCTTGTTAAAAATACGTGGGCACTATGAAATTTATATTCATATAATTAATTCATAATAAATTAACCAAAAATAGAAATTAAAGCAAAAATGCTATCGCTTTTAATGGGGTTAACTGAATCCTCTAATAACTTTAAAGAATAATGGGGTTGATTATTGAACAAATCTGGAAACTTTTTGTAATTTGTAGAATAGTTTTTGGAGATTCTTGAATGTATTGGAATGAATGATGACTTGAAAAGGATTTTGAATTGTGATCCATGACCAGAATCGTTACCACGATAATGTATTCAACAATTGCGGTGGTATAATTGGTTGAGATAATTCAACTACAGCGTCATCTCCAATCATCATTTTGAAATACTTTAGGAGAGAAAACCTATATAAAGAAGAAGAAGAAAAAAAAAAAAGAGAGAAAAAGAGAGAGATTGTCTTTATGCCTTGACCCATTGACGACAATGGAATCAAACACCCAATCACAGCACTGAATTAAATTCCCTGCTATTTGGTAGATCAAGAACTCCCCATAGTTTATTCAAAAGGAGAAGATGGTAGAATTCGAATTGGATCATCGATCTTGGCACTAAACAATGGAAAGTTGGAAACTCTAGCAATAGCCTCGTTCTTTGACTATGACTTCTATTTGGGAGTTTACATACCCAACACAAGTCAATTAGCCGACTTAATTAAATTTATATAGCGTTCAAACCGAGTGAGTTTCCGTACCTTTATATTTGAGAGTGCGTGACCCTTTTATTGGGAGTTCTTCATCTTTGAAAACGGTTTTTATTTTTCAACGTGAAAATGCTGACCCGATAAGCTCTAAAGCAGGCACATCTTGATAAGCTGCGTAGACAATTGAGTAGAAAAACTAGCAGTAGCTGTGCAATTTACGAAGTCAAAAGTCTGAATTTGAAGTAGCACTCATTGAGTGAAACGTGAGAAGGGCCACTGGCGTATCTTTATGCTACCCGTTGGCCCATGTTAAGTGGATGTGTTCAATGTGGACACGGGCCAATGAATTCATCTACGTGGAATTTCGCAAGTCCGTTACCTTTTGGGTTAAGAGTCCATTGACTAGATCGACTGGCTCTTGCGTGTTTGACGTTCTTACCTAGAACGGCTATTCGGCCTGTAGCTATAAGCCCAATTCTTTTATTTAAGTATTAGTTGGGCCCCTTTCTAAAATTTAGTTCGAAACTGTGGTCAATACTACATGTTGAATCACAAATAGTGCATAAATATACGACCAACCCAAAAAAAAAAAAAAAAAAAAAAGAGTATAAATATCAAAAAGCAACTCTTTTTTAGCTGCCCTCTTAGCCTTTCAGGAGGTTTGTTAGGCTTACGAATTAAACGATAAGGGGAATTCTCTATTTTCAGGATTTGAGAACGAAACTTCGAAAATGGCGATTTGGGCTGTAAACCACTGAATCATCTTTTTAAGGAAAAAGGTTACAACTTTGGAGTGTTTAAATATTAGATTGAGTTGAACATAGAAAAAAAAGTGCATATAAAACAAAAGTTACTGTAAAAGTGTGCACAGATTCTCACTTAATTCAACTTTTACCGCCCATGGAGGCATCACAATGGTGGATCTTGGCCAACACTATTAGGGGAGGTAATTCTCCTTCAGGCGTATGATCCTGTTGAATTGCCTTACTGGGTATCGGCTAAACTTTATTACGATCGCTTCTCTGACATAGCTACCGGTGTCTGCTGCTTGCTCCAGTTTGCATTGGCACGCATTCAGATTGGGAGGCCACACATACGCAGAAAAGGCAGTGACATTGACTGAAAAGAGGTTGTGAGTAGATCAGTGGCCTGAAAAGGCAGTCCAGGTTTTTCCAGAAGCGGACAATTGCCGGTTTCCTAATCCAAATGCAGTCCATCTGGTGAATACAGATGGGAATCCTTGTTGTTCTGGTAGGAGGATTACGAGGTTCTTGAGAATAGTGTCTGCAAGCTTAGCAAGACCGACTGAAATAAGTGCTCGCGCTTTGCTGCATTGCCCGACCGACTCACCAAATGAAGTAGTGTAGCTGAAATACTTACTTGCCCACAATTCATGTCTTACTCAATTATTCAAAATTTGAAGTTAAATGATTTTTTTTATATAATACTAACATTTTATTATTAAGAAATTTTGGGTTTAAATTACGTTGTCCAATTAATAAATTCTCACGTAGAAGGTAAATATTTCTTTTGTTCACATTTTAGCCAATAGACTTGTGTTTGTGCATAAAAATTAAGTTAAAACGGTTTATTGACAAAAGAATAGGTATGGTACACTCACATTATTTTCTAACATTGTAAAAAAAGAGAATCTATGAAAATTTGCTAGGCATACTTTGGAGGGGGGGGTAGCTACCATTCATATTTTGGCACATGAATTGACTTAGATGACTTGGCTTTTGGCCAGCCTCTAATCAAATGCTTGTCTTGCTACCTTGATAAACATTTTGCCAATTCATTTTGCCTTTGCGTGACAGTACTGTCTTTTTATTTTTTATTTTTTATTTAAAAAAAAAAAAGAAGGTCTGCCTTCCATTCTTTATTCAAGGAAAACATAACAGCATTAAACGCACCAAAAAGAAAGGAAAAGGAAATAGGATTGTGCCTCACCATGCCTGTAATCCATGCACAATTGAATTTCGACATTGAAAGAACCTTCAAGCAAACAAACGATGTCTCCCCCCCCCCACCCCTTTATTAGGCATATTCCCAGGCCCCGCTACCCACCAAACTCGTCTTTGGTTGGCAGTTGCAATCATATACATATATATTTATTTATAGTTATTAATTAAAATCAGTAATATCTTCGGTAGCAACCCCTTTTATATCTAATTACTTTAATGTTCCATAAAGCAGGGTAGAACTACCACAATACCTTTTATTTTTTATTTTTTATTTTGAGTTGATAGTTGTGCTAAGACAAGACAAGGAAGCTTTTAATATGCATATATTTTATTGTGTCTACAGTTACAAAATAAAGTAAATATTTTTTTTTCTTATAAATTTCTTTGAGATTAACATTTGAAATTTAAAAAATAAAATTTTAATTATTAAAATGACTAACGAGAAGTAAATTATTTTTAATTATGAGAAAATTTTTTACAAATATTACAAGATAATTATTGAAATATCTCGTAACGATGAGCGTGACTGATTTTGGAGAATGTACGAACCAATCCAACAAACATTACGTGGTGTAATTAGGCTTGACTGTTGTAATCTTCATTAATTCGGGTTATTAATTATTTTATCTTTCACGGTAAAGTTCTAAAACCTTAGAGTTCTGGCTTTTGATCGCCGTATTGAATATCGAGTGCTAGGCACAATAGGCCCAATGAACCTCTGGTAGACATCGAAAGTGTTAAAGTGGGGTCCATTATTCTGTGACCCAAAAGTTGTTTCATTCCCACGCCCAGTTGGACCTCGCTGACTTTTGTCCCAGCTGGCCGCGAAACGACAATGAAAATGGGCCTATCAACAATAAGCCTAGTGTACTATCAGTTACAGATGATGATGGATTCAACAGTCAGACCAAGATGCTCAACTGACTTGAGGTTAGGCATCAGATTGTTCTATGCAAACGTCGAAACAAGCGGTCCCTCGGTTAATTTTTATTTTTATTTTTTGCAGAAAGTTGGCATAGGACGCGGTTTCTGAAACCTTGTTTTCACGAACACTAGGCATGTAAGAAATCGGGACATTAACATTATAAACGCACCATGTGAAGATTATACAACATGGCGAAAGGGTCTGTGTAGCACAGAAAAGTTGACAAAACGGTGGGGAACCAATGCGAAAAGGCTTTTTGGCTGGTCAAAGATAAAAGGCAGTTTTTCCTATTAGAAATTTAGTTGAAAGCATGGATTTACAGATGAAAACGATGGCAGACTGGTCTTTTGCTTTCTTTTCCAGACAGTCTGTCAATTCATTCCAATAACGAAATATGCGCAATAGTTAAATCTCTTCGCAGGCGGACGTACCTAAGGTCAGGTTACCCAACTCTGCCCATCTTATGGTAATTACGTATATTCACCGGATTTGCTCATGGCACATCCCATTAAAATTTTCCAAAATTCAATACTTTAGCCTATTTTCTTTTTCAATAATAGCTAGTTGCCAATCTCTATTGCTTATAATTTTCAAAATATAGACAACCCGTCTCCATTTAGCGGTGAGCATGATATTAAAAAAAAAAAAAAAGCTAACTCTATAGGGATGTCAAATAACAAAACCTTACATAGAGATATTTAGTCTATTTTTAAATTTTAATAGAATAAAAAAACTTAATTCAAATAACAAAACCTTACATATTAGAACTTAAGTCTCTCAAAATTTAAGCTTTGGAATTTTACCCCTAGTCTTTACTATTTCACCAACCCTAGAGCTATTTAGTCTTTTTATTTTTAGTACTTACAGTACAACTAACTCTAGAGGGATGTCAAAACCATAGGGACAAACATATATAATGGAGCAAAGCAAAACGAGGAGGAGGGAATCCTCAGTTAATATATATTGAAAGTTCATATGTGTGAGTGTGCATATCAAGTTCGTTTCTTATTAAGTAATGTGGATTCGATAACAGGGCAGCAGGAAAACAAAGTAAAAAGTATACAAAATAACAAGCTTGGAATAAAACACTCCAGAGCCGGAGGCCGACTTGGGCAACATTTTAATTAATGAACTTATACAAAGGACCCTGTGAGGCTCAAAAGAATTGAATCTCATTTAAAATAATTTAAGTTGGTAACACAACTATTTATAGGCCTCTATTCATAGATTCTGGATTTATTTTTATTTTATTTTTTCAAATTTACTAGGAAAATGACATTTTCAGTCTGTTTTATGAAGGAATTGAAGTTTCTAAAATGTCCTCCTTGAATGTAACATATGGCAAACTTTAGGGAAACATTTACAAAATCAAAAGTATGGCTGTCATTTTTTTCAACCATGCATTATTGTGTGCCTATGCAGTAATTGACAGACGTCAAGTCCTCTCATATTTTCTAACTTTCTTTTTCCCTGTTCATGCCTTTTCGAGGCTCGGGAAAGGTGAGATTTGAGCAAAGGGATAAAAGGAAATCTCAAAAAAAAAAAAAAAAAAACACACAAACAATAAATTTAAATGAATATAAATTCATAAATATAAAATTATTATTAATAATAATTTTAATTGAAATATTTGTTATAAATAATTATTAATAATTATAATGAAATGATATATACTTATATTTATTTATTAATATTTTTATAACATAACTTTTAAAGAGAGAAAAAAAAAAAAGAAAAAGAAAAAGAGAGTCATCCGTGAGCCATGTGAGCATGTTACCGAGAGAGAGAGAGAGAGAGAGAGAGAGAGAGAGTAAAAGGATCGTACAAAAGTGGGCCCAATGTTGGTGATGATTGATGGCTATCACAGAAAGAGGTCAAAACGAAAGATAAAATTGAAATTGAAATCACTTGGGGTGCTTCCTTGGCGTCGTCACGTTCTCTCTCTTGTCTACCGCAAACAATGAGCAGAGCGGAGAAAATAGGACAAGGTAATAAAGGCGTTTAACTTTTCAACGCCAACTTGCGGACACCATCATTTTGCGCGTTAGAAGCCTTCGCTCTCTACTATATATATATATAATATAATATAAATAATAATAATAATTATTATTATGACAAAATAATCTTTATTATAATACAATTAAAAAATAAAAATATATAATTAATATATTATAATTTATAAATCTATATATAACATATTTTCAATACATTGTATTTATTATATTTACTTATTTTGTTTTTAGTGCACCAAACACCTAATTTTATCTCATAAATTTTACTTTATTTTTTTAATCAAATCCCACTTTTTTGTTAAAGAAAAAAAAATTTCTCTCTCTTTCATTTAGTTTTAAATTCACTTGTCTCTTCTTATTAAAAAAAAAAAAAAATCTTCAATTCTTATGTTAGATTTCGACTTGGCAATGAATCTATGGGGCATTGCCTTTCTTTTCAAATAATACTTTTAAACGATTTTGCGATGTCACCGTCTTTCATTTTTACCTTTGTTAATTTCAATTGCATTTCCAAATCACTTCGCCTTCAAAATTACATCAACATCATTATCAAGCTAGACACAAGTCAAGCCTAAAATTTTTGCAGGTAGGGGCTATCTTTTTTTTTTTTTTTTTTTGTCAATGAATAATTGAACTGATAGGATCAACATGGCCAAAAGGATTAATTCTTCCCCAGGTCCCCTACAACGTGTGGTTTCACGAATCATGATGTCGACCTGTTTCAACTTCCGAAGGCACGTAGCATAGACTGCCATGTACAATTGGTTTCAGCATTGTAGTTTAGTAACAAAGGTTGATTGTGTACAATTGCTAACGTTTCTGTTGATACGACGGGGAATAATTAGACGGCCAAGTGTTCTCATGATTCAGAATTGTAGTCCCTGGAGTTGGTTACTCAATCGCCACTAATTGTCCAATCAGCCATCTCAGGGAAGCAAAGCTGGTCATCTGCCACCGCTGAAGTAGAATTGGCCATGGTATCTGTCTGTTAATTTGCTTTCATTCTTAAAATTAAAGCCTCCTTCGAGATCTAGGGCTGATTGTGTAACTTGCAGAATAGCATTAATAGCATTGATCAAATATAATGTTCAGTAACTGCGTTTGCTATCTCCATATGAAAGCCAATATAATTACCACAATTGGCAACTAGTTACTAGATACATCAAGTTGCGTTCATCCCTTGATTGAGGGGAAGAGAAAGGGGGACCGCATTAAGCTTTCATTGTATGGCAGCTGCCCCCATTCCATTAGTACTGTCACAACTCACAAACCATCACATTCGACAACTGAATGATTTATTATAAAGTCCAAATCGGCAAGCTACTGTTGGCCCATATCAAACTGTGACAAACTGTGCTCACAAGACATGCATCTCCCACTTGTATGTTTATTTTATTAAAGGTGAAACAAGGTAAAAATGATAAATAAAGTTGAGACATTAACTCTCTTATTCTGTCTTCCATTTCTGGGTCATTTTACATCCTCATTACATTCACTAGGTTAGGATAAAAAGAAAATATATCGAAGTAGGGATATCAAACTTTTCTGTGGACAACTTTTTTGGTACAAAAAAGGTCATCAGCAGAGAGAGAGAGAGAGAGAGAGAGAGGGGGGGTGGGGAAGGAGAGATCCAATAATACAGCGGACACAAATTTCTACACGAGCAGTCACGAGGGGACCCCTTGCACAGATCTGAGAGAATATATTTATTCTTACAACTCAGCCAGAAACGTATATAACAACGAAACTGATGCCTGCTACAGAACATATCTGAACGCATAAGAACAATCTTAATTGATGACGGCCATAACAGAACGAGAAAGATGTGGATTTTACTGTGGATGAATGACAAAAGGTTTACTGGTGGTTTAAAGTTCAAGCAGTGCTCTTTCATTTACATGGCATCTGTAGCTCAAAAGACCATTCAATTCAACCGCATACGCTGCATCTTCCTCCCTCAAAAAATTTGAATGTAAGAAGAAATCATAACGCAGACCCAGATAGCAGAAACCAAGGCATAATCTGCTTTGTATGTACTTCGTTTGGAAAGGGCTAATAACTGGGATTTAAGTGGGTGCACTCTGACATTCTCGGGGGTTTTACAGTAGTAGCTTAATTCAAACAGCTCAGGAGGGATAGACAAGGTAGGAGAAGATGAGTTGGGCGGAAACAGGAAAAGAAAGTAGTTCAACCCTATATCAAAAGGCTTTGATATAAAGTTGATGAAAATATACGAAACAAAAGGTACGAACACAGAACAGGGTCTTACGAGGTCAAGAAAAGGTCTTACAAGGTCAAGAAAAGGTCTTACAAGGTCAAGAAGAGCACTGGAATGGAAACAAAATAAGAGAAAGGAAAGTTAAAAGAAGAGGGGTTGCAATAAAAGCTCAGGTAGGATAGCACCCAATTAACATGAACGCGTAGCTCCGGCATGAAAGCCACTGAAGAATCCATCTACAGAGCTCTCTGCCTCGCTTGAAGTGTTGTGCATGGCGCCGTTCTTCTTGTTCATGCTTTTACGCACAAATGAGAATTTAACTTCAACATTGACTGCAAGACAAACACGAAAATAGGAAATGAACAAGCATTATTATATATACATGGTAAGAGCCAAACAAGGAAACATAGCTCTTACACGAAACGAAATTGTAACGTACAAGCTGAAAATCTGAAAAAGCACACCTCATTTTCCTATTTCCTATATAACTTTGTGTATTAATTGGACAAGTTGAACCATGGCAAAAAACACAGCATAAAGCATGGGTTATGTAACTTGTGTAGTGCCCAACAAAACTCAAACTTAGAAATCATTTGCTGGGTGTGTCAGGGTGACAACCAAAAATTGTAAGCCTTTTGACATTCCCATGTAAAGTAAGTTTTCATACCTCGCAGAAACTCATGCCTTGCTTTCACCTTTTGAATCTTTTCTCTCTCATCCATCTATAGAGAGAGAGAGAGAGAGAGAGAGAGAGATAGAGATCGAGAAGGAAAAAGTGCAGTAAACGCAATGGAAAAGAAAAGGTGAAGGAATGGTAAGGGTTTATACGCACGAGGAGACCCCGTGGGCTGCCCCCGATGGATCTGACAGCCAAATCAAGGTCAAGGCCCAGGAAGAATGAAGCGGACTCGGTGTGACGTCAGCATAAGAAAAGCTGCCCAGCGACCGTCCTGTTGATTACAACATGCGTGCACAAGTCGCAAGGTGAATACAAAAAGGCAAAGTGAAAAAATGTAACGTGGGTCAGCGGTCAGGCTCTGGCAAGGGAATATTTATCGTATCCCAAGCCAAAAGGAAGGTTATCGCCCTTTCGTTGTTAGTTAGCTGTTATTTTGGTTTTTAATTTTACCACGTTGTTGTTTGTATTTGTTGGTAGTATATGGCAAAACGTCTACGTGTTTACAAATTAGGTTAGGCTTCCATGTCCAACCGATATAAACAATGTCTACTCCTAAAAAAGTTTTAGAACACTTAAAAAATTTCAGTTTGATCTCTGCCCTAAAGGTTAAAAAATAAAAATAAAAATTCAAGCTTTCATGTCTCAGTCCCATTTACTACGTACGCCTTGTAATACTGATTAATTTGTTAAACAAATTGATAAATGATATAAAAAAGGACTTAAGGATTAAAAGAAAGGAAAATGAGTTTGGCAGAAGGATGGGGAAATGGGAATATAGGTACTTGTATTACGGTGGAATAACTCATAGTACCTATAAGTTAACATGGAATTGTGTCCCATTAACAGGAAAAATATTTTAAAAAAATAAAATAAAATGAAAAGAAACTAAAATGAAATAATAATAGCATGTGTTTCAATGTATTCAAGTACCGAGTTTTGTTTTGCTTTGTGTTTTAATGCCTAGATCAAAGTAAACTATTGGGCCATGCGTGGGGGGAGGGACGGAAGCTCAAGGACGTGCAGGGATGGAGATGTATAACAAAATAAACAATCACAGTCTCCTAAGATACGGTCAAAGTCATGCAATGTCACTTTCTCCAATTCCTTGGCCTGCGTTTCTTTATATCTAATGCACAAATAATTTCACTTAGTTTTACTCATCTCCACGTTCCCTTTTTTTTTTTTTTTGTTGTTGTTGTTGTAAGTCTCTTCCTTCACTCTCTGTATCTTCAAGAGCCAAGCTTCAAATCCCCTTTATGCCAATAGAACAATGAACTTCGTGCTATAAACTGATAAATATTTCCTATGTGGAAGAAATATCATAAGTTAATGGAAGCTGATATTTAATTAGACACCCTTTTCTAGTCTTTTTTTTCCAACGATTATAGAACTACCAAGTCGCATACAAACAATCGGATTCCGACAACATGAAATGGATGCCTACAAGTCAAATGTTCTGTATCGATTTGTCCAAACACGGCCGATTGTTTAGATTAAGAAATTGTTGAAGACCTTACATTTTGATGTGCCAAATTAAAAGCATAGAAGAGTACTTTTCTAATTCAGTTAAATTATAATTAACTTTTGACCCTTTCTCCTTTTCTTTTTTTTTTTTTGTTTTTTTTTGTAATTAACTATTTAAATGATTAAACGAAGTCTATTTCAATAAGAGTTTGGCACATTGAATGAATGGTAATCCAGTTAGATGATTAATTAAAATTTACCTCCATTGCATCTTTATATTTAATTATCCAACAAGTGCAATCAAATGTAGCCGCACAACGCGAACACAAATACACAAATGTGAATGTTTTTGCTTCTACCTTTCTACATTTTCAATATGGTAAGTTTCTTTACACTTTCTTTCCAATTTGCTAATTTTTAATCCTCGCTTTCACAGTTTGCAACGGCGCCAAGACCAACAACCTGTCAGATGTGGCTTAAGGTGATTGTTGGCCAACCGTTGTGTATTTTGTTCGAGAAATTGGCAGGAATTGTGAACGCCCAATGGCCATTCAGCTGAGAATTGGGCTGAGCCAAGCGTATATTTAATTTTCCTCGCTTCAGTTTCTTTAAGCGCCGCAGGGCATTCTTGTTTGCAAATGTAGCAACTCAATGTTAGTATGCTCAATGCTAAGGCTGACATCTCGGCTTGAGTACGTTAAGTAAGTGTTGATCACTTCAGCTTCATATGTGTGTGTGTGTGTGTGTGTGTGTGTACGTGTGTGCGCATTTCTTGTTGAAACATAAGTTTCTTTTGGTGGCAACGCGCAATTATGATTGACCAACAAATGCTGTACCCAAAATTACTTCTGACCAGTGAATTACCGATGGGATTTGACATGTGCCTGTAAGCTATAGGAAATTATATTGTTTTTGCCTCGTGTAAATTAGGGAATCGATGCGACTCGTGAGGCCACCAATCAGATGAACTGGGGACATCGTTTGGACAAGGAATCACTGAAATACTAGGAGACATGCACTAGTTGAACTTCAGTATAAGGTACCATCATTCAAGTATAGCTTGGCATGAAACAACAAGCATCCTTTTGTTCCATGCACGAGGGGATTGATGATAACTTGGCCTACCCAAATCAGGAAGCCAATAATATTCAAGATGTGGATAAAGGGAGAGTCGAAAGATGTATGCTATCCGTATATTTCTTTCTTTTCACTTTGCATGGGTGTGAGTCCAAATGTTAGACGTCTTTTGCTGCTTTGGAGGAGGCCCATTGGGGAGAGGAAAGGAAACACAACCTCCATAGATTCTTGCAGCGGAAGAGTGTGTAATTTCGAGTTTTGAAATTTCGTTCGGTGGTCCAACCCCAGTTTCCTGGCAATTCCCACGTGAAGATAATTGGACCACAACTACATGGAGAACAAGATTGATTATAAGACCCATTCTCCAACTGCTGGGAAGTGAGGGAAATTTTCAAGTCAATATGTTAATGAAGAAATATATCCGTTTCAATAGAATCAAATATTTAAGCTTGTTTTGACGGAGGCATCCCTTTCAATTAACATTTTACATCTCGCAATTCAAAAGAAAAAGACTCTTGTCGCTCCATATTTCTCCCCAGTCCTTTGTCGTCAGAATAAATGGGTTGTTGAATCCGCATTTGTTAAAAAGGTGCAAAAGATTTCTATGTTATAAGTCTCCCTCGTTGTTAAAGCTTGAACAAAGACCACAAAGGGATATTAAAGGCTATATACAAACTATAATATGTTAGTGTGGTCACATGCCACTAAAGTTAGAGATAGAAAGGTTAAAAATGCATTGACCACGTAACTTCTGACTAGTTAATAAGTGAATTTAAATATTGGGTTAAATGAAAGGTCTTAAAATTTAAATATTCCTAAGTTTATTTTATAAAATAAGTAAAAATTATAGTTGATGACTAACAATTGAAATGATTTTTTAAAATATTAAAAATAAATTTTGAAAACATACATTAATAAAAATTTAATTTCATGATCTTAAAACTAATGATCAACAATTTTTTTTTTTTATCTCGTAAGAAGGGGTCAGAGCCCTATGAGGAAAGAGGCGGGTGAGGAGTCTCCTGCCATTGTAAAAGACAACAAGCCTCTTTGTCACTCGGCAAATGCCAAATCCTCCAAAAAATAAAAAATAAAAAAAAAGGAAAAAAACCTTCGAGAATGCTAATGCTGTAATTTTAGATTGTAGTGATGAGTTGGGCCGACAATCCATGTCTTAGACAAGTCGACTGGGCCCATGTCTTGTGTCTGTTGGATTATTTTGAACTGCAGCATATCATTGGGCAAGAAGGGCTGAATTGGATTCAGGCCCAATGCAAGGTCCTACCCACCCATTCCGTCTGATTGCACTGGAGCACGGCTTCCCGGTGGGTGCACAATCAGCACATTCCCCCCCTCCTTTTTATTCGTCATTTCATATAAAAAATCAACATACATAACCTCAACCATCCAAGTTATTTGTTTTGTTAATAATTTAGTTTTTTATTATCGTAAATTTGAGTTAAAATAACAAAAATTTATATTGAAAATAGCATGTTGTTTGAATTACAACATGCTTAGTAGCGAGCTTCGGTTTCATACACGTGTGATGCACGCGCGCGTCAGGAATCCGCAGTCGCCTCTTGGAGGCAACATCTTCCGTTCAGAGAACACTTGCCTTTTGACACGTGGGCAGCTCACGTCGCTGACTCGTGACTCCTACGGGTCAAATGGCCCCTCCGATCCAACCTCTTCTCGTTCCTTCTTCTAGCCGTTCAATTATTTGTGTTCCATCTCTTAAATATAGTGTTTTTTTTTTAATTATTCTTTTTCCAAAATTTATATTTCAAACGTAACGAATGGCAATACTCGCAATCGTCGTGTCAGCGGCGAAGCTAGCCGGAATTGTAGCGACGGTGACAGTGGCGGTGAACGCCTTATCATACTCACGATTTCGGAAGAAGAATCTTGGGCCGCTCAACTCACCTATTGACGAGTCATCGGATATTCTGGCGACTTTTAATCTTAACGGTAATATCTCTGTGTGGGTTTGTGATGCTTCTAGAACTTGGGTGCTTTCTTTTGGATTAACGGAATCGGCTCAAACTCAAAGTGGAGCAAAAGGAGGCAAAGGAGTGTGTTTGTGTACAAAGAAATGTTAAGCTCGAGTTAGTGAGTCTAGTACGTACAAGATACAAGTAACCGTTAAAAAATATATATATATATAAAGTAAGAAGTAATATGAAATGGTAAATTTTGATTGATAGAGGAAGGTGGCGTGGTGGTGGAGGAAGTGAATGAGATAAATTGAAAATAAAATAAAAATAGGATAAAATTTCGATTTTGGTATCACGAACTTCCTATTTCATTGGAGGAACTTCCTTATTGGAATAGAGTAATTAATTTTCTGATTATTAGCAGGTGGGGGGCTCAGTAGGCATTAGAGCATTTGGCTGGCATCTAAGTTGGAATGGATTTGTAACAGAAGTGTTTGTGATCTGCTTTTCAGCTGAAGAAGAAAATGAGTTTTTCTTTGGATTGGCAACGGCACCAGCCCATGTTGAAGATAGGCTTAATGATGCTTGGCTCAAGTTTGCAGAAGAAAACCCTTGTGACAAGTCAAAGTCACTTGATGGACTGCAACCGGCAGATGCTGTTATGGTTTCAGATGCTGGTGATGGTGGGTCTCGGCAATCCTCAGTTTCTAGACAGGAAATTGGTAAGACTGTGAAGAGGAAGAAACCCCTTAAAGTAGCTATGGAAGCCATGATTAGAGGGTTCGAAAAGTACTTAGAAGAAGAAGTTCCTGCATCTGGTGAAGAATACCATCACAATGTAGCTTCATGGCACAATGTTCCTAACCCGTAAGCCTTAGTATATAATATATGTTTTGATAGGACAAAACAAGATGATTTTGTGGCTATTACTTATTGTGATGGGAGAAAAACATGATGTGTTGGTGCTAACTCTGACACTAGCATGCAAAACCTTTCTAATTTATCTTTGCGCTGCTCATTTTGATCTTGACTTGAGGAGCATATTGTTTAATTTGATGTAGGGAGGAGAGGCTAAGATTTTGGTCTGATCCTGATACTGAGCTGAAGCTTGCAAAAGATACAGGCATCAGTGTATTTCGAATGGGAGTAGATTGGTCCCGAATCATGCCAGAGGAGCCAGTCACCGGTCTTAAAGAAACAGTAAGTCTGACACTGAGTCCTCATGTGATTTATTCTGTGCTACCTGTCATGATGCTGCTTGATAACCTGCCACAATGCCGGTTGGTATGATCTGAAAAGGCAAGCTAAATATGGAGTGATAGCTTGATACCATATCTTTTTTGTCAAAAGAAAATTTCAGTTGCACAATGTTATTTTATAGGTTAATTTTGCGGCATTGGAGCGATATAAGTGGATCATCTCTAGGGTTCGATCTTATGGAATGAAGGTGATGCTGACTTTGTTCCATCACTCATTGCCACCATGGGCCAGTGACTATGGTGGATGGAAGCTGGAAAAAACAGTTGATTATTTCATGGACTTTACCAAGTTGGTACCCTATCAAGGAGTGGATTTCTATTTATTTCTCTTGAGCAGTTTCTGTTATTGTTT
The DNA here is from genome assembly GCA_021464305.1 of Kandelia obovata. Lineage (NCBI taxonomy): Eukaryota > Viridiplantae > Streptophyta > Magnoliopsida > Malpighiales > Rhizophoraceae > Kandelia > Kandelia obovata. The sequence goes on along the minus strand of CM038475.1, from coordinate 3,404,672 downwards.
CCTTTGGCAATGCTCTCTGCTAAACTTCAGCTACACCCAATCACTATGTTTCTCATTTGTCCTTGAAAATAAAACCAAAGATCAAAATCACTCGAGTTATGTATGCTTGTGGATGCTTAGAAAGTTTCTATGGACTCTTTCATTTTGGCTGGTGGCTGCAGATCAAATTGAAGTCAATATGTCCATTTACTTCAGTAACACTTGAATGTGCTCAATGCAGGCTTGTTGTTGACAGTGTATCAGAGCTGGTAGACTATTGGGTGACATTTAATGAACCTCATGTCTTTTGTATGCTTACGTATTGTGCGGGCGCTTGGCCTGGTGGTCATCCTGACATGCTGGAAGTTGCCACTTCAGCTCTACCAACTGGTGTCTTCAACCAAGCTATGCATTGGATGGCTGTTGCTCATTCAAAGGCATATAACTATATTCATGAACAAAGGTTTTTTCTCCCCCTCTTAACAAGATTTATTTATTTATGAGTTTCTCCACATTAATACTTTGGTGGTTATGCATGGTGCTCGCATGCCAATACCATTTCTTCATTTAAAATACTAACTTAGTAGCCTAAAATCAATGTAGCAATGCCTTCATTTAGGTTTATTGCATGGTGCCTTATTGTATTGATGGAAAAACATCACTATTGATGGTTTGTTCCATTGAGAAAAATCCTTATTGCCTGTTTTTTCCTTCCATCCAAATATGTCTACTTATCACCTGCAATAATTTTTATAAATTTGATTTTATTTCTGCAGCACTTCATCAGGTTCAAATGTTGGGATAGCACATCATGTATCATTCTTACGGCCATATGGTCTTTTTGATGTTGCTGCCATTTCACTGGCTAATTCCCTTACCCTTTTCCCATATGTGGATAGTATCTCTGACAAACTGGATTTTATAGGCGTTAATTACTATGGACAGGTTTGTGCTTCTGTGACCTCATGCACTACAAACACATATTTGCATTGGCCTACTGATGTCTCTATTGAACAGGAAGTGGTATCTGGTACTGGACTGAAGCTAGTAGAGACCGATGAATATAGTGAATCTGGGCGTGGGGTATATCCTGATGGCTTGTATCGTATGTTAATTCAATTTCACGAGAGGTACAAACATTTGAAGGTGCCTTTTGTCATTACTGAGAATGGTGTCTCTGATGAGACAGACCTAATCCGTCGGCCATACCTTTTGGAACATTTACTTGCTGTTTACGCAGCCATGATCAATGTGTTGACTCTAAACTTTTCCTTTGAGTTTCTGAAATTAGGTTATTAGTCTTCATTCAGTTGTTGTCTTATGTTCTTGACATTCCTCTTACTGTCCTACAGGGAGTCCCTGTGCGTGGTTACCTGTTTTGGACTATTTCTGACAATTGGGAGTGGGCTGATGGGTATGGTCCCAAGTTTGGACTTGTAGCAGTTGATCGTGAGAATGATTTAGCACGGGTTCCACGTCCTTCATATCATCTATTTTCCAAGGTTACAATCATTCTTTTCACTTTCCTTGAGGTTCTCATTCCAGCATTCTTCTCTCATTCATACTTTAGTTGGTGTACATATAGGTAGTGTCTACAGGTAAGATCACTCGTGATGACCGGGCACATGCATGGTATGATCTACAAAGAGCTGCCAAAGAGAAGAGAACACGGCCATTTTATCGGGCAGTTAACGAACACGGTTTAATGTATGCAGGTAAAAAATCAGCTCTTGCTTTTGATTCCAGTGAACCACATGTCTCCCTATCATGCAGTCTATAACTTGACTTCTCGGATGCTTTAACCATCTGTACCCCTGACCCAAGTCCTCTTTACACTCAATGCTGAGACTTTCAATATCTACCTATGATCCAATGGAACCACCAACTTATGGCCCTAATTAGGTTATTATGTGAAAGATGGCGGTGTTATTTATTCTTCAGATAGAACTTCCCAATCAATCACCTAATTGCTTACTTTTAACAGCATAGAATTGAAATCTCGCCATTTTATGTGCATCATGCCATCTTTTCTTAACAGGAGGTCTTGATGAACCTATAAAACGGCATTTTATTGAAAGAGATTGGCGATTTGGACATTATGATGTGGAAGGTCTGCAGGACCCTTTAAGCCGCCTCTCAAGATACATTTTTCAACCATTCAATATTAAGAGGAAAAGAAAACCCCAGAAGAATGAAGATGAATTGGTTCTCCAGCCTCTTAATGTAGGTGTCTGAATTCCCTCCTCCTGGACTCGCAGTTTGGTAAGCGATTTCAGCTGGTGGACCATGGCAATCTCATTTCTGGACTTTCTATTAGACAAAACATATTGTTAGATGCCCTCTGTGTTTTGCCATAGGCAGCAATTTAAAGGGCAGCAGGGCAAGATTGGATTTGAATATCCCCCTACTTCCCTGTTCAAAAGTTCAGAAAGATAGTTGTGATTGCCATACATCGTAAATCTAAAACGTAGTGTCAAGTACGCAAATCGGACTGAGATTGGTCCCTTTCCTTGAATAAATTGTAATCACGGTGTAGTAACAGTGCAAAATGTAATGTGATTTGGAGGATGTCTAGTGGCTGCGCACTTATTTACTGTATTGGATTGGTAGACGTTTCAAATCTACGTTCTATCTGTGATCTTATCTCTCAGTCAAATCTAAATTTATTGTTTTTCTTGGTCCTGTCCATCTCTGCCAAGCTCATCATGGATTGCGTCAAATTTTATACTTTATTCTCATAAACTAATTGGGTCAAGATAATCTTCCAGGCTCGTTTTTCTATAGGGGCCATGGCAGCAACAAAGCAGAAAGCACAAGCATAAATTTTTACCCTTTTGGAAGGTCGCTTTCCTCTTGCTAAGTTGCAAGGGATTAGCACCCAGTCCGGACCCTATGGCCTTTTTTGTTACTTTAGTTTGACCATTGCACTTAAATTTAGTCTCCCTTGTTTGGGATGTCTCCAATGGGGACATAGGCAGCCCGGCAGTGGTTTCTTGGTTATTTTTTACGCTGATTATCTTACATTTACCAATACTTGTCGCATTTAATTTTATTGTTTATTTTTTTATTTAAAAAGAGAAAAAAGAAAAAGAGCTATCAAGTTACATAATCAGATTCCTAAGTACTGTTGGGCCTCGAACTGTTATTGAGCCTTAATCAATCCTTTGAAGTCACTACCAAACTGGTTTCTATTCCTAAGTACTGTTGACGCAAAAGGTCTACGGGTCAACAAGCCCATCGATTCTCGGAACGAAGGATAATACAGGTATGCAACTACTTTCCATAATAATAATAATAATAATAATAATAATAATAATAATAATAATAATAGCTCCTCCGAAGTTCCCATATTTCACTTAAAACAAACACATCAACTGCCCCCATGTGGCGGAACACATCCAACCAATAACGGGCGTTCATGGGATTTAACATTTTATTACAGTGGAGTCCGTCTGTGTACAGTACAGTAGCACACAGTAACTGTTCTACTAAGGTCACTGCTCTGTCTCATGACGCGCGCTCAATCCCAGAGCTACTCTTGCTCTGAACATTCCCCGAATTCCCAAACCTGACGACCGAAAAATGTCTCAGCCCGAGACCCATCTCAACAAAGGCGACCAAGTAGAGGTCCTGAAACAGAACAGCGGCGCCGGAGCCGGAGCCAGGAATTAAAATTAGGTGTCGTGATTATAGCATATTTGTGGTAAGTGGAAACCTCATATACCTTCTAGGAATTAAAATTCTTGGTTGTTGACTCAAAGAACCGAAATGAAAGATAAGGAGGGCATGTGTGACCTTTAAAATAAGTAGAATTAAGAAGCTTATGCCTGTAAGTTCAAAGTTATGGTTGATGACATACTATTATTTATTTCCCAGTGCAGTAGTGACATATTCTATTTTCAACTTCTTTCCTTAATTTCCCTAGCAATGTTTGCATTCTAGATAATTTTTTGCCTAGCCCGCAGAAAAATTGAATGAAATGCAATTTTCATCTATTTATATACAAAATAAATCAAAAGCCCAAATGTATATATTGCAACATGCATAATACTTTACTAGAATATCCTTCTCAGAGCATGTTTCCCATGTGATCCTGCACATCTGTAAAGGGAAATGGCAAGGGAAGTGGAAAGTTTTGGGATTCTTACATTTCGATTGTAAGCTTTGGTCAGTGTACGTTTTCATGAATAATCAGAAATCAAACTATTAATTCTTTCTTTATCTAACGACAGAGCAATGCTCTTCACATTTTGTATTACAGTATGGTTTAATATCTTTTCCAGGAGAAGTCAACTGTTATGGGAGCTAATGAAGGAAATCCAGAAGAAAAGTTTGGGAAAGGGACAAGATTGGAGGTCAAAAGTGATGAAGTGGGGTTCCAGGGTGCTTGGTTTGGTGCAACCATTGTTGACAGTACCGGAAATGACAAATATCTGGTGGAGTATCGCAGCCTTGTAACAGAAGATGAAACTGCTAAGCTCAGAGAAGAGGCAAGTCCTTCAGACATGAGGCCTTTTCCCCCTCATATCCAACGGATCTATCCTTTTCAACCACTTGAAATAGTGGACGCTTGGTATAATGATGGATGGTGGCTAGGTTGCATTAACGAGGTACAGAAAGGGTTGGGGTACTCAGTCTGCTTCAAGACGGGAGAGGAATTGGAGTTTGAACACTGTGAACTGAGACCTCATCAAGAACGGATTGATGGAAATTGGGTCGTTGTTTCCAAGGTATGATATACATACCATTATTTTGTTACTTGATATGTATCCTCTGCTGCTTCTTTGATCATGTAATATTTCTATTTGTAAACAATCAAACCATTCCTTTCCCTTGCATACCCATTTGGATACGACTCCCAAATTCAGCCAACAAGAACCAACTAAACATCTTTTTGGGCATGGCTAGTTATGATCTCTTTGTCTGACCTAATCTGTTCTAGGCTTCTAATCAACAGGTTTTAATTCTTCATTGTTCCCTTCTTTTTGGATAAAGGGAGGACCTGGACATAGTCGACTCAACGCTTCTCCAGGAATATCCTCAATTTTATCCCAAATTGACAGGTTTCTATTGCGAATAAATGTCGGATGATTTTATGAACTGTCCCTGTCATATAGATGCAATTTTAAGATGTTTAAAATGCTTTGCAATTAAAATATATATATATATATATATATTTGGATAGCTTTTGCCGCCTTGTTGTTAACTGTATTCTACTTTTTTATTTTTCCTGCAGGACTGGGAGCTTTGATCCCAAAGAGCTGTCAACAGATTGAGTCAAAAATTGAATTCCTGTTGCCAAGAGTAACTTTAACTATATTAGATACTTTTCTGTTTACTCGATTCTAACTGTCATGCACACTTGGCTCTGTCCTGCCAAAATCTAACATTAGATGCACAGTCTTTTCCTTTTCTTGAGCTTCCAACCCCAGTTGCTTGGTGTTGCTCCGCGCTGTTTTCACTTATTAAGTGACTCTGACGGTACTTGTTGGATATGCTTGCGGTGGAAATTAAATAATAGACTTTGAGTGAGCTCGCAGCCCAGAATGAAAAATATAAGATAAGTTAGTATAAGATAGAATGAGTAATTAGTCTATCTTGTAATAACTTTATTAGAAAAAAAAAATTCTTTAAAAAAATTATTTAACAAAATTTATAATTAGTCTTTCTCTGTTTTTTCTGTAAATCTTTTTTATTTCTCTTCTTTTTCTTATTTTTCTTTCTTCGCTCTCTTGTTTTTTTCTTTTTTCTATCTCTCTCTCTCTGTTTTTTTTTTTTTAATCTTACTCTTTATCTTTGAAAGGGAAAGGAAGAGAGATATAAAAAAAAAGAAATAAAAAAAGGAAAAAGAGATGAAAGTAAGAGTTAGAAAGAGAGGGAAAGAAACAAAAGAGAAAGAGTTTGAAGAGATTTTTTTATTAAAAAAAATAGATAAATAGAAGAAAGAGAATAGACAAATAGGGTAAGAGAGGGACAGCAACGAGTGAGGGGCTAATGACAACAATAGAAATAGTTGTGATAGTGGTGGCGGCAGTGGTCAAAATGATATATATATATATATATATATATAAGAGAAAAATTTATGTTAATATTATAAAGTTTTATATAAAAGATATTGTGAAAAATAAATTTAATTCTTTTCATGAAAATTTCTAATTCATTACAATATATAGAATAGAGCTATTTTATTCACACACACAAAAGACCACAATTTGATAGAAATCTATCCAAATAATTTATCAAATATATAGAACATAACAGAATAAGACTAAGCGATGAAGTAAATGGCACAAGTTCAACAATCTATAGGATCAGGTCATCTCGCTAGCCTGAAACATGAGATAAGTTTAATTGGAAGAGATACCTCAATTGGGTCACGTATCAGAGTTTGATCGGTTTAAGAATATTAAACAGACCAAAAAGTTGAACATAAATAATCGTGTGACCTTATTCACAATCGAACCCTTCTTTCTTCGATCTATCGTCCTTGCTTTGCTTCATCAACTTCCTTCACCCCCCGCGTGGGTCATGATAGCTTCAAATTGGAACAAAGATAGTGGACAAGTCTTGGACAAGCCGGCCGGAGTCTTGAACGTGATCGTCGATGACGAGGCAGCAGCAGTCCGATGGTTATTGTTTACATTAATTTCACTCAAAGTGATCCAAATCAAGAACTCTCTGTTCTTAACACCAGTCAAAGTTCTTGATCTTGTTGCGCTCAAAGTACGCTGTGACTTGGGTGTCATAGTAGACGAGTATGTTCTCAAACCTGTAATAACCATGTCACGTTCGGATTTTGGATTCTTTAAAATCAAACTTCTTTTCTTTAAAAAAAAAAAGAGTCTTTCTCTTGCCCACTGATGATGTTACATGAGCAAGGGACAAACATGCTTGGTCCAGGTGAAATCCACGGTCCTCCCAAGCTTTATGCGTCAGCTTCCAAATCTGTATGGCTGATATGAGAGGGCAGTCTACATGATATAATATTTAGTAATCAATAGAAAGACGAATATGAAATACCATTACCATTTGATAATATTGAGGCAACTCCTTAAAAGTCTAATGGCTACTTTTTTTTTTTTTTTTCGGGATTGTATTAATAAGATGGTATCACATATTATATGGACTCTATATTTTAATTCCATCAAAACTAATTATTTATTCGAACCAAGAGATTTACAATATATATATAGCTCAAGCTTCAAAATTAGAGTTTATTTGGACAACTTTTGAGCCTAACTATGAAAAATGAGTGTAGGTTACTTGACTAGAATATAACATAATTCATAAAATACAATTTCTTCTCCTTTGCTGTGCTAGAATAAGAAAATTGTCTCTCATAACGCAAATATGTACCAAATATGTAGAGAATAGAGATGCTAATCCGAATAATTTCTTAGACTATTAAGATCCAATTCAATGAAGGGGTAAAGACCCAATATTGAAAGGTGTACAGTAAAACTCAATCGGTTGGTTTTCAGCCTACCAAACTCACTTTCACTACATATGCAAGTTGTCGACATTCTGGGCCATTAGCTTAAAGCTCGCCAGTGGCCCAAGTCCATTTCCTGAAATCTAATCAACAACCGTTGGACAAGAGAACGTGTTCTTTTAAGCCCGACTCTCTCTCTCTTAGGCTTACGACAAGCTTCTCATTTTCTCCTAATCGTGCACAGTTCGTCATTCTCACTGCAACAAAAAAGATTAAAAAAAAAAATGAAAAAGAAAAAGGACCCATCTTTGTGTTCAATTCTCTCTCTCCAGAATTCAATATATATGTGATCAAAGTAAGGATTGCATAGAACTGCGTGGATCCTAAGTTCGCCTTCCCTCCCTCACTCTCTCTCTCTCTCTCTCCCAAAAAGCCTATCAATGGATCCGAAATCGTAATCCCCCTTGATACAGATCCTAAAAGTTTAACATTTTTCTCATACCCATGTGAAGGTTTTCTCTCTGGTCTGCAAATCTTATTCCTTTGTTTGATTTCACAATCGGATGTCGACTTCTGATTCGATAATTTTACGTTTGGATCATGAATTCAAGAGGTGTATTTTTCCCTGATGAAGTTGTTCTTCAGATTCTTGCAAGATTGCCGGTTAAGTCCCTGTTTAGAGCGAAAACCGTGTGCAAACTTTGGTACAGATTATCATCAGATAAGTATTTCGTCCAACTGTACAATGAGGTAGCCGCTAAGAATCCAATAGTATTGGTTGAGATTTCAGATTCATTGGAGTTGAAATCTAGCTTAATTTGTGTTGATAATTTGAGGGATGTATCTGAAGTTTCGTTGGATTTCTTGAAAGATAGAGTGAAAGTCAGGGCCTCGTGTAATGGTTTGTTGTGCTGTTCTAGTATCCCTGACAAGGGTGTTTATTATGTTTGCAATCCAATGACTAGAGAGTTTAGGCGGCTGCCTAAAAGTAGAGAGAGGCCTGTGACTCGGTTTTATCCTGATGTTGAGGCCGCCTTAGTTGGTTTGGCTTGCCCCTCGTCAATTCAGAATTTTCAAGTAGTGTTAGCGGGTTACCACCGAACTTTTGGTCACAGACCAGATGGCACATTTATTTGCTTGATATTTGATTCTGGCTCTAATAAATGGAGGAAATTTGTTTCATTACGAGATGATAATTTTACTCATATGAATAGGAATCAGGTTGTTTTCGTCAATGGTTCACTCCATTGGTTAACTAGGAGCTGTTCATATGTACTTGTGCTGGATCTGTTCTGTGACATCTGGAGGAAGATTTCATTGCCAGATGAAGTGAGTTATGGAGTTGGGAATAGAGTGTACTTGTTGGAGTTGGATGGAAGTTTGTCTGTGATTCAGATCTCGGATACGTGGATGACAATTTGGGCGATGAGGGACTATCAGGGTGAGCAATGGAACATGTCGGATAGAGTGAGCCTGAGATGCATCAGAGGAATGGTGCCTGGTATTTTTCCCATAAGTCAGACTGGTGATTTTGTTTTCCTGGCGACGCATAAGCATGTTTTGGTGTATCATCGGAATAGTAGAGTATGGAAAGAAATGTATTCTGCAAAGAACGGCTCTACCTTGCCATTGTGGTTTTCAGCATATGCATTTCGTAGCACAATCTCCTCCTGTAATTAGCACATGTTCAGCATTTGATAAACTCTATGTACAGAAATATCTTGTTACAAATGCTGCTACTTATCTTCACTGTTGCTATTTGTCAAAAATTGATACTCAACCATTTTAACCGCTCCTGCCAATCATTCTCCCCTTATGATTTATATATGATTGTATTGGAAATAAAAAGCAGTGGAATTTGCAGTGAAGCAAATTGCCGTTGACAATGACTCTGGCGGAAAGCTGTTGATTGTTTCTCAAAGAGCAAATTTTGTTGAGGGAGGAAAAGGATGTGGAAACCAGGTGGTGAACTTCAGAGTTCTCTCCTAAATGGATTTTTTTTTTCCCTTCTCGACACACCTACATGCATTCAAACTTCAGTTGCAACATTTCCAGCTTTATGATATCTGAGGTGGGGTCATTCATCTCCTACATTTTCAGCTTTCTAGTTCACATATGATATCTGGGGGTCACTCATCGCTGCATACGATTTAAAGCGAGTAGGGGCTGCCCCAACATTCCCCATGGTCTGGTTTGAGAAGCGACGGATCTCTCTGCTCAGCGTGATCCATCTTGAAGCTTTCACATTGACATGCTTTCCAGTGTATTCCAATCCAGCACTTCGCAAACAACAGCTAGGCCTCATTGCAAGCTGAACCATGTGATGTGTAAACTTAAAGGGACCATTCTCCTGATTTGTCCGATTGAATAGTGGGAACACTACAATATCTGCAACCTGCAGCCTAACCGGGTTTGTTGCCAGTGAAGACCGACTATTGGATTCCAACCTTCCCAAGAGGTTTTGGTTGAAAAAAAAAAAAGAAAACAAAGAAAACAAAGAAAAAGAAACTATGCAATGATAACACATGCATAAGCGTAAACTGTGTTGTAGATCTTTGTACATGTTCACCTCTTAGAGGAGTTTTGGTCTGAGTCCCAGGAAACAATTTATATATCTACTTTCAATAAATTTTCTTCTGATCAATATTTTTCTGTAACCATTACAACCATAGACTTTAAAATCCGGAAATAGGAAGGAGAATATTATATTGCTTGTTTCGTCCAATCGGAAAATTCAGCAAAGAAAGGTCCATTATCATTGTTTACTTGGACTGGACTTAACAAAAAATAAGGCGGCATCGGATTACTTCAATCCAACGGTGCAGCGGTAGACTAGAACTTGGATGCACCGTAAGATTTTCTATCTCACCTTTGACCATTGGACCCATTAACCAAACACGGGTGTCAACAAACATACCTTCACCTGGACAGAATCAAAACATTGACCGGTGCGAAGATGGATTAAACCCAGAAAAAAATAAACCCAAAAGAAGAAGAAGAAGAAGAAGAAGAAGAAAACAGTGTGCAAAACAATGGCATGGATTAATATTAGTACTTCGAGCTCCCTAGTCCTGGGTAGACGGTAAAAAAAAATCTCGCTCCCTCTCTTTTTCTCTCTAGTCGGGGTGTCTTGTCTCTGTCTTCAGTCATATGTTCTAACATTGGGATTGCACGGACACCGCACACATACAACACAACACAACACAAAGAGTGCTTCGTGTTGGTTATTCCCTTTTGTCGTTCAGTTTTTTCTCTTTTTGGGTTTTTTAATTGCTCTTTATTAGTTAGTTATTCACAAATTATAATTAGAGCAAGTAAATGTTAAGAAATTTGAAAGATCACAGATTCTGAGAGGCTCCTTAGTCCTCTTTTGATTCCAACTTGGGGCTTTTTTTTTTTCTTTGTTTCTTCTAGCAACCTCCACTGCTAATTGGATTGGCGCTCTCTCTCTCTAACACTCTCTGGGGGCTGAACAACTGCAGTTCAAGGTATGTCGGTACGATTTTACTGTCCTTTCGTTGCACATTTTCAAGAAATATTAGGAAAAAAATCTCCTTTTTCTGCGTGGTTATTTGTCTAAATTCGGACCTTTATGGCATTTTCGGAGATCGTATGCAAGTGGGTTTTCGCTCCTTTTTGTCCCCCAGTTTGCTTTCTATCGATTTTGGGTTTTTTTTTGGGGGGGGGGTGTTTGTGTTCTCAAGCGAGTTTTCAAAGCCCCCATTCTCTCCGCGTGGGGTGAGTTCGGTGTTATTGGAAGAGAATACAGACTTAAAATACTTACCCGTTTCCAATTTTTTGCATGGGTTTTGATAATGGATTCCTTGGTTTTGGCCTTATTCTGTGAGGGGTTCACTTTCTGTTCACTAGGGTTTGTTCCTCTTTTGCAGTCATTGGTAACTCTTCTCTTGAAGTGTATATATGCTCATGCTGCAGTTGCAACTGAGTCTTTTTGGCTATAGCTGCATAAAAAGCTGGAGTTTGGCCTTTTTTTTCTTGTAAACGCACAAAATTTGCTCTGCTTTTGGGATATAAAATTGGAAGGATATGAGTTTGCCTTTTGTAATAATTAATAGAAATAAATGCATTTAAAGCACAGTTAATGCTATTTTCTTAGACTAGAATGGTTAGGAAGGAATGCAAATGTGCATTTCATTGATGTGTGGATATCATAATCAGTGTCAGATATCATGATTTTAGTTCATAATAGAATAGAATGGTGAGAAAAAAAATTATGTAGCCGACCACAATTAAATTTTGGATTAAGACTTCATTGTTGTTGTAAAATATCATGATTTGTTTTTTTAGCATGAACTAATCTTTTGTGCAGTGATGAATCCAGTTCTTGGGGTTCTCATTTTTCTTGTGTTGTGGCTACTGAAATGTTGAAGAGAGTTATTGACTTAGGTGACAACAATTTTGATTGGCAGGTTTGGGTTTTAGCATGGAATCAATGGGGCATGCCATCTCACCAATGAAACAGTAAGAATAAGATTGGCTTGACTCTTGTTGCTCAAGTTCCTTATATATTCAGTTAGCATGGCAGGAAAATGCAATCAACAGAAGAATGGGGTGGACCGTCATGCATCAAACCACAAGAAAAAGGTTTCAGATTCATGTTCTGCATTTCCAGATGTAAAAGGACAAGGTAAATCAAGTGATGTGAAAGTATTTCCTGGAGAACAACTCCCAGATTATAATCTACCAACCAGTCCATCCATAGAAAGTGCGAGGAGAGCCAATCATATGGGAAATGAAATCAAAGTTAAACGAAATTCTGGGAAATTTCACAGAAATGAGAAGCAGGAGTTAGATTCAGGCATAAAAGAATCAGTGTCTTCTCAGAATAACTCACTTGATTGTTGTGTTCCTTTAATGGACACTAATGGTATAGAACAAGAAAATCAAGCTTTCCCTGGCTATGAAAGTGGCCTGAAACATAAAAAAGGTGGATTCAGGTACTTGCTTCATGGTTTGCATATGAAAAATATGGTGGCACATGTAGAGCTTTCTGGCAATATGGTAATTGCAAACTTGAGGTCATCAGCTTTGTTGACATTTAAAGTGGTGGGTGAGTGGCTAGAGAGACAGAGGCCATTGTTTGTTGCTTTATCATCCAAGTTATATAAAGCTTGTGATTATTTTAAAATGAAGATTGATAAAGCATATCCTATTGTGCTGAATTGGCTCATAACTTTTGGGAAAATAATACTTCTCTTGTCAATGGTTTGGTTGGACTGTACTCTTAGAGGCATGGATTCCTTTCTATGCCTAGGCACAACTTCCTTTTTTTCAGTTATCTGGTGTAGCATTCTCTCAGTAATTGCTATGGTTGGGATGTCCAAGTTTCTTATTGCTGTGGTAAGTGCTGTTTTGTGATTCATCTTGTTGTTTATGGAAATCTTCATTGTATGTTTTTTTTTTTAGCAATCTCACAATCTTTACAATATTGTGGATTTATTAGATAGTATTTACCTATTCAAGTATCATGTGGTTGATGTATGATTATGAAATCAGCCAATCTAATCTTGCATTTTTTTTAACCTCTATGAAATGCTGTTCCACTCAGGCTATTGCTGCATTCATGGGAGTTTTGATAGGCTTCACCTTTGGACTTTTGGTGGTTGCCATTTCCGGAGTTGTTTTTCTATGGTTTTATGGAAGCTTCTGGACAACATTATTTGTGATTATCATGGGGGGTAATTCCTTTCCCGTTCTCTTTCCCCAGCTTGTACAATATATCTGTTTGTGTGTATTTTATTGAACCTAGACTAATTTTTTATCTTGAATATCATTCAGGGTTCACATTCATCTTGAGTCATGAACGTCTTGCACTATTCATAACAACAGTTTATTCTGCATATAGCGCATGGATGCATGTTGGATGGCTTGGCTTAATTTTGGCTCTGAATTTGTCATTTATCTCAAGTGACATTCTGATGCAATTCCTGAAGAATAACATTAACCATCAAAGAAGATCCAATAGCTCTTCTGAACACTCTGGAGGAATGGAAGGCCAACAAGGCTTCTTTGATGGCGAGCCTTTTCAAGCTACATTCGCTGAAACTGATCCAGGGCTGTCAGCAGATTGTAGTCCTGGAACTCCTTCGACCAGTGGAGATGATTCTGAGTTAAATTCAGAAGATGAAGTGATTCGGTTGTTGTGCTGCACTGATCACTATTCAGTGATGGGTTTGTCTCGTTATGTGCATGTGGATATTTCTGTACTGAAAAAGGTGTACAGGAAAAAGGTACTTGGGTTTATTCTTCTTGTAGTTGCTGAGATGATTTTTAATACTTCTTTGGGTGATGTGTTATGGAGGTCTGTAGTCACTGATGTAGATTGGTTTTTTATTTGGTTGTTCTTTAGATTGGGAGGAAGATGTGCTTGTGAAGCTAAATGTGACTTTCAGATATCCAATCACTATTTGCTTATAGATTTGTTAATAGCTTCCTGTTGTCAAAAAGAGATCATAGCTTCTATGTACTAAGTGAGCCTTTTCTATTTGTTTAGGCAATGCTTGTTCACCCAGACAAAAACATGGGCAATGAGAAGGCTGCAGAAGCTTTTAAGAAACTTCAAAATGCATATGAGGTAAATTTATTTGTTTCTAATGATTTGTTAGCATTTTGTGTGACTGACTCCCACTCTTACGACAGTATTTTTGTCACTATGACAAACTTCAGGTTTTACTTGATTCCTTGAAGCGAAAAGCATATGATGGTCAACTGAGAAGGGAAGAGCTTCTTAACTACTTTAACAGGTTTCAAAGAAATCCTCAGAAGGTTGAGATACAAATTCTCTCTCTCTCTATCTATTCTCTTTTCTTTTTTGTTTAATTATTGGTAGGCAATATTGAATTTCTTTTGGTATATTCTCTGTATTATGCTATCTCAGTTCTCAAAGCTAGAATGCCAACCCATTTACTGGGCTCTAACTTTTGCTGATGGGCATTTCCTTTATGCAATTAGTCTTCTGTAGTATTAGTTCATGTTTCTAGTGTGCTTGAATGGATCAACAATGATGTGAGAATATGGAAAAGTTCCTATTTATTTGACACCCATTTGTTTTTCAGTTTGCCCTCACAAACTTGTTGAGCTGATTGTGTCAGAGTTCTAGGAGGATGAGCAGGCATCCCTTATCTGGTCTTGTTTGTTAGTTTGGTCTTATATAGTAGCTAGCATTCCCAGAATATTGTCAACATATGTTGAAACAGATAGCCTTTTCATGTATTCTCATATGCACGTGTGAATTTTTTTTACTTTTGTTGAACAAGAAATAGATAGATGATGTCCCCTTTAGTCTTACTGTGAACGAGATGGAAGCTTTTTTCCTGGCTTTAGAATATGTAATCTGCTCTACCTTTTACCTAATGTTGTCTCCATTTTTTATTTTGTGTGCCAGTCCTTTCATATTTCTAATGTGTTTTTATGCGCTCATTGTCCAGAATGGAGAGCATGGTTTCTTTGCCTGGGGTTTTTCACATTCAGAGGATGACAATAAGGACCCTTTTGTAGATTCGATGCAAATGGCTTGCAAAAGGTGCAACAACTTTCATGTCTGGGTACACACAAAGCGATCAAAATCCCGAGCAAGATGGTGCCAGGTTTTCATTTTCCTTCTTAATATCTCTATGTCCTATGTCGTTTCATTTGCAAAGATTGACTCACAAAAAATTTACCTTAACATGGTGCTGGATTTTTGTTTAATTCCATGCATTTTGTTGTCAAAGGATTGCAAAGACTTTCATCAAGCAAAAGATGGAGATGGATGGGTTGAGCAATCTTCACAACCATTCATCTTTGGATTACTGCAGAAGGTATGCATACTGGTCCCTTTTCTTCTTCATTTGCAGTTAGGCTGCTCAATGTTTGTGAAGAAATGAAGTTCTCTTGTAATGAATCTCTAATTGGAGGAGTGTTATGGAATACATGAAACCATTTAGTTGTTGAATATGCTGGAGTATGATTCTGCATTTTGACATAAAGTTATGCTCATCAGGTTGATGCTCCCTCTGCTTATGTATGTTCCAATAGCAAGATATATGATGCTACTGCGTGGTATACTTGTCAGGTAAAGTGGTTTCTTCTAAATATCTGAATTGCATTTTCCCAGGAGATCTCTGGCTTCCATAATGAAGGCACTCAGAATGAGACTATGCCATCAAGAAACTGCAGAACAGCAGTTCATTCTTGATAACAAATGTTAGATTCAAGTTTTTAGTAGCTCTGGGAGTATATATTTATTAGGTGGTAACTGGTTACCACTGAACACATCCATTGTTGGATTTTTTGCTGCCTAGTCTGATTAGTCTGCCACTGCTTCCCCCTCCAACGCCCTCCATTGCTTTCTTAAACAATAAAGGAAAAAGAAAATTGATGTTCCAAAATAGCAAGCAACTGCAATTTAAGCAGAATCAGGCATCTAAATTGAAGCATAACTAGTTAGGGCTGCTCAATGCCATGTGTGCATGTATTGGTATTTGATTTAGTATGCACTCACACAATTTTTGTCAAATACAAAAATATTGAAGATATGTCATACAGATACTAGGGCATACCCATAACTTATTGTGTTGTTGTGCCTGCTTGAACTACTTGCTGGCATTATCTTTCAGGTCAAAGGTGTAAGACCACAAACCAATGTTATATACTGTGTGAGATGTCTAATTGCTTGCCAATTCCTTATATTATCCTCCTTAATAGAAGAGATATAATTCCAACCAATTTAAAGTGCATATGACTATGTGATGGCAATCTGAAATGATTCCTCTGATCTCGAACCATCAAGTTGCATTTTCTACTTAACAGCAATTATAGCAATTGTAAACTATGTGGAATTTGGTGCAGGGAATGAGATGTCCAGCCAACACTCACAAGCCAAGTTTTCATGTGAACACCAGTGTTACCTCCAAGCACAATTACAGCAAGGGATCAAGCTCAGGACAAGGAAGCAGCCGGATGCCTGAGGAAACCATGACAGAGGAAGAATTCTTTGAATGGTTACAGAATGCCATGCAATCCGGCACCTTTGACAATTTCAGTAACAGCACCTCTGCTGAGAGCCCTTCTACCAGGGCTGGCAATGGTTCCAAGGGCAGGGGTGGTGGTGGAAGTAGTGGGAACAAGAGGAAGAAAAAGGGGAAGAAGCAATGGTAAAAGTTGATAGATGTTTATCCATCCATGCTATCGCCTGAGGTTCAAGTCCTGTAAGGTTTTCTGTTAGCGCTTAAAGAATGCTTATTAGCTTCAATCCTCAAGAGGGGCCTATTATTCCACGCCCTCCTCCCCTTAAAACAAGTTTTTAAGGCCTAAAGATTGAAAAAAAAAGAAAAAGGGGAAAAGGACAAGGAAAAACTGAGTCATGCTGACGCATATAGATGTCCTTTGAGCATTCATTGTAGAGAATTTTGTATGGTGTTCGTCGATTTGCCCTGCCAACTCAAATGTGGAGCCTTACACCGAATTACACCAACAGATTGCTTGGGAGATAACAGCAACTAGCAGTTGAGTTTCCAGTGCAACAGAAGAGCCAATCATATTACCAATTCAACCTGAAAGTTGATAGACTGTATGGCTGGTTGGTTAAATGGTCGAGGAAAAGAAATAGATCTGGTCTAACGGTGAGGGATGAGTTTCTCAAAGCCGTAACTAACCGAGTCATTGGATTGAAGCATTTACTTGAGAAATAGCATTTGCCATCAAAATGTAAATTTGTAGATTTTATTACATCCAGCTTTTGAGATGACCGTGCAAACTTGGGGCATCGGGGGTAGAATCTCGGTTATTGAAAATTCAAGGGAAATGAATGACAAGTGGAGCAGTCTGCCCTTCTCCTCCCTCGATGCTGTTAGGAAAGAGTGGCTTGCGATCATGCAAACGTATCAAATCCTATGACCATTTTCGTAATAGAAGTTCAATTCGCTTGATAACAGGATAATATAGGCTTGGACATAATTGGATACCATACCATACACATGGATATATACTATACTAGAATATCATTATCTAAAGGTACGTGTGGTTAACAAAACGAGTTATTTTCTCTGTTTTTTTTATTTTATTATTTTTTTTTTTCCATATACAAGGTCGTCTTGGTTGTTTGAAATTAATTCAAAAGATTTAAGACACTAGTCATTAAATTGCTTAAATGAGGCACTATTTTAGTAATTCTCTAGTTAATATTACTTCAATTACAGCATTGAGACTAGAGATTTTCTACAGTGCTACTGAATGGATCCCAACGTATGACCAAAAGAAAAAAGACGCAAAAGAAGAAAGTTTCTAATCTCATGCCATGCAACACAACATTCATTTACTTTTTTTAAGATAAACAGGAAACACCTCCGATTCCTCGATAGATCCCTATTGAATGAGTATAACAGTTATTAAATCCGCGTGCACGTTCAAAGGCTGACCATGTAATGCTTAAATTCTGCCATCTAGCACCTAAACATACACTTGTACAGAATGCATGCCAGGCATGATCCTCAAATAAAAACCACCTCAGCATGGGGAGGGACTTTGCATGAGTTGCTTGCAACATAAAAAACAATAGCCATGGCAATTCTCTCTACTTCTTTCATGGCCACCGCCGTTGCCCCTGTACTACTACTTCTCCTGGCCCCGTATTCAGCCTATGCTTCTGATGATCGGCTACTCCTTACATATGGGAAAAGACCACCGGCCTCCAATGTTGATCTTATTGAATTCCCATTGAATTTGGAGTATCTTGAGGCTGAGTTCTTTTTATATGGCTCTTTGGGTTATGGCTTGGATAAGGTTGCTCCAAATTTGACTGCAGGAGGTCCAGAACCAATTGGGGTCAAAAAGGCTTCGCTTGA
Source organism: Kandelia obovata (assembly GCA_021464305.1). Taxonomy (NCBI): domain Eukaryota; kingdom Viridiplantae; phylum Streptophyta; class Magnoliopsida; order Malpighiales; family Rhizophoraceae; genus Kandelia; species Kandelia obovata. The sequence goes on along the minus strand of CM038475.1, from coordinate 3,386,417 downwards.
CCCTTTAACTAGAGATGTCATTAAGCAATTTGCTTGGCAAGAAGTGGGCCACTTGAGGTGTGCGTGATCTTCATTTTCTGCAATGTATCATATATTATATGTGCCTTGCATTTCGAGAGTTGTAACAATTACTGATGTTCTCATGGTGCAGGGCAATTAAGAGCAATGTGAAGGGATTTCCAAGACCATTATTGGACTTGAGTGCCAAGTCATTTGCGACTGCCATCGACAAGGCATTTGGAAAACCATTGTCTCCACCTTTCAACCCTTATGCTTCTGGACTCAATTACCTTATTGCTTCCTACCTGATTCCCTATGTTGGACTCACGGGATATGTTGGTGCAAATCCAAAACTCCAAGGTTCTGTTTCAAAGAGGGTATGAATAAGATCATTCCAATTTTAGATTGACCTGACTCTCTTTTACAGTATTCTATGTCACAACAAAAACGTGACAGTTCCTGCTGATCTAAGTTATTGATCCGTCGTCTGCATTATTTTGCAGCTTGTTGCAGGCTTGTTGGCTGTAGAATCGGGCCAAGATGCAGTTATTCGTGCATTGCTGTATGAGAAAGCATGGAAGCAGGTGGCCCCATATAACATAACAGTTGCAGAGTTCACGAACCACATATCAGATCTAAGAAATAAGCTAGGACATGCAGGTTTAAAAGACGAAGGGCTTGTAGTTTCTAAATACCTGGGCGCAGAGGGCAAGATCAAGGGAAATGTGCTTGCTGGGGACAAGTATTCAACTGGGTATGCAAGGACACCTGAGGAGATACTGAGAATTGTGTATGGAGGAGGTGATGAACATGTCCCTGGAGGCTTCTACCCTAATGGAGCTGATGGTCGGATTGCCAAATCTTACCTGCACAAATGATGCATGTAGGTCATAGAAATAATCCTAGCAAAGTCAAAATATGCTCTTTTTATTTTTATAGAACACCATGATCAATATGTTGAACTTACTGTTAGAATTAACCATTGTTACTGCCATATATTCTGTTAGCCGATAATAAGTACTTCATGTGACGGGTGTATACTACACAACTCCCACATCGTTAAGAAGGAGGGGATCTTAGACCATATAAGCGGTGGTACTAAACATCCCAACGCGTACCTTTTGAGGAAAAGGTAATAACCCCGTGACAAGTGGTATCAGAGCCTATCCTTGTCCCACCGTAGGACCTATTCCTTAGCTCGGAATGTCAAGAACTCTCACATCCTTAAAAAAGAGAGGGATCTTGAGTCATATAAACAGTCCTATCTTTTGAGGAGAAGGTAACAACCCCGTGACATTCAGCTCTGTATTGAGGGAGGATAAAGAAATAATTTAGCTCTGTATTATTGCGGGAGGTTGAAAAACAATAACAGAAAAATGCAATCTCTATCTAATTTCTGTTTATCTGTCTGCTCTCAAATTCACTCTTTGTTTCTCAAATTTCCCTTCTAACTTCTCTTCTTCTCTCGAGCTTGAACCCCAACACGGACTTGCACAAACTAGGACATGGCACGATGACTTGCTTGAGAGACTATTCATCACTACTAACAAAGTATCTAATGAAAACTATGTTCCCTTCTGTTTCTATGGCCACCATTTTGGCCTCTTCAATCCTTCTCATTCCTCTCATAAAAATGGCTACACCTCCGCCCTCCTTTGTTACAGACAATTGATGTTGATCAAATGTTGTCCAATTTAGATCATCTTGAAGCCGAGCTCCTCTTGTATGGGTCTTGGATAAAGATGCTGTCTCCAAATTTAAACCCACAGAGTCCAATCCACCCAAGAAGAAAGTAATGCAAAATCAGTCAATGTTGACATCTAGTTCAAGCTCATTTGTAGGTTGCACTTAAGAATATCTAAATCTGTCTTCTCACTCCATGGACAGGATATCATCCACCACACAAACTGGCCCTAAATGGCCTAAACCAGTAAACAAGCTTCGAACCAACACATTCCATGTAGCAACATTGGGGCAGATATCTTCCTTTAGCATCTTGTTAAGATAGAAGGTGGCCTCTTCTAATCCAATGAAATTACAGATCCCCCACATAAGACTCGTGTATGCAACAACATCTGGACACCACTGTCCTCCTGTGCTTAGTGTATTTACAATCTTGATGGCAGCTTTAACCTTGCCTTGCTTGCAGTAAGCATGAATTACAGTGTTATATGTGATAGCATCAGGCTTCATGCCTCTTCTCAGCATTTTACCAATGAGCTGCAAAGCCACGTCAAACATTCCAGCCTGAGAAAATCCTGACAAGCTGGTATTGTAAGTCACTACATCAAGTTCAATTCCCTTTTCATCCATACCCCTCAAAAGCTCAAAAATGTCTTTTATTCTGTTTGCTTTGAGATGACCATCCAACAATTCATTGAAGGTTGTGGCATTAGGAGTACACCTGCACAGCTCCATTTGGTTCAACACTTTCATACCCCACTCTATTCTTCCACTGCAACATAGGCCTTTGATAAATGTATTGAAAGTAATAACATTTGGAGGACAATTCTCAGCTGCCATCTTCTCCATAAGAGAGTACACTTGGTTAAATAAAAAATTCTTGCAAAGAACATCAACCATACAAGTATACACCACAACGCTAGGAAGACAACCACTACCTATCATCCTGTTCCATGTCTCAGAGGCACCAATTAAGTTGCCAGCTTTTGCAAAGGCATCAATCAGAGTACCATATGTTGTCACATTTGGAGAGCAACCATTCCTCTCCATTTTCAAAGAGATAGATACAGCTTCATCCATTTTGCCACAGGAGCAGAGACCATGTATTAGTGTATTATACGCAACAACATTGGGCTTAGATCCTTCTCGAATCATCTCATCCCACAAATCAAGTGCTTCACACAATCTGCCCCCCATGATGTAACCCTTTATCAATGAAGTATAGGTGTGAAGATTGGGAACACAACCTCTCACAAACATCTTTGCCAAAATAGCAAGAGCCAAATCAATATTCCCTTGATCCGAGAGAGAATTGATAATTGTTGAATAGGTAATGACGTTAGGTTTAATTCCCCTCTCCTCCATCTGACCTAACAACTGAAAGACCTCCTTTATTTTGCATTCTTCACAGAACCCAGATATCAAAGCATTAAAAATAGGAACCGCTGGTTGAAATCTCATGGCAAGTTCCCTTGCTTCCTCCACCTTACCAAGCCTACACATAGAAGATACAACAGTAGTATAGCTAACAACATCAGGATCACATCCCTTATTTGACATTTCCACGAGCAACTTGCACGCCCCATCCACTCGACTATTCTTGCACAATGCCTTAAGAAGAATGTTATATGTATAAACATTTGGTTGAATTCCTTCTCTCTTCATGTTACTATACAATGGACTAATCATCTGAAACCTATTTTCACCCAGCAATGCATCCAATAGATGATTGTAAATCTTAACCGTTGGCTGGCACCCAAATTCTCCAATTCTATAAAAAGTTTTCAATACTTGTTCAGCTAAACCCACCCGCCGGTATGCATTTATAACAGTTATAAACAAATCCTCCCTGCAGCTCATCCCTTCCAATTTCATTTGGTGCAAAAGGTATTGGGCACCATCTAAATCACATTCCTGACAGAGTCTTTTGATCATGGCTTGGTATGTTAATGGGGTGTGAAAGAAGGCCTTTGAATTGGCTATTGACTTGAAGTAATGTAGAGCTTGTGCAATGTTGGGTTCATCTCTTAACCTCTTCAAAACATCAGATTGATTGACGATGGATGGTTTAGGTTCGTCTTGGGTCTCTTTTTTGGTATTGAGAAGTGGGTTTGTGTTCAACACAAAGGGAATTGATGGCTTGTGGACTTTTAACAGCAAGGAACAACCATCTTTCAAATACATTTTTGTAACCAATTAACTCAAATTCAATCCACAACCCACAACTTTTCTTATTGGTTTAAAAATGGAAATAACACAAAATCTTCGAAACCCATGGAGACATATACATATATAGGCAAAAGACATACCTTAAGTTACCATAACCAATCAAACTTGGAAGTGCCGTTATTGTGATTGTGATTGTGATTGTAAGCCATTAATCAAGGGCCTGGAAAAAGAAGGGGGGGGGGGAGGGGAGTTTATTTATACTTGATATCTCGAAGGCGCTGACACACAGGAGCAAAGGGCAAGCGACGCCGTATTTTGTCCATCCAGTTTGAGGGGCGGAAATATAATTTTGAAATAATACGAGGGGGTATTTATTAAACATGGACATTTAAGTCAATTTAGGTTCCGGTCACCCAATACCCAAGGCCAACGCCGGGCTTCTTTGATAAAATCCGGGCAATTGAGACGAGATTAACGGAGTTCTACTCACTTGCAAGAACAAAGGTTCGTGCTTTCTGCTACAAGCTGTCCAATTTTTTTTTTTTTTTTTTGGGGATTGGTGTCTATTTAGATTGAAAATAAATGCATAGATCTGTTGCTTTGCCTGACTGTAATTGTTTCGTTTGCTCTCAATTTCTGCGAATACTATTTGCGTTATTGACTTTTGTTGTAAAGAACTAAACTACAAACTTAATCCCGTTAATGGGGTTTTTAATTTACACCCTCTTGTTTTTAATTGAAATTTTGTGTGTTTTATAAAAAATTTTATGTCTGTTTGAGTGATCAATTTATACGTGCAGCATAAAAGTAAAAAGTCTAGAGCAGAAGGTATGGCTGGCCGCGGTGAGAAGAAATCAGGTGATGCCGATAATGACTTGCAAACATTCAATGCTGAAAATCTTCAAAGTAACATGAAAGTTATATATTACAGGTTCGTTCAGCAGCTTAAGATGATATTTGGAAATTATTGAATTTTCAATTCTTGGCATGGACTATTATTATGTTATTTGGTCCACCTTAGAGGATAAGTTTCTGTAAATTGTTTTGCCATCAAATGGATTTAATGAAAGCTGATATCTAGGTTAATGATCTACAGTGAGAAGTTTTTGTGGAAATTGTGGTTCTTGGTGTGATTCTCTCTTCACATGTGAGGGTTGTGATTAACTCGATGTTTCTGTTTTTTATTATTTTAATGTAATGCAGTTATGTAGATGTACAGTTGAGTATAAGTGATGGAAAAAATACCAGCTATTGTTAATTTGGTTTTGAGGAACCTGGATAGTGTTTGAAATACTTTGGAAAGGCTCCACAAATGCCACACAATATTTCACATACCATATTTGGGAGTTCAGTTATGTGTTTACAACTTTTGCTGATCTACGTCTTCTGTGCAGCCGGACATTTCTGTCTATAATTGGTGGAGTAATTGCTGGAATTTTGGGATTCACTGGCTTGACCGGATTTATCTTTTATTTCCTTATCATGGGTATCACTTCAATCGGACTCATAGCCAAGGCAAAGTTTTTCATCCATTCATACTTTGACTCGTGGAACCGAGTTGTACTTGATGGGTTTTTGGGCGGGCTTATGGTATGCTTTCTTATTTAATAAAAATTTTCTTCCTTTGTAGATGTATTCTCTTCTCATCCTTAGCTGTCATACCCTTAGAAGTAAAGTTGCCTTGCTTTACAATATTATCATCAATTGTAAAGGAAATAGGTGAAAGATCAGGTAAGATACAAGGGATGGCTTTAACAGAGGTCTTAATATTGTCGTGGATCTGTAATTGATATGATGGGCTGTGTAAACATTCCTTGAAATCTCAATGTGTGAATCTTATAATTTTGTTTCATTTAAATGTTGTCTCAAAGAATGTTTTCTTGCTTGCTTAAGAAAACTTAACTTATATGCGGCTGGATGTGGATGACCAATCTACTTATTATTATAACATGGATACTTCAATGAAATTACTGTGATGGTTTTATATGCAATTGCATTTGCAAGCAGGTTGTACATAATTTGCTTAATTTTTTGATACACTGACAACATGTTTATTGTTTATGCAGTCTTTTGTGCTCTTCTGGACGTATCCTTTCCAGCAATTGATATACTTTATAGCTAACATACTGAAATTATATTTCTGGAAATCATCTGTAAGAAAATAATACAGGTCTTTATTTTTCTGTGTTACAATTAATGTAAAGAGCCCAACCAGGCAGGGGCCATAGGTAAATTCTTTCAAAACAATGCGATGAAAATGCAACAGTTCAAATATCTGCTACGCTTCACCCTGAATATTCCCTTTCATTCTTCATATACTGCCTAGCTTTTTTAGATGGAGCAAGGGTAATTATTGGGTACCTGTAGTTTACTTTAATTCTCATCATTGTTTCCAATTTCTGAAAGATCTGCACTAAGTTATTTCTGTTCATCTCTTCTGATATCTATTCCTTGACACAAATAGATTTGCGTACGACATTGTGCACATATTCTGATGAGCATGACGGTACTTGCATAATTAAAGGAGTTTGTGCTGACAAATCAAAGCATGGTTAATTATCAGAGTTTAGATTGCAAGTTCGATGATTCGCACATTGGAAGATGACTATTTGCTCTCTTGTCCTCCTTTTTGGAGGTGTTTTGGATTTTGATTATAGGCGGAAAACATTGATCATTCAATTTTGTTGGGAAGCTTCTTTGTATTTTATTGGTTAGAGTGTACTGAAAATTTCTTTTGAGTTTTTTTTTTTTAATGAATTGAGTTAAAGATTCTTTCTAAGGATATAATTTTAGCTTCTCGTTTTGCATTTATTTGCTGAATTCGGCAACTTGAAACTCGCATGTTAAAGGCACGTAAAGAGTGTTCCAAATACAAGGCAACTCTTAATTGACAACTATAGAATTCAAACCGTATGGATTCACGTGCACTGGTCACAACAGAGAATTATACACTTGTCATTGCACATCCATGGTGACGAATCAATGAAATAGCATAACAAAAACAAGGCCTGTTTTGGAGGCCTTATGTTTTACCGGCCTCTTCCTATAAAGGACATGAAACAGAATCCAGAACCACGAGATGCTGTCATCTACATTTCGTATATCCACTTGGCCAGGATTCCAATCGAAAACATTTTGTAATTCAGGTTCTTGGTCGTTGCGGAAGTCTTTGCAATGGTGGAATTATGCTTTCTGTGTGAATCACGGAGAACCAACACGAAAAGTTCACACCTGTGAATATTCAAGATTATCAGCAAATACCACATTTAACCAAATTGGGAAATAAGTTGCACTGGTTCTATTGGCTAATAGTTAACCAGTAAGATTGAAAGAACAGCATAAATCCAGCAGTCAAGGCAATGCACTTATGAAAGTCCTCTCAGCCATGAGGCCATGGTTGAAGGCAAGTAAAGGGCTCCACCATGCATTTGCACATGTGGCCAGCTCTATACTCAATAGAAAATTGCTTTCCAGTGCTAGATGGCACATGAATGATACATGTAAAATAGACTGCAGACTGATTTAATTGTGTTGAGGGCAACAGCTCTTACCAGCATCCGAGGGATTTTTATGAACACGAAAGAGACGGAGTACAGAATAACTGAAATCACAGCTGCAATAATTATGTTGTGGGTAAGGAGTCTATTGTCTCTACTGGGCAAGAATGCCACCTTCAATGTATTTGTAAGCTCAAAAAGCCTGTAAGAAACCTAGAAACAAGGGAAAAGAGATGGTGCTTTAGTTATGCCCAATATTTTTTGATGATATCATGCTACTACATTGTACTACTTACAGCAATGTATACGGAAGTAGTGAGGGTAAAATTTAACAATGGGTAGTCTGGGATTAGAGAAAGCAACAATTTTGGTTGACCATCTGGAATCCCTGATCTGCAAGTATACCAGAGATTAAAGTTGGAACATGATGCACATGAAGAATGCATCAACTGATATTTATGCTGAATAAATTTAGGTGAAGCTTTGAGGCATTGACAACAAAGCTTCAGTGTACCTTAACCAGATATGGATTTGTGAAATATAGGTCTCAAGTGTAATCTTCCCAAGCCACCTGGTAGACAAAGAGAAGCAATGCCAAGCTAGTCAAAGAGAAGTATCAAAAATTCACAGCATCAAAAGTTTTCATGTTCCTGCAACAAGGGAGAGGAAACTGCAAAAGACAAGTTACCGTAAAGGTCACTTACGCAAAGAGTGTCAAAGTGTAGCTGCGAAAATACTGGGTGACATTTCTCAAACATATGTATACACTGATCAACGAGAACAGCAAGCAGTAGGCAGAAGTTACAAAAGAGGAGATAAAGGAGAAATGTCTTTGCAGTATTGAATATGCAAGCACATTTGAGGAAGCAAAGCATACGTTACTGGAATCCACGATGTGTAAGGATGGTATTTGTTGTAAGTAATCTTGTCCAACTTGTATATGTATTCATACCACAAATATCCCATCTATGAATGCCAAAAACATGTAAGCACTAGTAATTATGACAACAACAATGACAATATCTTAAGAAACAAGATTTTTCCAGATAATGTTCACCATACCACTAGGGCTATAAATGCCACAGCTGTTTTGATAGAGATTCTGCGCTTCACTTCTGTTTCTTCCAATTTTTCCATCCACTTTTCTACCTGCAATGATAAATCCCCATTGTTTGCCACAAAGTCAGAGAATAACATCCTCTCCCTTTTAAATCCCACCAATAAAGTATATGGATGGCACATGCTTGTATCAAAACCTACCGTTGGATGATAATAGGCATATATCATCCCAACTATCCAGATATAACGATCAAGGCCAGATCGAAAATGCCATTCATGCAAACGGGGGAAATCTGGTTTTGCAGGGTCATTATAACCTGCAATATCTGGAAGGGTCAGTACACAATACATGGCACTTTAACAGAAAAATGACCTCAAGATGAAATACCCACCGAGAAGGAAAGTGAATGGGCTCCAAACCAATTCAAACACTCCAGGAACTTCCCACATTAGAATAACCACCAAGAAGCAAGCAATGATTTTTGCAGCCATGACTGATCCGATCTCATTATATTGGTTCAGAATACCAAGTCCCGCATAAACCATAAGAGTGAAAAGGGTGTGCATTGGGCAAATGTAGTAAAGTACATAACTATTGTTAAGTACAATGCAGCAGAATAGCACCAAGAAATTAAGCCGCCACATCATCTGCTCAAGAAGAAATTTTTACAACTTGAAGCAACTTAATAATGGACAGTACTCAGAAGTCTCATTCTCAAGTGACAAGTACCTGTGCAAACCTTGCAAAACTGAAATCTTTGCGGACATAATAATATGAGAAATTCCCAAATCCAGTCATCCACACATATGCAGCAATGAACACTCGGATTGCATTGTAGATTTCAGTTGCAGCAAAGTAATGATACATCAAAAATAGTACCTGTGAGAGTGGAGGAACAGAGAAGGCAGAGGAAGAATATAGTTACGGCATGGAAACACCAATAAAGATTATTCAAATCCTAGCCAGCATATATTATAAGAGTTTTCAGAAATCTAGCATGTATCAAAGGTGGAACTTAGAAAGACACTTGATAGGGCAAAAGAACTAGATACTCTGTAACTGGAAAAATTTCAGTTGATGAGATGATTCCAACTTTTGCTTTACCATTCATGTTCAAGTGATTCCTCGTCAAATATTCTATACATTATTGCAAAGAGATATTTGAAACTACACAAATATTAAGCAAAAGAGAAACAAACCTGCATCCAGCCTTTCCACTCCTCAGTTTGATGCCTATTCAGATAAAGCATGGATTTTCCAGAGAATGGCGATCGATCATGATGTATCTTGAAGGAAGTTACAGCCGAAACTATGATGAGAAGGGAGTAAAGAAACATAAAAAGGTCCCGATTATAACTCTGCAAAGACGCATTCAATGATAATCAGAAAATTCATGCTAACATAGTTACACATATAAAAACTTTTCAAGAAAAAGGCACACCCTTCACACAAATTTAATGAGATGACTTTGAGCATAGCATACAAAAACCAGCTAGACATAGTTGGCACTTCAATCGCTACTTCCATTATTCCATATCAAGACTGGTTAGCAACATCCTTAACCAGAATCGCATGAACCACCAAATTGTGCATCTAACTATACAGGGTAGCAAAATGAAGTTAACAGCATTGGCACCTTCTTTGATGAACCCAAAACATCCGTACGGTCGCATAGGTACAAATAGGCCATGTAGAAACCAAATTCGGATCTGGAAGGGAAAGAGAGAAATGGATGATCAAGAACTAGACATAATCTGAACGAATTTAACAATATCTGAAAAATTACCATTTCTCAAATCTGAATGCAATGAAGATAACTACTTACATCCCTCTAAGGGTCAATCGGTTGTCAATCAAGAACTGCTCATCCATCATAATGAACCTAAACACAAACAACATGGCAGAGGCATGAAATCAACGGTAACTCAAAAAAAAAGAAGTAAAATATATAGAAATGTAGTTGGCCATCAAGTACCTGAAAACAGCAGATGAGGCCGGTGCAGCACGAACTCTAGGGGAGGCCGACTGCAGACCTCCCCCTTCCAGTAAAACAGCTTTGTCATCTTCTTGAACGGTCCCGTTTTGCACTTCAACTAAACCGATATCAGAATGCCTACTAACCGACACAGCAGCTTAAACAAATTAAAACCGGTAACGAAAGAACCGAAAAGAAAAAAAAAATCTTTCATAAATTAAGTGTATACGAGATGTTGTGACTCACGCTCTGGAAACAGTGCCATTCTTCTTACGCTCGAGATATTCCGAGTAGATCCACGCAGCAACTACAGGTACGATTCCTAGCACAAACGACACCTGCACTTCTCAACCATTCCAAACAATTACAAACTGCAGATCGATCAAAACAAATAGCGAAACCGTACATTACTCAATCTAGTAGTTACTCTGCCAATTGCCCAAATTAAAACAGGAACCAAAAAAAAAAAAAAAAGCGATCAAAAGAGAAAATGAGCTCGAGCGAAGCAGAGAGCGAGTGATCTGTCATTTCAAATGCACGCACCTGACCAGGAGTAATAGGACCAGAGATCGCCATTTCTTGGGTTGGGTTGGCTAATCAACGAGCATTTCGATATAAACGTCAAACTGGTTGGCTCCAGAACCGGGAGATCTGAGCCGGAAATTGTGGGTTTCACTAGAGAACGCCGAACACGTAGCGCTAGATTATATGTATAATCATAAACTAGAGCATCCTTATATATGAATACGGTGGAAATAACATGAGATTTACCCATATATATATATAACTTTTCATCTGTTATTTTATTTATTTATTAAATTAAATATAATATGATTAGTCTTTTTTTATTATTTTTATCATATATTAAGTGTTGTAATTTATTTTTTTTAGTAAATTATAAAAAAAATGAATTTAATATATTATAATTGAGGATATTTATGCACATGCATTGCTTGCAGGCACTTAATTTAGTTAGTGTTGCGTAGAATTTTTGGAGGTGGTGAAATTGAAATACAAGTAATTTGAACAGAAGCCGAGGCGAAAAGAGCTTTCTCATTGGTTCAAAAAAAGAACAAAGAAAAGAAAATAGCTTTTTAAATACCGACCAACTACATTCAAAGCCATAGTGATCGGAACGATTAATTGAGAGACCCGTGTTGCATTTTGATCCTATTTGATATTAATTAGGAGTGACAAGAGATAATTAAAAATAAATATTAAAATATTTTTTTTATTTTTAATTTTTTTTATTTATGTTAATATAAAAAAAATAAAAGTTATTTACACCTCTTATACCTCTTATATATTTGATGTGTGACAATCTAACTTTTCTCATTAATTAAATGAGTGTTGATCTCCGGTATAGGGTGGGTGCAAATTCTTTCTGGCCGCTTGATCTTTCGCTGTCAGGACAATGAGTGGCTTACAGCTTAAAATGATTTTTTTCTTTTTTTTGGCCTTTATTCAGTAGGGTACAAAACGATGATTTCTTCTTTTGCTTTTATCAAAATTTTGGTGGCAATTTCTTCATTTTCAATCTCTCTGTACCACATTTTTTTGTGCATTGATAGGACTTACGAGGGCAGAGGAGGACCACATCGGTAATTGGCTAACTGCCAACATTTTTTTTTCCTATCTTTTTGGTAAAATTAATTGTTAACTATTCATTCTCCTGTACTGTGCACGGACTTCTTGCTGCTATAAAATCCATGTTTGTCTTAATTCTATTTTCATGAAAACAGGCGATTAAAGATTTCCTTCTAAATGCCCTTAACGTTTCTCTATGGTTAATTAAAACACTTAACTTACAATTTTTAATATTATGAAAATTAAATGAAAAAAAATGAACAAAAAAACAAAACAAAATTTGTAAAGTATGATATTCATATGATATTAGATCTATTAATTATTATCATATATCATTTTATATTTATATTTAATAATAATATACAAGATTGACCCAAATTTTACGAGTTAATATCTAAATTTATGATTTTTTTTTAAAAAAAATAATTAATTAAATATAGGATTTACACCATCACAACAATAGTGTCATTGTATGAAGATAGAACGATGGACATTTAATAAAGCGAATGTACATTAAACTTGGAGAACCAACATGAAAAATCGTTGGCCCAAGCTACGACAATAAATAAACTTGAATCTTAGAATGGCTCTAGTGCTTCTTGTTTTTTCCTATCTAAAACGTTGATTTATAATTTTTAACGCTACTTCAAAATATTTATTAACATAAAATATGAAGTATCGGATTTTAAGGAAATACAAAAGTATCAACAGTTTGTAGACCTTTGTTAATGAGTGGTGCAAATTGTAACACCGTCAAAGGAAAACTATAAGAGCCTAACAAAACATTCGATGCCACGTATACTGTAAGAGTTAAACAGCGGTAATGATTTTAAGAAGAATTTGATGATAGAATAAATTCAATAGTTAGAAATACAAAGAGACACCCTCAAAAAAAAAAAAAAAAAAAAACCAACAGCAAAAAGTGTGGTAAAAAGTAGTGAAAAAGCACGAGAAGCATGTCACGTAGCATACTCATGTGTATAGGATTAGATGTATTATATAAAGGTCTTAATAACAAGTTTCTACTAATTATCTTGTAAATAAGAGGCCATATATTTGTGTTAAACAACATGCAATAGAATGATTGGTTCGCAGTCAACATATACAGAGGTCGAGGAATGCTTGGTCGGCTGACACAGGACCACCCACATGAATCTGCCCCGTATCCGCAAAGTATTTGTAATTTTTCGGGTGGGTGGGTGGGTTGGCTGAGGCAGAGCCCTATTTGGACTGTGGTGGCCATGTCCCCACAAAAATATTTGAAAAATTCTTTTATGTGCCTTCAAATTTATTTATTTATTCATTTATTTATTATAATAAAATCATCAATCCCCCCCCCCAACACACAATAACCTTGGAAATTTTGTCTTATGAACCCCCAAATTTAACAAACTTTCTGGCCCTCTCACACCTTGAAAAAAAATCTTCGGTGGTGATCTAAAAAATTATAACATTTTATTTTCCAAATTTAGGAAACTATAAGAATTCATTAATAAATAATGGCCCTCCAATCGCATAAAATCTCTTTTTACGAATTCACAATATCTTTGACATTGGACATTTTCCTTCTCGAATTTATCAATGCCCTCCAAATCTTGGTCAAAAAAATTTGACCCTAATACTTACTGATGCGTTTTGATTTTTTATTTTGCCATTATTTTTTCCTTAACAAGTGTATTGATAATGTTAAATATGTTAATTTAGTTCTACTTAAAAGTCCAGAATTATTTTTTTTAAAAAAACTTAATATCTAATTGCTAGTGATATTACATTGGCTGTGAGATGAGATGACTTGATCCAATGGCTAGCACGCATATGTAAGCAGATAATTTTCTTTATGATTTTTTTTTTAATAATTGGTATACTCATTTACTGGCATTAGTTCTATTATTGATATATATACATTTTTTCATATTTTTTTGGGCTTGAATCTTGAATTCTTAAAAAAAGTGAAAGGACTGTAGTGCACGCCAGGCCAGGCGCATCTCATTCCATTCACTGTGGGCCCAGCACACCACAATTATTCGGCTTAGGTTCGAAGCTGGACGTGATAATCTGTCCAAGACGGGAAACACGTGGCAAATGCGATCCCAGTTGCAAAGCACTTAACACCTCGTCCCGTATCTTTTCAAACTTTGAACATCAGCTAGAATCGGGTCCGCTATCTCGTTTCATTTTCTCGGCGAGAAGAACAAAACGCGATCGGGTCTGCATTCAAACCAGCAAAACATCAATTGGGTCAGTTGACATGCCCCCTCAATTGCAGAGACATTTGTTACACTCAGCTCTATTTCGTTACATAGATTAAAAAAGAACAGCGCTATTCAGTTATATAAATTTAACATGGAAATGACTAGATTAACCTCACCGTTGGTTCCAACTTGCTTCATATTGTCTACGTCAGTTTTTTTTTTTTTCTTGGCATTAACCCCCTTCGATTGGATGCACCATTTTGCCATCGCATCCTTCCCAAACCCCCTTCGATTGGATAATCGATATGTTTAAACATTTTTTTTTTTAAGTGGCCTTGCCAAACATTATTTTTCTTTCCTGTGAGATCTACCACAAATTGCCACTTCACCATCCAGCTCCAGGTCAGACTGATTGCTCGAGACAAGGCAAAGGCTAACTATTAGCCAATCGGCATCCCAATTAACGGGGCATATAGCCTGATCCATGCCCGCTAACCCAAATTATTCCAAGGGATGAACCCGTTCACAATCAGTCAATCGAGACTGCCTGTATCTGATCAACATAGAACCTTATCCCCTCGGACACAATATCCAACGGCCAACAACGGGAAAAAAATGATCAACTCAATTTGGTAAATCACGGACCGTAGAACTCAGCATCAAAGCTGGTCTTATCAAGTGAAAGTAAGCAACAAAATAAGGAAGATCCATCATCTAATGTAACCATATTATAACCACAAACGAACCAGAGTCAAATAAAATTAAGAAGGAAATGGAAAACCGTAACCCACCTCACCGGACCAGAAATAAACCATCCAACAAACCTACTTACCTAAAAATCATAAGTTATACAAAAGTCTAAACCAGCTGTTTTAGATGGATATTTCCAGCCCCCAGCATCAACCATGCATACTACTACCAAATACACCACCACATGACAGAATCCAAAAGCATCTAATCCTTCTTTCTACAAAGATGAGATGGGTTTAAGAGAGAGATAAGAGATTGACCTCCTCAAAACAACAAGGGTCCCTGCCCTATCGTTTGGATGGTCTCTCATCATCCACTCCACCAGCGTCGTCGTCGTCGTCGTCGCCGCCGCCATCATCTGAGTCATCTCTGTCAGATCTCTTCCTCTTAGCCGGGGCTTCCACTTTTCCAGCAACCTCACCTTCATTATCATCCTCCTCGTCAATATCCTCTTCGTCTTCCACGTTCTCTTCCGGTTCAAAGTCACTGGCATCTTCCTCGTCTTCAGGACGACCTACCGGTCGCACAAGATATTCGGTTCCCATGTCCTCCTATGTAGAGACAAGCATGACAAAATCAAAATAAAAACAGTTAAATTGTCACCGAATTACTATTTATTTATTTTTTTTGGAGAGACATCAAATATCAACACCGAAGATAAAACCAGGAACAAGAATCAACGGCTCCTATGATGACTCTTTTAAGTTCTGGGACTGCACAAAGTAAACTTATACCCTACAGTAAATTTGCCCTTTCCTTTTCATTTCCTATTTTCATAATCAATGATATTTTTCATAACAAAGCATAAAGATTGAAGCTTATCCCGAGGATCTACCTCTAAAAAATTAAGTGGACACGTTTCAAGCCTAAGGAGCTGGGCTGATTGGACAACCAAATCTCAAGCCAGCCTAAAAAACTAGAAGAAATCTAGGAACCTTTGTACCCAAAACTTTCTGCCTTGCACAACATTAACCAGCATCTTCCCTCTCAATGCCTACCATCAATATTTTCTCTTTTGTTTTTTCCTTCAAAAGAAAGGAAAAGAAAAACTCTACACTGCCCACAAAGTTTTGATCTTGAGGGTCAGACCAAACAGCAAATATCCCAGATCTGTAGAGCCTTGAAGGAGGGGAGGGGGGGAATTAAACAAATCTAGAAGTCATTGCCACGCATGCGTCTTAAAACCAACAGATTTGAATCCTAAGCTCACAAAACCACCTACACTTAAGGCAAAAGGGCCTCTTTGAAGTTTATTCTGCTGCAACAAAATTGTAAAACTAAGCATAAAATCATCAGATCTGAAGAGTTTAACGAAAGACCGTGAAGATTTAAACTGGTATTCTAATAAATATAGACTGATTTAGAAGCTTTGCTTGTTTTACCTCTTCTTCAGCATCTTCTTCCTCGTTCTCGTCATCACCGCCGCTACCCGCACCGTCTTCATCTTCATCCCCCTCATCGTCTTCGTCATCGCCCACCGGGTGAACAGTAGGCCCGCCAGAGGAGTGCAGGACCTGCACCTCCTCGTCGTCGTCGTCGTCATCTACGCCTTCGTCATCTTCGTCCTCGTCATCAGCCACAGATTGAGCAGGTGGACCTCCAGATGCGTGTAGGACCTGCACCTCCTCCTCGTCGTCTTCGTCATCAACTCCCTCGTCGTCGTCGTCGTCGTCGTCATCGTCGTCGTCGCCGCCCTCACCGTCGACTTCTTCGTTTTCTTCATCTTCCTCGTCATCACCCGTCGAGTGAACAGGTGGTCCGCCGGATGAGTGCAAGACCTGCACCTCGTCGTCATCTTCATCGTCCACGCCTTCCTCGTCATCGTCGTCTTCGTCGTCGTCTTCGTCACCGTCATCGTCGTTGTTTCCGTCACTGTCATCGTCTTCCTCTTCCTCTTCAACGTCTACGTCTTCCTCGGCTTCACTCGCATATTTCTTTTCTTCTTTTTTTCCATTCAAAACCCTAATTTTCTCATCCTCTTTGAAAATTTCCTCGTCTTGATCCATGATTTTCATGTTCGCAAGCCAAAAGAGTGCAGAGATCGATGAAATTTTATCAACAAAAATAAAATTTAAATTCTTTAGCTAAAAAAAATTGAAATCAGAAATCAGAAAGGAGAGAGACAGAAGGGGAGAGAGAGCGCGAGAGAAACGAACAGCTCCTTTGTTCGTTGTACCAGTAGCTCTGCAACTGCGATCCCTGCCGTTGAAGCGCGGATACACGCGGATTGATGACGTGGCACGAGATCGGACGGTCGAGATCACGAAAGTTGTTTTCCTTGAGGAGATCCTGTCATTGCGGCGCCTGGATGCTTTATTTTCTTCGTCACCTGCTTGTCACGTGAACAGAAGTTGGGGTATCTAGGTTAGGGTTTTTATTTATTTTCTTTTTCCTTTTTATTTTTTTGGGCTCAATAACCTTTCTCCTCTTTTAATGTGCTTCTCTCGAGTGTTCCGGGGAACAATACGTGGCCCGAGCCTTGGACGGCCAATGGGCTTTCAAATTGGGCTCTGAACTTTTGATTCAACTTTATGATTCCCTCCCCCCACCCCCCGGGCCAATTCCCACCGGGAAGAACAGTTGGATTGTTAGTTTTAATCAGGACTCAACTCTTGGCACCGACTGACAAGGATAAATATTTAACCAATTATAATTTATAAGCACAGATTTTCACGATATAAGAGAGGTTGTAGTCATAACTAGGCCGATATGCATGGAATCAACACAGAAAATTATAAACCTATTAATCTAGGTTTAGGATTTAGGATAACAAAGTCTGAGATATCGGGATGGACTTCCAATATCTTTGTGATGTCGGGGAGAACAATGACAGGCTCTTTACTGACGGCTTGCGAAAGTCTCGCTTCCACTACCGCTGTTATTTGCGAAAGTCATGCCAAGTTATTTTACGTGTAACCAACATCAATGGACTTGGGGATTTTGCTGAGTGGACGGCCATATCTTTCTATTGCTGCGGGTCTTACCCATGTCCGATAAAGTAGACCAGGTTATGTTTTTGACTCTTTAAGCTAAATCTCTTCAATACCTTTGCTATTCAGCCTCGCCCTATGACGGTAAGTCTGCAGAGGATGCCATTGGGACTCGGTCTTTCATGCCCATTCGTCTGCATTGTGGCCCACATGACTAATGCCATCCCAATATCCCTCACTAATAAAAGCACGTTCTACAAGATCATCGCTGGGCTTGGGCTCCTCAGGGGCTCTGCCTTGACTAAGGTTTCATTCCTTCTTCCTTACTCACGTCCCATATGCCTCTTCTTGACTGCTTGCTTGGCATATAATTCAATTTGGCTGGTTTCCGAACCTTAGTGTATATCTGTCGTACGAATCAGTAAGCAAAGTTTTCTCGTGTCAGGAAAGTCAGAAGCCAAATTTCGGTTGGGGCACTTTTGAACGCAATCCAAACTCAAAAGGGATGCACGATTTGCCAATGTCTCTACCTTTCAGCCCTCGATCGAGATGAGAGGACTTTGGTGAGTTGGGTTAAATCAAATTTCCTAAGATAATGAAGTTAGGTGATGTTGGAAGTTAGGCGATATATACCTGCGTATGCTGCTAAGAATCCAAAGATTTCAAGAGGCGAAATAAAATGGAGTAAAATATATAAGCTAAGATGTAACCAGATTTTTTTTTTTCACGACTAGTGGTCTCAATCAAAGGGCGACAGGCAGAAATATTACATTAAATAGAAGTAGACAAAAGAACAATAAAAGGAAACAAGAATTGGGAAAAGGACCATGAAAAATGATCAAAATCATTGATTGTTTTGCAGTTTACGCAAGGAATTATATTAACTTAATTTAACAAGATGTCACCGAAACGTCCAAGCTTGACATTTAAAGCTGGAGATTAGCTGATCTTGTAGCAAGAAGCTTAGAATGTATTTGGCCACCAAATCTCTTTTCTCCACTTGAGATCAGACGATAATGGTGTTATTATTATAAGCGTGTCTTGCTTGTAGGCTGATCATACCAAATCTCTTAATAGATTAGTGGGCTGATCTTGAAAGGGTGATTTTGAAAGGGTATTCTACATCCAATTCGTCAATGACGTTTTTCCAAAAATCTTAATCCATATCTAATCAAACCATAAACCACTCCAAACCCAACAAAATGACCAAACGATATTTATTGTTGAATGAAACCAAACCATTAAAGATGAAAGCAGTAGGCTAGATGAATCAAAATGTACAAGTCATGTGCTGCCTTAACATTTAGAAAGTATGCCCTCTTTTTTTTTTTTTTTTTTTTTAACAGTAAGTATGCATTGATGTTAATAAGAGTCAGCAGCTATACAGAATTGCGTCTTAGCCCTAAAAAAAAAAAAAAAAAAAAAATGGATAGCCGAAAGCGCCCCCAAAAAGACTATGTAAGGTGCGACTGAATAGAAAACCCAACAAAAAGGACCGGTTCCCTTTGGTCAACTACCGACTGTAACACCCTCACGCCCCAATGGTACATCCCCCTTAATCACACCATGCACCTAGCAGTAAGGAAGGCCTTTTTATTTGACTGAAACAACATGCACGTCTCAGCTTGAATTTTTGGAGTCTTGCACAGAGTTTGGGACTTGAAGACTTAATTTGGTCCACCTTCTTCAATATGATTTTGGTGGTGGCAACCTCCTCATCTCGTAGGAACCGATACATCTGGACCTGTACAGATGGCATTTCATTTTTTAGTCTTGTGGACAAAATGGCCCACTATAATCAGATCATTCTTCTTCATCTTTTCATGCAAAAGTGTAAAATGGTTGCAAAGCATACTTCTTAAGAAAAGCAAGGAAGGACTACAAATAGGTCATCAAAATCGTATGGAAAACTAGAGAAATTGTGAAGTTTTAGTTAATGCTGGTACAATTTTTAAATTAAGACATTATGACGGACTAAGCCCTTCTTCTTTTTTTTTTTTTGAAGTTTTCGAGACCCCCAATTCGATTCCAAATTACTCTATTATTATTATTTTTTCTATCGATTTATTCGAGGCAGGTATAGTTTGGCTGTTCAGATTGGACAATTTTTAGCAAGTTTGGCAGATTGTGATTACCCCTACGCTTAGTCTTGCCACCTTTACTCAAATTGGTTTACAATCGATTGGATTGAGCCTTGAAGAGGAACACTTAAAACTAAATTTTGACAAAAATTGAAACAAATAAAAGAAAAAAAAAACTCAACTATCACATTGAACGTTGAAAACCTTTTTTTTTTTTATATTGGTTTTTTTTTTTTTCCTGTTAACCCTCGTTTTGTTTCTCTATTGTTACACTGTAAGCGCTGGATCATTCTTGTCCATTGCAGAATCAGCTTTCAAATCTATTCCCTTCTTAATTAGAGCCATCTACAATCGTCTCTCTCTCTCTCTCAAATTTTTAAGCTTTTATTTTAATTTTTTTTCTCTGTTTATGCCGCATAATAAATGCATTGGCAATCTGTTCTTAACATTGTGAAAAATATTTAAAAATCAAATTGATAATTAATTAGAATAAATCTAAGTCACTCATTATGAAAGTTCTTAATAATTAGAAGATAGCCAGTTTTAGGGTGCTTTTGTTTCTTTTGTTTTGGGTTTTTGATTTAATTGATATTGATACTAAAACTCCATATATATATATATATATATATATATTTAATTTTTAAGATAACTCAAATATTATTAAATTAAAGTTTATTAGCAGTGTTTAGCTTTTTTATTAAAAAATTTAAATTTAAAACTTTCAATGTAAAAAATAACTTTAATACCATTAAATTGAAGTTTATTGATTGGTGTTTAGCTTTTCTTTGTTGTTGTTGTTTTCTTTTTTGGGTCTTTTTAATCTCAGCCCGTATCAGAAAAAGTTGAAAGAGAGGTTAGCCAAAGAGTCGATCATCAATTGCTCTAAGCAACTAACTAGGTGCTTAGCTTTTGTGGCAGGGCAGTAGACCTTTGTTAAATGCAAAGGGACCCCATAATCCGTAGCATTATTAATTTTTTTTTTTTTTTTTAATATTAATCGAACAAGCACGTACTTTCAGAAGGCTGCAGGCAGTTGACAATCCGTTAACAAGTAGAGATTGGTTTCTGGTTGTTAGCATCGCAGGGGCAAGATATCTAGAAACATGGAAGAGGTATTTGGGCCAGGCTAGCTACAAACCTAGTACGCACATTGGCAAGTTAGAACGTTATTATTATTAGTATAAATAAATAAATAAATAAATAAAAACAATTAAAGAAGAGAGAGAGTAGCACATATGTACATAGTAATTGACATTAGGAGACGAAAGCTTCCAATTGCCCTATATAAATCACTAAAGGCCTTTCTCAATTCGTGCGTTCTCTTCTTCTACCACAACCTCCTGTGAGTTAATTAATTAGCGGGCGGGTCATTCTGTCCTGGTTAATTAAGCTTAGCATATCTTACTTTAGGCTTATGGCAATGTTTCAGTTTCAAAATCCCTTTGCAGTCGCCATGGTTACAATGTGTATTAGCTTCATCTTTTATTCACCGGCAATGGGAAAAGAAGGGATTGCATCCTTCTACACTCCTCCCTACGTTCGTACGTACTAATTTCTTTTAACTCTTTCAGCTAAAATCATCAATGACCATGTTAGTTAGTTGGGTAAGTTTAAGTTAATTAATTAGCATCAAGCATCTCTCTCTCTCTCTCTCTCTCTCTCTCTCTCTTGCTTCCTTTGTTTATTCTCTTTCTGTCTTCCCCCCCCACTAAGAAATTACTTGTCTTCTTGCCCAATTTAAACATTAAAGATAAAAATGAATTCTCTTTATCAGATTATAAAAGTAGATCTAAAAAATTTTTATAAACTCAATTTCTTAATCTCTTCTTCATTGATATCTTTATTTTTCTTCATGAGCTTATTTTTCAATTTAAAATGCTTAATTTATATTTTAATCAAGAAATTTATAATAAAAATTGACAAATACCTAATAAAATTTTTCTTCTATGTTATTTCTTTTTTTTTTTTATCAATTTTTCCCTGCATGATGTTACCTCAATGTCTCCGTCAATGTGTGCTGTAACACACATCGGTATGTTGGTGCAAAAATTAATAAAAAGCGAGAGGTGCGTGAGTGTTATTACAAATTTGTGCAGCTTCTGCTTGCTTTGGCTACGAGGAGCAGGGTACCATGATTGCAGCAGTAAGGTCAGAAATATACAATGGCGGCGCTGCTTGTGGGAAATTCTTCAAGGTCACTTGCACAGGCGGAACAAATTCAGGGACTCCGCATCCTTGTTACGATGGGACATCTGTGACGGTGAAGGTTGTTGATCTCTGCCCGTCTTGTTCAGGTCGTGGACGTGACTTTGACTTGTCACAACAGGCTTTTGCTGCGATAGCCAATCCTGACGCTGGTCTTATTCGCATCAATTATCAACAGTACGTTATTGATTTTTTTTCCCCCCTTCCTTTTCTTTCGGTTGAATTTTTACTTCTTTTTTTCTTAATTTTTTATTCTAACTAGTTCTCGTAGACTCTACATTATAAGCATTTATATATATATATATATATATATATATAGATATATGTCTAGATCGGGTTTGGTGGCTACTGATTTATTGCTCCTTTATTTTGCAGGGTTTGAGACCTAACCCTTGCAATCCGGAAAGCTTCGGGGGTCATATTAAACCACTCGCAGAGCATAAACGAGACCTATAAAACTTGCTATGAAGTATGAAAAATCATAAAGTATAAACAACGTCAACTTAAGTCGTGTAACCGATATTTGATGTTGCAGCATGTATTTTCCATTATCCTCTTATATTTATATTGCCTCTATGCCAGAAATATTTGAATCAAAGGGGCCGTGCAATCGAGATCTTAGCATCGTGATTAATTCAGACAAATTTGCTATAAAAATAAAGGAAATATTTATATAAAATATGGATGCAAATGAAATTAAATTAAATATAAAAAATATGGTACTTAAAAATTTTTTTTTTAGATAATACCTTTAATAAATTATTTTTTAAAAATATAACAAATATTTTTTATTAATATGCACTTCATATAATAATAATAATATCTTAATATAAAAAATTTGAAGAGTTTTAAATTATTTATTTATATACGAGATTTTTTTATTTATTTTTATTTTGTATAGTATAAAATAAATATAATAAAATTTCTCATTTTGAAATATAAATTTTTAAAAATACATTTATTTTTTAATAAATTTCAACTTATACATCCAATGAATATCTTTAGAAATTATTTTTTATTTTAGTTATTTATTTTTTTTATCTAACAACTATATCCATGAATTGAGAATAAGAAAATATAATGATAACAGATAAAATTTATCACAAAAGTGTAAAAAAATGAAATATAGAACCATTATATGATTATTGACAAAAATTTGTACATCTACGTATACTTCTTATGTCTCTTGAGTATAAATAAATACTTTTTAAGTACCAAGAAAAGAAATTAATTTTTTATGCTACTTTTATTGTTTATTTTTTTTATTAGTAAAAATTATATGTTAATGTGATCTTTTAAATAAATAAATAATTAATTAATTAGGTAAATGAAAATTTATAAAACTCTTTTTAAATGACATAGTAGACCATCTCTTATGTATTAATTTAATTTTACTACGTGTTTGCGCAATTTTTAATCGGACATAGGGCACCAGCTCAACCAACTCACCTGTGTTTGTTGTAATTACCATGAAATTTGAATTTTATAAAACTGTTTTATCATATGGAAAAATCATTTCAATTATAAGTATAAATTGTTAAAAAAGTTCAAAAATAAATTTCAAGGATAAAGTTCAAATATCCCCCCTCCCTCCCCCATTTTATATATTTTTCTATTTTGGTAGCATTAGTAAGCAAATTTTTGACTTAGATATCTCGGTGATTAACAGTCTAAATATCGAGAAGGCAGCAGCTTATATGACATAACTACAAATGTCCCAATTCTCACGCCGTCTATGAACAGGTGACAATTTCTACCCTGCAAACTTGGACTGTAAGATTGCTACCGTTGTTGGTACATGAAAGCAACTCCACTGGCTTCACTAAGAACTGCATAGACAGCTAAATTTCTTTCTTCAATATCAGCAATTCATTAAATCTGTCTCATTTTCTCCCACTTTGTCCTAGCAGCATCTCTCTTTTTCCCAAACGAATCTGAACCAGCAACAGGCTCCACTGGACTGCAAAAAATACATGCTCCCAATTAACCCAACTGTATGTAGCGGTCCGAAGTGTCCATAAGTGAATGCGGAAAAATTGTACTCCTTTTCATTCAGTGAAAAAGGAAGGCTTTGAAAAAAAAAATAAATTAATTAATAATAAATTAAACCGAATCAAAGGAAACCATAAAAACGAAGTAAAGTACAGAGCTCGAAGCAGATCAAAACAACAGAAAATTATATCTACCCAGCACCCCGGAATGTGAAATGAAAAAAAAAAAAAGAAGAAAAGAATCACATCCACGAGAGCCACACAATGTGCCATGGATCATTGGAAAAATGAAAATGAAACCAAAGCACCCAAATCATTTTTTTCCTTATCAAAAGAAAGGAACAAAAGGGAGAAAATAACTCACCGGACAAAAAAAAACACAAGAAAATGAGTATTATTCTTACAAAAAGAGAGAGTAAATAGGTGCCTTCAAGGGACAACAATGTATATATAGATAGATAGAGAGAGAGAGAGAGAGAGAGAGGGAGGAAGGACGGAGGAGGAAGACAATCCGGGTAAAAAGAGGAATATTGAGAATGGTATTATCAAAAATATAGAAATGGTGGAAAAGAAAAGATACGCATTAGCAGCAGTTCTCTAGCAAATAGCAAAGAATGGCATAAAAGTACAGCTCTCACTTTGAGCTTGCGTCCCTCTCTTCCTTTCCCCAGTTCCATTCTCCATCAGTTTTGGTAATAATATAATATAAAGCCCAGACAAAAACAATTTTCGATGCACCAAAAGCTTTCTCTCTCTCTCTCTCTCTCTCTCTCCACATTATTTAAATTCCCAAACAAAGTTCAAGTGCAAGGGATGAGAGCAAGTTCCTTCGTGCTAAAGCCCCGAGGAACTCAAGTATGGTCTGCAACGATTCCTACGCATTGTAAAACAAAGGTTATTATTACATTGGTGGCTCCAAACCTCCATGGATTAGAGTGACACCTAATGCTCGTTTCCTCCAACCAAAAATGGAATTTGGATTTGAAATGAAAATGTTAGTTGTTTTGGTTTTTGTTTTTTTTTTTTTTTTTTTTTTTGGGGGGGGGGAGCTTTATGGAAACAATCTGTCTAGTTAGTATCTAGATTTGAAGTTTGTTCTCATGATGATAATTTCAAGAGCTTCAAAAGAAACTTTTTCTTTGAGAAAGGCAGCAGTTTCGACCCTCCTCTCGTAAGTTATCCATAATAATAATATGTGTAGTAGTGTCCTTGAATTTGTCACCTCATCTCTGCTAACTTGTAATAAATTGGTCACCCATTATTATTAGACTGTTAATAAAAAAAAAAAAAAAAACACACACACACACACAACTACACAATAGTTGTTGGTGGCATTTCTGGCTTTGCTGCTTGCTGGCCCATCAGGTGGAAATAGATGTGTATAAGAGACAGTTATTAGACTGTTAATAAAAAAAAAAAAAAAACACACACACACACACACAACTACACAATAGTTGTTGGTGGTATTTCTGGCTTTGCTGCTTGCTGGCCCATCAGGTGGAAATCTATGTCCCCACCACCACGCGCGATTCATCAAAGTATTGTAAAATTCTACTTCAATACAAACACCTTTTTCAGAATATTTTGCCGGGATTTCAACGGGACTACAAACATCTCCTTGGCTAGCTCGTAGAAAACCTAGCAGCAGACTGGTTTATAATTTAGGGGCTAACAAACAAAAGTGGCACCTGACAGTAATGCTTACAGAGAGCGGTGCCAAGGTATCAGATCAGCCTCACACACCCCTTTGACTGCTTAAATCAAGAACTTGGAACATGGAGGCTTAAAACAATTCAATTTAATTCATAGTTTTTTTTTTTCCTCAAAATATATATCAAACAAAAGACTAAAATTAAAATTAAATTACTAAATCAATTAAAATCTATTTTTTAAGAAAAAAAATCGAAGCATTGTCCTGCTAATCCAAATGCATTCAACCGTCCCGTCGATTATTTTTCACTTAATAATTTGTTGATTTCCCAGAAATAAATGAATATTAAAAAAATAAAAACAGAGACCTAGTTGATATTCATGGTCAAATGGGAAACAATAAAGAGACGAGTCAGAACTTGAAAATGGCAGCACCACTTGATGGCTTCGAAGCGAAAACATAGAGGCCGAGGTCATTCTTGTTGATTATCCCTCTCTCCATCCTTGATTGGTAGAACTTTTCCTGAAAGCAATAATAAAGGATATATTATATTATTAACATCTATTGTTCTCGAAGATAGCTGACTTTAGCCTTTTGAATGGAGAAGTTTGGAGTTAAAAATATAAGAAGTACCTTCAAATTGAGGATGAACTGTGGAACAATGCCCTCTTTCACCAGAGCAACAGCACAGCCACCCCATCCAGCGCCCGTAAGCCTTGCCCCTAAAGCATTGTGATCCAGGCAAACCCTTACAAGTTCTTCCAACTCTGGGCAGCTAGTTACAGAAAAGAGCAAAGTACTGTCAGCATGGTAATGCAACATTACATAGGCATGTTTTCACTAACTTGCCCTAGAGTGAGGCAGTAGTCACAAAGGAATGCAAATACATGGATTCCACTGAGATCTGTCAAATTGCTAGTAAGACAATAGATAAAGCAAACAACCTTACAATGTCTGCCAATATATCAGTATTTCATACACCCAGACTGCTGGTGGACGGTAATGAGGCAATAGAGACTGCAAGCAGTCTTACAGTGCCCAACCTTAGCAGATGCAATTTCAATACTGCCCTTTTCTTATCAGAAGAAAATGAAAGCCAACATCACCCAGAAAAAGTAAACAAAAGCAACTGAAAGACATTCATGTTCATGTAACATAATTATTCTTCACCTGATGCACATGATTTTTATTTTCTGTACAAATTTTCATTAATTATATTGGGCAGAGTTTCCCATAGTTTCACCCAATATTAGCACTGGAAAATAAATAAATACTTATTTAAATCTTCCACGAGATTCATAATGACATCAGCCAGTATGTTTGTGTGATAATTTTTGTGTGTGCATTCCGGAACATGAACTTGAGCATCTGTACCTGCACTCATATAAGATGCTACAGCTACAGTGGCTTTCATTCATAAGGTCGCCCAATTTCTTTAGCTTGTTCTCCTCACTGCAAAAAAATTCTTAATGTGTTATTACCACAGAAAAGGTAGGATGCCATTCTTAAAGCTTTTGATTGAGAAATTTTAAGCTATTACCTAGCTGAGATTTAGTTAAGGGCACACCTTAATTTTGATGACACAGTGTCCTTGAATACATACACCCGCTTGGCTTCAGAGTAGACATGAACAGCCCTCTGTAAATAGGATCAGGTCAAAATTTTCCAGTGATTGGACTTTGCCAGAAACTACAATATGAAGAACTGGCTTCTGCTAAGCAAAGTAATCAGATAAATATGATATTTGAGTACTTATTCCTATTGGATATTAGAGGAATCCCATTTTTATCCAATTTTGAAACAATAAGAAAATATCTTGCACCTTGGTCAATGTCAACAAATATTCTGTTTTAGTACAACCATGTAACAAAGATGGAAGATATTGGTAGCCCAATTTTAGACATGATACTCAAAATGTATTCCCATATCAGCAATGTAAGATGAGAAAAAAAGCTCAGAAGCTGTACATACTAACTTGGCAGCAAAATGTGGCTGTAGAGCAATGTAAAGTAATTGCCAGCCGAAAATATAGATCTTACCTGATGCAACTTAAAATGCTTGGCTGCTTTTATAACATCCAGAGAAGTTGGGGACTGGCTGAAAATTGATGAAAGGCTTTTCTCTGTGATTTTCTCAATCTCTTCAACTGTGTACGGTTCCTCTTTCAAGAACTCCTGCAACATATACAATGGATGATACACACGATGCCATTTGAAGTATGACCACAAAGGCAATAATATATATATATAAATACACAAACATGTAATCATAAAGCACGATCCAATATCAATCAAGCAGGACACATCCACGTAATATGCATCACATAAAAACGAAAAAACAAATAAGAGGAAAAGAATTGAAAACTTATATTACCAAGTACCTTAACAGCAGTGACAGGATCAGGAGAACCACGACTGCCAGCAAATGCTACACACAAGCCCTCAACATCGGAAAGAGTTTTGACTTTTGATATTGCCTCTTGAGGTGCCATTCCCAGCTTTATTCCAAGTACAATCTGAAAGCATCCCAAAAAAGCAATGTCAGGACCCATAAATTTCTAGTGGTACAAAATTTGCCAATATTTGCAAGTTTTAAACAGGAAAAGGAGGGGGGGTTACTATCCAAGATTTTCTGCAAATTAGCAATTTTAATCATACAAGGAACATTCAGTAAAAGTAGTACTATCAAGTGCCTATGTGCAAGTAATGCTTACAGCAGCCAGTCGACATTCAACAACTCTGTTATTGTAATTTGTTGCAGCAGTAACCGCCTTCTGAGATTCTGCCAAAGAGTGTGCTATCACAAATGTTCCACCATCAGGAAGTTCCACATCGGTTGCACGAATGGGGTTGAAATCAATAAGTTCCGCAAACCCAGTTTTAGCCATGACAGATATTGCCTGCCAAAACAAAAAAAAAAAAAAAAAAAACAAAGAAGTTGAAAATGTTCCACACACTCAAAAAGAACTTTAAATATTCAGTTTCTAGGTCATTCCGGATGGATCCTACAATCAACAAATTTTGTGAATGTCCTATCAAAGCAATACTAGATCAAACCAACCCCAACACTGTGAATCAACTCAAATTCCAGGTTTATGCTGGCAGCCAAGACAAACAAGATCATATGACCACTAAATATGTTGATAAGGCTGACACAACACATAGAAGCCATTTCAATGTTCTTCCAGATGCAATAATTACAAGGAGAAAAGAAAGAATAATTTTTTTTTTAAAAAAAAAATGAAAATGATCTTAAAAGGTTCATGTGGCATCATAACAGAAATGCACATTAAGAAATTGAGACTATTGAGTATAAAATATTAACCTGGTCCATTCCACCAGACTGTGTTCCAATGTGCCTTTCGCATACACACGTCAGTTGGGCAAGTTCTTTCTGTTACACAAGAATATCTTGGAATTCAACTTAAAGAGCATCAAAAAAGAGAGAAAGAAAAGTAAACAGCAGTAACCCCAATACCATTTCTTCCCCATTTTTCTATTTCGACTCTTTCTTTGTCTTTTCTATTTGGTAACATCTCATGAACCTTGAATCTCTCATTTTCCTTTCGAAAATAGCACACAACTAAATATCATGCCTTAATTTATTTTTGCACAATATAATTCTAATGTTGAACCACTTTTTGGAAGGGACTGAGAAGCCAAATACTATGCATACTCAATCCAGCATAGTTTTCTGAATCATAGTCACACCTTTGGAAAGTTCACATCAAAAACAGCCATAATAGCAATGGTAGCTGAACAGACAAAAGCTGCAGAACTTGATAGACCAGAACCTAGATTATGAAAAATTAAAGTCAATTTCTGCATGTAAGAAAGAAAATATCCTTTTAATATTAATTTTGACTAACAAAACCTGTTGGAACAGTGCCATCAATAAGGACATCTAGTCCAACAGGGACACCAACATCCACTCCCATTGATTTAGCATATTCATAAAAACCTTTGTACCTGGAGAACAAAAAATGCTCAGTATCCCATATATACTAACATAAATTTGTTTGAGGCAATAATAAGTGCAGATTGGATGTCCTACCCGCAGATGAAATAATGGCCCCATTTGTGATTTTTCAAGTCGATATCCTGCAAAGATTAGATTAGATTTAAGGAATTTCTACAATGAATCTCGTTTGTGTGGGGGGGGGACACAAAATCAATTATAATCTACAGTGAGAAACCAGGTTCCAATAGACATGAGAACAATAAAGTCAGCAAGTTGATGGCAGATATTGAGCTAAAAAGAGCAAAAGGGAGAAAAGAGGAAAATTTTATTTGCAAGTGAAACATGCTTTCCTGTTTTATTTTCAGAAGAATGGTACTTAATAGAACTTATTATTATCTATTTATTATTCCTAAACTCTTGCATACCAAGGCAATTTAACCGTAATAAACTGCATACTGCTGTCCCCCCCCCCCAACATTAATTTTTCTTTCCCAGCTGATAATCTCAGGTCATCTCAAGATCCTCAACCCACAATTAATTTCAAGGCAAAGGTGACTTCCATGAAAGATGGAATGTCAAAAGCAAAGCAAACAGAAACATTTACACAAAGATTAAAATAGATGAGTGATATAAAATGTACAAATGAAGATGAAAATTGTGTGGTTAAAGATGACCTGGTCAGGATCAGCAGGGTAAGAACACATGGTGTACTTAGCATCATTGACATTAGCAATCCGTAGAGACTTCTGGGCATCTTCCGCAGCATCGCGCTTTCGAATGGCCACGATGGTGTCTTGCCGGATTGCCATTGGCAGCACCGAGTACCCCTCATAGTCAATGTGCTCTCCAATCAAATTCACTCTCCCTGCAACCCCAAACGCAAAAACAAGAATCCAATCAAACATCAACAGTCAATTCCCCCGTCATATCATCATCAATCTCTCTCTCTCTACACTCACACACACACACACACAGAGGAAAAAAAAATCCCACAGCTTTTTTTTAATTATTATTATTATTATTTCGGCACCTGACGTATTGTTCACTTAAATGCGGAATCTCCAATCACAGTCTTTAATCAAAAAGTCGTACAAATTCAACTCATGATTGATTGAAAAGTTCATTGAATTTTCAACGCTTTCATTTTTCCCGGAAACCAAACGGAAGGAGTGAAAACGGTTTTGATTAAAATGACCTGGAGAACGAGCAAACACGTCAGGGGGGTGACCGAAGACCTCGAGAAACTTGGACTTCAATCTATCAAAACGAAGCTGCGCCTCTTCGAGCTGAGACCCTTCTCCGTACACTGGCTCCAGCGTCGAGTAAATCGGGATCGGCAGCTCTTCGTGCTTCGCCATCTCTTCGTTTCTGCTGATTTGATTCTCCCTCTTTTATTTTTAGCTCCTCTGGCTCGCATACAATACGCCGGTCGATCAGGCTCGGAGACCCAAAACAGAACAACGGTGTGTAATTATTGGAAATAGCGATTTTAGCCGTTGGACGGGATGTTTTATCTTGTTTTTAATTTGTCGTCCGGATTGGAAGGATTTTTAATTACGAAAGTGAAGGAGCCTTGATTTGATGGGATCAAGCTGACTCCCTTTCTTCGCTAAAGTCAGTTTATCGGTATTACCGGCTTTTCTTCAGGATAAAATCTCCACTGTTGATGACGTGGTGAAAATTTAACAATATCCTTCCCAGGCGCTAGTGTTCAGCGTGAGACATTTCAACCTCTGCCTCTTTTTTATAAACACAAATTTCAATGACAGATTAAAACAAGAAGCTCTTTCAAGTTACTATTCGTAGGAATAGTTACAATATAGACTAAAAAATATAGAAAAAAAAATCATTTTATTTTATTTAATTAAAAGTTGTATAAAAAGCCGCAATGGAAAAAAGAAAAACCCAAGTGGTGGATTAACATTTTTTTTTAAAAAAAAAAAAAAAAACCAAAGAAACCATGACTTTCATTCTATCAAACTGAAATCAGCCATTACAAAAGTGAGCCGACAAAAGCCCTCTCAAAGCATCTGGGGGCCTGTCAACCCAATCACAAGGGTATCTAAACTTTCTGTCAGCCTTTACCACCCCAATCGGCTACTCAATTTGCTTTCCTGTTAATCACATTCAGTTTCGCCTCTTTGATTCTAGACAGCCATTCTCTAATATCCACCACTATTGGTGTCACACAGCTAATTTTTTAGCTCAAATTTTAGACTTAAGGGGCTAACAATTGGCCTATTACAGGGGATCCAATGTGGGTCCCCGTTTCTTGCATGCTTTCTAGAGCACCTCACTGCCTGTTTACAGTTGCGCTTACCTTCCACCCTCTTCTGGCAACAACTCTGGTGGCAAGACGAATCCCAGGGAGCTTCCCCTGTTACTGCTGAAGCCACTTTCCTTCTCATGGAGACACCATCCACAATTCTTCCTTGATCGTCCCTGCACACCACTGCAACTCCGCACAATTCCATCGTCGCCGGTGAAACGACAATGGAATTGTGCGGAGTTGCTGGCTGAGTAGAGACCAAAATTTGATACCAATGAAAGATGCCATAAGTGAACTTGGTTTTTATTACCAAAAGAAAAAGAAGTAGCTTTAAATATTTTTAAAAATTTCAACCATTTTTTACTTAATTAATTTAATTTTTTTCCATACACTAAATACTAATTTGATTTAACTTAACAAAATCTTTTGCTCTTAAAATTCCAAATTGAATCGCATATATTTTGCGCAAGTTTTTGGTAGAACAACATTTTTCTACCCAATATATATATAAAAAAGGTGACAATTCATTTGAAATTCAAAAATTAAAATGGTGAGTCATGCCGTACACCTTCTAGAACACTCCTGTGATGAAATTTATTCCACCGATCATGGTCAATCAAGTGCAGAAAACCAAAATCACAGTGTAAGCGTCAGTACCTGATCGCTCCCTCCTTAAAGGCGGGAAAGCTGAAAACCTAAACCTCAACCCTCTCACGTAACCGTCCATCTGCGCTTTCAGAACTGAAATAGAAAACCTCATTTGATAAGAAAAAAAAATAAAAAATAAAAAAGAAACCAACAATGACGCCAGGAATCACAATTGTCGAACACTCCATCACCAAAAGAAATCACCGCCTCTACACCGTCGACTTCTTTGGCACTAACATCTCCGTCACCGTCACGTCCTCTGCCACGGCCGCTCGGAAATGGCTCAGTTCGATTCTCTACTTGCACCGCAATATCATCCAGAATCTCGTCGTTGGTGTCGGCGTCCAGTGGAACCCGTCCAACGGCGACGATCCTCCGGCGGACACCCTCCAGCTCTGCGTTGGAAGGCGGTGCCTGATCTTCCAACTCTATCAAGCCGACAACGTTCCGGTCCTCCTCCGCCGCTTTCTGTTGAACGAGGACATCACTTTCGTTGGAATCTGGAACGGCGCGGACAAGAAGAAGTTGTGGATGACGGATCACGACTTGGAGATTCACAGGCTGTTGGACTTGAGAAGGTATGTGGAGACTGATGATGGAGACAGTCTGCGCAGTGCTTCGGTGGAGGAGATTGTGGAGGAGTGCCTGGGTTTTGAAGGAGTGAGATTGGAGAAGCATATTAGTATGAGTGATTGGGATGATGATCACCTCAGCGATGATCAGGTTTTGCAGGCTTGTGTGAAAGCGTACGTGGCTTTTGAGATAGGCAAGACCTATTCTGCTTGGTCTTTTTGATGGTCAAGTATGGTTTGATCATTACAGCTTGATTTTGCCCTTTTTTTTTAGAAGAAATGCATGCTGGTTTTGGTTACCATAATCAAATGGACCTTTTTCTGGTTACTTTGCCAATTGAAGTTGCCATGTGATTTCGGTAACTCTTGTCTGTTTCGTCCTTTCTCTTGCAAGGGGATGGCGTCTACGCTGCATTGCATTAGATTGATAGCTTTTTGCAGAGTCGTTTGCGTCGTTAGTTAAGGATCGTTCTAATTTCGTGATACTCTTGATCTGGCTTTTCTCTTGATCTTGTTTGGCCTTTTCGATGAATGGAAAGTGCTGCAAAGTCGGACTGCTTTTGATCTGTGTTTTGTCTTGGTGATGATTGTTTGTCTTGTCCAACTAATTGCTTGAGCACGATTACCAGTCCTTTCCGTATCTTTTGCACAGTTTTATGTCGGCTAGACCAGCCATCTAAACCTTTAGCATAAAATGATGAAGTCTTGGTCGCTTGTGCAAGAAAATTAATTGTAGCCACGCATAATTCTTAAGCCCTCTAATTTCACGCTGCTCTTAGGGCCCATCCTAGCCCCTGGGATTTTCAATTGAAGGCATCAAATACAAATGACAATGGGAGCAGGTTCAAATTCCACTCCCTAGCTCGGAAAACCCATGCCGCCCTAGCTCAAGTTAATATGTGACTAAAATTAGAACTCACGGCCTAATTAAATGTAACGAAACATGATTTTTACATTTTTTTTTTAAGGAAGAACTTTAAAAACTAAATAGAAAGAAGTGCAAAGAAATTCTAGTCTCCGATTATACTATAAGATAGTCTAGTCTTTATAGAATGGTGAAAGATTGATGAACATCCTCTAAAATATGGCATAATTATCATTACAATCAAGGGGGGTTGATCTATAAAGTAAATAAATTGATTAAAATAAATCAATGATTAGATTTAACTAATTTTTCGATTGCCCTCCACTTGTAAATTTTAATGACTTGTTGATGGAATTTTTTTTGTTTTTTTATTTTTAACTTAGTTTAGGAAAATTTTTGATATGCATGAAGAAATTTGCGGATATATGAAATTAAATAGATATTTAATTTGTAAATTTTAATTTAATTTTGATATTTTTACTTTTATATTTTTGACTGTATATTTGTGGAGTAAAACTCTTTGATTTGTTGTTTCACCACCTATTTGTATCACACCTCGGTTTGATGATCCTAATCTGAAAATGGTGTCAAGATCTCCAAGGCTACAATTAGCAGACATACTGTACTTATAATGGTCACTAGTCACTACTCCAGCCGTCACCCACCATCCACCACACATCCATCACCAGCTAGCACGGCGGCTCTCCTTCAGCTGTTTAGAGGGGGGGGGAGGAAGCTAGAAACACCGCGCCCACTGCATAAACTCTCCATCAACAGGATGGAACCGGAAATCACGATCACCGAACGAACCGCTTTCACACGAAAACTCCGTTTCTTCAGTGTCTTTTTCTTTGGCACTTCCATCTCCGTCACCGTCACCTCATCTGCCTCTGTAGTTAAGAAATGGCTAAGTTCCAGCCTCTGTGTCTCAGCCGCTGCAGTCGCCGTTATGGCCGACTAGTCATCGGCGTCGGAGTACAATGGAGTCTTTCCAACGGCAGTGACCCTCCCGCTGATACCATTCAGCATTGCGTCGGCTCCTGCTGCCTGATTTTTCAACTCTCGCAGGCCGACACAGTTCCAGCCCCGCTTCGCTGCTCTTAGACTGACAGAAACAACATCTTCGTGGGTATCTGGAACGGCGCCGACGAGAAGAAGCTGTGGATGTCGGCACAAAAGCTGGCTGTTCACTGGCTTTTGGACCTGAGGAGGAGGTATGCAGAGACTGTGGACGGAGAGAGTCTCCGTAGGAGTGCAGTCGAAAGGGTGGTGAAGGAAACTTGGATCTCTCGTCGTGTGAATGACGCGGTGAACTTTCTAGCGTAGACAGATATTAGAGATCTCGAAAAATTCCAAGTTGAATCGGCAATGCTATTGCCATTCCTTGTTCAATTTTCTTGGTAGCAACTCATTAATCTTTGATTTTCATTTCACGGATGATCACCCAGTATGTTATCTTCTGCGGCGTTTGCTTTTTTCGGCTAATCTTGTGGAATCATCGCTCGGCTTGTTGCTTCGTTTTCACGGAGTATCAATTGATTTGACAAGAACAATCAAGCCCAGCCCAACAAAAATGCAAGTCTTCAACCAGGCTAGGCCCAATCCAAAATAGCAAGCCCAACAACGCCCATCTCACTAATCGTTTACACAGGCTGCCAGCAAGCATTCCGTTCAATTCTCGTCTGCATCCTCCTTATATTCCTCGCACCTTCTCTCCCGATGGGGGGGGGGAAATAATTAAAAAATAAAATAAAAAAAATGGTACAAGAGCCACTTGCACTGGCACAGTCTTCTTCTCTGTCACTCCCTCCTCTGTAATTACAATAATCTTCAGGAGTTCTAGGGTTTCCTAATAATAATAATAATAATTGATGGATAGGAACAGAGGAGACCGCCACGGCGGCAATGGCGGTGGTGACGGCGATGGTAACTATAGTCAAGGCTCACACCACAGTCTTCGCCCTTCCCGCTTCTCCGATGGCCCCTCCCGCGGGCTCTCTCGCTTCCCCGACGATTCGTCTCGATTCGCCGATGGCCTTACCAGCCGCTACTCTGACGACGAAGCCAATACTAGTGGCAACTATAACCGCCGCCGTAGCCCCAGAAGCTATCGTGGCGGGGGTCGCCGTTCCTTCGAAAGCCCTCCTCCGCATGGTCCACGTGGCGGTGGGTTTCCACCAATGGGCGGCAGTGATGGTGGAGGATTTAGGCCAATGGAAGGCGGAGGTGGAGATTTTGGGCATAATTTCCGTGAGCCTTTACCGCCTTTGCCACTTCATTCTCCTCTCTCGGGTCATAAACGTGGGTTTGGCCGAGGAAGTCCTGGTGAGCAGATACAAGGTTAACTTTTTTCAGTTGTTTCATTCATTGATGGGTGTTTGTGAATATATCATACCTCTGGGATTTTGATGATTGGCTGTAACTCGAGCTTTAGGTTGGAACTCCTTTTGGTACAATTTGAATTTCTGTATTTACTATCTAGAATTATTTTTGTCCTGCATTTAGTGTATTCGGTAGCAGGTTTTATGGCCCTGCAGGGTCCTCCTGGAATCTCATGCTTGTGAAATTTAGGGGAATTGATATAGTCTTGAACATACTTGTATCCTAATCCATAAACTTGTTAGAATGTTTTTGTTTTGGCTGTGAGAAAAACTCTTTGAATGGTGTAGAACAATAGCATGATAGGTGGTTAATTGTGCTTAAATGGAGATAAGCTTTGGAGTGGTACAGAAGATAATCAATTTTTTTTTGGCTTGTAGCTCAACTAGTGCTAAGAGCATCAGTATGTGATGAAATTGTAAATCTACAAAGTACAATTTGTTGCATGGTTTATCACGAAGATTTTGGTGCTAGAACCTTGCTGTATCACTTCCCAAGAGTTGAAATATTTTCCAGCAACTTTCCTTTGGTATTCTGCTCATCTTTGGTCACTTCTGACACCCTTTAGGCTCCATCATGATGCTCGTAGTATATTATATGCTAATTTGCTTTGGAATCTGTTGATCTTGTGTCATTGTGAAATTTTATTAACTTCAGTTCCTTTATGAATATACTTCACCTATAATACATTTTACTTTGGTTCGAGGCTTTTCATTAACTCGGTCAGAATTGACTAGCATAGCCTTCGTTTCAACCTGCTTATAATTTTTTCTTTTGACCTTATGTACATGCTTCTAGTCAATTTTTTGATGGTTCTCCTCTTTGCTGTTGATTTTATTATTTTCAGATCGCTTTGACGGTAGTTTTGCCAAACTCTTTGTGGGATCTGTTCCAAGGACAGCAACTGAAGCTGATGTAAGTCATATTTTTAAATTAAATGACCATTAAATCATGTTGGACTCTAATTGGAGATTTTAAAGCACATGCAAATACATGCACACTTGTCCATTTGGAAAGATGCACGGTTTGTAGCATGTAACTGGATTGGATATTCTTTAATACAACCATCTTGACTATCCCCTGGGCTGGATTCCTTCTCATTGACAAAGGCTTTTCAATATATTCTTCCATTTCTTGAAATCTCTCTTTCATTCAAAATTGTGGTTTAACGAATAACTCGGCTCTCTCACCTAGCCGGACCAGAAAAGAAATGGATTAGATTCCATCCCTGATTTTGTTTTATTTCTTCTTTTCTGCCCTTTTCTTTTTCTTCAAAGTTCATCTTCTTTAAAGTTCATCCTTAGGCATGGTTCTCACAGCTTAATTGAGGCTTAGTTATGCTGGCTTTATTGCTTCCTGGAGGCAGAAATTTAATCCTTCCATTTTGTTGTCTGAAATCTCATGCTCTTCATTTGTATCTTATTGCGCTTGTAGGACCGTTCTACTCATTGTTCTTCCCTTTCTTATGTGTCTTTCACTTTACATTTACTAAATCTTTCTTTCTTTCTTTTTTCCCTTTTTTTTTTATTACACTTAACAATTTGGTGTCAGATTCGGCCCTTGTTTGAAGAACATGGACATGTGATAGAGGTTGCATTGATCAAAGACAAGAGGACGGGGCAACAACAAGGTACATGCAACTGCTAGTTTGCATCTTGATTGTAATCCATACCCATCGTGTTTCAGGTCATTTAAGAGGTTGAGTGGGAGCAAAGTATGCTCATGTTATCACATAATCTTGTTTTTGCAACAAGTTTTGGGCTTGTTGGTTTTATGCAACTCTATTTATGTGTACATCCTGTCAAAACAGGAAGGCAACACATGTAAACCTAATGGAACCAATTTTTGTGTAGCAGTTGGGAATTGGAAGATGATTAGATCGACCTTTTTTCCTAGTGGCTGCAGCGGTGGCGACATACCCTACAGGTCATTTGTCATGGGAGTGTCTGCTGCCATACTGTAGCTGTTTTCTTTTGGGAAGCTTAGTTGTTCAGATGTTGTACATATAGTGACACAAAAATTGTGTTCATTATTTTTTTTAATGTGAGTTAAATACAATGTAAAATGAGAAAATTTTGTAAATTGTTCGTATGTTGGTGAAAATGATGGAGTATTCAACTATGAATGGTTTGGGATGTCTATGTGCAATTGTTAAATTGTCTGATGAGATGGATCTAGAATCTGGAGTTGTTCTTAGATTTGGTTTAATGTCTACGCTAAGCTCCTTTTGGCAATTATGGAGCCATTGGGTATTTCCTCTAGTGGTTTATTGATTGCATTCCTTTGTACTACTGAGGAAGCTGGTTGAGCAAGTTTTAATACTTGAATGTGATGGAGGTTTTTCTTTTTGGTTCTTCCTGGAAGTAGGATGCTGCGAATTGGAGCGCATGCTTTGTGTTCTTTTGTCTGAATGTTGGCTGTTACAGTCAGTTGTGATTGGAAGCTGATGAGTTAGTTTTTCTTGGATGAATATAACATGAAGATAGCAGGATAATCATAACTTATGATTTAGTTCCATCCATGACAAATGTGAATGTGATGTATATGCAAGCTATTATGCCAAGAAATGTGATCTACTTAAACAATTCTATGGCTAATGTGTGTGGAATGTGTGTTTGTGGGTCTTATTAATGCTTAGCAACAATTGTATGCCAGATTGTCTATATTAGCTCTTAGCAACAACTGTCTCAGATGGATTGTGTTAATGTTTAGCAACAACACATGTTGGATTGTCCTACTCATGATTCAAATTCTTGGTTATCTGCTGGAATCCAGCTACTGGAAGCCATTTACATTTACTTTTGGAACAAAGATTCCATCTTGGAAATTGAATGGTTGAACTTGTGGACCACTTTTCATTGTTGTGGATCTGCTTAAGTTTCTGGGAGGTCCTTGTAAAAGGGATTATATGCCGGTGTCATGGACTTCTTCGTGTGGTCTCCTTACCATTTAAATTTTTGTACTTATCTCTATATTGTGCTTGGTTGATGGATAGACATGTTAAATGCAGTTAAGATTTTCTTTATATTTGGAGAGTAGTGCTCTTTGTTTTGTCAGTTGCATGTTGCATTTCTTTCATTTGGATTTAAGGCTGAAGTTGGTTGAAGCCTATGCTTTTATGCGACAGAATGCGAGTGATGCTTCGATTTTAAGGAGAAAGTGCATTTGAGCATTGCTATGTGGCCATTTGCATTATAATCTGATTCCATATAGTTATTTTCTATTATTTTTCCAATACAGGAGCTAATGTTCCAACTTGTAGGCCTTTAATATGAGCCATGTAGTGGCATTGATTCCACTTTTCTGTTATGAGTGAAATAATTTCATTGTACTCTTGTGATATTGAAATTATACTTTGATGGTTATCTGCTGGCCATTTGAATGATGTGCTTGAGAACATTCTTG
The DNA here is from genome assembly GCA_021464305.1 of Kandelia obovata. Lineage (NCBI taxonomy): Eukaryota > Viridiplantae > Streptophyta > Magnoliopsida > Malpighiales > Rhizophoraceae > Kandelia > Kandelia obovata. The sequence goes on along the minus strand of CM038475.1, from coordinate 3,346,548 downwards.
TTGATATTTATGAGCTTACTTAGTGATCATTGTGGATATGCACAATGTTGCAACGACATGGTGAAGCATTGATGTATGTATTTCTGCCATGCAATGGTTGTGGACGTATTGTCTGAGTAGTTGCATGTTTTATGTTGTTTACACTGGAAATATCATTTTTTTTTCTTCATTTAGTGATTGGTCGGCCATTTGTCACATCCTAGCTGATTTAGCCCTGGTTAAATGATGGCTGGCCTTTAATGGTGGTGGTAATGAAGTGACAGTATGACAGGATTGCTTGATTTGTATGTGCCAAGCATAACATACAGGATATACCTATGGCAGTGTCCATGAATCTTCACAATCAAAGAATGCCCATGCCTCTTAATCTGGCCCTATTATCTTTTGGGTTGTGGCAAGTTTGAAATAATTGTTGCAGTAGAATAAATTGAGCTTTTCTTCCCTGTGGGAGTGGGTCTGTTGGCCTTATTCAGTGGGAAATTCTATATTGTGCATTTTGTTCTCTCATTTGTTATTAACTGCCAGCCATGGTTTCTCACCTATTTATACTTCATTTATGAGGTATTTACCTGCAATGGAGTATGTGGCTGTTTTAACCAGAGGCTCAAAATTTCAGCTTGGGTCTCGCTGCCCTAGTTGACATTTTAGAGTGATGAAACTGTAATCCGGTGATTAGTGAACTTTATATTTATGCTCTTTTTTTCTTTTAGCTCTTTGCAACTTAAGATTTTCTGTATCAGTCCAATGCATGCTATAGATGATTTATTAGTGCCTTCCTTTTCTAGGAAAGTTACCGATGTAATTGATAGGCTTTCCTTCTTTCTCCAGGAGATTTTTCTGCATGGTGACCTCCATGGTTATCTAAGATAACTTCCAAAAGTGTTTTCTGTACATAATCTATTGATGGAATTGCACATGGTAACTCAGAATCTTGTGCTTTAGAGTGAGCATTGATTTCATGTATGTGTGAGATCTTAATGGACAAGCTTCTTATAGCATGTACCTGTGGTATGCTTAGTACCAGTGCCCTTTGGGTACCCTCTCTGTGGTACATTAGTTTCTTCTTCATTGGAAGTAATCAACAGAAGAACTTATGTAATATTTGGCTGTGTCATTGGGGTGCTATATGTCATTACATGGTTGTTCACAAAGATACTAGGTTGTTTGAGACTAAAAACCTGTTTTTAGTGATGGTTCTCCATGTTGGAGTGGGGGGATTTGAAGACAGTGATAAGTTATTTACCATTCCCATCAGTTGTTGAAACTTGGTGCTTCTCAAAGGTTCTACTTTTGCCTTCCATACCAAGGCAGGATGCTCAGTGACTGATCATCCCTTAGATCTTGTATGAATGATATGCATGGTTTTGGATTTCTCTTTGACAGCATTGCAGTAGGTGAACTCTATTGAAGGCTCCATGAAAATATCTATGTATTGCAATGATTCATTTCATTCTAGCTCCTTTCCTTTCAGTTGGACTTCTAGACATGTTTCACATTCTTGTGAGATGAATGGATCAATTGAATTGTCTCTGTAGTTTTTATATCGTGTGATAATGTTCCATTCATAGTGCTGTTTTGGTTGAGAAACTGGATTCTTGTTTTGCATTCCCTGTTAACAGCACTGGGCATTTATGTACCCCACAGGAACCTAATACAAGTAAATAGGTGGCATTGTAATTGCTTGTTTATATCATTTTTAGAAGGTAAGGTAGTCATAATGAAACTAGATGAAAAAAACCTTTGCTCATGCAGGATGCTGTTTTATTAAATATGCGACCTCAGGGGAAGCTGATAGGGCCATCAAAGCCTTGCACAATCAACATACTCTTCCTGGAGTAAGAATTCATGCCTGGCTCTAATTTTGTGTGCCATTGTATTGGTTTCACATGTAAAATATCCTTTCTTTTTTTTTTTTTTCAGGGAATGGGACCTATCCAAGTTAGGTATGCTGATGGTGAAAGGGAACGTCTTGGTAATGATTCATGCTTAGTTGAAGGCCTTTCCTTGTTTGTATCTACACTTTTGTTTCTAGCATATTTTGGTGTTTTTATCTTCTTACTTAGGCCTAGTGAAGTCAAGTTTCCCTCTTTCAGTCTGCCTTCATACTCGGAAAAGTGCTTACTAAAACAATGGGTTCTCTTTTCATCTTCATACATAAATTGGTTGTCTTCCTTTGGCAATTGCTTGTCCTGGGTGCAATTTTTTTACAAAACTTGGAATTGATGTTTCATTTTGAAACCTTCCAATTCTGATTACGGGTATTTTCTCTTTCATTGTAGGGGCAGTTGAGTATAAATTGTTTGTGGGGTCATTGACCAAACAAGCCACTGAAAAGGAAGTCGAGGAAGTATGTCACATATGCTTAATATGTTCCATCATATTCTGCTACCCTTTTAAAAACTTGCAGTCTTCAGCAACTCTTCCCCCGCACCCTACACTACAATTTTTATCCTCGAATGCAGAATCACACTCAACACAGAGACTATTCTGTTGATTCTCCTTGTGGTGACATGTGATTTTGTGTACTCTAAGACCTACTTGGCATTGGTTATATAGAGCCTTTTTCAGTCCATTTAGTTTCCCTTTTGTTCGGAAGACATGATTACTGTATAGTAATTAAAGTTTCCTTTCCCAGATTTTTGCTTGCTATGGGCACGTGGAAGATGTGTACCTCATGCGTGACGATATGAAGCAGAGTCGTGGTGTGCCCTTATTCTTCTATCTCAAGTTCTAATGAATACAGCAACACAACTTTCCTTGCCATGTGCAGTATGACATCCATATAAATTGGACTTGGACCAAATCCTATGCCTTTTTTATCTGAAATTAATCTTCTCTTTTTTCTCTATTATGAGTTGGTTGACCTAGTCCCTCTATTATCAACATGGTAAATTTGGTGTTTGTTAGCACGCTATGCAATAGCCTGTATGGTGGAACCAAAACTATAAGGTGTCCAAATCTGTATATTTCTTTTGCAATACACAATGTTTAATCAAAACTAATGGCACCATTTTGTTTTGTTCCCATTGCTGATGCTTTTGTTCAATTTCTTCTGAAGGGTGTGGATTTGTCAAATATTTTCATAGAGATATGGCATTGGCCGCTATAAATGCTCTTAATGGAATATATACAATGAGGGTAAGCATGTATTGTTGCTTCCACATGTAATGATTGTATTGCCTCTTTAATAACTAATTATATTCCTCTAACCTCTAATCTTTAGGGCTGCGATCAACCATTAACTGTTCGGTTTGCTGATCCAAAGAGGCCCAGGCCTGGAGAGTCAAGGTGATTCAGCTGATATCATTCTAACTCATTTATGAGCTGCTGTGTTATATGTTTCCTTTACCCTTTTGTCACTGCATGCCCTCCTGCATGCCTTCAGGGTTAACAAATTTTAGATTGTTGACACATTTTATCCTCTATTTTTTCATAGGGGCAATCCTGCCTCTGTTGGACCAGGTTTTGGCCCTCGATTTCAGCCTCCAGGGCCTAGGTAATTTTCTCTTCAAAATTCTGTTCAAACTGCTTCCTTGGGGGAGGTTGTTCTTTCCATTGTTCTATGTTCTTAAGATAATTATCCTCATGTTCTTAGGCCCCCACCCAACTTTGGTGGCAGCATCCGTGATCAAATTCCACCTACTGCTTGGGATTTAATGAGTCCGCAGAATTTAGGTCCTCCTCCCAACATGGATGTTAGTAGTTTTGGTAGGTCTAGTGACCTAGCAAGGCCTCTGAATCAGGTAAAACCTTTGTTTTTTTGCTCTCTCTCTCTCTCTCACACACACACACATATGCTCACTTGCGTTTGTGCAAAGACACTTTTTCACACATTATGTCAGCCCATAAGTTCCATTTAGCTGAAAACTGTTGCTTGATATTCTCCCAAAATTTTAGGGTGCCCCCTCTGATGGGGCTCTTCCAGGACTCATGGACTCTACTGCAAAACAGGTATGTGAACATTTTGCCCTCTATATATGCTTTCACAGTGTGCCTAGAATGGTTTAGTGGTGCTGTTTAACTTTTCCCCATTATCAGAGTTTCAGCCAGCATGTACATCAAGCACCACCTGTTAGTCAGCAAATATCACCGTTACAGAAGCCTCTTCTACCACCTCAGCATTTGCCAACATCCTTTCAGCTATACCCTCAACTCACATCTTACTCACAGGCACAGACTTCTTATGTCAATCAGCCACAGCATCTTTTGGCTGCTGGTCAAGTACCATTCAGCCAACCACTGACATCACAGCATTCACTCAGCTTGGGTGGACATTTGTCTGCTTCCCAGTCCCCCCTCCAGCAGGGTCTCTCATCTTCTACAGCACTACAGGCACCCTTGAACATAAATCTACAATCCCAATCCCAATTCCATTCGTCTTCTGTCACAAATATACAGCAGTTACCTGCTCCTGTCCAGCATCAACTGCCTCAGTCTTGTCAGCAGTCTCCTCAGTTGGCTCAGATGCTGTCACAACAGACACAAACTCTGCAAGCTAGCTTTCAGTCATCTCAGCAGGCTTTCTCCCAGCTGCAGCAACAAGTACAGTTGATGCAACCATCACATCAAGGTTTATCATTGCAGCAGAGTTCTCAGGCTACAAAACAGCAGGTATGAGTTAATTAGAGGATAAGAGAACTTGTAATTTAGTTTCAGTCTTAAAATAAAACAAAAACAAGTCATTCTTGTTTGCTATATTCTCCATTTCTTGTGGATATTGTATATTGATTATAGCATTTTCATTCTCAGTGGCCTGGGATGGCACCACAAAGCGCTGCCACTACTGCTGCTGCTGCTACACTGCCAATAGATGTGTCCCATGCTTCTGCTCCCACCACATCTGTAGTAACCCAGACAGTTCCAGTAAAATATAATTGGACAGAACATACATCTCCCGAGGGATTCAAGTACTATTACAACAGTGTAACTCGTGAAAGCCAGGTGGGAAACTAATCTCTGCCTTGTGCTTTTGGCAACATAATTTTGAACCATACAATAAGTTCGTGCTGCATTGACAGTGGGAGAAACCAGAGGAGTTAGCATTAGTCAATCAACATCAATCACAACCACAACAACAGCAATTTCAATTAAAACATTCTGTTCAGCAGCCTCAAAACCAGTCATACCCTCAAGTTCTACCCACTCAGAAGGTACCGCAAGCCCAACCCGTGCAGTTTCAAGCACAGAAGCAACAGCAACAGCCATCATTTTCTTCATTGGTCAGTATTACATGGTTTTTAAAACAATGAAGGGTTATTATTGATCTTATTTTATTCTAGTGGTTGATCTAGTAATCTGCTATAGCATTTGAAACTAGAGTTAAACATGGTTCTCAGATAACAACTAGAAATCTGGTAAGTGCTCATTGGGTGTTTTCTTAGTTTTACCATCCGAGTCTGAATTGTGAGATACATTTAGAGTCCCTTGCTTACTGCACCAACAATATGCTCCTGTGACTGATTGAACTTCCACCTTCTGCATGGTTTTATATTTTTTTATTGGGAGTTTGTTGTACCTGTAATTTTCATTTGCTTTCTGGATCATTTTAGCCATGCATGAACATGGTTATACCCAATTACCTGCAACAGTGAGTTCAGCCAATGATTCAGTACACTTACACACCTTTGGTTATTTCACCTTGTGATTATATATATATTCAACTGTAGTTCCTAGCTAAAATTTTATCTGCTGTAGGGGCTTCAGGCTGCACAGGAGATGTGGAAGAATAAGCCAACAGGTTCTGCACTTTTTCTGAGAACTAAATTTTGGTTGCATGTGATAAATAAATAGCAACATGATGGTTTCCCTTGCCTAAAGTGATAATGAGAAATAAGAAATAATTGGCATGTATCTGTGTGAGTGCCTTGCCGGCTTGTTTTCTTAACTATTTTGGTGAAGTGGTTTACACTCTTGAAAGAAGCTGAACAGAAAGACTCCGTGAAATTGCACTGGTATGCTGAATTCATTTCTCATGCATTTAGGCAAGGATAACAAAATATCATGGGAGCGATCCACTTGGGCCTTTTTTTTTATTTTTGTGATGTGGTCGATCTTTTTGCAAGAATGGCTGCAATCCCCTTGAATGTAGTTTTGCAAGGGCTAAAGTTGGGGACCATAGGGTTCCTCTGTTCTCTTTCATTACTTTCTTTCCCCTCATCTTAATATGGCGAGTTCATCTACAGGAACTTGAAACTAAAAGAATGGCACGCCAAAGAGTTGCTGGTACTCTAGTGCCAAATGAAAGAGTGGTGGCTTATGCACTGTGCAGGGACAAGCAACAGCAACTGCTGAGTTTAAATAGTTTACAACTCTCTTGTAAAGATGTAACGGTTCATTTTTCTGAAGTAACAGAGGGTCTTTTCTGTCCCAAGTTTCTTGCTGAGCAAATGGCTCCTGTGCCAAGAAAATTTGAACGTCTCTGGTACTTATGTTCATGGGCCGGTCTGCTCTTTTTGCATCTTATGTTGTAATTTCTACATATGTGCCAAACTGGGTCTAGCCCATTTTCTGGTTGAGATTGGGTCTTGCCTTTCGAGGTGCTTCCATAGTGTTGGTTGTTCTGTACAGCACATTGGAGGTGGTGTTCAACCTATGGAACCCCCTTAAAAGTCACAAATGATTATTACTGGTTTTCCTTTTTCTGGCTATCATGGGTGCCGCGAAACTCAGGTCAATTTTTGTGGCCACAAGCGACGCATGTTCAGGTCATTCTTGTAGCCATAGGCGATGCACGAGGAATTCATGAATTAGAGTTAGTACACCATAATATGCTTTTATATAAACACATAATCAGCAAGCGGCCTTCCTAAAGTTAACGAATTATTGGGGGAGTTTTAGTAGGCGATCCTACAGTTCCTGCATATTTCACCATCGTTCCTAGTTGGTGGGTTCTATACTTCTCGTAGTCGGCACGGAATTCCTGAAGTTGTTGACGAACAAGAAAGGGCCTGCAACATGGGACTCAACATTGAGGCGTGTTTGATCGTCTTCATTCCCGAAGAACCAGGTCAGAAGGAAGCCAGCCTTATCCTGAAAGAAGATGGACATATTGTTGATTATCGAACGTTGCAGGAGTCATGAGGTCGAGATGTCCCAAATTTTTCGGTACTGGTAGATTGTGAGCATAGCTGCGGCAGCGACTGAATGTACTCCGCAGTAACATCTGGACCATGGGAGTCGCAAGTGCCCTGCAGCCTAGAGCTGAAAGCTGAGAGCATCTTGCTTTTCCTATTAAATTGTGCTCCTGCCAAATTTGCAAATATCAGCTCTTCTGATGACCCAAACGGGCCTTAGTTTATGTAAGTTCACCTATCCATTTGTGGAGGGGGGAAACTGGAGAGCCGAAATAAGATTACCAGAGAGAGCCCAAAATAATTTATGTTGTTAGTCGCTGCAGCTTTGCTAGCAGTCGGGCTGTCTCTGGACTTCCCTATTCGCTCCATCTCACCGCAAAATGGCATGTCTATAAAATAACTCACAATTCCCAAGCACATTAATATGCAAAGAGAAACCTTAATATTTTTGAGCGGCATATTAAAAGATTACATACAATAACGACAGTCTCTGGCAACAATCAGCGCAGGAACGATCTTAGGGACAACCTGACTCCATTTGAGATTTGATGTTGTCGATCACTTCAAACCCTCTTAATGAATTTAGCTTCGGTGGTGCAATTTAGTTGTCGCATGATCTCTAAACAAAAATTTTATATTGAGTTGTTTTTATTTAAAAATAAAGAGTACACTAGAGAAAAAATATATATGAAAAGTAATTTTTTTAAAAAAAAATTTGTAAGTATTTTAAGATTGTAAAATCAAGAAATTAATAATTTAAAAAATATATTTGTGTAAGTATATTATAATAAAATCATAAATTTTCTTCCTATTTCCTATTGAGAGCTTAATAAAAATTTAAAATTCACAAATTAAAGATATCGTAGGGAAAAGATAAAAATAATAACTACAAACTTCTTTATCTTAATTTTTTTTTTAGTTTTAAATTTTTTTATTATACAATCATATGTACACAACAATTTTTTTGCTATAATACATTTTAATCATTTTGTAATTTTTTTTTATGCAAAGTAGTTATTGGTCCTATAAATTAAATTTAATTAATTATTTTTAATTAATATAAATATTTTTGTGATTACGTCAATCTATTTACATATCAAATTAAATTTTTATTTATTATAATTATTTTATTTATAATATTACACATATTATATACACTAATTTCTCATAAATTTAATTTACCTTTTATTTTAAATATTTTTAAAATCAACAATTATCATATAGCAACACTTCAGCCCTACAAGACTTGTAATGATCTGTACGTGAATTGTGCCCCCATTAAGGGGCAGCTTGTCATCACTTACGAGGGGTCAAGTTCCAGTTGCATATTGAAAGTTGCACGTACCGAATGTCATGTGCTTCTTTAGTTGATTTTGTGAGCGACGGAGACAGGACACATTTCTCGAAAAACATTGACTGCTCATTTCCCCACTATAGACAGACAACAGATAGTTGGCCGGCAGATAATTTGATGGAATTTTGACTTATGTAAAAAGAAGTCAATGGATTTTTGGACTGACAATTATAGATTAGGAACCTTTACTTGCCTTGTGTGATTGCCATTCTGATCAACTTACCATAACCCTTCACTGTAGGGTTTGTGGAAACTCTTGCCTGTTTGTGATTTTCCCATTGCAAGTAAGAAGTTAGTTGGGAAGATAAATGAATCATGATTCAGGAAAATTTCAACAGAGTAATGGTTCTTTTTGACAGAAGTACGGTTTGCTCTGGTTTCCCCTTTCCAATGGAAACGATGCTTAATGGGAGAGAATTGAAAAATACAAGACAGACTGGAGACAAAAGCAAATAATCTTCGTCTATTATCTGGAGAATATATCTACTGGTAATATGGAGGAAATTATAACTATTTTCTACAATTAGAAATCTCTTTGCGAGAAATTCTAGGTTGCCTCTAGAAAATTATTTTAGATGGGGAAATTTTTATTAAAGAGTGGAAAGAAAAATTATGTGGAAGCAACTTTGAAAGAAAGTTTGACATTAAAAAATATTATGGGACAATTTTAAAAAATAATACCAAAAAAAAAAAAAAAAAACTATACACATTTAAGGGGATGAGTCGGAGCAAAGTTAAAAACTCATATCCCTCCACGATGGTCTCCACTCTCCCGCCGCTCACTTGATATATAGAATGTATGTACGAAAATTTAAAGGTAAAAATTACAACTATCTTTATCTGTTCACTTTCGAGAATCCACCGATGTTTATACTATAATTAAATTGAAGCAATTCCATGAATATAGAAATGATAGATACAACTAACTATAATTAATAAAATGATATAACTCTTCTTCTTCTTTTTTTTTCTCTCTCTCTCTCTCTCTCTCTCTCTCTCTCTTTTTATTAACTCATTTTTTACATTAATTGTATTTAATTGAATCTGTCACTTCTATGTTTATAGTATGTGATTTTCATAATTAAAATGTAAATTTTAACATGACTTTTTCAAATTTCTATGTGACACCCAATTCTTACTGACATTTCAGTTTGGCCTATGCTCATTAAGCAGCATTGGAAAATTCCAGTATTACCTGTAGCGTTGCCGGAAGCTACAACCATGCATGGAGGGCAGAATGTGAATGCACCCCAATATTTCCAATATCCTCGAGAAAAATAGTAATTTGTTATATTTATTGAGCTACATGAAAGCCACAATAATTTTGTTATTCTTTTGTAATTATTACGTGTTTTGATAAGTGTGACTATACATGATCAACTCAAGCAAGACTTATAAGAAAAAGGTATCTGATAAGACAATTGTGAAGAAAATTAGAAAAAGTGACAATTCTTCTTTTTCTTTCTTTGTTTTTTTTTTTCTTTTTGGGGCCGGGGGGGTGGGGATGGACCGGTTTACAAGGTTATGTTTTTAAGCGTGTATTCAATAAATGTATATGTCTTTACTTATAGCAAATTGTCAACATACATGTTGTCCCCGCTCCTCAATTCCAAGAAAAGACACCGCTTTTGACTTCTTTAGTCACTTTCCACTGCCTCAGTCTTGTGCGGGCCAACAACTGAAAATACAAATGTGCTCATCCACAGGAGTTTTCAATCGCAGACATGTAGGCAACGCATGTGCGGGGCGGCGCTAGGTTCCAATTCCCTGAATAAAGAATACACAAGTATTAATGGAGAACTTTTCCCCCAAGGACTACACCGTGTTCTAAATCAGATTTTAGTATGAACATTATCTTTGTCTTGGTTAAATGAATTCAATTTAAGTTCTCATCATGTGTTTTATTGTGTCGAATAATCTATGTATTGTAAAAGTTGAGAAAAAATCTCGTTTATTTTGTATTAGTTTCACGTAAATTAGTAAATTTAGAAAGGAAAAAAAATATTCATAAATTTTTCTTTTTTATTTTCTTAGAAAGGAAAAAAAAAAAAAAAAAAAGAGGAAAAGGAAAAGCCATATGCCATCTACTTGCCAAGTAAGTCTTCTAATCATATCATTAAACTCCTCAAGTTCCATTTGCTTGTTTGTATAGCTTAAAGACGAAGCAAAAGCCACACTTGGTTCATAAGGTTACTAATTAATGGTCCAAGTAGTCAGTTTAATGCGTTACGAGATATTGTAGTAAACTCTAAAAATAATATTCACAACTATCCTCTATTCTAATTACGCAGTAGGAGGATCGAAGCACTGACAATCACTCTTGGCATCCTAGACTTCTCATATTCCCGGAAATGGCACATGTTCCCAAGTAGCTTTCGTTAACACAAACGAAAATGAGGTTCAAAAGTTAAAAATTTACCCCGTTAAGTGGGAAAAGCCAAAACATAAGGATGCTGACAAATATGCTACCCCTTGCCGGCAAATGTCAAAGCAAAGAAAAAGACAAAAAAGATGCCAGAAAAATGTTCAAGAAATTAAAAAAGACAGACATGGAAAAAAAAAATGCAAAAAGATGATACAAAATCCATAAGCTAAAAGGATAGTGATCATTTTCCGTTTGTAATCAGGTTCAGCACCATTAAAGTTGAGCACTGGTACATATATACTTGATCTACTCCTCCTTCGACGCCTCTCTCACGGGGGACAGCACAATGTCTTGAAGAAGTCCATGGTCTCTAATCAAAGAAGCCGGTGGGGGATCCAAACCCAATGGTGTCTCGCGAAGAAAACTTGGAGAAAATGAGGGATTAAAGTTGGTAGCACTTGTAGTTGTAATATTCAAAGAAGGTGATGAGCTATACGTGTAGGCATGTTGTTGGTGCTGAGGTTGTGGAGCCGTAAAAGAAGGTGTTGCATCACCAAAACTACAATCACAAAATATTCCAATGCACCCTTTATGACTATGATTATGTTGCCCTTCATAGGTGGTTACAACAACTGTTGAGTCATACCACGATCTCTCTACCCTCTTCTTCACACCACATCCAGTGCTAGCGCAACGATAGTAGCTCCTGCACTTGCCAAGTGATGGACTAATACATTAAACATTTTAAAACACGATTGCATAATCCAAAAAGTATTGTTGCGTATCTTGCAACACAAGTTACAAAATCTCCTTTGTGTGTATATATTCTCAATGGCAGGGCAGAATAATGGACCATCTATATGGGGGATTTTTATGATTACCTTGGATAAGAGCTCTTTTTCAGAGATTTTTGGCCGTACTTCCTCCACCTGTACCCATCGTCTAAGTGATCGACTTGGCTTTTGGTCATGAAAGCAAATCTTGGCTCACTTTTTCTTTTTAGCTTCTTCATTTTGGGTTTCAACCTAAACCCACAAAGATTACACTTTAACTTATCAAAAGCAAATAACCAGAAAAAAAAAAAAAAAAAAACACGACAAAGCTCGTTCATTTAACTTTAACAATGTATATTTAGTAGAAAGCAGAACCCTTTTTTCAATTATCATTCCCTTCTTTAGATCTCCCAAGGCCCCGAGAAATATAACAAAGTTTTGCAGTAAAATAAGACCAATAACGTGGATTATTAGAATATACTGTTTCTTGGTCTTATCTTGATCCTTCTCCTGATCTTCATCATCTTGATCTTTATCTTTACTATTGCCTTGCGTATCATTTCCTGCTTCGTTGGATGAAGAAGAGAGGGACGAACGGGTGACTGCATTATTATTCAACACTTCAGACGATTCCGGCAGATTCGATGACGCCGGCGAGGGCAATGGTTGTTGTGGCAAAATCAGGTTCTGATGGTACCAATCGAATAAATTAGAAGAGCCAAAATCATGTCCGATATCAAGCAGGTCCATGAAACCAAGCGAACCATTTCCATCAGCACCAACATCACATGGAATTGAGATCATGTCAAAGATGCTCGATGCTGCTCCTGATGTTACTGTAGATGATAAAGCAAAGCCGCTCGGCATCTCCTCTGTAATGACCGTGGAATTTGCCATGCTAGAATTCGAATCCTCACTCTTCACTCTCCTCCCCTCCATATAGAATGTGTCAAGAGCACATATTCTTCTCCTTGTTCTCTTTCTTTCTCAATCTAAATATTCTTCTAGAAATTTTATTTTTAAAAAAAGAAAAAAGAAAAAGAAAAACAGAAAAGAGAGAGTGGTAGAACAACGTAAAAAGAATGTAGTGTGTCTGTGTGTGCGAGAGAGTTTATATGTATCGGAGTGTGAACAGACATGTTGCGAGAA